>CM032796.1:16849023-17506523 GCA_019155185.1 Beaufortia kweichowensis
GTGAAAGGTTTGATCATAAATAATCAGTCCACACACAAAACAAAATGTCAGAACTGTGTTTGTACAAATTCAAGGTTTTTTAGGAAGATCTCATCATCTAAATTTGATAATATCATCAAAAGAAAAAGGTTGAGATGCAAAGATAAATCGATTGCTGAAAATTCATACCTAATTTTTTATCAATCAGTATGAAAAGACTAATATACCAAATCAATAATTTATTAAATATTTGTGGAGAGGGCACATTGTATAACCTTGCAAACTGTGTTTTTATTCTTTGCTTATATAAAATATGATCAAAACAGTGATACAAATGTTCAAATAACTGTACTGATTTTAGTATCAGAATCAACCAAAATCCTATTGGTGCATCCCTAGAAAAATGGACATGCCATTCATGTTGGCAACACACCAAGCTGAAACAAAGATGGCTTACTCTTGATTCAAAATATCTCTTCTTATGTTTTTTCCCTATAACCACACTGACTCATTAACTTCAAAGCCACTGATACAGCTTTTAATTAAAAGAAATGTAACATTGATAAGCCTTCACACATCGTCCATTTCTCTCTTAAACACACATAATTACCAACTCACTCTACATTGACATTCCAGAACACTAATCACATACAACATGCAATATTAATAATACAACTTTACCTGCAATAATGATTCCTGTGCTCATTACAGCAGCTATCACAGCGTATAATGTCACTTCCTGTGGGGGAAAAGAAGGCAATCAATTATTTAAAAATGTAGAAAGAGACAAATTATGAAAAAAGATGTTCTCTTATTGTTTACAATGTCAGCTCTATTTATTTAACCTGGTTTTTACACTCATTCTGGACTAAATAAATGTAAACATGGTAAAATGTGTTGAAATGAGCTGAGAGCACTTCTACTGATAAAAAACATTGTTTTTCCACTTTTCAGGAAGGGAAAATATTTAGTTGCCCTCTTACACACACCCAAAGTCATTACTAACAAGATCAGACGTTTTTACATTTAACCCAAAACTATTTTTCTCACTGCACGTGCCTGCTAACTTCAGTACTACAGTGGTACTGTTGAGTCGTAACAGTACGTAAGCACTGATTATTCAACTGTCTGCTTCCCTGGCACAATCTGGCAACCCTCCCCAAACCCCCACTGCAAGGATCAATGGCAGGCTGAGGGGAGCGGGGTCTTACCCACAGGGAAGACTGAATGTTGGCCAGATTAATTGCAGGTTGTGATTGAACACCGCTCTGGGAACACACACCCGGCTTACAAACAGCACACCCCGTATCATGTACACGTCTGTATACTTACTCATGCACGCACCGCCACACATGCACACGTCTTAGATACCATCCGTCAGCATGCCCGACCCCCGATGAGCATCTACACCCACCCGGAGGTGCTGCTCCTTTGTCTCCAGGTAGCCGAGACCTGGCAAGCGGCCCACTGCCTGCTTCTTTCATGTGGGCGAGGGGGAATTATCTCTCTTTATGAGTGTGTGTGTGCTCGAGTCATTCAGAGGTAGCTTCCATATCTGTGTTTTGGAAGCGGGCCAGCCACCTGTGTGCTTTGTGTGCGTGTCTGGTATATCAGGTCTACAAGCATCTAAAGCAGACAGAAGCTATGAGCTTCAGGGGACAGAATATTAAAAGAAGCTCTTTCACATGATGAACATGGAGGAACATGGAGGAATAGCAACCTGTTTAATTATTATTTGGATGTTTAAGGTTATGTGTGTGTGTGTGTGTTAGGATGAATGTTTTTTCTAACCTTTAAGGGTATATACACCAACAGTCTGGTCACTCCTGGGATTTGGATCCGTTCAGCTATAGCACCATAACTTCAGTTCTGCAATAAAGTCTGTTTGTTCAAAATATAGTTAGTTCAATATAGTTACAATATACTGGTATTGACAATAACGTAATATTAAGAACCACGATTATCAATATGCAAATATCGTAAATTAATCAGTACTTGTTTAAAATGTAGCCTTGACCTACAGCGGTTAGTAATTATGTGCCGAGTGATTTATTGGACAAAAAGCATATAATTAAAAAAATACAAAAATTTGTAAAAGTTACTTTTTGAACTTCAATCATCTTTAACCATATCTATTTTAACCAAAACTCTCTCAAAGCTACCATACTGTGCTTTATTATATAATACAATTATAATTATAATACAATTAATATTCTTAATATTAATATAGAAAAAAATGATTTTTTGAATTTCTGGAAGAAATATTAGGAGTACTGTGGAAAAACTATATTCTAGGATGTTCAGGGAGGCATTGTGATGGCGGTTGCCAGGTCACTGTGATGGTGTTCAGGTGGTTGCCAGGTCACTGTGATGGTGTTCAGGTGGTTGCCAGGTTACTGTGATGGTGTTCAGGTGGTTGCTATGGCATTGTGATGGCGTTCTGGTTATTGTGAGGGAGCTGCATCTCTGTGTTTAGAGAAGTGCCTTACTGGACCATGTCAAAACAGCCCACCCCAAAGTCTCAAAATTCTCATCTCTACACATGGCTTAAATTAATGTCAATTGTTTAGTAAAATGTTAATTTTGGGTCGTTAATTATGGGTTGACAAGGGCACCACATTAGAACAATATCGTTTTGATATTTTGATTTCTTGGCATTAACTTTATAACAGGTTTACCAGGAACCATAAAGCACCAATCAGAGGGATCTACACCTGCACGCTTCACCAGGTTTTCATCACTGATCCAGGTACGTGTGGTTAGATGTAAAATCAGGAAAGTCAATGGCCACAGGTGGCCCCTATAGTCCAAACAAATGGCTGAGGGTTGTTGATGTCTTGTTGGGGGAAAACACCCCCATTCTCCCCGGGTGCACCTGCATTATGTGAGGTACATTCACCCCAAACATGTCCTTGCGGTCTGTATTAAAGTGGTTTGTGTGGTCAGGCATGTGTGTGTGCTCTTAAAGTGCTCTGCTGGCTACACAGGTGTACCTCTCCAGTGCTATCCAAAGAAAAAAAAAGCTCTTACAAGATACACCATCTTTCCTTATTACATATGGCCTCTACATTTTTGCAATCATAAAACTAGATGAATGTAATGGTACGTAATGAAATCTAGCAAGTGACTGGCCTCGATGAAATTTGGCATCATCACGAAAAGATCAAAGAGAAATGCTTCATTGATTGCTGCCCAGTCACTAGCTTCCTTGGAGATAGAAATCTATCTAAAGAAAGTCTATGTGCTTTGATGTGAGGGTGTCTGGGTCTTACATCAGAGCCAAGGTCGACAACCTTGAAAGGCAAGCCTATTAAGAGAAATGTAACAAACACGTCTCTCCGCTTTTTCTGCAAAGGGAGCGACGGGAAATTTGTGCCGACAAATAAACTTGCAGTGTAAACTGATGCGTTGCAATTAAAATGCTGCACGTTTTGGCATCCTGAAAAAATGTGTAAAAAATATTTACATACCCACAAGACACAACATTATATATATAGGCTTGAAGCTCAATGCACTCACATCTGCATATGGATGTGTGTGTTTATACACCTACATTGACCGACAGAAAGGTTTGGGTGAATCTGCACATCAAAGCCGCAATGAAACCCGGTATTGCCGTCGGATAAGGTCGGTAAACTACTCTCTGCTATTACAGATCTCTGTCTAAGCCCATGTTATTTATCTTCACGGGTTTAAAGCTTCGTTTTAGACCTTTTCCTCTGAGTCACAGAGGAGCGGCCCTTGAAAAAAACTCATTACCGCCAAATCCGAGCATGTCTCTCAAACCTGCCCTGATCGTTTTGCTGCTTTGCAATAAAATTAAGAAATGAGCTCCCTTATAATAATTCGTTTTGACTGATATGCCAAGACTGGACTGGGAAGGAATATTTAAGTCAGTTTTAATAAGACATTTGAGGGAAAAAATACTAACATAATATTTTCATTAGCTACAGTTTCTCTTCCCAGATATTAGTAGTTTTACAAGTTTTTTGGTACAATCTTAAAGTTTTGCAGGTGCTTATAAAGTTTCATAAACATAAGATACTGAAAACATTGTACTATATGTATTATAATAACACTTGAACACTTACATTTTTAATCATGCAAGGAAACTGCATCAGTGGGAGCATCTGATTGGACAAAAAGTATAGTGCAGGATGAGTCATCAATACTTTACTCTGTATTTCTGAAAGAGAAAAAGAAATTTTAAATATGTACATTTGCTAAAAGTGAATTTTGTCAATAATTTTGTATATAAGCATATGACCTTAGCAAACATCTTTCACACAGAATTATCACCAGAAAACTAAATTTTTATGGTCATCTGATAATAATGACCCAACAGTACAAAAATAAACCGCTAACAAATTTTGAGTTAGATGTCATAAAGCACTAAGCAATATAACCAGACCTTCGGAGTAAAATAATATTTTTTTAAAAGACGTGAATTATTTTTACAAATGTTACATGAAATGACATTTTTCCAGATTGTTGAATGTAAATTCGCAACTAAAAGTAATTAGCAAGCACTTATGGAGAGAATCTGGCACATAAACCAGGGTTGAAAGACATTGGGGTTTCCCCTCCACACGTCTGTGCCTGAACATGACTTCCCATGTCTGTGAATACTGCATTAATATATGGCTATGAGCACACGCCACATATCCTGTGTAGTTTCCACACTGATGGAAATCTTTTTATGGCCCTTTTAAGACACGTATGAAATATGCCTTTGATACAGATTGAGAACTGATTTACAACCTGACTTTTATCATTGCTCGCTCATAACCTGTTCGCCCTCAAGCACACCCCTGCAGACGTCTCGGTGGAAAGGAAACCACCCGCTTTGATTCTCTGACAGGAGACGCAGGCCATCAAGTCCGGTCTTTCCAAACAATTCAGCCCTCCGGCCAACTGTAAGCTGGTAAGTTACCTGACAGTAATACACCGTGTAGGTTACTGCAGAATAAGAAGCTAATGCTAACTGACCTCCAAATAATTTTGTAATAGCAATTAAAGATTTAAAGAAACAGTTAATCCAAAAAAGAAACTTCTGTCATCATGTACTGACACTTTTGTTCTCCCAAACCCAAATGGTTTTCCTCTGTGAAACACAAAACAAGTTGTTTAAAGTAAGATGTCAGTGCTGCTTTTGTATAGAATGAAAGTGAATGGTGACCACAACAGTCAAGCTAGTTTTCATGAAATAACAAATACAATTTTAGCATTTTCTTCACAGAAAAAAAAACTCAAATAGCAGCAGAAGACTTCTATAATGCATCACTTGTTACAATACCTTTATGGTGCCTTTTTGTAGACCTTCTGAAGCTTGAAAATCTCCAGTCCCCATTTACTTTCATTATATGAAAGAAAGCAGCTCAGATATTATGCTAAATATGTTTGATGGAAAACAGAACGTCATATACATTTAACTGAGTCAACT
This sequence comes from Beaufortia kweichowensis, assembly GCA_019155185.1. Classification (NCBI taxonomy): domain Eukaryota; kingdom Metazoa; phylum Chordata; class Actinopteri; order Cypriniformes; family Gastromyzontidae; genus Beaufortia; species Beaufortia kweichowensis. The sequence goes on from CM032796.1 coordinate 16,854,446, forward strand.
GGGTCAACTAAGACCAGAATCAGAGGCAGTTTACATTTTTGGGTGAACTATCCGTTTTAACTCCTTTGTACAGCAAATATTAGGAAATACGTTAATTTCCAATCTGCATTTAAATTATCGTATATAAGGCCCTGTGGGCAACTGTCAGCGTTTCACGGCTATTTTCACTCCCACTCACCAGAGTGCGGGGGCAAGACACAATGCACCATGGGATATCTGATCTCACAGCTGATAGTCATCACACTACAGATTTCATTACATTCCAAATTAAAACAGGCACATCAAAGACTGCAGCGGGGAAAAATGGGAAACGAAGACATGGCAACCAAAAAAAGCTCAGTTTTGCCAAGAGAGATGCAAAAGCACGATACATTCAAAAAGGTTTACAAATAAAATACTTGACTGAAGTTTGATTTCATCACAAACATTATGTTTCATCACAAACATTGTTTCATCACAAACAATGCTAGAATTAGCTTGTTTTTATTATCCCATATACACTAAAACCAAATATACTAAAACTACACTAAAACCACATACACTAAATAAGTAAATTTTGTTTTTTCATCTGGTTGAAATATATTGATTATATAACAACTTATATAATAACTTTAAAATACAATATAAATACCTAGAGTTCCATAAAAAAAAAGAAAAAATTGTGGTTAATATATTATGACTTATTATATTTCAAATAGGCATATTTGCACAATTAAGCACACTTCCTATCATGTTATTTTTATAAACTGCATGCTTGCAATCTGTTAATCAGACGTAATCAGTCTCATATATAAAATTAAAAAATTTTTAAATGTATGTGATATAGATCATATTTGTTGCACACTGTTCAACCCAAATCCCCAAAAAATCTTATCAAAAACAAACAGAAAGGACATTTTCAGGCCTGTTATTTAATTACACAATTGCTTGTTAGATTATACTATTTATTTATTTTCTGGTCAAGGCTGGAAACATATGATTCCCAGTGGCCGTGTTGACCAGGTTATCGGTAGTAATTAGCAGAACTGTTTTTGACACTGAAGGTAGGGACCTACTACGTGACCTTGTGGTGATTGCCAGCCTCTTCTCGGTAAAACATGCTCGCTCAGACTGCCAGAAAGATGGCTGGAAAGGATGCTGCTGTGGATGAAGCAGAGATCCTACAGCTGCCGGCTGATTACATCGCTACATGAGTGTGGCTTCAAAGACTCCCTCGCCGCCCAGTTTGACCAGATAAGGGCACTCAGGCCATGGTTCAACTCCTGGACAGGAACACACGAAGGGTCAATAGCAGGACCATGAGGGCCCTTATGCTCAAGATATCAGGGACAACAAAAAAGATACAGATCTATTCCAGAACTCTGGGTCTTTTTTTATTGATTCGAACCACAGCTGCTGTTGTGTAATGTAACAAACCATCCAAAGTGAAAAATAGAAATAAAACCAGAAAACCAGACAGTAACGGGCAATAAACTACCAAACCAGACAGTGATTCCTAGATGCTTAGTAACCAAATGCCATCAGTCCATTAGTGTGAATCACACAGATCATGATAAAGTTGCACTACGTCTAAATAACCCTTGCACTGCTGCTTTAGGCTGCACGTCAGCACCTGGTAGAGCTCATATATCACACACCACAGCCGAGCGGTCGAAACCCTCTGGGCTTGGAGACCAAACCCTCCTACACTGGCTGAAGTATGGCTTTAATCGCAACCTATCCAAAAGATAAAAACTCCCAAGATAAGCCTGAGGGAGGCAGTCTACTCAACATGCTTGGCAAGCTTTTGACAGGTAGAGTCTAAGTACAACCGGTGATTTCCAGTGAAAACAAGCCACGGTACTCTTATTGAAGATGTGTGTGGCGTGCACTACAAGGCCGAACGGAGACACATAATGCCAAAGAATGAGTGTGGAGGAACTATTTGCCATGTGACCCAAGGGGAAAATCTCATGATCGTCATCGGTATGATAATATACACTGTGTGTTTTGAAAAACCATAATCAAATTATGAGAGCTTCAAGCTTCAAAGTTTGATTCACCTATAAATATCACTATGATTTCAATCGTTGTCATTACTCAGTCAATATTGAAGATATCAAGATTATTTTCAACAGAATGTTCTTTACACTATGTAGAATGATTTTGTGTAGAAAACTGTAAATCACAAAAATATGACCCATATTGTGTCCAAACGAAGTCAAAAGTATTAATATAAAATTGATTCCAAATCATATCTGTCATTTTACAAAGGCTTCAATAATAACAAATTTACTGTATCAAGTCTTTTGTTTAGTTTTACTTAATGTGAAACAGCCGCTTTGACAATAATGCCAGACTTACCATTCATTTTCCATAAATAACCTTTCAAACTACAGCGTGTCTAGACACTAGACAAGAAAACAAGGTTTATCCAATGACACTGATAACAATAAACAAGTTGTGCACCCATTTTGCTTGTATATTTTGTTATTGCCTCATTACATTGCATTCAAAGAAAACAATAACATCTGATGAACATAAGAAGTACAACTTGGCTAGATCCACGCGCTACTTAATGGGAGGTGAGAGGCCCGTGAGTGATTTATAGTTGCCTCAAGGATCTAAAGTTTAATGATTAATGTACTGTGTCTTTTGAGACTTATCTCTCTGTTTGAATATGACTCAGAGTTTGCGAGAGAAGCCTTCAGATCTCCACTCTGCAGGCAGCGACTAGAGGCCTGCTCGACTGCCAGTAATCGTGTTTTGTTTGGAAGAAGTCTCTGCTACATTAAAATAATGGGAAACAAATTGCCTGAGCATGTCCCTCCTTCAACCACGGGATTCCCTAATCCAAATCCACCACTGTGGAAAGGAAGAAGGAAAAATTGAATCGCATGCTGAGCCGCATACTAACCAAAGACCTATACGGAGACCCAACTCGGGATGATTGAGGACACTGGGTAAGATGGAGTTATCTCTATTGAAAACATTCCTAAACACGTGTGGGTCAAATATGGACAAACCCAACCATTGGGTTAAAAATAATCTAGAGAATGGTTGGGTTTGTCCATATCTGACCCAAACAACAAAAATATGTACATCAGCCTATAATCCTTTAAAAAACATATGCTGGTGACCATCTATGCAGAAGTGAGTGAGGGAGATAGAAAGGGCTCTTGGCACTGGAACTCCAACATGAATAAATCACATTATAATCCCGTCACCACAAAGAAAAAATGGAAAAACCAGGCCAAGCATATGGCTCAGAGACCACAGTCGCACAGCTGAGGAACAATAGAAGCCTTTCACATGAGCCGTCGATGAGAAGATGTGCTCACAAAGGATGAGGGTGACATATCAAAGGCAGAGGGACAACGTGTACCTGCGCGCCATCAGCAACCGGCTAATGGAGAGAAGGGAGCAGGTTCAAGGAGAACCGATAGTCCAGCGTGGTTGAAAGCAGGGAGAGGAGATCTGCGGTAGTCGGGGAGGTCTCTCGTGCAGGGAGCCGGGAGTGTGTGTGTGGCGCTCAGGCAGGGCGTGTGTACAAGGGCTCTTCGAGTCCAGACATGAAAAGGAATTCTTTCATCATTGCTAATCTGCAAAACATAAACATTAGAACATCCACATAGTCTGCGATTCTCTCACTGTGTTTCAGGTCCTCCACCCTGTGGATTGTGGTCGGGGATGTGGGAACTCGAGATTGTAAGTGTGCGTGAGTAGCTCCGTCTGTTTGTTTATGCTTGCCAGAGTCATTGTAAGTGCACAGATCGATATCCTCAAGTTCTCCAGGCAAGTTGGAGGAGAAACAAGTGATTGTTGCCAGTTTTGAAGAGTTGCGAGACATGAATGTGACTGTTCGTGTCTGTCCTTGAATATTTTTAATTGTGGTCTTATGTGTGGTTTGTATGTGTGTTCCTACAGGAAAATATAATTGCACTTTTTAAGTTGTGTAAAAATATTTTGATATTTTGCTTTTAAAAGTACCACTGAAAGAATTTCAAAATAATTACGTTTTAGACACTTCCCCTGTCTACCATCGTTCAGCCAAACAGGTCCAAACTAATGCTATTGGTTGACCCAATGTTGCAGATTGCAAGAATCTCAGTTTTTTTATTCTTTGACATTCAAATGAAAATTTACACTAAGAGTACAATAAAAAAACAATGCATTTTTATCGTCATATAGAAGAAACATACAACATAAATTAATCTCTGTGACGAATTCACTTTCCTACTGGATAGTATGCATGTCCATGTGCAAATTTAAATGCAAGTTGTTGTGTGGTACTTTGTATTTGTGGTTGTGTACGTTTGCGTACGGGTGTGTAGACTTAGAGGCCTGTGGCTACAAGCTTACACATGTGCTCAGATTAGCACAAGACTGACATTCAAATTCTCAAAATAACCCATAATTATTCACAAATTAATGTCTAGATCATGAATAAAATCACATCGTAATTGGGTTGAGGCAGCAAATGTGGTAAAAGCGCATTACTTGCCACGGCCAAAAATTGATAACACTACCAATCAGCAGTCTGAAATCCCATCAAGCTATCATTTTTTAACTGAAAACTTAATTGAAGCAAAACACTGTCACAGTGGCCTCAAAAAAAATAATCAAGTTTATGTCTAAAATGCTACATTTTGCTCCCAAATGCACACTCTTGCTATTAAAACCTCAAACAGTTATCTTACTGGCAAGCTGGTTACATGTACTGATGACCAGCAATGCTGTTTTTGTACACAGAGACACTCTTTACCCACTCAAACACACAGGCGATCCCCTGCCAGCATGGAAGCCAAAGCTGTTTTTGGAGCATTTAAGAGATAAGGCCAGTCGATTCATGCCAATGTACCACCATAATCCAGTTTTCAGCCCTCTTCCCCTTCAGACTCCTGCGAGGCAGTCACCGTCACCCAGCCGCATATCTGTGAAAGATTAGGCCAGATCACCCTGGATTACCTTTACCACATCAAGCCCCCTGACACTGACCCTGAGTCTCGTGTAATATTCCACATGCCAATTTTGACACATGCGAACAGCCTTAACATGGCAGACGGAGAGGCTTCCTCCCTCGCACCCAAACCACATGACAAAAGAAAGACAAGGGGCATGTGGATCATAGAAAATCAGACAGAAAGAGACGGGAGGGGGGATTGTGACAGTGGAAGACGAGAGATAATCCAGTTTTATATGGGTTGTATAAGAGACTCATCTACCGTCTTTGGTTATCACCCCGCAAGAGTTTGCTGAGACTGGAGGACGAAGGCTGCAGTTTAGAGCGCTAATCCACCCCGAGCTCGGGCATTAACTCTGTCCCCCATTCACACTACAACACACTGAGCCCTTCGCAGTGTCATCTGCTGACTGCTGTATTTAACTCCATTATGATGGACTATAATCTCGGCCACACACTTGAACATTCACTAAGGTCTTTAGCTCCTAATCCAGTCCTGAAGATGAGCATGCGATCTTTAGAAAATCATACTCTGTGTTGTTTTAAGCTTTCGCTCACCTTTATTTATTATCTAACGTGGTTTTCCTTTTTGCTAAATGAGAACTTATCTTTAACAAATAGATCTGTTCTGGTTACAGTAGATGATAAAAATACACAACCTGAGACTTTGGATGTGGTCTTTGTTCCCTCTTCCATCTCAATGCACAGCACCCTCATGTGGAAGCCTGTGGAGTGTCATCAAAAACAGAAGACAATAATCATTAATACATCTTGGCAAAATAAATGCATTTTCTGAAAATGTTTGCACATGCTTAATACATTTATGTCCACCTTGTTGTGATTACTCATTATATAATAATCAATTATATACAAGTATCTTCCATGAGAAAATGCACGTTAATTGTTTCTTCTAAAAAGCAATGTGATTATATGGAGAGAAAATGGTAACTAACGCTAACAAAAAAAAAAGAAGTCGACATTAATAATAATTTCAATATGAACTCAAACTACTCTTCATCAAATTTATGCAAAAGCAGGTTAGTTTAGCTGTGTTTTTTCTAATTGTATATTTTCATAACAGTTGACCTCAGAAAATGAAGCTTTAAAGCCTGAAATGTAGAATAGATTGGATTTTGTTAGTATACAAGTGTGTTTTTTGGCAATATCAGATTTACTACCATTCAAATGTTTTGGGTCACTTATTTAGATTTATATTATTTCCATTAACTATGTCTAAAAAATGTAAATACACAAATGTAAATTAGGACTTATTTTGTGACCAAAAAATCCAAAATAATCCTAACTATATTAAACTTTTGCCATCTTCAATGTAATCACCCATTCTTTAAAAAAATAAGTCATCAATTTAAAAAAATATTTTTATTTTGTAATGAAAGAAATTAATATGTAGGCACAACCAATTTCAAACCTCCACATACATCTTCATATTAAAACGTTTTTAGGATCATGAAAGAAACATTTCAGTCCCTAAACTGTGATCCTAAACTTTTGAACAGTAGTGAGTTTGACTAACTCGGTTTTAAACAAAATGTCATCACTTGGTTATATCAAAAAGCTTTCTTTCCTCCCATCACATCACCTAACCTTAATCTCAATGCTGTCTATGATCTATCATCTTTGAATAGAGGATGAATGGAAATAACATCCCACAGGTACAGCCATGAACTCTTAACACATCCCCACACCTCCCGTTCTGCAATTACAGAGTACTGAGGAGTGCTTTAAAGACAACAGGAACCAAGGGATGGTGCGTTACGTTAGATCTGTATCTATGAATGTAGTTATTAGGTGAAAAGTTTAACCATCTTAGATGTTTTTTCTGGCTTGTGCAAATGTAATGTAAAGTTGTATGCCACCAATGTAAAGTTTTACTACACAAAGAAAAAATTGGCACAGCATTGTACAAGCACTAGATTTTGTCAAATGCATAAACCAATTATAATTTGTGTAACTCTGCTTGGGTACAATGCTGTACAAATTGAGAATTTCAAGGGAAGTGGATCCAAATTGAGAAATTGAACCTGACAAGAACCTACCAAGAAAAGACAAGAGAACAAGACCACATAAGTAGGTTCCAGTTGGGAGTCTAAGCACATTGGTTAGACCCAGTGCGGGTGTCTTTGGGAGCATTCTGGAACAGACACAAAGCCAAGACAGGTCAGGGCTTACTGACGCCACAACAGCGGTGCGGCCTCATTGTTTTCTGCTCTTTTCATCTCGACTCACTCTCTCAAAATATTTGGAGAAAAGCTCTGAATAACATGAAGGTACTGAGAAAGACATGCTCTGTATATTGTTGAAAGGAACTATGTCTGCACAACTTTTCTTCAAAGTCTATTTTGTTTTGATATATTTAGCTTCCCGATGTACTTGCAGTGCGAAACACAATGAGAAGGATATCTTATTGTTCCAGGGGGCTCAGGTTGGAGATCGGCGGCCATCTGTCCATTTATTTTTTCATGCTTATCGTGATTTGAACATGCAGAGAAAAATAGGGAAGATTGTGTTAAACGAACAGAATATAAAAAGCATCTGAAATCAAGGAATATGTCTCAATATTGAGAAGATTTGCTACATACCTTGATATTCTAAAATCCTCTGTGTTGAAATAATGTTCATAAAAAAAAAAAAAGTGACAGCTTAAACCAAGATATAGAATACAGGAAGATTCATTCATCAAAAGATCAGTGACAGCCATCTGGGCACATTCGGGAAGGACGTACAGCGTGCGTCTCTCCCTGTTATCAGTTCAATGGCATGTTCCTTGGGACGCTACATTGATTAGGCCCCGAGGGAGCCCTGCAGTGATGCTCCGTCACAAGAGCGGAAAGACTGACAGCTCTAATGAAGTGTAAAATCATCAGGACACAAGTGCCAAAGCTGCCAAAACTTCAATCAGTCCACGTGATGACCAAAGAGTCTGTTCGCTTTTCTGTTTGATACTCAAAGTAAGCGGCTGTCCCTGCGGGACCAGGCCACTCCGTCCAATCCTGAAACATTATTCATGCGGCTGGCTGATGCAAAAACTGATCAGATGGCAGCAGGATTGGGCGACATACGTAGCCCAACTGCATCTTTATATGTGTTTCAAGTCTTTCAAAAATATTTTATATAACGATTTATGCATTTGTTCTGAATGTGTATTTATTTTTTCCCATACAGAGGAACCATTAAAAGCAAGTAGTAAGTGGTATTTTTAGCTCAATCGGTGTAAAGGTTGTTGGTTCGACTACCAGGGAACACACGCACTGATAAAAACCTTGAATGCACTTTAAGTATCTTTGGATGAAAGCATCTGCCAAAAGCATAAATGTACATGTAAAATACAATAAAATCATTTTAACACATTTTTTATTAGTTGAAAATCTGCCCAGTGATATTACTAGTTAACCATCATCGTTATTTAAATTGTTTGCCTGCACAGACATCTGTTATCAAACTTGTTATCAAACTTTGCAATAATACAATAATATGAAGTGCTCTGTCTATTTGTTGTTCACTTATCTGAACCTTTTATTATTATTTTCTAAATCTCTTTCCATACGCTTCCCTAAACCGTTCAACAGAGGGGTGAAGTGCAGTGGAACCTCAGAAGGCTCGTTCTCTCTTTGTTCTATTATTCACCAGCCTGGGCTTCAGAACTAGCCCGGTTCTCAGCGGGTTTGGAGATCTGCTTTACAGCATAGGAGAGATAGAGAGATGGACTGGAATATACTCGAATAGATCAAGCAAGCAAAATACACTGTCTCTGGAGAGATGTTTTCACCTTGGACCATGAATCACTTAGGAACATAAAAATATACAAGTTGAAAAATAAGGTATGGTAGGTCAGGATCGCTATCAATTTTATAACAAAAAAGTTCACAAGACAAACATTACACAAACCTGCCCGAATATGTACAGTATCCATCCACTAATCTGCAACTCTGTTGTCACTGATCATTTACATAAAGCCACAAGACAGCGATTGAGAGAACAATCAGAGTATTTGTTTACCAAGAATGCTCATTTGTACCATCATAAAGAGTTATTTGTGAGCTAAAGACTCATGTTTGTTTTTCTCAATATCCCACGGGCATAACATTCACTTTGGCAACCAGACAAATGTTCAGCAAAAGCAACGTTAGATGCTTTGATGTACTTTTAGATTAAGTTAAGTCTACAGTGATGTCTTCAAAAATACAAATATAAAGCCAGCAAAGTTTAACTAGCTTCTGTCTACACTCCCCAAAAGCAGCGATCATTAAAGGCTGCGTACATAGCGTCTGGCAACAGGAGATTTGTACGGACCTCGTCAAAAACTTCTGATGAGCCATTCCCCAATGAAAAGCAAGCTGAAGAAGACCTTCAGAAAGAAATATCCCGGCAGAAACTGTAGACAGAAACTTGAAACTTGTGAAGACAAACTTTAAGCATTAGCACTGCTTTAAAGCAACTGCACAGCTAACTTTGGTTTATTAATGTTATAAAACTCAAGAGAACTGTGTTGATCAAACTTGACATGCTGTATATACACGAGACTCTTTCAAAAACAAGATCATTTAAAGAATTGCAGAAAATGTGAAACTTCACTTTTTGCCAATGTAAGAGGGATAATTCATCCCGATTATATAGTTTACTGTAATTATATTACACAATCAACATAATAGGTTAATGCTGCACCTGAAATAACATACCATCACAACATGCAGGTGTGTAGTATCAAAAGGTCATATTTCTATATCACTATGATGTATGGCATTTGACACAGGGCATTATTTGAAATATACTTCAACTTCAACTTAAAATATAAATTCTCAGAGACTGTATTACCAATATATTGAGCCATCTGCTTATACATTCAGTCCAGACATCACAAAAATATCAGCTTTTCTATGTAAGATAAGGGAACTTTACATGTGTTATGCATGACAAAACAGGATTCTCAGCGGCACTTTCCTGACTATGGAAAATCATGCTTTAAATATAAAAAATGCTTTAAAATCTTTGAAAATCTCTCACGTAAGCACCAAATATCGACATGGTGAATGGTGAACACCTTTGGGTAAAACTCGTTTTTTACTGCAAGGTTGACATTTGCATGAAACTGGCCCATACAAACTAGTAAGAAGTCAGTGGGAAAAGTCTATTTTAGAAGTTAAAAAAATGTTGTCCAAACTTTAAGTAGGCCTATGTTACTCAATATGTTCAATTAAAGTGTTAATCTGTGTGTTTGCTAGGTCATTACGTACTGCCCTAAATGACACTCTAACAGTGGTTTTATTAGTAAATGGTAATTTACTAAAAATAATTACAGTTTGTTTACGCACAACTATATACTACAAATAATACTATACTATAGTATAAATCAATGGTTCGTTTTTAACAAAGGTGATCTTGGTAAATACTTAGTGCTTGATTTGACTGACCCCTTCAGGTGCAGGGAACCACTAAATATGTATTTGTGTTACTCCAAAATGCAGATTACGATACACATTAAGTAAGATTACATATAACGTGGGCTGTTAATAGCGAGATAGAAAGTTATTAAAAGACAAAAAAGCAACAGCAGGGCGTTAAATCCGGGCAGGATCTTCTCATGCCCAATTAATAGCTCCTGTCTGCTTGCTTCTTTTCCAGGTCGTGAATTATTTATCTTTGAATTGTTAATAAATAATATTTGATGGCTCAGGGGATCTTGCCCGGTCAATTAGGCGATGAAGAGGGCGAGTGTGAGCAACGGGGGGTCGACGCATTATTAACTTCAGCCCTAAATTTCTTCATCTTCATTATATCGCCCTGCTGTCAGAAACAATAACATCGCAATACAATGGCCAACTTCAAACAGCCACACGTATCCATTGCTCATCTTCTGCTCTTTATCCTCTCTTTGACAGCTTTTTAAAAACTTTCGTAAGCTTTTCGTCTGTGTAAAACAGTTCGTGTATGTGAGGGAGCGTAACAATCGACTGGTTACGAGAACACATGCTGAAATACACAGTAGCTGTGTAACTATCACAATTACTCGACAATATTATTTAAGATATGAAATTATTGTAATCGTTATGAGGTAAACTGCATAGCATACCTTTATCTTTGTCCCATTTCTCAGTTGTCGCTTCTTAGTTTTATTCATCGCTGGTTTGGACGCACGCACCCGCGCTAAATTTGACGTCAGTGACGCAATTGGTTATCGCTTGTAAAGTGACAGTTCGCAAGGTTAAACGAAAAATAATTCAAAACGTAATATTGTATTTACGATGAGATGCGATATACTAACTATGTTGTCTTTGTCCAGTTTTCTTCATTTCACGACACTGGAAAACCAAATATGCCCTTGACGTCAAATATAGAGCGACGCGTACGAACGCAAAAATGGTGTTGCAAATGTGAGGGATTTTTTACGATAGGTGAACATGAGAATTTTACAATAAATAGCGACTTAAAGATACTTTCAGTAATTTCATAACTTTTTAAAACTTGTTTCACACAGCGAAAAAATAAATTATAGGCAACTGGGCTGAAATAGCACGAGGGTGAGTAAATAATGTTTTTTCATGTTTCATTATCCTACATTTATATGTTAATAAAGTTTAGGGCACTTTTCGGACAGTTTTTTAAAAAAACGCAAAGAATGCAAAGGTCACCCTGGTGATAGTATATTACATTAATACTTAAGAAACAGATATTTTCTTAAAAATCTTAATTAACTAAGACAGATATAATGAAGTCTTTTGGCTTGTACAAGTCTATCTGGTTAAAATTTATGATAAATGCTGAGAAATGTGACGCATTTCTCAACAAGAAATTGACAGTATTATTAGTAATTATTATATTAGTCAAATATATTAGTCAAATATTCAAAGCTGAGTTACACACCTGTCACAGACTTGTTGACACACCTATAGTCAAGGTATATTGTATCCACCAGAGGGCAGTGTTACATGTTTTCTGATAGGACATCTTATCCTATTTCTAAAAAGAACTGCACCTGTAACCTAAAAATAAGTAAGTTTATCCACAATAATAATAATGTTTGAGATCTGGGCATTTGCAAACTATTTTAGGTGTATCACTTGACTATTTACATTAGAAGTATACACTAAACTGTTATGAATACACTGGACATATACACAAATACATATCTATTAACAAGTGGTCATTGGTAAGCATCGCTTTATTGCTGAATCAGGAATCAATTCCTGTGTTATGAAATGACAACATACTATTACTGTAAAGATATCTCAGGTTGTGTGAGTTCTTAAATAATTACATTTCATATATAGAAAGACTTGATAAGTGTGAAATAAGATAAACCATGTGATATCTGACAGAGCTAATGCAAGTGAATTATAATGAAAACTATCTAGCAGCAAACAAGCAATAATTTTGTATCAGTTATTTACACTGTTTTACATTCATTATTTGTAACATTCGGCATTCAAGCACTTTAAATGTCCATCTGTAAATGTCTCTGGTTGTCTGTCTCATCTTCATTCTAATGTTTTATCACTCCAAGCTAAAGATTTTCTCTTAGCAAGCTCCATCCACGACGGCTCAGATCCATCTGAACGAGGCTGAAGGTGATGAGAGACTTCTGATGATGATGACGCTGGTGATGGCTCAGATGTAACAGTAGGTGCTAATGCAGAGAAACACACACAGATGTGAATATCATTTTTTATAATTTTATGTTGGTTGTAAAGCTGTGAAAAGATAATACAATGCCAGAAGTTGTTTACCTTCTGTGTTTGCAGGTGTGATAGGCTCTTGTCTAGAGGCTGTTGCTTTCTTAGATGCGTCAGCTTCCGGTACAGTGTTCCTTACTGCAGTCATGCTTTTATCCAGCTTAACAACAGAACAGAAAGATAATTGTGAAAATGGTCTGTAGGTGGTACACTAACATTAAAAAAGTCTGTGCTTACTTACTTTACTGTCTGTTAGTCTTCCTCCACCTGCTGATTGGCTAAATGGATTCTCTACTCTCCAACCAGGTGATACCGGCCTCTCTCTGTTTCCATTCAGAGCCAGTTTAGTGGGAGATCTCTGTGTTGTTAATAGTGAAGTTTGATGTGTGCTCGTCTGACTTCCTGTGGGCTGTGTTTTTATTGGAAGATGGATGGCGCTTAGCAGCTGTGTTTTGGGCGGTATGGTTGGTTTTGGAGGCTGTAAGGGAGGTAGCGTCGGAGACGAAGCGTGGACCTGTGGTGACTGATTTGTAGGTACTTTGTTTAGCAGGGGGTGGTATGAGGGGGTTTGTAAATCTTGTTTTTTGGAAACACTGACTTTACTTTTGGAATTGCCCTCACACATATTTCTGAGGGTCTCTGCTTTCCAAGCCTGCTCTTCAAAGACGGATGTCATTTGGTTAGATTCCAAACTGTACCGCTTCGTTTCATCCTTAATTTTGGAAACATCCGATCGATATTTTAGAGACAGAGAAGTGGTACGAAGCTGCACTCCAAAAGCATTCTTCCTGTCATCAGGTTCTTCAATTTTTTCTGCTTCCACATTTTCCGTATACGTCTCGGTCTTCTTATTAAAATGGTTTCCAATGTTTGTTTTGGATATAACAGGAGATATTACTTCTCTACGAGGACTGCTTTTCGTCTCTTGTGTTTGATGAACAAGAAGATTCTGCAGCTCTGTTAGTTTCATCTCCCTTGCTTCATCTTTCTGTGATTCTGCAGTGGGTCGGCTGGGTTTAGTCTTGATTCCTGGAGCAACTTTCAAATTTCCCTCATTTTGTTTTGCCACAGTTTTGCTGTTTGTTTTGGAGCGATACTTTGCAGATGCGATGGAAAACTGTAATGATGCAGAATTAAGTGTCTGTGTGTCTTTTCCAGAAGGGGATCCAGTTACTCCTTTAGGAGAAATTTCAGGTGTAGAAGGTTCAACTTTACAAAGCTTTGTTGAGGTTTCTGTGGCTCCTTTTGGAGAAGTAGGGTTCCTCATTTCTAAATTAGGCTTTCTGATATGAGGCACGGGATGCAATCTGAATAATGCTTCTGTATCTTTGTGCAAACTGTCTTTTTTGTCTGTGCCAAACACAAGATTCTCACTTGATCCCCAAAATCTTTTACTTTCCAAAATCTGTATGTTTTTGGTATCATGTCTTTGTATAGGTGAATGGGCCCTTAATGGTTCTGTTTCCCTTGATGTTTGTGTGAATTCTGAAAGTCCGACAGGTGATGCAGGTGAGGATAACCCAGAGGACATGGGCTGCAGATAGAGAGGATTATTGGCGACCCTTTCCTCAGGTTCATTAGACTCTGCAGATTTTAGCATTTTGTTATCCATAGATAGTAGATTAGTTTCAGGGGGGTTTTCATTCTGGTTCTGTACTGACAGGGATGACGTGGTTCCTTTAGGTTCTGGAGAAGTAGGTTTCTCTCTCAGCTTCAAAGTTGGAGAGGAATATAAGCGATGGCGCATAGTCTCTGTGGTCGAGGTGGTTTCTTCATCGTCCTCCTCAGACAGAATGTTGTCCAAATCATTGACACTTTCTGAACGATGCCTTGGAGAAATCTAGAGAAAGAGAGACACACCAGACTTTAAAAGATTTAAAAAAAAAAAAGCAAAAAAGTCAAATTAAAAACAAAAATGTATTTTTAAAAAGAAAATGTTATTTAAGATAAAGAAAAATCACCATTCATTATTTTCATGTATCTGTTGTAGACATGGTGTAACGTTCAGTTTATTGAAACGTTTTTATAATCTTTAACATATTATAAGGTTGACAACCTCATTTAAAGCATAAGTATGCATTTTATTTCCCTCATGATCTTACCATTGGGGCTCTTTTGCCCCTTGTGCTGACTCGCTGGTTCCTCGGTTTGATTGACATGCGATGACGGGCAGCTGAGTTATCCAGCCTGGGCGTGTAATGCACGGGGCTACTGAAATCAATTCCTGCAGGTGTGGTCGGGGGTGTGGTCAATGCTGGGGTGGGGCAGATGATTGGCTGAGCAAGTGGCTTAGAATTTGGTGACAGGGGTCTTGATAATGGCTGAAAAGGATCGCCCTGAATAAGATTAAATATGCTTGTCATATAATATATATATCTGGATAATTTTAATAATATGTGGATTGTACATAAGAGTATTACCTGTTCCTCTTCTTCACTTCCTGTTCCTGCTAAACTCAGGGAGCTTAGATGTTTCTTAGACTCTGAATACTGTAAGAGAAATGGCATTACAACTGAATTTATGTATAGTCTTCACTGTATAATTTGTAATGTTCTTTACCTTGTAAACCGTTCCATGCATGTCTTGCTCATGGAAAGACATCTCAGGAGGACTGCAGGGTAAACCATCGTCCTCTGAAGTGGCTCCTGAGTCTTCTGTGCGTCTGCCAGGGATCAGCATCGGAGGAGGTCCTAAACGTAAGTTCTGCTGCTGAAGTTTCAACTAACAAAGCAAAAACAGAACAACTTATTTATTGATCCCATGCTTGATGAGTCAAACTTTCCTTTAGAACATGTAATCTTACCGAAGAACATGTCCTTACCTGCAGGGCCTTTATTTTGCCATGAATGTTCTCTTGAGAAAGAACCCGTGTTGGTTCTGTGGACTGTGGCTGGTCAGGAATGAAGATGCTGTCGTGGGACAGAGCCCTGGAGCTTAGACACTGAGGGTACCTGTGAATTAAATTCAATACATTTAAACAGTCATAAACGAATACTGTAAATACATATGGATTCAGAAGATTATTGATTTGCTGACTAACTGACTTACAAACACTCTTCTTCAGAATCATAGCTTTCTCTCCCGGCTTCTGGGACAGTGATGTCACTGGCGGACTGGCTCTGTTTCATCAGACCTTCACTTTCCTTTTTCTTAAGTTTCCCAAAAAGTCGAGTCTTCAGCTGTTTAAAACGTGATTTCTTCCTTCCTGTAAATAGAAACCAAAAAACAGGTATTGATATTAACCCAGAAACTATAAACCAAGAATCATGATGCTATGTGAAGTATTCCTGGTGGAATATGATGTTTGCACTAGTTAACACTAAGGCCACGAGTCCAAGAAAGAATATTTGGGAACTTTTTGGTGTGCCATAAATGTAAACTACACTTTCTGTTTTGACAAACATGAAACATTCACATATAAGTATATGTACGTTTTTCGGTATGTCAGGTATATATTGATTGTTTATGAAACATATTAGATGAGCATTTAATGTCATTGAATAGTAGAATGCTTTAACTCTGGTTATTTGTTTTAGTGTATCAAGATTTATTTGTGAATGAAAACGTGCAAACGTATTATATAAATAACAAAAGACAAAAACTAACCTGTCAGTTCCTCTCCATTTTTGTCCATTTCTCCAAGGCTGGACTCCATGTCTTTATCTGCTGGTTCAGGTTTTACTTAAATTGAAAAGGCACCTGAAAAATAATACACCTGTTAAGTTTACAGAATTTAACTGGGTCTATAAACTGAAGAAATCACCACATGTGTCCAGTGTTTACAGCTATACAGCAGATGACTGATACACTGTGTTTGCACTTGCTTTAGTGCATTATTTCCTGTGTTCAAAGGTGATAAAACCCTGTCCTGGACATTTGTAAGATTCTTCTGCGATGCCCCTATAAGGAAACAGCTTATTACAAGGCTCAGTTTTCAGTTTAAAGGTCCTTGTGAAAAGACAATTCTGCATTTTTCAGCAAAAATGACTAAACAGAAAGAGATCTTCACAGCCTAGTTTAACTGGCTCATCTGATGAGCTTAAATTCTGACATCACTGAGATCAGGTGTATGACTGTTATGACTGTTTTGTATTTATACTACGCCAGAGAGATGCTAACATTTGTGCCACAGGTGTGTATCTGTTTCTCTGCTTTTATTCTTTCAGCATGGGCACGCACAACATTTGCTTTCATCCTTTTACCAGCAAACCACAGAGTGCACAAACACCTTCCCTGTCTGTGTATTGTAATATATCAGTGGCCTCTTATAGTACAAATGTAGTGGCATCTAAGGGGAGAGAATGGTTAACTATGGCCTGGACAGAGACACCAGTTGCCAAGTGATGCACAAGAGTGACGTAAAGTAACAGGCAATATAGGCAAACACTGTGTGTGTCTGGGAAACCAAGCCTTTACAATGCATTAATCACACTTTAACTAGTGTGTTTGTAGAAGTACAGAATAGTGGCAGGTCTAATTTATCAAACTAAACTTTAGTTGTGAAAAAATTGTGAGAAATTGCCTGAAAGTTGCTAAGCAGGTGATCTGGGTGGTTTTTAGTATGCCGCTATAGTGTTTGGTAATGTGTGGTTGCATACTAGTCCTAGTCATATTCAAAGCAACTGCATTTAAAGCATTTTCAAAAAGCAAAAATCACACCCATACGACAGAATCAATCTCTTTAATATCTCAGTTTAGAAAAACATCAGAGACAAAGCTGATGCCTAAATAAAACACTAAGAAGTCCAAACTCTATGTTATGAAAGTTATGAAAGAGCAACCTCTGAGCAATAATATTACCTCTAGGGATGATTACTTAGAAAGGTAATAGCAAACATTCTGAAGAAATGACATTACTGTTATTTATTAACGCTGAAGTTTAATCCCCTATTGCCTGATAAAAAGACACCAGCTATAAAAACAAACAGCAGTATGATATCATTTGTCATAGCTGTAACATTATACCAGACTTCAGGGGAAATTAAAGAACAAGTTTTGGGGTGTGTGTGCATGTGTCTTGTCTATAAAAAAAACTGGGCAATTAAATCCAACAATGTTTTATGTACTCAGCTCCACAGTACATAAGCATCAGCACACATACACACCCGATACTACTGTTCTCACTCCTTAACCAAACAAACATATGACAGAAATACCAATAAGGCCAGTTTTCCATTCGGTCTGTTATAGAGTCATGATGCCACATGTGACTTTGAGCATGCAAAGGACAACAAAAGAATCGTAATGTTCAAGTAAAGAGGATTATAATAACACAATACACTACAATGGGCTCTTGTTGATCTAAAAGATCAAAAATCAATAGGCAATTATGTCATAGCTGAAGAAAGTTAGAACATCTTGTATTCACATGTATCTTCATATGTGATTAAGTCGACAAAAACAACATTCCTAATAAAGTATTTACTGTAAAAGAAGTTGATCTTAATTTATTACAGACAAAAAATTAAAAAAATTGTCCTCCTAACCATTCCAAATTCCTGTATAAAGTTTCTAATGACCAGGACGTCCAAGCTGCTCAACTATCGTTTTTAGGTCCACTGTCCCTTTAAGAACATATTCTTAAACTTGAAAATTAAATTGCAAGTTCTTTTAAATTTACCTGTGGGTTTATGCTCAGGAAGAGTTTCCCTTTTCGTCTCCACTGGGAGCTTTCTTTGTTTTGTTTCCTTTCGTTTGTGTTATTATTTTGTCTACATCTGCAAAGTTTTAAGTGGGGATTACAGCACAGTAGAAAGACAGAGAGAGACAGAAAATGTGTGCGTAAGACAAATAGAGAGAGAGAGAGAGAGAGAGAGAGAGCGAGAGAGATGCTGGGCAGCATCCATCAACAGTATACACTTAGTATGCAAGACAGCAGTATTTCTTTTAAGTATCTCTTTTAATCATTGTCTTCAATATTTTCTATGTACATTGCATAAGCATGGTAAGTCCCTCTATGAACACTGTGTAGTAAAGTCCCTGACTAAAGCATATTTGTCTTCATTAACAGTTAATTATTATGCTGGATGTCCCTATGCTAGATTACATTTCTCTTTAAATATTAAAGAAAGGTGAAACTAACAAAAACATGCCTCTCTATGTAGGTGGTCATAGTGGTTTAAAGTTTGAATATGTTTGAATCTAGGGCACAGCTTTTCTACCCAGCCACAAATGTCTCTTAGAGACAGAGACTGTACAAACAGACACACAAACACACACAGTAAAGAGAAGAAAGCGCTCTCTGCAGTCTTAATCTTAAGATATGACACAGGCTTAATGTTCTTGTGAAATAATTTGTGATTGAGCAGCATCGATGCAGAAACAAGATATTAGATATCCACAACAATTACGTATGTGTCTGTCTGTCTACCTGCAATAAAAATTACAAAGCTTGATAGATCATTACATTTAAAAAATCCAGTGATTATACCTCATGATGAACAAAACTGAGACATGAAATGAGACAACCTCGATGACATGTGGCCGACAAATGCGACCTCCATAAGACGCAGATTTCAAAACGAGACACAGCTTGATTGTTTAGGCACATTGTTCAATAGCAAAGTTACTTATTAGAGCTTGTATTGACATTAAACATGCTGGCTTTACTCTACCAGGTGCATGTATTTGCATATCTCACTTGTCATTTGAACCATGTTTTCTGTGCAAATCCAAATCTCTGCCCAACTGTTGCCAGCAAACTTAGCAGAACATCTAGGCATATTACTCTCAAATAAGATAAGGACTGAGACATTAGTGTAAAACACAGTTTTACCTACACAGAATTTATAATCGTATTTCACTGATTTGCAATGACTAAGAAACTCCATGTTTGTAGACTTCACAATAACAGCAGACGTACACCTGTGACTTCCACTGCAGGTAACACGAGAGGAGACCTATCCCAGCAGACCGCTTCTAAAATAAGCTCTGAATCAACAACTTACCAATGTCAACAAGCTGGCTCATAATGTACCTACAGACACTAAATTAATCCCCAATCCAAGAAGCAGACAACATAGTAACTAAGTGTCTTGACCTTATGCAACCTAAAACCCTGAGATCCAGAAATCTCTCTAATGGTAACTCGCCTTCTCTAGCTTCATTCTTTCAGATTTGAAATTCCCTGTTCTTCAGGTATGAATGCATTGATTCAAAGGCTGTGTTACGCAGGTGAAACATAATCTGCACAGAGGGATAAAACTCCACTGTACATTAGACAGCCACTGGTACATTCAGTTCATTCAATGAAACGGGCACACGTAATCCCTGGACAGTTTATGAGGTTAGGATAAAGCCATCCTATGAGACATGTATAAAATGAGAAGACCAAATGAGACAATAGGTTAAAATTAAATGGAACAAGTTAGTGTTGTTCTATATTTATCTTCCAGGGCACTTATTATAATAAAGGGTGGGATCATATTAGTAATGTAATATTAATTGTAGTGTATAATATGGTATATTGGTGATTACATTTTTGACAGGCTTATTATTAAATCTAGACCAGGGACATTATCTATTATTAATTCCTAAATCTAAGCCTACACTTTAAAGTGTTTCACCCTCTCAGCAGCTTGGTCTTCATTGTCCTGTAAACTGCAAACATTAACTTCTCCACAGACATCATGACTAATCTGCTTGAACATTAACAGTTTTGTAGCTATCTGACCTATCCTTAACCCTGCTGTATACTTACTGACCTTTGGATTGAAATGACTTTAATGTGAGCCATAACAAAGAGGTCTTTCCCAAGCAAGCATCACACAATGTGTTTTAATACAAGTCAGGTGCATAATAAACTTGCCCCCATTTATTTATATATCAGCATATTTATTCAAAAGGAATTCACCAGAAAAACCCAGTGTGAATAATAGTTTTTGTTATATGGCAGGTTCTTGAAGCGTGCTGTACATGAAGCATAACGTTATGTACAGTAACCACACAATGATGTATGGTCATGGGCAAGATACGGTATGCACATCATCCAGTAATATATGAACATTATCACTCATACATTGGTTCTGCAATTGTAAAACTGAATCGAGAATTTACACAGATCAAGTAGTATAAACCATGTAACAGAATTAGAGCTAGGACTCTGTTTTTAATAGCTTCAATAGTGTCATTTTATTGACAATCTTGTCAGCTTCTGAGGATGATCTTGATCTTAGACTTCCTTCAACTGTTTAATATTATTCTTAATCTTATTTTTGTTTAAACCAAACAACAACCTCTACACAATACGACTAATGCTGAAACATTTAAAGAATATTCATGCTTTTTGGTTTATTTCATTTACAGTGCGTAATGATCACTGTATGTCATAATATTAACTGCGGACACAAATTCAGTTTTATCTTCCCACTGCTGCGCTACTAAAAACGCCAAGCTACTATCACTGTCACAGTTACACAATTATGAACATGAATAGAAAGAACATCACAGCAGAATGAGAAATGAATGTCTTACCTTTGCAGAATGATGCAGAAAAGCGCACCTGGGTTAAGATGATTAATGACGAGCGAGCGGAGCTTCTACAACTGCGCCCAGGTTTTTGGACACGCCCATGTGATGGCGTCACGTTGCGTCACAGCGTGCGGACAGGTGCATCGAGGACAAAACGGGATTGGCGTGTGGTCCGACCCCAAACCAAGCTAACAACACTAAGTATTGTATTGTTGTAGTGGCCCCTTATTTATTTTTGCCTGCTTTTAATTTCTGTATTTTACTTTTATTTATTTATTTATTTTTTTGTCCCTGATTTCGGCATTAATGAAAATGGGATGTGCATGTGTCCGTTCTCATTCTTTATTTTAAAAATGTCATTTTGTCACGGTAACATGAAAAATAAATAATTGAAAATATACTGTATATTTTAACAGTTATTAATTATTTAAATTCCACATTCGCGCTGAAGATGCAAAATCATACAGAAGAAAACATAATATGCTACAGAGGAACAAAACCTGTATTTATTCAAGAGAAACACAATTGACTGTACAAAACTGATCAATACAAAACTGAATTATATTTGTGTGAATTAATCATCAATAAAATACATTTATTGGTTCATTGAAATGCATGACCCACACATCATCATATTATGATGTCTAAAATTTCATTAGATTATCAACGTCTGGTGAATTTCTTTAGGGAGAATCCTGGCAAGAAATGCACAAAATATTTGTGTTATAAACCTCTCAGTCGTGAAGTTCCCTGCAAGTCAGACTCCTGTAAAAAGAAGGAACAGACAATCAACATGTAACAATCAAATGACTGATACAATAATTAACTACTCAAGTAAAACTAAAGAGTGATCAATACTTATATAAATTGTTGTATATGGCAATTATATGGCATTGCTATATATGCTATGACATCACACATGAGAAAAGATACAGGTGTGTGTGGTATGTAGGTAAACACACCTGTCAGGGTAGTGTGACTCAAGCAGGGGGTCTGAGCTGTGAAGAGAGCGTTCTGGAGACCAGGATCTGTGAGGGCTCAAAGAACGATGATGTGATGTGGATGAAGAGCGCATAGTAGAAGTGAGGACAGGAGACAGAGCTGAGAGACCCTGTCTGCGCAGTTCCTGTACTGCACGCTCCCTGAGAAAGAGAATTCTTATTGTTCTTATTTACAAAGAAAAAAAAAACGCAGTTCCTAATTTTGCTACGATGACAATTCTTATAATAATTTCTGGTGATCTTATAATAATAAGGGGATGTGAGAAACATTAGTGTTTCACCTCTCAAAGCGTTCAGTGGACAGGTGTATCTTCGTCATATCGAGATCCGCTTCCAGCTGGGCTGTTCGTGTCCTCAGCTGAGCCATTTCCCTGCTTTGAGAACTCCTGGAAAGAGAGAAAAATAACAGGAAGAAGGTGGAAGAAAGATAGAAAGAAGGAAATAATAAATGAAAAAACAGGAAGTTGTAATTGTAATGTTTTATGTAACATCGCTCAAGTTTTGCTCCTAAATGTTTAAAACTGTGTGTATGCATGTGTGTTTGTGTGTCAGTAGGTGCTACACTCACACTTTGCTGTCAGCCATGATAAGTTTGTCCCTGAGTATATCTATTTCAGCCTGTCGTTCATGAGAAGTTAGCTGTCTCTGAATCTCCTTTTCTCTTGCAGACACCAGCAGGCTCTCCAGACTCTGAACAGACAAATGTTCACCTGCCAGCTGTTTCTGTAATAGCTCCACCTCTGAGCGACATGACTCCAGCTCATTCTGAACCTTAATGTATAAACACAACAAAAAAATACCTTAATAACTTACATGTGCATCCGTTTGTTTATATGAAATCTGTGGTTGAGACTACCCAAAAGACAACGATCTATGAGGCCCAGTGGCCTAATGGAAGCATCAATCTTTAGGTGGGTTCAAGTACTGCAGAACATCTTTATCTGCAACATACTTAATAAAGGATTGTTTAAAAACATCATGCAGCAGTATGTTAGTCACTAGACAACTTTGGCCAGGTTGTTGATGTGGCATCTGCAGTTGAGGCTACTCAAAAAAGACCTTCCGTGAGGTCCAGTGGCCTAATGGATAAGGCATCAGCTTCCGGAGCTGGGGATTGTGGGTTCAAGTCCCACCTGGGTCGCTTGCAAGAAGCAATCTTTATGTGGGTACTGCAACATACTTCATAAAGGATTGTTTAAAAACATCATCAGTATGTTAGTCACACCTGACCAGGTTGTTGATGTGACATTGCTCTTCCAAAAAGATGTGATATCCCACCTGGGTTGTTTGTAATGTATATACTTTAGGTGGTTGTTGCAACATACTCTGTAACAGCTGGTTTAAATAAATGTGCTACATCAAAACTTCATGAGTTATATGGACACTAAATAACTTTGGCCAGGTTGTTGATGTGGCATCTGCGGTTAAGACTACCCAAAACACACCTTGTGTGAGGCCCAGTGGCCTAATGGATAAGGCATCAGCCTCCGGAGCTGGGGATTGTGGGTTCAAGTCCCACCTGGGTCGCTTGCAAGAAGCAACTTTTAGGTGGGTATACTTCATGAAGGATTGCTCTAACACATCATGCAACAGTATATTATGGTCACTGCATTACCAGGTTGTTGGAAGTGACATGTGCAACTTAGAAATATCCAAAAAACAACATCTGTAAGGTCCAGTGGCCTAATGGATAAGGCATCAGCCTCCGGAGCTGGGGATTGTGGGTTCAAGTCCCACCTGGGTCGCTTACATGAAACAATCTTTGGATGGGTACCGCAACATACTTAATGAAGGGTTGTTTAAAAACATCATGCAACAGTACGTTATGGTCACTAGACAACTTTGAACGTTGATGTGACATCTGCGGTTGAGGCTACCCGTTGCAATGTAGGTGGGTGCTGCAACATGCTCCTTGAAAAGTAGATTATGTAAACTTCACACAATATTAAATAAGCTCTGCCTGTTATATGTGAATCAGATCAGTCAGTCTGTGGACAATTTGTTCAAATAGGGTGTAATTTGTCAAATGTCTCTCCTGCTGCAGATTCAAACTCCTGAAGTGTTACCTTATGAGTTGACACAATAGTGCTTATTAACACAAAAGTTGACTTATTTACTTCAGAAATTGTATCTGTAATTTATGCATTTATGCACTTATGATAGATGTACCTATGTGAAGAGCACTTACAGCCTCTTTGTTGGCATCCAGTTTGATGCACAGCTCTCGTGTTTTATCCAAGTCGGTCTGCACCTGTGCACGCTCAGTCTGTGCATGATGCAGATCTTCCTCCATGTGAATCATCTTTAGATTTAGCTGAGACAGCTGACTGTTGCAGTTTCGCTCTGCACTCAGTGCCTGGACACAGCAACAAACAACACAATACTGTACACGAAGAAGATCTAAAGCAGGTTCAGTAGAATGCAAAAGTGTCGCCAGTCGCCACCAACATTAACATGATCTCAACGGACCTCTTGCAGGCTTTTCTCGAGGCTATCTGCTCTTTCTTTGAGTCGAAGCATCTCAGAGTTGGAGGCACGAAGCTCAAGACGAAGTTCTGTGATGGTGGTTTCTGACTGTCTGCTCTGTTTCTCCCAGCTTTCTGCCTGAAGAGACGCTTTCCTTCTGGACTCCTGGAGATCCCGGCATTCCCGCTCCTGTGGAGCAGTAAACTGAGCTATTATTTAAAAGGACTATAACTAAAGAAGACCTTTGACATACATTTTGTTAGTTACAGAAATATCTATTTAACATCCATTTTAAGTTATTTCACCTTAGCAGACAGCAGATCTTCAGTGCATGAGATATCATTAACATGATCTTGTACTTTTTTCTGCAAGTCTTCTATGTCCTGATGAGCTTCATCTAGCTTGAGCTGTAGACCCTGCAAAGACAAAAAGAAGGTAAAGTACATTTTCAATCACAGCAGATTTATTGAATCATGTTCAGCTTGGTACCTGGTTGTCCAGATGTGCCTGGTCAAGGTCAGCCCTAAGATGACTGTTCTCCTGCAACACTGCATCTTTGACTTTCATTGTTGTGACTGTCTCCTTTTCAGAGTCTGACAACTTTCTCCTCAGAACATCCAGTTCTCTCTCTCGGCCAGCTACAGTCTCTCTCAGAACTCTGTGGACAGCAAGTTACATCAGTGAAACAGCAGTATTGACTCAAGCCTCACTGCTAATGATGTAGAAGTGGATTAAATATCACATAACATATCGATGAGAACATGTGCATGCAGTCAGGTGTCTATTGCACCAATTTTTACATTACAATGCCCAAAAACTACACCTTCTGTGAGGCCCAGTGGCCTAATGGATAAGGCATCAGTCTCTGGAGCTGGGGATTGTGGGTTAAAGTCCCACCTGGGTCGTTTGAAGAAAGTGTACTCGACCCTAACATATGCTGTATCAACTCGTTCAAAAAATCTGTTTTATGGACAACTTTGGCCATTTTGTTGATGCGACATATGATAAGACTGCCCAAAACACTCCGACAATTTGTTAAAAAATCAAATAGAGAACTTACATAGAAGTTTTTTCAAGATCCTCAGTTCTTTGCCTCAAGCTCCTGATGGTTTTCTCCTGAAAATAAATAATGATACAACTGAAAGCATGCAACAATCCACAATCCAATCAATATGTCTTGAAATTCAACTGTTTAATCATTGCTCATGCAATAATGCATTTACAGATACCTTCTCATCCAGATGGTTATCTGCTGTGCTGAGCAGTTCATCCTTCTTCTCCAGCTGTTCCTGAAGCTTGTTTCTGTGCTGGTCCAGCTCTGAGATGGTGCGTTGTAGCATGTCAACCTCATTTCGCGACACCATCATCTGCTTCAGCAGAGACTCTGGTGAGACATGCAGAAGCAACAAAATACCAAGTAAGAAATGGATTTTTTGCAGTGTACATACATAATTGCAAAATGAATTCCTACCGTTCTTCTCATCCTGCAATTTATTTCTCTCCTGAACGTTCTGCAGCTCTCCAATCCTGCTGGTCAGTCTTCGTTGTGTCTCACTTAGAGAACATTCTATCTGATTGTTTGACAGTCTGGTTTACACATACAAAATAATGATAGACTGATAGAATCATACTTATCTATTAAACCAAAATACCTTTAAAATCAACTTTTTACATTACAAGATACATCATTTCCTAGTTACAATGACACATAGATGAAAGCATACGGTTTTTACTGATATACCTGAGGCTGCTGCACTCATTCCTGATGTGGCTGAGCTCTTCCTCACTGCTGTCGAGTTTTTGACCTAGTGTGTGAATTTCCTCTTCCAGGCCAATCATGGTCTCCCTCATCTGAGCCTGTCTGCTTTTCTGCTCTGCACGCTCCTGCTCCAGCTGTGACACACAATAATCAAATTTATCTAATAATCTGTAATAATCTAATTTATCAAAAACTACAATGTTAGTTATTGTGCAAAGTATACAAGACTACAGTTGTTTTTATTAATGGCTCTTGAGGATGGAGCTCTTACTGTAAGTACAGCAGCCTGCAGGTCTTCCACCCTTTGCTCCAGGTGAGCTCTCTCACTGATGGCTGTCTCCTGAGAGATCTGAGGCGACGTGCAGTTCAAAGGAAACACACATGCACTTAGAAGCCTAAAAAAGCTCAAGTCTCCCTTGTGCTTGTATTGGTATTATCACTTTGTTCCCCTGTGGGATGACTCAATTTATTACTGCGCTCTCAAGTGCGTAAGTGATTTTCCTTCAGTCTTGCCTAAATAACATCATCATCAAAGGCGTCACACATGTAAGCAATGTCTTATACAACAATGACAACGGATTAAGAGAATTGTAACCTTTTCGTCCCTTTCGTCTCAAGACTGTCTTGCTCTCAGGTTGTCTCTCTCTATGGTACCTTGAATGTCTGTCTCTTTCTTGTCCTACCTTTAGTCTCTCTCTCAAGCTGTCTCTCTCTGTGGTCATGTGATGGAGGTCTGCCGCAGCCTCGTCCCGCTCAGCTTCCAGTCGTTTGAGGATGCTCTGAGCTGTCACACTACTCTTGGGCCCTCGCACTGCTTTTGACTTCATCACCTCTCGCCGTAGAGCTGCTATCTCCTCCTGAGACTGCAGAGAGAGTTAGGGCCACATTGTTGAATAGAACTATTGGTGGAATTCAGTTTGAGGCTGTAGTCTTTTGTTCATGCTAATTACTATAATTAATTAACCATTTAGCTATGTTTTTATCAAGACACTGGTGGAACATACAAACAAACAAAGCCAAATCATATACCATATTTACCTGTTGGTAGTGCATTCTGGTCTTGTCCCGTTCAGCTGTGAGCACTTTAATGTTCGCCTGGATCTCTGACATGTGGCGCTCATACTTATCTAACATGTTTTGCAACTCATCTCTTTCTCTTAATACCCTCATCAGTTCTGAATCGTAGGTGCCACCCTTAAAAACAAGATTTATAGAAAGAGCTTTTTTGCAGGAGTACACCATACTTAAAATACAAAACAATATGTGGTGCTATGGTATGACCCAGCTCCAATAATTTTTTTGCAAGAAGGTAACATTTTATTTACTGA
The DNA here is from genome assembly GCA_019155185.1 of Beaufortia kweichowensis. Taxonomy (NCBI): domain Eukaryota; kingdom Metazoa; phylum Chordata; class Actinopteri; order Cypriniformes; family Gastromyzontidae; genus Beaufortia; species Beaufortia kweichowensis. The sequence goes on from CM032796.1 coordinate 16,882,099, forward strand.
TGTGTATGAAAACAAATTGAATATAAGGAAAAAACACAAATCTTACTAAAACAACAACAATATTATTTTAATACTTTAACAGGAGAGTGTCTGGTGGGACTGCGCTGGGCCCCTCTGACAGGACTGGTAGAGCGACGAGGTCTCAGCATCCTTCTGAATTCCTCTGCCTCCTTCCTGAAGTGGTCTTAAAGAAATCCAGGCAATTGTACCGACTGGACTCTGAGAGAATCCGGCCTCTCTGTAAGTAGTTAAATAAAGAGGAAATCAACAAGCATTGTTTCTTTTCTATTTGAATGTGTAACGCACAATGGTGGAACCAAAAGTTTAATAAAAATTCTCATTTTATTAGCAAGGCTCACTGCAAGTTTCTGATCCAGTGTCGCCCTCTACTGGGTCACATCAGTCAATGCACTTTATATACAATGATTAAAAGTTCTGTCATGGAAATCTTTAATTTACCTATCGTCTGTTTCCACACGTCTACTATTCTAATCTTTAAACCCTTATTTTTATTAAATGTCTAACGAGTGACCTTGTTTTTGTTGTTTCCTGTTTATTAATCGTGCTGTTTGGTAATTTCAACACAAGAGAATTTTGACATAAGCAAAAGCTACAAATTTAAATGCAGCATCATTAAGCTGCTACGACTATTATAAAGAAAATTATAATCTTACATAATTTTACAAATAGCAAGTTGTCATGCACGTGTTGTTAGTTTATATTTACTCTTGATAGTTCTCCGGTTTAGAAGAATATCGCCCAAGGAGTTGTCATGGCAACTGGGATACTACGGTTGCACCGTCATTAAAAATGCGACTAGCGCAACTAAAAAACTTCAAAATGTAAACTACTAAAGGTTATAATGAGATTATATATTAATAATTGGTGATTATAGTAACAACAGCTGGCAATATATTGTAAAACTTACACAGCATAAAAGATACGTATTTAAAAGCAAACTGTACATAAAATCATTAACAGACAAAAAGATTAAATCCCCCATATTAAGCACATGCACGACAAAGATCCGTGGATGAAAGACTACGTACTGTCTGTGTAAACGTGTGCAGGTTAGTGAGCATTACCTCCTGTTGTAGCTCTCGCAAATGAAAACAAGCGTAAATTCAATCTCAACACTTTAAAGCTCTTTACCCTGAGGGATGAAGCACATTAGCCAATCACAGCCCTGTATAAATCTACGCGTCATGATAATAGAAACACGGTAGCCAATCACAACACTCCTTCTTGCTCAGTTTGCGTCCGTTCCCCTGACTACAAGTAGAGCACGCTCTGTAGTTTTAATATGCGTGCGCGTTCATTCAAGTAATAAAATAAAAACTTAAAACAAAAGAATAGAAATAAAGAAAGTTATAAGGCTTGTTTCACGTTATATTCATGATGATGGTTCATGATCGTAATCATAGTTACCGTTCAAAAATCAAAGTGTTTCTCTTGACCTTACAAACCGTTTGACCTGAAATTAATGCAAAAAAGTCTCAAATTAATTTTGTAGACAAAAAGTTGATTGTAAAAGTAATTAATTTTTCACCACAAAACTAAAATTTTATTTAATATAAATGTTTTTGAAATGCTTTTATGGCGATAAATGTAAAATATCGATTTACTGGCATCCACGACGGCAGGCGACACTAAAGCGCAGGCGTTCAAAACTGAACTCCAGCGAAGAACCCCCATCTCCTCGTGAACGCGCACAGTCATCTACACCAAATCCGCTAGAATAGATTAGACGCGCCGTGCACGGGAGGCGCATAGTTTCTCCAAACAAAAAACTATCGTGATTTCACGGATTTGTAGCTGTTTTTCTTTTGATCTAGGACTAGTGCATGTATGATCGGATACTGTGATCGTAACGGAAACAGAAGTTTTTATTAGCTTTCTGTTTGAAGTCGTTTAAAAGGAATAGAAAGAAACTGGATGTTTTCCACGGATCAGGTCCATGAAACTCCGAGGAACAACAACAACCTCATGACTTACTCTTGAGAAAGCCAGACGGTGGATTTAATCAGCTACAGCTTTGCTAAAGATCGCCTTCACACTTGGTTTTATTACACATTTTTATTTTTAATTCAATGGTCCACTGGACGTTAGAGATCAGAGCCAAGAACTGATAAAATCACAAATCTGCGTTTCTTTGTCTGTATTGTTGCATTGACATACTAATCGCTATACGATTGCTAGTGCAACATATCAAGCTTTTCTGTGATGACATGCAAGGACAAACCTTGCAAATCAACATTTTTTATTCTGATCAGACTGAATAAAAACTGAATAATATTAAATTGCAATGAGAATGCACTGACGATTGCATTACATCTATTCACACAACGAAGGAAATCCTCCTTTGTCAAACGCGTAGAAATAGAAAGACGTGTGGCTATGTCATTCTTTAATTTCCGAAAAATCTTTAAATTGGGGTCAGAGAAAAAGAAAAAACACTACGATCACGTGCACAGGGACGCAAACCCGGAGGAAATATGGGAGGTCGTGGGAGAGCTAGGGGATGGAGCTTTTGGGAAGGTGTACAAGGTAAAGTGAAATAGTTATTTTTCTCTTTTAAGTTGTTTTGGGTCTCACTATTTTTTTGGTAATTAGATTTTTTTAGTGATTTTGTCAGATAAGTTGTGTACGTGCATTAATAATCTATCACAAATAAAATAAATTGTACAGGAGTTAAAGGAGTCTTTGTGAATTTTGACATCATCAGTCACATACCACTGGTTGTCATTCATATGACCTTACCTTGTAGCAAGTGTCTGGTTCATTGTTTTCTGCTGCTTCCCTGAATATCTGTTTTGTTTGTTAGTGAGGAAAGGTGCTTTGGAGATTCATGTTCTATTGTGTAATATTTACATTCATGCATTTGATAGACACTTTTATCCAAACTGACTTACAATTAATTCAAGGTTTACTTTTTATCAGTATGTGTGTGTGTTCCTGCAAATCAAATCACAATACTCTACCAATTAAACTACAAAAAACACATCACAGTATATAAAATGTATATAAATATATAGGCACTGCATCTGTCTTTAGATTATGTCTTATACTGAAACATTTTAGTGCCCTTTAAGAAGATATGTTTTATTAAATGTTAATTGTATGATTTTTGCCACCTTAACACTTAAGGATAAGAAACAAATAGTCGTTTATATAATCCAAACACACATATTTTTACTACTGTAATAATTTTATGTTTTTTATTTAAATCAACCTTTCTGTTAAGGAGATAGATTGTGTTTTGACATGTTTTTGTTCTTTTTGTTATGCTTGAGTTTTTCCTGTGAACACACAGTTACAAAAACTGTAAAAGCATATCATATTTTATTCTTTCACATTCCTGTAATAAACTTGCAGACTTTGACCTGGTTAATTTTTCACCAGTGTGCTACGTTAACTAAATAAGATGCCACCCACATACAGAAATATGAGATATTGTTTGAATAGTTATTTGTTATATATGTTATAAAAACTCATTTGAATGAATGACACTAAAGATGGTCTCTGCCTAAAAGTGGGCTGAATCGGCCTGTGAACTAATAAAAGCAAAATTATTGTCATTTTAAGACCAGATGGTATGCATTATATGCAATGCATGAACCATATGTACACCCTAAAGATATTATCTGGATTAATATCATTCATGTTTAGAATAAAGCCAGAAATTACATGTTTACTTTGTAAAAATGTAAACACTACGTGTTTGAGGATGTATATGTAGTTTGCAAAAGGGATTATTAAATCTGTAGATAACAGTCTTCTAATGTCAACTGATTTTTTTAATCTTATCGATAGCGAAATGTTTACCAAAGTGTCTGCCAAATATGTCATGATTTGTAGTGTTCACATGCCATGCACAAATACTAGAACAGATTTACACAGTCTGATAGCTTATTTTCTCATGTAAATGTCCTCTTTTTACAGGCTCAGAACAAGCAGACAGGCATTTTTGCTGCTGCAAAGGTGATTAACACCAAATCTGAAGAGGAATTGGAGGACTACATGGTGGAGATCGACATCCTGGCATCATGTGATCATCACAATATCGTCAAACTTCTTGATGCCTTTTATTTCGAGGGCAAACTCTGGGTGAGTTTGGATTCGCTTCATCTTTCTTTGTGCATGATATCATTTTAATCCTAATCTGTCCACACTGTCGATTTGGAATTTTTAAAAGTATTTGAGTCAATAATGTTAATTCTCTCCTAATGTTTTGCACAGGGATTACATAAGTAGGAAAACTCTTTGCTTAGTCCAGCACCGTCTGGCTTGTTGAATCAAAGCCCTTCCTTCCTGTACAGTGAAAGTTTTACAAAAGGTGGCATGAAGATCATTGTAGTCTTGTTTGCTTCTTTATTTACATACGAAACTGGTTTGTTAGACGAGAATTTGCATCTCGTTCTTCTCTGAGGTTCAAATGCAGACAACAAAAACTGAAACTTTCTGATGTTTAGACATTAAATTGAATCAGAAAGTCTTGCTCTGCCAATAAAAGGAAATTCTCTTGTGTTTTCTCACAATGAGCTCAGTCACGAATGCCTGAAAAGACAGGTAATGTAATACTCAGTGACTGTTTGTTTTGCTCTTGTAGCTCATTGTTGACTGAACAGTGTGTGCTTGTGAAGGTGCAGAGATTTTTTTTTAACCTGTCGTACACCAGGAAATGGACTGATAGTGTCATCGCGCATTTCCTTATGAAGGCAGAGGAGGGGTTTTATTTGACTGTGATTCAAGAAAAGTGAAAACATGTTCAAAGGGATAAACAATAGATTGGTATCAAGAATTCTGTTCAGTAATTGGGTTGCAAAGTCAACAAAAAATGAGGTTTTACTTAAAAAATGAGGTTTTTACTTGCATAAAATTTGGTCTTAGTGATGTCAGCAGATAAGTTGTTTTAATTAAATTCAGTCTTTTTAATAATGGGTCTTGTAGTGTTAAAACAAAACCAAGACAAAACCAACTCGACTTCATCTGAAATATCCACATAACCCTAATACTACAAAGTAATAATAAAAACAGCCCAAAAAAGTCAAAATTTCTGACACAATCTCTGACTGACTACAAACTGAGCACTACAAACAAAAGAAATCGAAAATAGTTTTACATGAATCAATCCGTTAATTGTCTTCTGAGTTCTCTTAGTCTGAGATCAAGACAATATAGAGGACAAATGCAGTCGAAACTGAGACAAGACTGAGACCTTTACAAAATGATCTCAAATCATGTTCAATAAAATCAGGAATGCAGTAAGAATTACAGTAAGAAAGAACAATTTTTTGTTGACTTTAAGGGTTATGTGTGTGTATTTATTCAATCAACAGAATCAATAGAAATCTGCAGAATCATTTTTACGGTAGAAAAAGGAAGTCTAGTCTTGTGTGTCAAGTATGGCCATTGTAGTTCTGTGATTGTGTGAGGGCTCTGTGTGGGCTATTGTGTTATCAGAGTCGCTGGTCTAAACCAACTTCTCGCCCACAGTGGAACGACACAGCAACTTGTAGCATGAATGGCATTGACTGTTCTGCATCTGTACTGTACTGACTTTAATACTTTGTAAATGTTGTGCTAGCTGATGCTTTCATCCAAAGTACACATATTAAATCAGAAGCACATTTTGGGGGGTTTTGAACTCGCAACCTTACGTTTACTAGTCCAGATTTTTTTCCACCAGGCCACATCATCTCATTACAAAGATTTATTAATTTATGTCATTTTTTTATGATGTTACATTGTTTTTCACTATTTACTTATGTAAAGTCTCTTACAAAGCCTGTCCACCCTCTTCAGATGACCAGCTTCAGCTCTGGCTCTCCACAGTCCGTCTGGGGTTCACGGAAACCCGTAATCCTATTATGACGGAAAGAACCTGATTCTTCTAATGTGTGAAAACCCTTCATCCCTCCTCATGTGTTCATGCAGGCCTTTCCTGCTTCATCCTCTTATGTCATTCACCATATTGAGATATGAAAGCCTTCAAGGCTTAGGAGCTTCTTGGACCAATCACAGCCATGCAGTGCAACTACCTTGACCAATCATTGCTCGGCAGTGAAGTTTCAATGACCCATAAAAAAAGTAGACTTAAACTTTTATGATGTACATTAATGCATACTGTATGCACATAAAAATGAGCAAGAAAGTTAAATTCCCAATGGTTGTATGATAGAGTAAAGCTAGTCTAGCATGTGGGGGAGTTTAATGCTAAGACAATAGGATAAACAGAAGTGTTTAATGTTTAATTTTCCTACAATCTCATAATGCTGCCATTGTTCTGAGCCGGACTTGAAACGATGAAACGATTTGCCAGTTGCAGACAGACGGTCTTACACAATGACTGTATGATGTCAATCACACCTAATGTTCACCTGTGCGTGTGGTGCGTGTTTCTGTCTGCAGATCTTGATCGAGTTTTGCGGTGGTGGAGCTGTAGATGCGGTCATGCTCGGTGAGTTCACACAAAGCATTTGATATGCAAAACTGGATTTACTGGAAAAGGCCAGATTTCTTTAAAATACTTACTTATTTCAAAAGGGTGAGATAAAGTTTAATGTTAAAATTCTAGGAGCTCTGGGAATACATTTGGTTAATGCAAATGGAATAGAAATGACTCACTTCACCTTTAAGACATAAGCCACGAGGATCAAAAGATTTCCTGATGGGGTTCCTAATTGTGCAAGTTAATGCAACTTAATGTGAACCTGGGTTTTAAAATATAGATGTATTGACACAAAAATGTATGTAAAATTTAACTTCTCTTCTTATAATTTGTGATGAAATATTGTATTAAATTAGGAAAGTATTAGGTATTTGTACACACTTTTCATACTTTGTTACGTGTGTGTGTCTGTAGAGCTTGAAAGGCCTCTAACAGAGCCACAGATCAGGGTGGTGTGTAAACAGGTCCTGGAAGCTCTGCTGTATCTCCATGACACCAAGGTCATCCATAGAGACCTGAAGGCAGGAAACATCCTCCTCACAATGGATGGAGATGTCAAACTGGGTGAGCCTGGCTTTGGGTTTATAATGTTACAGTGATTGTACCACACGTAACAGGTGTCTTTATACATGACATGAAGCAAATGATGGAGTGATTTGTTGCTTTAAAACTACATGTACCACAGTACAGCAGAAGAGATCATCTGTTACAAATTCCATATGTCCCATGTTGCACCAGTGTAGTTGTGCATGTTATTGTGCCTGATAGCATTTGCTTTTATTATTAAAAATGTGTAAACAGAGTGCATTTTAAATTTAGATTTTTCTGGATTAATGTGAACGTAACCACAGACACATAATAATACAATGCAGAGACTCTGAAAAAGATTCAGAGGGAAACCTAGGAGGTTCATTTGCATATCAGTCTAAAGCCTAGTTTGAATAACCATTACATCCTTTACATTCCTTGACCAAATGTAAATCCATCTGTAAACGCAAAATTAGTTTCCTTTTAGTTAGTTAGACATCAGTTTTGCATCAGAAGCATATAATTATGTGTAAAAAACGCTTTTTCTTTTTGTTAGCTGACTTTGGTGTTTCTGCCAAGAACACAAAGACACTCCAGCGAAGAGACTCCTTCATTGGAACCCCTTACTGGTAAATAAAGAGATATCCAGAAATAATATGTAGATTAAATAAATATAAACATGGTTTATTATTCGCTCAGGATGGCCCCTGAGGTAGTGATGTGCGAGACGTCTAAGGACAGGCCGTATGACTATAAAGCTGATATTTGGTCTTTGGGAGTGACTCTGATCGAGATGGCCCAGATCGAACCGCCCAATCATGAGATGAACCCAATGAGAGTGCTGCTGAAAATTGCCAAAGCTGAACCGCCTACTTTACAACAGCCTTCAAAATGGTACGGGTGGAGAGAATTGTGTAATATTATTAACCAACATTGCTTTTCAAGAATGGAGAATGAACAATCCCTCCTCGTCTTTCCGCAGGTCTCCCGATTTCAATGACTTCCTGAAGCGTGCGTTGGATAAGAACATAGACAACAGGTGGAGCACAGCCCAGCTTCTGCAGGTGAATCGAGGTGTCCTTTATTTCAAACACTGATAATCCGAGACACATCTACCCAGCTTCAGAGCTGCCCCAAAACTCTTAAAAAGCCGTGTTTGTTTTTGTTACGAACTGTTGCTCGACCAGCTGCGGTACAGGTGGCCGTTCCTGCCGATTAAACCGGCAGCTGTTTGTCAGCGTCATGCATTTTCCACTTCGCCATCGACGTCAGCAAAGGAGATTTTCTAACCAAGGCTTTAAGTAGACCAGCCTAGCGCATACACACACGCACATTCACAGTTACAAGCGCATACGTACTATTCTGCTTGCTGAAAAAGGCTGAATGGGGTTAAAAATACAGAACTCGAAATTTCCTACAATTAAACTGATAATATCAAAGAAGCTTCACATCCTCAGACCAGCTATTGAGTGTCTGCAGCAGGTGTCAAAACCTGGGAAGGTAAGTGTTTGAAAAAGACAGAGACATAGATTGTGCTCCTCTTTTAAGTTTCAGGCATTGTCTGTTTGCCACTTCATTTATTTATTTTTTTGTGTATTTTGCTAGAGAAGTTTTAAAGTTTTTCTGACCATTACAAGTTAGCAATATTTCCAAAAGTTGACATTTCTTTGTGTTGCAATGTGGTTAAAATAGGTTTAATTTTCATGACCTATACATACTATAGGCTCATTGTATTTTATGTGTGTTCTTATTTTTATTGATTTAGCTTAAATCTGTCAATAAAATAAAACATTAAGCTCTTAAGATAGTCAAGTAAATACTTTAACTGACTAATAAACTGTAATAATGCAATTTATATAAAAAAAGTAAAAAGTCCATTTTATTTGTATAGTGCTTTAAGGGACATGTCTTAGTAACTGTCTTAGTCCATTTTGAACAGAAAAAATACTGTTTTGTGTTTACAGTAAAAAGCATTTACATTGTCATTGACGAAGCACGTCATAATAATACACCAATGACAAAGTCACAATGCTTTGTTCTTGTCTGTATAGCATCCGTTTGTGAGTAGCGTGACTGACAGCCGGCCCTTGCGGGAGCTCATCGCTGAGGCCAAAGCGGAGGTCACTGAGGAGATAGAGGAGGTGAAGGAGGAAGAGGAGGAAGAAGACCTGGTAAGACATATCAACCGTTTTAATGTTAAAACTATATAGTTAACAACGTGTTCTGGTAACCCAAAGGTTGTGGGCTTGCATCTTGCAAGTGATGCTGCTATTACCAGTGATTTCTTAAAATAACAAGTGTAAATCTATAAATTGGGTTATTGAACCTGTTTTATTGAATCAATAAGTATGAAGTTACTGTATTGTACCTCTTTATGAATCTTTTACTTCTTCAGTTTAATTTGGTTGATGATCTTTACGTATTTTAATATGAATGTAACCAAATATGAATTTTCTTTTCCCTCAGCACCTTCCAGGACACAAGCGTGCACCATCTGACGCTAGTGTCGGAAGCTCTGAAGATGAGAAGCTTCCACAGTCGCCGTCCATCTTGGAGTCTGTTCCTGAAAAGATCGAGGAAGTCGCAACTCCCAAATTACCGGCTGACAGTGCTATAACTGAAATAACACATAAAGAAGAAGAAACTGTGAAGGTGTCCGAGAACCACATTCAGGATGTAGCAACTCCTGCAACTGAAGAACAAGCTGTTGAAGGATCTGTAAAGGAATCTCAGGAACCTAAAGCTGATGATGAACCAGAGATTGTTTCTCCAGTGGACATGATAATCCAAGCAGAAGACAAACCTGATAAACCAACAGACACCCGGGAAGATCAGAAAGAGGTTGAACCAGCTGAGAGCAAAGAGCCAATGGGCAATGGTGAACTTGTAAAGGAAGTGCCTGCATCAGATGTTTCTGTTTTGGAGAAACCGTCAGAGGAACCCACAAAACCAGATGATGTCATCAAGGCTGTAGATGATCTGCCTACCCCAACCTCTCCTGTCAAAGAAGAAGAAGAAAAGATTGAGGAAAAGGAGAAACCCAAGGATAAAGAAACCCCAGTAAGACGCAGGTATGAGAAGAAGGAGGACTCAGATTCAGGAATTAGTTCTACAGCTGATAACAGCAGCATAGACTTGAACTTATCCATATCCAGTTTTATAAGCAAATCCAAGGAGCAGGGATCCACCTCCCAACAGGTGAGGAACACTATGGAAACATGGTTTTACAATTCTTCTTTGTAATTTTATAGTTATGTCGTCCAGTCCTGTTTACTATCCATTCATACTGTTCCAAACGTGCGTTCGCAATATGTAATTTAAACGTTTTCGATGGTTTTTAGGATAACAGGAGGCAGAAAAAAACCCTTAAAAAGACTCGGAAGTTCATCGTGGACGGTGTGGAGGTCAGCGTGACCACATCTAAGATCGTCACAGACAATGACACCAAAAGCGAGGAGATGAGGTTCCTCAGGTGAGGTGTTGGCTGTTTAATTGATCCTTGTTTTCCATGTGGCCCTATGGAATAATATAGTGTCCATTTCATGCATATTAAGAAATCTTGGTGAAGACAGTAGACCATCTGGGTATTTCTTAAATGCTGTTTTTTTTTGCATACTGGGGTTTCAGACATATTTTTTATTGTACATACTGATTTTTGTAACTATAGGTGATTTTGGACACAGTTTATTTTGATGTCATTTACTTAATCTCCAGTAACTCAACTTGCTCTCTGACGTAACACAGCTGTAATGTGGGGCATGTTGTCATATTTTATGACCCTTATTTTAAAATATAATATATAATTTTAATAATTATAACGTATAAGTGGCACATGCTTAGTGACCTAAACCAAAGAATTATGAGTGAATTATTTGAGCATAAAATGTTACAACTCGCCATAGGTCAGACTGATGCAGGATCAGTGTAAAACGATTGTTGTGTGTTTGTTTCAGGCGTCAGGAGCTGAGAGAGCTCAGACTTCTGCAGAAAGAGGAGCAGAGAGCTCAACAACAGCTCAGCAATAAACTCCAGCAACAGAAAGAGCAGATCTACAGACGCTTCGAACAGGAAGTCACGGTGAGACGAATAAAAGCATTTCACAGATGAACCTGAGAAGGCCTAATATCGTAAAGTAAAATAACCTCTTTATAATTATTGTTATAGCTGTGTTTAACTTTGATACTTTCTTCGTTTGTGAGAACGGTCTTAACCTTTAAAGCACAGCATCACCATGCTAAAAAAACCAAGCTGCTAAAAATATCAAGGCAAAAAATCCAGATAAACTGTTAGACCTTACTAATAATCCAACAACAATCCAGTCGGTCATATTGTCACTCTTTTATTTTAGGGGTTTTAAAGGTATTTGTTTGCTGATGTAGAAACATTGCGTTGCCCTACAAGTGATAACACCAAACCCAGAAATACTGAAAACCTGACGAGAGTGATTGAATGTTTAATAGCTGATTTATTTTTGGACTGTGTAATCTGTGTCAGACTGTTAAATAAGGCCAGTGTATTAAGCCACCAGGAATTGTCCTAGTTTGCCCGGTCAGTAATACTTTCAGTCTGGTTTAATACTGTTGTTTTTAACTTTAACTTTGTATTATGTCATCAGTCAAGTCAAGTGCAAGATTTCCAGATCCTCAAATTAGGTTTTTGAAATGTATTATATTGCATGTTATATTAGTTGGATGTGTAATGCAAACTCCAAATCTCTTTTCTTGTAGATCTTGTATGTAATTCTCATGTTTTCTTGTCTTTCAAGAGTAAGAAGCGTCAATATGATACGGAGGTGGAGAACCTGGAACGGCAGCAGAAACAGACGATCGAGCGTCTGGAGCAGGAACACACTGATCGTCTCCGAGAGGAAGCCAAGAGAATCAAAGCTGAGCAGGAGAAAGAGCTCTCCAAGTTCCAGAACATGCTGAAGAACCGCAAGAAGGAGGTACAGAAGCATTTACAGAATGTGTTACTATGAAACTACAGAGATATATCCATAATTTATTTATTACATTTATTTAAAGGGACATTTTTCAAGGTGTAAAATAATAGCCATAATATTTAATATTTTATAGCTCAATTGGTCAAGCATTTCGTAAGCAAGGTCATTGGTTCAAATCCCATTAAACCCACATGCTGATAGAACGTAAAGCCTAAATGCACTAAAAGTAGTTTTGGGTACAACCATCTGCCAAATGAGAAAATGTAATTGAAAGTTGATGTATTTTCCTATTTTGATTTTCGTATCCTTACGTAAGTCAGCTTTAGCGTTTATGACCTTCACCTTTTAAAATCCACCCGAATATCTTTGTTTCCTCTCTGATATTTTTCGGCGAGCACAGGAGCTCTCGCCCAAACATGTGAGAAATGTCATCCTGAAACGCTTTAGTGAAGATCTAATTCAACCCATATGCGAGGAGGTAACATTAAGACTCTTTTTTTCCACTTTATTGGTTCTCCAGGTGTTTGGGCACTTTTATACCAAATTTTGGCTTTTCTATGATTCCCGTCTTGCACCTTTGCAGATGAGAAGACAACGTATGTTCTTGTGGTGTGGTGCATGTCACACAAACACACTTTCAGCACGGTAGCATGCGTTGGTTTATTAATACTTGTGGGGTTTTCCATTCCATTTAGACTGATAATAAACCTTATGCAGGAGAGCAAACACTATTTCCCTTCAAAAACAAACAATTGAGGTTATTAAAGCTCTTGCTGTGTGTGTTTAGGAGCAGGAGTTTCTTCAGAAGCAGCAGCAGGATCTGGACAGCGCTCTGAAGAAGATCATACAGCAACACAAACATGAGCTGGCCACCATCGAGAGAGACTGTCTCAATCACAAACAACAGCTTCTGAGAGGTCAGACGTCTTTCCCACGCACATCATTATAGGAAATCTTGTTTCCTTCAGTTATTCCTGCCTCCCACATGTTAATTGACTACTTTTTGTAGCCTCAGCATTTTAGACACTGTTCAAGCTGGACTCGGACTTAAAATGGTGGTCATGCGGACTTTAGGGATCCAATTTGATCCTGCCGTTTAATGCATAGCGTAGTTTAGGTTGTGGCGTCTGGTTAAAATGTTGGTTTTTAGGTAATGTCTATGGCAGAAATGTGATTCTAAACATTTACCATGAAAGGATTTTTTCCCAGGTTGAAAAGTCTTTTGTGTTTGATTACGTAATTGACCTTAAAAAGCAAATTTTGTCAGTGTTTTGGAGCACATTAGTTTGTAGAGTTTGTGCTTGACTAATGTCTATGTCCTATGGTGTGAGATACAAAAATGTAGAAAAAGATAAATCTTTCTCATCCCATTTGCGTTTTTTCCTACATTTTTGCTGGCACACCATAGAACACAGTTACATATTTATTTATCAACTACTCATGTACACTAATGAGACTAAAATAAATGAATTTATATCATTTCATTTACATCGTTCTGAAATGATGGTATGTTTTACTGCCCTTTATGAAAATTTTCCGTAGTTTATGTATTCTTGATGGCATTACATGTAAAATTCACAAGGATAATGGTAAAAGGTCTTTGTTTTCTTTAGCAAGAGAAGCAGCGATGTGGGAGCTTGAAGAGCGCCACCTACAGGAGAAACACCAGCTCCTTAAACAGCAGCTTAAAGATCAGTACTTTATGCAAAGACATCAGCTGCTTAAAAGACATGAGAAGGTTAGGCTCACATCACTATTTATGCTTTTGACACTTGAATTGTCTGTTGCAATGCATGTTGTGACGTAGTAACGAATGTTTAACCCTTAATTACAATTTTTTAATTGAATAGGAAAGAATGATTGTATGTGTTTCTCTTCAGGAAATGGAGCAGATGCACAGGTATAACCAGCGTTTGATGGAGGATATGAAGACGAAACAAACTCAGGAGAGGACCAGGCTGCCTAAGATCCAGCGCAGTGATGGCAAGACCCGCATGGCCATGTTCAAAAAGAGCCTGCGCATCAGCACCACTGCGGTCACGCCTGAACTGGAGCGAGAGAGAGTCAAACAGGTCAGATTAACAACAACAGAGTCAGCCTGTGAAATAAAGACCGGCCAAGTGATTGTTCCGGCATTGACACCGTAGTCTGTATATAATGAGTTTTGTCTAATAATGATTGTATAACTGTGGTGTGTGTCGTGTGTGTTTGGCTGATGAACAGTTTGCAGCACAAGAGGAGAAAAGACAAAAGAACGAGAGGCTTCATCAGCACCAGAAACATGAGAATCAGATGAGGGATTTACAGACGAGTTGTGACGTCAATGTCAGAGAACTTCAGCAGTTACAGGTACAGTATAGTAGATTTAAAGACGACAAGAAAATATATAATACACATTTAAATGCATATAATACACATTCATCTTTCTCATTTTCGTTCATGTGTTGAACCAGTACACGCTCTAAACATAACCACATGATGTGTGTTTCAGAATGAGAAGTGCCATCTGCTAATCGAGCACGAGACTCAGAAACTGAAGGAGCTTGATGAGGAACACAGCGCTGAACTAAAGGACTGGAGAGAGAAACTCAGACCCCGCAAGAAGGTACCACATCATCATTTAAAGCTAATGAAAACATACTGGTGTGAATCTTGTGTTGCCTACAAAATATTATTTAAATTTGATAAAATTTTATATAAAATTGTGATAAACTTGATTAAAGTATGGTGTCTCATATGCAAATCTGCGTTCTTGTACTAGATCCCTGAACACACCGAATCAATGCCAAAGATATACCGATGACAAAAGCCGACTGTAGTATCGCAAACTGTAAACAAAGCTGCGCTTGCATATCATTTTACACCAGTCTCATTCACCATTCAAAATCCTATAGCTTCTTTCTGAAGTTCTGATTTATTGTTGAATATTTCCATCACATTAGGATGGTTTTCTTATTATGTATTTGGTTTCCCATGGTCACTCTTAAATCTGATTGCAGGCCCTTGAGGACGAGTTTGCTCGGAAACAACAGGAACAGGAAGTGTTCTTCAAAATGAGCGGCGAGTCTGCATGCCTTAACCCCAACAGCCAGAGCCGAATCTCAAAGTTTTACCCTGTACCGACCGTCCACTCCACAGGGTTTTAAAACACACAACAGCAGAAACATCTCACGCACACATGACTGAACCTCTGCTGCCTTCTAGTCTTAGAATAAAACGTGGCATCGCTTTCTCATAAGCTACGGAGAACATAAAAAAATGTGATTGTTTTTGTTTTGATTTCAATTTTATTTAAACTTTAATAGATGGCTCGACTGTTCAGCTTTAGGCTAATTCGCTTGCACTACAGGATTCAGTGTTTGATGTTAGTGAATGAGCCGAACAAGCCAATATTTAAAACATTAAAGTCAATCAAATAAATTATAACGCACATTGATTTTGCATATTAAACAAAAAATGAACACAAAGCCATTTCGTAGTTACGTTCTTCGTAAAATTCAAATCAAACTTTCACACAATAACATTCTGGTATGATTTATTGTATATTGTCTTTACAAATGACATCTTAAAATGTTTTTTAAATAGCAGCCATATTTATTATTTTGAGGTATTGTAGCATATAATCCACATCGTATGCAACTTCTCTGACATCACTGTGGTGAAAAGTGCACTTTGCGCTTGCACTGCTATGCAATGTGAAAATGTAGCCGAATTAAACCATCTCAACTCAACGGTTTTAATTTAACCGCGTAACAAGAGAGATCAATTTCTTTAAATGATTTTGCTTGAACTTAATGCAAAATGAAAGCTAATTTTAGTTTATAACCTGCGACTTATTCATATACCTACGTTCTTGCGTACTTTAAGTAAAATTGTGAGAGGATTATGTATCCTTGTAAAACTGTTTAGATGAATCCAGGCAGGCGTTCTTTTATCTCATTGTATATTTTAGCATGTGATTTGTTTTTTGTAATAGTTTTGGTTTTCTCGCATGTACTTCTGTTGACTGAACTTAGGTTTCCTACATTTACATTCGTGGTATAATACACCTGTGGAAGAAAGCTTACAGAAATGTCTCAGATCAGTAGGCTTTTAGTCATTGTGATCATGTTATGGCTGTAGAAAACATTGTTTATATTTACAGTTTACAATTTTACTGTAAAGTTACCGTCAGATGGGCATTAAGAGTGCTGTGCACCTTCTCATGAAAGATTTCTGTCGTGCCTGTGTTTGCATTTTCATACATTTCGTCCATGTCATTTTTTATGCCTTCTCAATGTATGCCGTAAAATTAGCAACATAATGTGAAAAATACTGTGTTTATGTTAAAGATAAAATGGTTGTGATTATAGGAAGTGATGTAATTAAAACATTTGCGTGAATAACACTCTTGTCTTCTGGATCGCTTATTAATATTATATGTATATATTATGTATATATAAGAGAGAGATATTTAAGCGGTTGTGAAAGTCAAGTGTTAAAAAAAAATCTGTCTTTATTTTCCAGTTCAACAAATTTGTAAAGGTGTTCTACAATTGGGTTATTGGATTTTGTAGTACATATCATACTGCCAAACAAAGCATTTATCATTTCTAATATCCAAAACATCTAACCCAGAATCTACGTTTAATCCTATTTTTAATCATCCAGATGAACTGCAGACAGTCTTTGTATAATAATGAAAAATGTTATGGTTTACAAGAGCATTTACTATGACATAAAACAAACATAATAGTAGTTATAAAATAAACCTGTTTGTTGATTTAAAAATGAAGCTATTTAACTTTTCTTGGCCTAACAGTATAAAAAAAACCTACTTTAAAATATGTACAAAGTTTTGAAAATAACTGCATTAAAATCGAAAAGGCCAAGTAGATAAAGAAAGACGATGACTTAATATGCTATTCCAATATTGTCTACATGCTATGTTTTTATCAGGCATTAAAAATGGGTCCAATGAGGCTAAGATTGGCTAAATTACTGTGCTCCTCCTCCTCCTTCGAGTTATATATGAAGCATCACCTGAGAAAACGAATTATGAATTATTCGGGTTTATTATGAAAGAGGTTATTATGAATGATTATTGGTTTATTATGAATAACATATAATTTTCTTAACATAGATATGTGAAGCTAAGACATACCTTTCTCCCCTTTTTCTCCTCTCAGACCATTTTTGCCTGGAAGTCCTGGCAGACCAGAAAAACCCTGTACGCCTCTTTCACCTGCATTGAAATTATGCAGATGAACACCAAACATGTTGAACTCAAAAAATGAGATTGTAGGTTAATAACCAGTCAAACAAATTTAAAAGGATAGTTCATCCCCCAAAAAGAAGATATTTTGAAAAAGTTCTCAGTGGTTTTGTGTTCCTACAATGGAAGTCAATGGGGGTCAATGTTGTTTGGTTACCAAATTCTTCAAAATGTCTTCTTTGTGTTTCACAGTAAACGTTTACTGTAAAAATGGTTTAAAATTTTCTTGGTGGATCTTCTGTTGTGAGTGTAACTACTTTATCATTTTACAAAAGTACTTCATATGGGAATGCCATAAGTAAAATGTGTACCTTTCTCTCCTCTGGGTCCAGGGTATCCCATTGCCCCCTTCTGCCCTGGTATACCTGGTGCTCCAATCATACGATTTTCTGTAAAAAAGTAAAGTTATGCAAGTTTCAGCTAGACATTTTTTAAAAATTATTTCTTTGCAGAAGTTCCTTCATGCCTCTAATGAAGTCCACAATCTCAGTCATGTTGGTGTAGCGTGAATCTGCGCTTATTCCAGGAGGTCCAGGTGGGCCTGGTGGACCAGGAATCATTTTGAAACCACCCTGGTCAACTATGTCCTGTAACAGACCATTTGCTGCGGAAAAAATGCATTAAACCCAATGAATGTTTTCCTTAACTGTACAAGATATCCACCCATATCTTGTTGTTTTTATTAAACTCGTATATGGTAACTTACATCTAATGTAATCTGAGACCTGTTTAGCAATGGCTGTGTAATCCAAACGCTCATCATGGCCTGAGGGACCTGCAAGAGTTCCAACCAGAGGATTATCTTTAAAAGACAAATAACTGGGTCATAAAGTAATTTCTGTCAAAAGTTGCACATTTCTTACTCTTGCGATACTCTTGAGGCTCTGCGTGAATATCCTGCTGGTGTTCGTTAGCGGCATACGACACCAGTCCTCCAGATCCTCCTGGTGGTCCTTGAGGTCCTGGTGGACCAGGAGGTCCTGGCAGACCTCTAAAACCAGCATCTAAGAAAAAAGAAAATCATTTTTCATGCTAGATGCTCCAATAAAACCTGTAGTCCTAATAGGGTCCTAATATAACCTACCATTCATTAATCTGATTACTCGTCCAGCAACTTCCTGTGTGTTAAAGCCATATCCACCTGGGACACCAGGGGGTCCCGGAGGTCCAGGAGGACCGATCAGGTATTGTCTCACCTCATCTCCTATATAAAGAGTGTGTGAAAATATCAAAATATTGCACCATTAAAATGTCGTAATATACCATTTAAATTTTACACACATACTTTGAAGGTAGTCGATGACACGGTTCGCCAGTGTATCTTCCGAGCCTGCGCCAGGAGGTCCTGGAGGTCCGGGTGGGCCCGGGGGTCCGGTCAGATATTCTCTAATACCTTCACCTACAAAAGACATAAATAATAATGCTAACTGAAATACTACACATATGCTGAAGCTTTCTTCTCATTCCTCTAAAACCTACTTCGGAGGTAGTCTGAAACCTGCTGAATAGGATCAGGTGAGCCGTCACCAGAAGAACCTGGTGCTCCAGGAGGTCCTGGGGGTCCAGGTGGACCTGGTGGTCCCGGAGCGCTGGATCCTCCACCTTAAAAAGACAAATCATATTAAATCTCACTGACGTTTATGTAGAAATGAATTCAATGATGCATTTTGCCTACCATAGGAATATCCGGGAATACCAGGGGCCCCCGGGACTCCAGCATCACCTTTATTTAAAAACATTAGATATAAAGACATGTTTAATTCAAATTTTTAACAACCATAATATTCTTACACAAGCATGATTGATTCTGTACCTTTCAGACCCTCCGGCCCTGCAGGACCCATTGGTCCTTGAGGTCCCTGTGGTCCTTGTGGACCCTCAGGACCTTGTTCTCCACTTGGTCCAGGGGATCCAGGCTGTCCTGGAATACCTGGTAAAATGTATATTTTTTAAATATCTCTACATTTTATAAATAAAGTTGATACGGGTATCACCTCTATTAAATAATATTGTTATCTATATCTGAATAACTAACCAATCCCAGGTTCTCCAGGGGCACCTGGCAACCCAGGCTGGCCTAGAGGGGGAATAAAAATCAAAGACAGATTTGCATGCAATCTAAATTGCAATGTTTGATATTATACAGTGTATGGTATGAACAACCTTACCAGGGAAACCTTGAGGACCAACTTCACCTGAACACAACACAAACACGGTTAAAAATCACAGGGTGTAGATGTCTCAGAAAAAACCTGATGTTATATATTAGATATTGGATTTACCTTGGGAGCCCTTTGGTCCAGTAGGTCCTGGAGGCCCAGGTGGTCCAGCGAAGAACGTTTCTGATTGAACATAAAAACCTCAATCACATTAAAATACAATTCTGTTAATCTCATCATTTAAGATTTTTGCTTTTTAGGGACGCCAATTTACCTGAAGTGGGTACAAAGCTCCCTGGTTCACCTTTTGGACCAGGAGGTCCAGGTTGACCAACACCTTTGAAATATTAGTATACAACATAGTTACAGTTTTGCGACATTGACCATGTTTACATAAATATTAAACATTCCAGTGAATATCAGAATCGGACTATACTAAATAAAAACACAATGTACCTGGTTTACCATCCTGTCCATGGGTTCCAGGTATTCCTGGTAGGCCAGGTGGACCAGGAGGACCAGGTTCAGGAACAGACTTTTCTGTTTAGTTCAGATTATAAGAAGATTAATGAAACAAATAATTTACCATAATTAAAATCATTTACAGTGATACAAAGTACACTTACTCTCTGATGTGCCTGGCCTTCCATCCTCTCCTTTCTCTCCTATATCTCCCTTTGGACCTGTAGAGATTTAATGTCAGTAAACCAAAGCTTTCTGCGTTCAGTATTTTTTATTTTGAGATAAAAAGCATACCAGGTGAACCAGGTAGACCAGCAGGGCCAATGGGACCTGAGGTAAAAAACCATGCACATAACAACATTAGATAAACTGGAATTAAAATACAGATTTAATACCTGTGAGATATTTTATAACTCCATGACCTCACCTGATAGGCCAGGTGATCCAGCAGGACCTGGAACTCCAGGAGGTCCAGGTGGTCCGGGTACGCCCACTGTGCTGGTACTGGGACCGGCTAGGGAAGACCAAAAAGAAAAAGCGGCTAGTAAGTCCTGTTTTTCTAGTAAAGCCTTTTACAGCAAAACAGGACTTTATAAATTAAAATACAAAATATGCACACATCATCAAACACGTTTACATAATTAAATTTGTGTGGTTTATTTTCTCTTACCTGCAGAAATAACTCTTCCAGGCTCACCTGCATCACCTTATACCAGAACAAAATGTTACATAATGAAAAATGTGGTAAAAATAATAAATTCAACCACACACCACTTATAGCCCTGTTTTAACAATTTTAATAGTTAACATTTACAATTTATATACACAGGTAGATCTGGGAAAAAATATTATTTATTACCTTTAGGTCCTGGTTGGCCTGGGGTACCTGACAACCCTATATTAAAATAATATTAAAAAAACTTTTTATGTTTTATCATGAAGTTTACTGTATCAGTTTTTTGTTATATGTTGTAAAATGCAAGTGAAATCAAACCTGGAGGTCCTTGAAGTCCTGGTGTACCTGCATAAACATTCAGATGTACAAATAAATTATCAAATCAGCACCTTTATAACACCTTTAGATAACTTACTGTATATTAATTACAATTACACTTTAAAGTACACAAAAATCATTCAATTTAGTCATGCTGTGGAGAAATTTCTTTATACCTGGGATTCCCGCATCTCCAGGAGGTCCCTGAGGTCCTCGAGCTCCAGGCAAACCAGCTGGACCTTGATCCCCTTAAATTCAAATAAAAAAATTTACAAAACAAAAACTAAAGAAGAGAAACACATAACAAAGATTTTCCACAAATTCTTAGTTACCTCGAATGCCTTTAACACCATCTGGTCCGGGCAGCTGTTAAAAATGAAATGTAATACAATAATGGTGCATAAAACTATAAATTTAAATAGATATTTTTTAAGGCTTCTCTTCCTACCCGCTGATCCTTTAAGACCTTTTTCACCAGGAGGTCCTGCCGGTCCGACCTGACCTGGCTCACCTAAAGAACACAGATTTTTAGATGTTGATAACATTACAAATTATATTGTGATGTCTCTATATAGCAGTGAGTGTTGATATAGCTACATGTGAGATAACTCACCAGTGTTACCACGCGGCCCACGTTCTCCCTGATCACCTAATAAAAAAATATCAATTTAAAGACACAGAAACTCAAGAAATATCTGCATTACTCTGCAATATGGCTTTAACTCACCTTTGATGCCAGGAGGGCCCGGGGGTCCTTTGTCTCCTGTAAAGATGAAACATTTAGCAGTGCTCAAACTACAACACATCTATATGAACATGCTATTAAAAGAATGTAAGATTTACCCTTTGTCCCGGGATCACCAGCTTCTCCACGGAAACCTTGAGGTCCAGGTGCTCCGGGAAGACCTGGAGTGCCTTGTGCACCCGCCTCACCTAAAATGAAGTAATTGTGGTTTTACAGCATGTTTCAATGATGTCTAATCACGTGAGATAAAGACTACAGTCATTTAAAGATGGTGAGTGGTGGCGACAATATTGAGATCACATGACCAGCTGAGAACGACTCTCTCATTTAGACACTTTTGATTGTGTAAATGGATGATAAATGTACAAAGTCTGTGTCTTTGATGTTTTTTTATTTATGTCAGAAGATTACCTTTGGGTCCCACAGGGCCAGGTGGCCCAGCTGCTCCAGGTGCACCAACATCTCCAGATGAGCCTGTGGATCAAAAACAAAATTAGCAGGATTATTATTATTACTTGCGTGTAAAACTGTAATGTAATTTCAGTAAACACATCAGCTAATCACCTTTATCTCCTTTCTCTCCGATTCCTGAGGGTCCTGGTTCACCTCTCGGCCCCACTGGCCCCTCCCGGCCTCTTGGTCCAGGTAAACCGTCGGTTCCTGATTCACCTGTGAATGAAGCCAGTCTTCAGTAACCAATAACTAGTGGATCTGAATTGCGAAATTGTTTTTGCATTATACCTGCACTTCCTTTGGGTCCTCGAGGACCTTCATGTCCTGGGTGACCAATAGCACCAGGAGGACCTGAAAAAAACAATGCATTAGAAAAAGAATGAATTTAGACAATTTTATTGATTAAACTAATGAAGCTTTAACAAAGAAGAAATTAATAATATTAATAATATGAACACTTGAAATAATATTAATTAAAATTAAATTAATATAAAAATTATTTTCTAATAATATTATACAATAAGATGAATAATAATGTAAGCGATTATTAATGATATTAATAATAATAATAATCATTATTATTGGCTTTATTATAATATTATTAATAATTGTATGAATGGTCAACATATTAAAAAAATGAATACTTTTAATACTCTAATAATTAGGTATTAATGTAACAGGTTTATTAATAATTACTCATTTTAATACTTTTATTAATAATCAATTATTAATCAAATAATTACAGTAATTTTAACTTAGTGTAAAAACAGCATAATTTTACAAAATAAATAAATAAATTCAGAGAATCTTCTGACCTGAGACTCCAGGAAACCCTGCTTCACCTTTAAAATCACAGAGAACAGATATACAGATGTTTGTAACATCTCTTTCCATGTATGTATGCAGTGCAGAATGTCAAATTAGCAGTTATCTTTAAGAATACCTTTACTCCGGGAGCTCCTTGGTCTCCTAGAATTAAATGCAAATTTACATATATATTACAGAATCTGCAATAACATTAATTCCACTGTATTTTTACAGCGTACTGAAAAAATATAATACCTTTCTGCCCGGGTTCCCCTCGCTCGCCCTTAAGTGACCCTAGAACAACAAAATAAAAACATTTACGTACACACCACAACGGATGTGAAATATATAAATGAATAGTAGATGAATACCTCTAACAGTGTCAGACTGCAGTTCAGATCTGACAATCTGTTGGATGGTCCTCTGTAGAATCACAGGGTCTTGCGGAGCAGGTGCTGAGCCCAGGTTTACAGTGTTATCAGAACGGACACGCTCGACAAATGAAGATTCAAGGGGGTCAACGATGTTAATGGCAGAGGATGATGATAAACGGCTGGTTCGGGCAGAGGTCGCGCTCTCCCCGCCGTCAAGAGCATCCACACGAGCTTTCAGCTTTCTCACCTCCTCACCTACACAGAGAGAGAGAGATAGACATTCATATACAATACTTTATCTGCAAACTCAATTTTCTGTTATTGAGTATCATTATGTAGTTTGTCTTAAATGTACCAAGTGCAATGAGACCACAGAGAAGTCCCAACAGAAGAAGAAGACCAAAGATCAATGCCAGAAGCCACTTCCACCATGAACAGCAGGAACAGCCCATTCCTGCACCATCTGACTCATCCTTACGGATCTCTGTTGTATTATTACAATATGAGACTTGTAGGATAACTAGATCCATAACACATACTGGACTAAAATGTATTAATAATAAATATGTTTTTATTCTTTTTCAGTAATAATTTTTTGAAAAAGTCTGAAATATTACACACAATCTAAAAGAAATGTACATAAATAAATAAAACTGATATACAGTGTTTCTATAAAACATTTACCTGCATAAGTGGCCTTGTCTTTTGTTGATGCTTTGGAAGCTAAAAATCATAAAAAATAATGATTTACTGAATGTAATTTTAAAGAGGATCTATAAGGAGCAGGCAAATATTAATGACTGAACTCAACGTACTTGTGGTGGTGGTTGTTTCCATCGTACTGGAGATCATCTTTTTCTCCCTTTTCAGTGAATCCTCAGAAAATGTATCTGTAATATTAAGACTTTAGATCAGTCATCACAAATCCCTTACTAAATACATTTAATGTTTTAAAAACATATAAATGATAAATATATGAATTTAAATTGTCATTGATGTCCTCTACCTGGTCCAGCACTGGTGGTTAAAGTTGTAAACTGCTTCCCAGTGTTTTTCGACATGATCAGTCTCTCGCTCTCTTTCTTAGCTGCAACATTTTCTTTTCCAATCGCAATAAACTTGCCATCCTTCACAAACACGTCATCAGCGGTGACAGGGCTGCTTGGAGCTGCTGTGAATGTGACACACAGGAGAATTATCATTTGTTTATTTTATATGGCCATCTATGTCACTGAAGTTAAATCGATGGTCTTTAATACCTGTAACAGTGGTTGCCAGTCCAACACTTCCAATATTCTTCTGTACTCCATACACTATAAATAAAATAAAATCTTACTAGAATTGTAAAGGGTGTCACGGTTATTGCATAAAGATAAATTTCAGCTTACCTTGGCCAGCACTTACTCCATTAACCATGAGAGCCCCACCAGATGTTGACAGGTTATTCTGCATCCCATAGACTGTACAGAACATGTCATCAGTATCAGGTAAGCAATTAAAATTAGTCCTCAAACTATTTTAGAGATGGGAATAGTGTTAAATGCCTTACACCATGCTTCAATATAACACAAGGTATTCACATAGTTTATTCAGTTTTGATGGTGTGTGTAATGACCTGTGCCACTGATGGCAGACGAGCCCAAAGTTAAATTATTTTGCAAACCTAATGGAACAAAACAAGACCAGAGATCAAATCATGTGATTTTTTTAACTATATTTTTTAACTTTTTCATATCACATGCACAGACATCTCTGTGTAACCTGTGGGTGATGAGGGTTGTTGCAGTGTGGTATAACTGAGGTTATTGGGGTTGGTGTAGTATCCATTAAATCCAGCTTCCAGAACTGAGCCATCATAACCTGACAGAGACAAGACAGAAACATATCACTGTGTGTTTATTGTCGGGTTCCTTAAGTTATTTCAAAAAAGAAAATGATTAATAATTACATTGTCAATGTTGTATTTAAAAATCTGTACAAAAATCATACAAAAATCTGATATATTGCCATATATGCATTTTTGTGTTTTAATTAAAATACATTTTTAAAAAACGAATTACATTAATCATAACTAAATACCTCAAATCTGTTTTAACTTTGATCAACTGCTTAATGCTTGTGTGTAAACATTTGACAAGAACCACGTTTATTTAAGAAAGAAATACTCCACAAAATAAATGAAGAAAAAAAACATTTTTAATGCATATATTTTAATACAAATAAAAACGAAATAACTAACTGACTTTAATTAATTACTTATAAGAATGATCTCTTAGACTCTTACTTTACATTTTGACGAAAAGTAATTTAATTATACTATTTAGTTACTTAATAAACTGTTACACCCAACAATGTATGTCCGGTACCTGAATGGCTCTCGTGGCGTGTTTCCACGCTGGCTTTTTTCGGGATCGGTAGTGTGTTGGTGGGAGACCGAGGCGGACTGATGCTCCCGGAGCGACTTCCCTTCAGCAATCTCTTTACATCATCCAGTTCTGTCCCTAAACATAACAAAGTTTAGACTCCATTCTTTCTAAGTCCACACAATCTGTCAATAAACAGCTTAGAGTGGTAAAGTATTGTTAAATTAGTTTTCACAAAGTTAGTACAAATTGTTAATAAATGTTCAAGTCATTGAGATTGAGTGACACTGACATCTGGTGGACGGAGATGCGCTCTGCAGTCTGGCTCTGATCTCACTCTCTGAAAATAAATACGACGATAAACATTAAGATTTAAAGCGACGAGGTAAATTAAAAGAAAGATTATTTTTGTTTTTATTAGGTTAAACACTCTTAAAGATTCTTGTAAAGATGTCTGATTTAATTTTAAATACCTCGCGTGTGAGTGCGCCCTCTGGTGGCGGCTGCAAATGAAAAACGCAGATTATTACGCAGATGAAACTCATTCATGGCGTGTTAAATCGTGCAGATTAATTTAACAGAATTGCAGGTTACAAATCATGCTTCTGTCCTAAAATAAAAATCTACCTGAACATACCATACTGTTTCTTTGTATACTCAGGGGAAGAATTGCCACTGGAGCTCTCTGAAAAGCATATATGGTAGTTTAAATACAATTTTATGAAGAATCAACAATTGACATCCCACAGGTCAAAGGTCACAAACTCTGACTTACCCTCATATCCTCCAGTATGAAGGGTCAGACTGGCCTTCCTCTCTGTCGAAACCGTGCTGTAACCCAATCCTGAAGCTTTCCTCGTACTAGTGGGCGACGAGGAGCTGAACTTGGTTACAGTCATGGAACTTGAAGCTCCTCCAGCAGACATGAGACCTGAGGAGCCAACGCCTCCTCCACCTCTAGACATGTTCACAGCACCTCCAGAGACACTTACAGAGCCAAACTCTGAGGTCCCAAATCCAGCTAAAAGATCTGCACCGGATGCTGAGGAGGAACTGGCACCTGTTGAGATGCTAGAGCTTTTAACTTTAGAGCTGGAGCTCTTAACCATAGAACTATTAATCGGCCCGGCGGTTCCGCTGAGCTCACGCACGGCTCCTGAGGTTGAAGACAAGGAGCCGTCAAAGACTTCAACCACAGAACCTGCTCCTGAACTGCTGGTGGCTGAACTTCCAGATGAGGAGGCTAAGCAAAGAAAAAACTCAATTAATATGAATATTAATGTAAACATCTTCAACATAAAAATGTGATGTTTGTCATCTGTTTCATTGTAAGTGGTAATTCAGAAAGTGTGCTTACAGGATATCACATAACTTCTTGAGCTGCCTCCTTCAGCAGCAGTGCTCTGGGTGAAGATCTTCTCCACCAGAACACCTCCTCCTTCACTTGAGCTGTTTACAATGGAGGTCAACACCTGTTGGCTGCTCGATGAGCTACTCTTGCCCTCTAGAGGTCACAAATTAAGTAGTAGTTCACCCAAAAATGAAAATTCTTTCATCATGTAAAAATAAAACATGATGACATTTTAATATCAAATTATTTGTTTGTGTTCAACTAAAGAAAGGATACACAGCTGGGATAGCATGATGGTGAGTAAAGAAATATGAGACTTGAGCTATTTTATTATTTAGTTAAGCTAATAAACAGAATGATATTTTTAGTATTTTAATTGTATTAAAAATTATTAATAATTAAACTATTTTTGTTGTAAAAAACTTACTTGGGGGTAGAGATGTCAGTCTTGTGGTGGTTACAGTTTCTGTATGTTTCTGAATATCTGAAGTCAAAAAACAGATATCACCATTTAAACCAAATGAAACTGAATTAACTATTAGTCATCACACTTTGGAGATAAAATAACATGTTGTTTTTCACACTCACCTCTTCCAATTCCTCCAGATCCCCCCTCTACTTTCACAATCTTAGTTGTGGTTAGTTTGTCCATTCCATGTTAACTACTTCAAAACCAAAGTAAACAGGTCTTACTAAACATTTGAAAAAAAAAAGATCTTTTCTTGTTATTTTTTCTCAAGCCTAATATTGCCACGCAGATCTTTGATTTATTTTGATTACTTTTACCTTATTATGAGCAATGATTTATTGTTGATTTATTGTCGATTTTACTTCTAACACAACGTTTTCAAAGAATACAAGCAACAAATGAAATGAAGATTAAAAATTTCTATATTTTGTCCTTCAGTGGTGTGAGAATATTTCTCATCTAGAGACTGTAAACAATAAATAATGCAAAAAACACTTTCAACCTTAAACCACCTGCACATTAGTGTTGAAAAGATACAGGGCTGTTTTTGCTCTGTATCTAACCAGAATTCAGTTTTGATGGATATTTAAAAAATCCACACTTACCCCTTGTTGTAATTTACCATCTCATGTCTAATAACCTGCTTGTGTCGACACACTGATGTTTCTCACTTCAAGTGCAATACATCTCATAAAAAAAGATTTTCACTGTGGATTTTAAGCCTTCTTAACACATCTGGAGCTGACAAGTTTAAACCTGAAGTTATCCTGAAGGCAGAAGCTATATTATCCTGGCCTGACACACTCATACTGTAAAAATAATGTATTACTGAAGTAATTCTGAAGGTTCACTTTTTCAATTAAATTTAAATTGATTTTAATAGTGCTTTTTTCATTATTTTGCATTGATGCAAAGTAGCTTTACAGAAGATACATTTTAGCGGCATAGACATAAGAACAACTAGATTTAAAAAATAAAATTATGAAAAAATTATGAAAAATATTAAAATACAATAAGATCTAATGTGTTCATTAAAAGCTAAAAAAATGATTTTGTTAATTAACAATGATCATAGAAATGATAATTTCCCTAAATTATCTTTTTTTTTCTTTTCTTTTCATAAAGCCTTATTTGGTAACAAGAACATAAAAAGACAAAAAAGTTCTTTTCTTTAGAAGCAAGCAAACTGCATTTCTGAAAATGCATCCATCCATTCATCAACATCCATGAAGACCTTTGGCACCTCTGCACAGTTCTTCAAAGAAATGTTTTTCAGCACTACAGCTAGAAAACAGGTGTCATTATAGCCATAAAAGTGTAATGATGTGCATGCCTGCCATCTGTCCACTTTTAAGAGACTTTCTCAAGCTGCTACAGTTAAAGATTCACTGATATGGACCTGCTGGGATCAAAAAACAGATTTGCATAAACAAACATCTAAACCATGTCTAAATCTATCTGTCTGTACTTGTCCTACATTGTTCTTGTGGTTGCCTAATTTGATCATTTATACATCATAACACAACAGTGATTACTTGTTCATGACCACAAATGAATACCTGGATTTCCTTTTGTAGAAAACATTTTTGACCTTGTTTAATGATGCAAGTTACACATGTACTAAAATGATTCCTAAATCATTTATTTTAATTGTACAAAACTTATGCTTATAAATGTGATGTTTTGAATATTTCGAAAGCCAAATGAACACGTCAAAACTTTTTTTATTTAAGCGACTCATTTGGCTGTTCCAAGATCAGCCAAAGATTCAGCAGCATCTTCACACTAGAAATGTGTAAACTTGAACTTGAAAAAACAAGTTAAGTTCATCCCAAAACACAATCAGCAACACAACAGTTTCCATGTGTTTGTACCTTTAAATGGCACAACAATCTTAACTCACCTTTACAAAAACAGACTCAAACTTACCTTGTGTCTAGGTTGTGAGAATTGCGAATCTTTCCTTCTCGCGTGCTGCTTCTTCTGTACACAGAGGGACTCAAAAACCGATTATATTTACGAGTGGGCACGTTCAGATGAGATGAGTAATCCAGGACCCGGTATGCATGCTTTGTACCCCTTAAATGTCATATATCAGTTTTTCTGACCTACAGCCACTAATACAGGCAAGTTTTGACAAGACTATATCTCGCAGCCTGTGACAGCTACATCACGAGACCCCTAAGGCATTTTTTATTTGCAAAAACAGGCAACAAAAATGATTATTATCCAAATGAATTGCCCGGGAGGGAGTTTTAAAGAGTGGAATTCTGATAGTAAAGCTAAACCTTGGGGCAACCTGCTATTGCATGTTATTGCGTTTATTGCATTTGTTGGAACACATTGGTGGTTAAGTGGAGTTTGCGGGTTGTGTAAATTTACAGGACTCATAGGAAAAGGTTTAGGGTTTTATGAAGACAAACTAAACAAATATAAACTGATTAAAAGTTTAATCATTTTAAGTGAAATATAAAGAGTAATACATAGAATTCAATTGAATTAGATTACAACAGAATATAATAGAATTAAGTAGAATATTCTAGAATGTAATAGAATTGAATCTCTCTCTCGAACAGGTGCAAAAATGAAGAACACACACCCTAGTGAGTCACTACTGTTGAGTCACCATATCAGCAATTCATATCTGTCATTACAGCATCTATCTGCTATCTTCACCATCAATCTCATAATTTAATAATCAAAAATGTGCAAAAACTAAAATTGTGGAATGGCATGACACATCCCTGACATGCCCTGATTTGACTGGTTGTCAATTTAAAATCTTAAAGTTTGGTTAATGCCATGTACTGGAAAGGGTATGCAAACTAATATAAACACACTGTGCTTCAACTCATTTCAGACAGGTAAAAATGTAGTCAATATACTGTGTAACTTTCTGTATTACAGAGCTAAAGAAAAGTTCTCCTGCTTGTTTTTTACCTTATGGCCTCTTGACCTACTGTATTTAGTTTCCTACCAGTCCTTTGTACAGTATTTGATTTACTGTATGACAAGCTGAATTTAAAACCAGAATTTCCCCTTTAGCCTCAGGCAAAAACATCACACAGAAACAGTCAAGTCGAGACAGGGGATAAAAAACTGAAACATTTTTGTGAAAAAGGACAAATTCAAAAATAACAATAAAAATAGCATGGAGTCGCCAATGTTGACATTAACACATCTGTTGTCTTTAGCTAAATTATGATTCTATTACTCAATAAATATCAGAGCAAGTGATGTTTACTGCTGCCTTCCAAACTGTCAGTATCAGTCATATCTACCTATAACCCAAATGAAAGATCCAAATGTCTCTTTGGATCTAAAACTTAAAATGATGTCTGATATATTATATTTATGGTCTCATAACATTATATGTTCATGTGGATTTAGCACTTCAACTTTTATAGCTACTTATTATCTGAAAACTAGGCTTACAGTGACTTTTCAAAACAGTAAAGCTTTTAAACAAATCCGCTTTGAGCGAAACCTTATCATTCCGAGCAAGATCCCACCTGTTGTGTTATTATTTCTGAGGTCAAACACATGTGGAATAGTCATCATTGATGAATCAGGAAAACATATTGTATGCTTCTAGGGAAAGATACTTATTTGGCATCTTATTGCTGTCTGAAAAGAATATATCAAAAGTTTCAGTAAATTATGTATTTAAAACTACTACAAAAACACTACAATGTTGTGCCATTTCAAACAATTTTCCAAAACACACTTCTTTTATTATGAATGTCAATAAACCATTAGAAATAAGATACAATTTTAAATTATTTAAAATTGCATTTTATTTGTTCAAATGTATAAATGTAAATTTGTAATGATAGGCATTTCTGTCTTATAAACACCTTTATGTGTGTAGACACAAAGTTTAGTATTGAATTAGACTGAATTTTTTTTTTAAACTAGTCCCCAAGGCCATTTTCTTAGTCCAGTTTTTAATGTAAAATTGATTTATCCCCAGGCTAAACAATAGATGTAGCTCCAGGCTATAGGTCATAAAACAGAATTATGACATTAATGTAAACATTTTAGAATAATAATGATAATTATATGTAGATGTGAATCTCATATGGGAATGCATTCTGCAAAGCCTAAAAATTGTTAGTATGAGTCTGGGCTTGATCCACAGGGTTTTTGCATGGCTGTACAGAAATTAAATACTGCTCGCTCACATACACGCTGAGAGTATTAATCACTATTGACAGACTGAAGCCTTATTCACTCTCTTTACCTTAAATTGTATCATTACTTATAATTACTTTACTAAAATTATAAGTACATCAGATGCACAGGTGGTTTTGTTGAGGAAAATGGATCTATGAAAAGCAAATTAACAAATTTAAATATTTATTAAATAGTGTACATGGGTATATGCGACTGTGCACTTGTTTTTATCTAGGGATGTTTCAATTCAAACAGGTTTGGAAAATGGATTTAAATATTATGTAAATGCTCATTCCAGCTGTGGTTTCTGGGGATTATTTTATTTGCAAACCTTTTTCTTACCTGACCTTTACATTTAATAATTAAAAATAATATAGTAAAATAATATAGTAAACCAATACAACAATAACAAATATAAGGTAATATAAGATAAAAATAAGTCACATGAATTAAAATAAGTTAAATTAAATAAATAAATAAAAAGGGATACACTGATATCCATTCAAACACATAAAAATCTCAATTTAAACATGAAACAATATAATAAAGCAATAACATAAAGCAAATAAAACAAAATAATCAAATAATAAAACAAAAAAATATTGTTAAAAATATAAATTTTGTATTCACCGATACCCATTAGTTTCCTAAATGCAATACCGCATTTGTCCAGCAGACGTCACCCTTTCCCTAAATGTTTAATTACACAATTACCAGCAGGTGTTTGTTGTCACGCTAATGCTACAAAACTGCCGCTAGTTCATTGTTTTACTAAGAGCTGAACGGTCCCCCTCAGAGCAGAAGACTTGCTCACACGCAGCAGCAAAATGTGGTTACAGGTCTTATTTGTTCTTTTCTTTACCACTCAAAACGCTGCGCTTACATTTGATTTTGACTCAAGTGACGTTAATGCAGAGGAGGAATGGGACTCCACGGAAAGCTTAACTCTATCTGCAGATGATTACGGAACTGATGCATTCATGCCAGCATTCAAATCCGGTCCACTGGTCGCAAGGGTGCCCGCTTCTCTCGATCTACCGGAGTCTGTGCGAATACAGGCATCACAGCTGCGCAAAGATCTTTTCACCCCAGAGAAGGGTTTTAGGCCTGTGCCTGCAGAGGTCAAAGCGATATTACTCCCGGTACCCTCAGACACCCAGGCACCTCCTTCAGGCACACGTGTGAGAAGTGTGGCAGTGTTGTGCCACCTGGACCGCATGCACGTGAGGGTCCAGAAGAGTTTGTTTAATGATGAGGATGCATGGAAAAATCTGAAGCTGGGCACGTGCGCCGTCAATAAAATCACAGCCACTCATTATTTCTTTCTGTATTTTCTGAAAGGTTGTGGGATTAAACGAGCGGTGGGTATTAAATTGCTACGATGTTGTTTTTGCTTTTGTCAACATGTTATTTGTGTTAATGTCTTTTCATTGCTTTATTTCAGGAAGACGCTGATCGCGTAACTTACACTAATGTGCTCCGCTACGAACCTGACGTCACTGGACTAATCGTTCGGGATTTGCAGTTCTCCATGCCAGTTCGATGCTCTTACACAAAGTAAAAAGACATTTTCACCTCTAATTGGACCTCACATTACATGACTATGCTTACCATAATATATTTTAAGGTTCCATCGGTCTTATCAAGCCGGCTTCTGGCCCATAATAGCAGGCGGAACCATTCACAGAGGACTACATTCTAAAACCGGTGTCTCGCTTACTGCGATGGATGGTATGTTGTATTAACCCTTTATTTTCTTGACCCTTACTGAGAACTTGCGCTTGTGTCCGTGAAGTGACTCCTGGTGTGGAATTTCAGCATCTTGGAAGTTGCTTCCGGTTGGGTCGAGCTTTTCGCTCGGTGAGCCCATATGCTTTGAGGCCAAAGCCCCCAGCAACGGTCAGAACAGACTGTATCTCAACAGTTGTTTTGTCACTTCCTCCCCAAATCCTATATCAGCGGAACAGTATGTCGTGTTGGAGAATTTTGGGTAAGTTTTACCATGGTGATTGCTGGTTAAATGAAACTGTGGGTAGTTTTATAACAAAGAGAATTTGTTTTTGTGCCACGAGTTTACTATAGGAATTTTAATTTGGAGTTAAGATTTGTTGACAACTTGTGCTTTTATTTATTGTCCTATAGCAAAGTAGCTATATAGATCCTTTTGGCTGTAAAAATCCTTTAACTGTTAAAATCTTCTGTTTTTGTCATTTATAATACACTTTCAATGTTCTTGCTACAGCTTTGTGAAGGTTCTTCTCTGTTTGTAGATGTCTGGTGGACAGTAAAAACAGCACTCTGACCAAGTTCTACAGAACTGCGGAAAAGGCAACTGTAAGGTTGTGTCTTGCTGCGTTTTTCTTCACGAACATGGTCTCCACAATGTATCCCCAAAAGGTACAATATGCATTATGCATCTGCTTTGTTACTTGTAAATTTTCATTCAAAATGTGTTTCTGTGCCCTACTGGCTTGTAAACTACCCATGTTGTTGTTTTCCTCTACAACCTATGACAGACTATGTTTCTGCATTGTGAATCGTATATGGGACCAGAAGTACCTACACCCAGTTCAAAGTCATGCACGTTCAACCTTCAAACCAAGAAGTATGTGTCGTGTTTAACGTGACCGAGGCTGATCCTGAAATATTCTCCTTTATTTTACACATGCTCATTGTGATGTATGTGAAATGGTAATGGATGTTTGTTGTTTAGATGGAGTGAGCTGTATGGAACCGCTTCTGTCTGTGACTGCTGTGCATCCACATGTCCTGCTCCTCCAAAGTCAGCTGGTCAGTATATTAAAATGTAGAATGTTTTGCTTATCTTGCCTTTTGGAAAATTTTACTTGTTTTAAAGTGCCTTTTTAGACGTTTTTACATTTACACAGTTTACTGTTGGGTTTGTTTGGAGTCAAACCAGTGACTTTGGCATTGCCCCAGCACTGCAATCTACAAATTGAGCTATAGAAATCGTATTCAAAATTGGTCTTCTAAAAATGCACTTTAATTCCAGGTTTTCAGTTTACTTGATTTCCAATCTTTGCTTAAGAATATTTACAAAGTAATATGCTGTGGTGTCTGCAAATGCAAATCTGTCCTTGATTTGTTTTGCTATATTGCTTCCACACCTTTGACACTTTGTAAGGTTTTAAGATGTAATGTGCTCCACAAGACCTCTTTAATGACAATCTCCCTTCCCTCTCCTTTAACAGGCAAGACGATAATCACCAGTAAGTCCTGGGATTTGAAAATGGGCCAGGAAACTGCAGCTTGGGACTCCGTGCCTGAGTTTTCTGTAGCTGGTCATGATGACTTTGAATTATTCTGGGAATCAAATGAATACTAAAGGAACACTTTCTGGAAGACGAGACTAAAACATCCGAATCATTCTGTGCAATTTATTGATAAACTGAATTGACTTGCTTCATTAAATCCTTGTTTTATAAATAAGTTGAACTTGTCTGCGTTGCAATGTTTTACTTCATGCTATATTCATACATCAACACTGGCAGGTTTCTGACCATCTCTTCCAAGTGTCTCTTTGTTTTAATGTACAGCTCTTCATTTGACAATAGTGACACGAATAAATTTAAAGGTTTTCCCTCTCTGAATTCTTTGGGAAATCCAAAATCACCAGGAATTGGTGGATTGCCAACCAAAGCATGTTGAAGTACCTTATCTCCGAGTCTCTGCTGAAGAAAAGTTAACACCTCATAAAGCCTCTGTGGGAGCTGCTCGGGTTGCCATATTGAGGGCTTATCCAACAACACATTTAAGAGTGTGTTTTTCAAGTGGTAGCTTGTCAGCCCACACTTTCCAGTCAGGCTGATCTGATGTTTGTGAAGAAAGGAGAGGATTTGCAGACAGTGAATATGACAATTATTGGAAAGGGTTTTAGTTAAGTGTTGAAGGAGGCTGTCTTCATAACGTGTTAAACATACGGGCCAGTGGGTGTCTGACATGTTTCCGGTTGAGGGAAGATATGAGATCAAGTGTGCCTGTGAGTCTTGAAACTGAACCACAGGCGTGATATTAAAGAGAATCGCTTTACCTGATCTGAATCGAACCTTCAGACTTCCAGGACTGTCTCCGTTACGCCATATCAGCCCAAAGTCATATTTGTGACTGATTTCTTCCCATGCTTTCCTAATTGCATTTCTAAACCACTTCACCACGTGTTTTTTAGAAAGGTACGAACTGTTCTCCTGGCATAGAGTAGCATTAATATAATCCTCTTTTACATTGTCGTTATCTAGATGTAGAAGACACAACATGTCATTGTCTAGGTTTGAACTGCAAAGACAGCCTTTTAAACTGGTGTCTTTAACCATCTTTACTGTGCTGTACAAGGTAATTGATGAGCTAGCCTCATCTCTCATAAGCTTAAATTCAAAGCTATAAGGCTTGGGAGGGATGATGGGTATGTGTATGTCGCACACAATGCTTTTTTGTGAAGCCCATTGTTCATACAAGCTCCCAACACAAACAAATTCCTCAGTCTTCATGTCTGGATTTTTAATATTGACGGTTTCCAAAAGGTCATTCACAAAACCCTCTACAAACTCACAAATCTGCCATGTGTTGCTGGGAGAAACATGGACACACTGGTCATAAAAACTAGCTATTGTCTTGTAATCCAGGTGGGAAACTTTAGCACAGACATCATTCATGGATGTAGGAACAGTTTTTCCATTTAGAAACATAAACACTTGGGGTTTAAAGTTTGGTTTCAGGATCCATTTCAAAAAACGAATCAATGAGATTAAGGAGAAGGTCTTCCAAAGGTACCAAGTATGTGTGTCCTCTGACATCTGATCGGTTTGTGATTCATGGTGGGTGTCAATCTGGCCATTTTTTGGCTTTTCAGAGAGTTCCTCATCCCCCTGTGAGACGTTCTGGTCAACGTTTGTCCCAGATTGGTCTACGTTAGCTTGTCCTGTGTTGGACATATGTAATTTCCATTTGCCCACTGATATGTCCTGGTCATCTGGTGCAAACGTCTGTTGGCGGAAGTCGTTCTGGTCTCCCACTGTGGACATTTGTCCCTCGTGTAGCACTGTGGTCCTGACATTTGGCATCGTTTGTTGAACATCTGGCGTGTCCCCCTCTTCCCCCGGCAGCTTGTGGGGACTTTGTGACACTTCCTGATCTGAACGTGGCAGCTCCATGACAACAGACTGCTCTTCTAGCTTTACATCCTCCTGCAGCAGAACATGCTCATGGTCTTGCATGTTCACTATGGTGTCGTCATCCTGGTCATGAAAGACGTTGTGCTCTTTTGAGAGAAGTAGGCTGAAGACCAAGAAAAACACATTGAGAAATGTGTCCTCCATCCTGTGAATGAAAAAGTACTTCCTGTTCACAAAGTTGTAGTATCAATGCTTAACTGTTTTAAATGGCTGCATCACAAAAAAGAATATCTAAGAAGCATCTAAAATCAAAAGGGAACATTTAATAAAGTTGTTTATTAAATGTTTGGAAATAAAGACTACTGCAGTAGACCGTAGACATTTTATAATCACCCAGCTAACAGAGAATGTTCTCCAAAAGGTCTCTCAAAGTTATCAAAAATGATCTTGCAGTAACGTTAAAAGAGCATTTTATCAACATTATATGTCATTATTAAACATTTTTAAAACTTTATTTGTACATTGCTAGTGGAATGTTTAAAAACAATCAGAAATAATATTTTTATTACTTATTACTTTAAACATATTTTTGTTATTTGGGCAAGTATTCAAAGCACCGATCGCTCCAAGAGTTTTTGTCTATCGTACTGTTCAAATGAAGAATTATTCAATAATTTAATTTAATTTATTCACTTTCTAGTTAAATACTAAATACATCCACTAAATAATTAAACAAACTTACCTCTCAATACTGCACTTTGAAGACTATATGATGCAAAACTGAAAAGAGATGAAAGGTTTCTGTAAGTTTGTGTTCTCACACAGGATGTACACTGTCAGCGTTTAACAGCACACTTCCTGAATACTCTGTACAGCCCTTTCCTCTTTTTAAAACAGAGCGTGTTGGTTTTATACCTCCACCTGTACAGATATGGGTATCTGTATGATAACAGTAAATGCAACAAACACATGCAGTTAACAGAATCAGTCCAACTTGTATTTGTCTATTTTTAAATGATATATGTTTGTATTATTTAAATCTGCATTATGGCCCTATTTTAATAACATTGAGATGTGCATATTCAGCTACACACTTTAACATACAAAAGAAACTAAATGTTGTGCTACATATTTAACATATATAGTAGGGGCAAAAAGTGATGTCTAGGTGGCTGATTTGTACAATATTTGTTTTTAATGCCCCCTCAGTTTATAATATGTGGTGTATGGTATAAACACTAAATGTGATTTAAAAAGACTAAAATGATATTGGACAAATATTTTGGCAAAAATGTTAAACTTTTATTAAAAAACAAAACAAAATGCTCACATGCATTGACTACAGTTTAATCAATTATTAATATTTTGTTTATCTCTACACTATGAGCACAACTACACAACATGCATTTAAAACAATTTTAATAACATATTGGAATAAGGAGCAAAAATGCCAATTATTCAGACGTCACTTTTTGACCATTACTGTATAACTATTATTCCAAATTTAAACATTCTTATTAATTTAATAACATAGCAGGAACGTATTTCTCTCGATCAGACTTTTAAATGATTGAAAAGCTTTCCAGTGACTCCATTGGGTACCACAGAAGTTTGTATTTGAATAAGGTGAGGCAGTACCTTTGCATGTATTCTGGGCCACACAGCCTGTTACCATGGTTTCACCAGGTATGTAAATACATGCAATCTTTATACCACCATGTCTTAATATAAACTATAATGTAGTAAGACATTTTAACATTAAAAACAAAAATGTACAGAATAAAGGCAGTGTGAGATATTTCGAAATCATTCAACCTAAACCAATAAGAATTGGACAGCAGACTGTGGATACATCACATGAACTAAAGTGTGTTAATGTGTGTGAGAGAGAAAGCAAGCGAGAGAGAGAGAGAGAGGGCTGCAACAAATAAACAAATATGTTGCTGGGAGTCAAGGATGAGCAAGCTGTACCACTGAAGTGACTGAAACAGATCAACATCCAGCAACGCATTGCAAAAATCTGTAAGTAAACTGGATCTACAGATCCAGATTCGTTTTTTCAGGTTGGTTGGGCGATGTTATACTTAGGACTGCATCTCATGATTTATTTAGTAAATTGTAATGTTAAGAAAACATGTCTACCTTATATTGTACCTTATATAATTGGTGACCCATAAATTCTCTCTCTCTCTCTCTCTCTCTCTCTCTCATATAATATACAGTATATTGTATTTCATACAGGTACATCTAGGAATAACCCAACCAATATATCAATATGGATAAGTTTCGTATGATGGCCCAGATTCTCCAATCCAACCAGGAGTCTTTTATGAATGGCATATGTGGCATCATGGCTCTGGCAAGCGCTCAACTCTACACATCTTTCGAGTTTAACTGCCCCTGCATACCCGAATATAACTACTCCTATGGCATAAGCATGCTGGTCATTCCTCCGATATGGTTCTTCATGCTGGGATTCGTACTAAACAACAACGTATCAATGTTGGCGGAGGAATGGAAACGGCCGATAGGTCAAAGGAGTAAGGATCCCACTGTCATGCGCTACATGTGCATCTCTATATCCCAGCGTTCCCTCATCGCTCCAGCTGTTTGGATCTCAGTAACTCTAATGGACGGTAAAAGTTTCTTGTGTGCTTACAGTATGGATCTGGATATGACTGAGTTTGGAAAAAATGCAAGTGGACATGGGCTTTCAGAAGAGGAACTCACAAGAATGCTGGCCAAAATCCCATGCAAACAAATATTTGATGGTCAGAACATTTTATCAAGAGAGGCTGCTACAAGATACATAAGGTGTATTTCACAGGTATGGTTGATTTGCACATTTGTTTTAATAATTAAATAAAACGTGTTAGATTTTGTAGTCCAGGGTTGCTCTAAGCTCAGTCAAAGTTAACACATATAAACTTTAAATAAATATTAATAGTAATTGTTAATTCATATTAATAAAAAATAAATAATATTCAGATGCGTCAGTGCTACTACTATAAATGGGAGAATGGTCTTGCCAACCTGTGCGCATGCGCAGTAGCTGAAGAGACCTTGAAAAGCTTGAAAAGAGTTTAAGGAACAAACGTTACGGTACAGTTAATGTCAGGTTTAATTATTGGTGTGAATTATGTTATTTAATTGTGATTTTAGTCATTTTAGATATATAAGTCCTCCCCCATTTAAGCGACTGTGGTCTTGCTATGACTGAAATAGGCGTTGCAATAGGAGCACTGCAAGCGTGACCGCCGTGCACCAACTTCCTTAAAACTAGACGTGCAAATAAATATCAGTTTAAAATATGTTTTGTCTGTGTGTTTTACGCAGGCTTGTGGATGGCTGTTCCTGATGATAATTACAATCATTGCGTTCTTGGTCCGAGCCATCCGTCCCTGTTTCACACAAGCCGCCTTCCTCAAAACTAAATACTGGTCTCATTACATAGACATCGAGCGGAAGATGTTTGACGAAACTTGCACGGAACATGCTAAAGGTTTCGCCAAGGTTTGCATCAAACAGTACTTTGAGGGCATAAGCGGAGAGATTCCCATCTTGTCCGATCACTCACATGGAGGTGACAGCGAAGACGCCGATGACAAACCCCCTACTGAAGAAGATAAACTGTTGGGCATCCGTCGCCAGGACTCTATGAATAAGGTGCTGTGGGACTGGCACTCGTGCAAGCCTTCGCTGAATCTGAAAAAGATTGCGGAAGCCAATGGACATAATGGTGTTGGTCCAAATGCTAACAAACATTTCCCTGGCAAGAATGGTTTGAAGGATGGTTATGTTAATCCAGGCCTTGATGTTGGGCAAAGTGAATTGCACAGGGGATATGATAATGCTAGCTTCAAGGCTGACACAAATGGTTTTGCAAATAGCTGTACTAATACAAAACATGGATTTATAAATGGAGTCTCTTCTCCGAGCAGTGCTCAAAAGAAAGCATGGGCGGTGTACTACAGTAAAGTCTGAGATTTATTTAACTCAGAAATAATATTTACACTACAGAATCAACTAAATGTAACAAAGTGATGTGAATACCATGCCCATAGCTTGAATAAGCAATAAGCCTTAATAAGCCGAAATAAATATTAAAGGCTATAAATATGTATCAATGCAACTTTCTTACTTCCGCTGGACAAAATAGTCCCTGACCGTATATCTGTATATAATTTACAACTTCATTTATGCTAATAAAGCAAAAGACTAATCAATCGAAGTTGCATATTTGAAGTTGAATGCTGTTTTTTTAACAAACTTAGACAGTACAAATGAATGCTGTTTTTATTTTATGCCACCAGAGGGCATTATCTCCCCTTTCATTTTCTCAGCAATGGTACTGCAATTACAAAACAGTCCTAATGTGTCCTTAACTCTATTCCTACCTGTGAAAATAACTTTGTAAACTACACATATTGTTAGCTTTTAGACAAAATGTTAAATGCTCTCGTTTTATCTCTTTAGATAAAAGTGTCTGATAAATGAGGGTTTAGACATCAGCACAAAATTGAAAGTATCTTAAGTTCATTGTTGTTGTAACAGTGTTGCAGAAATAATATGTTTTTTTTCACAAACTTGAAAAATGGCAAAAATCTCAATAAATGCATTCCCTTATAAACAACACTGTCAATTTAATATCATAATGTGGGCTTTTCAGCTTTACAGATCCAGGGAGATCCCAATGCAGATTCACAGTCTGACAACATTACATAATGCTTAAGAGAATATTTGCAAACTTTTATTCAAATAGTCATGGAAATGTATGAAAATATTGTCTCTGCAGACCGCCTATAATATCTTTGGACCTGTCTATAAAAAACCCTGTATGTGTAAAACCATATATGGCATTAATGGAATTAATGTAATCCATGTTTTGTTAGATATGCAGTAAATAAGCTGTTTAACCTGAAACTGAACAAGTAATCAAGATCACAGAGAGAGAGAGAGAGAGAGAGAGAGAGCACATGGTTGTTAGGCAAGCGGCAGCTGTTGTCTCTAGAGCAGAATCTCTCACTAGTGTTGGGGGTTGGTAGCTTTGATTATCTGTTAAAGTTGTCTCTTTTTCTCTTTCTCCCTTTAAAATAAAACTTTAAAAATTGTAGGAAAATTAAGAATGGTCCAACATCTGCCAGCAATGACAGTGGGATGCTGACCAAGAGCTGTAATTCACAAAGATCCAAAAGGCCCCATAACAGTGTCATAAAACTTGTCCACACAACTTGTGCTCTATAAATCTTCCAAAGCCATTCAACAGCTTTGTGCCAGAGAATGAAATTCACTCAAAAACTCTGGCCATCATCCATTTTCCACGAACAAAAGCATACAGATTTGCAATGATATATCGTGCCATGGTATATCATTGCAAATCTGTATGACTTTTTTGCTTTCGTTCAAAATGCAAAATGTTAATATTTCTGGAATAAATACTTTCTTTTAATTTCAGTTTTATTTTGTTCAAAATATTGTGATACTACCTAATGGTGCCCTATGAGTGATCAATGACAGAATTTCCATGTTTTCATTCTTTTAAGCATTCTGTGTAAGTTTTTTTTTTTTATTAAATCATTTTTTATTATTTCTTTTTTCTTATTTTTATTGTTTACTGACATGAGAACATAATAAATGCATAAAAATGGTAAAGATTTATATATCATAAACACCTAGTGCTTTAGTAGGTCATACAGCAACACATCATATATTTGATCTGATGCGCTACATATATGTGTCACTGCTCTCTCTCTCTCTCTCTCTCTCTCTCTCTCTCTCTCTCTCTCTCTCTCTCTCCACTATCGCTCTTTGGTTTTGTCTGTCACCTCTTGGTTCTTGTTTTGCAGCTGCGCTTGTGCATTTGGCATTCTCACTTCCTTTTCAATGCTGCAACCCAAAAAGACACATTAGCCATCCTATGACTGCAGAGAGTGAGAGAGAGAGAGAGAGAGAGAGAGAGAGAGAGAGAGAGAGAGAGAGAGAGAGATTGGAGGAGGGGAATATCTCAGGAAGGGAGGGAAGGATTGGAGGACAGCGTTGCGAGGCAAACCATGATCACATGAGCACAGATCTGTTTACAAACTGAAACTGTGCGCTCGGGAGAGAAAGAGAGAGACAGACACCGACGCAAAATAACTAACCTTCAGACAGACAGC
Organism: Beaufortia kweichowensis; assembly: GCA_019155185.1. Taxonomy (NCBI): domain Eukaryota; kingdom Metazoa; phylum Chordata; class Actinopteri; order Cypriniformes; family Gastromyzontidae; genus Beaufortia; species Beaufortia kweichowensis. The sequence goes on from CM032796.1 coordinate 16,924,911, forward strand.
CATTATATCAACATCTGAACCCGACATGCTTTCGTTTGCACACGGATGTATGAAGAATAAATGAAGGACTGTTGGAGTCTTTTTCCTGCGTTCTCGATGGGAGGATTGAGTGAGCAGATGGTTTTAGGCGGAGAGAAAAATAACTCCCCCACATAGATACACACGCACACATGAACACTCTAGAGATATAACAGCTTGATAGTGAAGACAATATTGTCTGTGCTTTTCTGTTGTTTGGTTCACTAAACGGCCTGATGTGAACGAATATTCTCTCAAAAACGCAGATCAAGAACGGAATAAAGGACATCTACAGGCTTTGCAAAATCTTTTTCAGCTTTGAAGATTTGTTTTCCTTCATCATCTTGCATGGACTTTTTGGATTCATGGATGCTTATAAGTGGAATTCATTCACTTTTGTTTATGACAACACTGAACGATCCGATCTGAAGTGATATTCACATATGGACTCGAAGACAAGAAGCATATCAAGGGCACATTATGCTCCCTTTGTCTTCTTAACAAAGCACCTTGTGCATATTCACATCACTGTGCGCTCGGGGTCTTTTGTTCTTCGACATTGGCATAAAAGTGGGATGAATGAGGAAATCATTGACATATAGCTGATTTTGGGCACCATTGGACACATTAGTGGTCAAAGTAAATCAGGATTGGACTTCAGTTTGTGCTTCCAGCCCCCGCATTGACTGTTCTTGACAAGCACTGAATTTGCAATAGCACTGCTTGGAGTCAGATTACATGCAACCATTTCAATGGTGTAACGGTAAGTGTCTTTCCCAGAAGACCAAACTGAACTTGAATTTGTTTTTCTTTCTCCAGCATAGTCATTGGAGTGGTATTGGTCGGGATGTTGAAACTCGTTTGGAGAAGTCAGTGTGTTTTCAACTATAGGGAAGTGTTCGTAAAGGTCAAGAAGTGTTTGGAAAGATTGTGAAACTATTCTTACTATGTGTGAACTGTAGGCCTTTTACTCTACTGGAAATCCATAGTTTTTTTTTTTTTTAGATAAAACGTGAATTGAATTGTAACAGGTCAAACCTTATCAAAAAGTAAGATGCTTTTTGATGTGGTATATCAATATATATATATTTGATGTATTAATGTATCATCTTGTCACAGTGTTGTCACTTACTTTTTTAAGATTGACAATAATAATTAAGTGAAACAGTTTTCGACTTTGTTAAAATTTTTATCCATGGGTCAATTAATAATGGTTTATTATAGTAAAAGTGTAGGTACCATGTTTATTGGCAGATTGATTAACATTTGTATTACTATTATTTACCTATGAAAATATTATAGTTAAACTATATTGAAACCATGGAAAATTTGTGGCAACTGGTATTATTACAAATAAACCAAAAACTATGATTACTAGTTAAACCTTTCATAAAAGTCTTTCATCTCAGCATATGATACTGTATAGGCCCTACGTTATAATTTAGCAAATAATTATTAAAAGACAATTATAAACTAATAAAATACATTTATGAACTGTTGTGTCTGGATATGGAAAGTACCAAATTTTTGTTGTACAGTGTCAGAAAAAAATGTTAAAATTTGTACCTTTTTGTATGTATGCATTTGGTATAAATATGTACCTTTGTGATACTTATATGTACCTTTGAGTTACTAATATGTACTCCAAATGTGTACTTTTTAACCATTTTAACCATTTTTTCTGACAGTGTACCTTAGATCAACAATTGTACAAATTTAGACTCGGGAATTCCTGAAGTCACCACGTTTTAACCTTTACATTGACATATTAACAATTACACAACAGTAATGTTTAAATGGCGTATGCTTATAACACACACAACACATATGGTTTCCCTAAAGGCCAGATGGTGGTTTGTTGGAGGTGATCCCACAGTTGTTCCTATTTGTTTTGTACATAACTAATTACCCAGAATTCCCTTGGCAGTAGGTGGGTGTAGTGGAGGATTGTTCTTCCTGCTTAGATATTTTGTGTGATTGGTATGATTCAAGCTGCATTGGCTTACTGGTTTTAATATCTCTGTGTTTTTGTGTGTGTGTAGGCTGCCTCTGTGGTCTAGGGTTGCAGCATTCAGACTGTGATATGTCAGAAGAAGACATCTACCGTCTGCCGCTCAATGTGTACGTCATTGTACTGGGCATCGGCATGTTCATCTTCATGCTGAGCGTAATCTTCTGCTGCTATCTGTTCAGGCAAGAACACACAAACACATACCACACCCGCACACAACACACACACACACACACACACACACACACACACACACACACACACACACACACACACACACACACACACACACAGACACACACACACCCTGTTCATCACATTAAACATCTATGGCCCTGTAAAGACTTGTAGCATTACACTTTTGGAGCATATTAAAGTATTATGTATAAGTTACATAAACCTATGTAAGTCTTTCATATATAAAACTATTTTCTGTGAAGGCCCCAAATGATGTTCGGCCACTTGCCTTTGCAAAAAATTACACAAAAGTAAAAAATCTAATGCAGTGACATTAAGACATGTAGCTAAAAGGGATAGTTCAAAACTTGTAAATGACTTTTCTGTTCTGTGTAACACAAAACAAGATTTTTTGGGAAATGTCCCAGTAATTTTGTGTTGTTTGGTTAGCAACGATCTTCAAAAGAAAACCATACAGGTTTAAAATGAGCGTGAGTAAATAATGAAAGTTGATGAAAGTGAGTATGGAAGAGCTGCTGTGAAATGTATTACACAATCACATCATCTCTTTTGAACTGTTGCACCACCCTTGTTGCACTTTGCATGCACACTAACTCAGGAAGTGTGTGTTTATTCTTTCTTTCTTTCTTCTACAGATTGAAACAGCAAGGTGCACGGGAACAGTACAGCTACAATGAGGTGGGCACAAAACACATAAACACATAGTACACACAGACTCAAATATAAATATAGTATAGTCTGTGTAATCGTGATGATGAAATTCAATCTAACGGATGACCTTCATGAAATACTTCAGTCGTATAAATAGAATGAACGTGATGCAAGAAATGTAACATTCAGATAATACTATGGTAGTACTATGGTGTGCTATGTAAATAATAACCATTCAGTAGACTCTTTGATTTAAAGTCATTTATGGTGCATTCAAGAGATACATGTTATCATTATTTGTAATTCTGGGAAACCCACAACCTTGGTGTTGCAAACTCCATTTTCTACCAGTCGAGTTGCATGAACAATAGCAAGGTATTACCATCTGATGCCACCTTACTCATTGATGGTTTAAACGGTCATTTTGTCTTATAAATTGAACAATTTTCTTGCTTCTTAATTACTTTTATTTGAAAGAGTTATAAGGAAAAAATGTATAATTAATGTATAATTATTTATAGGTGGTGTTAAAAGGTGCAGGAAAGAAGCTGAGCCTGCTGGGAGTAAGTAGAGTATTCATTTTTAATTTGTACATTTTATTTTTTTGAGACCATATGTGAAATTGTTGGAGCTTTGTCCTTTCTCTTTGTCTAATTGTGTGTTTCTCAAAAGTTTATGATTTTTTCACATTAAACACATCTAATTTTCTCATCTCACACCTGAAGTACCAGCTGCCATAAACACACCTTTTCAACAAATATTGTTTTTCTCAGTGGTTATTACCCCAAATAGCCATTGACGACTATTTCCATCAGCAATCTTAAATATGTAATTACAATCTGGCCACACCAGTTATAATACATTTTAATAGGTAAAACAGACATTATTATAGATTAAAAAAAGGTAACCCGCATAACATTTTTCTTTCAAAACAATGTGGCAAACCTGTTATTTAACATGCAACATGTGTTATGTGAATGATCAGTGCAAATATTAAAGTTAAAAAAACTTTAGGATTAGTAATTTTGTTTCAATATGATATATTGGCTATTGAAATGTAAAGGTGATAAAAATTGACTTGCAAATTGAAATATATGCTTAAGTAAAACAAAGATTTAAAACAAGATAAAAGCTTTTACATCAAACTTAGCTTTAAATCTTTTTAGTTTTAGTTTCTTTTAAGATCATTATCTTCTTAATTACGTCAGTAGTAAGTCATTTGGACATATACAGAGTCATTTCCTGTGAATGACCCAGAAAGTATTTCTCAATCTAAAACACAGGTGCTTGAAAACAACTTTTCTTGTTTCAGATCTCCAGTGTAACACATTAAACATTCCTAAAAAACAGAACCGGTTATGATGTGTTAATTTGAGTAGTGAAAACCTCAGAGGGAAATTCTTGACTATGCAAAGAGACCTCTGCAGGATTTTCTGGTTCTGATGACCTGGATTATGGGAACCCAGACATAAAATCTCACCCATTTGCATCATCTTGCATGATCAAAACAGAGACTTTGGATCTGCTTATGAAACTGTTTGCTTTGTCTGATGTGTCACAGCAGCCCTGTGCCGTGTGTCTGGAGGAATTTAAGACGAGAGACGAGCTGGGTGTGTGTCCCTGTTCACACACCTTCCATAAGAAGTAAGTAGCACTTTTTAATAATAGAAGACATGTCTTATTCACATATGCCAAGTCTAACTGAAATCATTGTCCACCAAATTCCACAGAAAGCTTTGCAGATTTCCACAGAGCAAGTCCAATAACCCGTAAAATTAAAATTTTGTGAGAACTTTTACCATGGGCTGGTAAATTTATATTATACAATTATAAAGATTTTCATTATACTGATTGCTCAGATGTCAATATTTGGTGGTTTAAATACTCATGTTAGGTCTCTCTCTCTATATTTTTAAAGCATTTTTTATGTTTAAAGGATGATTTCATAGTCAGGTAAAGTGCTGTTTTCAGAATTGTCACATCCACAACATGAGCCATAACATCCTCATAAATGAGCACAATAAAAAAAAAAACTATTTTATGTTCTTTATGTTCATATGTTGTATATTTTTGCTTCTGGTTTGTGCATTTTAATTCACAGAAATCCTACAAACTATGTTGCCTCTCAAAAACATGTCCTCCTTTGTCACATGTATATTTCTATTGTAAAATATAAACAGATGGCTCAATGTATTTGTAATAAATACATTCTGTGAGAATTAGTTTTGACTGAAAATGTCACATCTGTAATGCTAAAATTGCCCATTTGTATTTTTAAATAAATCTCTTCTATTCTCTTGATTTCACCTTGCAGGTGCCTGCTGAAATGGTTAGAGATCCGTAGCGTCTGCCCTATGTGCAATAAACCAATCATGCGTCTGCAGAGTGCCGACGCCCCACGGGGAGCGGAAGGGGTCCAGGACCCCGAAGAGGTCTGACCCCAAAAACTGCACGGCCCACGGCCAGATTAGCACTCTCTCTAGTTCTGCGAACGCGTCACGTGATCGGCCAAGGCTCTCCAAAGCCGCCACAGAGGACCCGATGAACTCCAGACAAGAGCGTTCAGCCTCCACTAGTGATTAAGTATCATATTGCCAGTAGCCAAACATAAGAATAATCTCCTATATACCGTGCCACAATATTCTCTTAGTATCGCACAGAGGTTCTTAAACGAGACGCGCGCCGTGCATGCTGGGTAATGGATGTCAAATGAGAGGTAAATATCTCAGGAGTTTGCCTCAGGGGCTCTAACCAAGCAACGAATAGAAACATTGAAGTTCAGCAATTAAACCAGGCTGTCCGTGGACAGATATATACATATATATGATAATAGGGTGTAGGTATAGTGCACTGTCTGTTTGACTGGTACTACAGATCTTCATGAACAGAGATCTTGTGTAGTCCTTTAAGAAATATTCAATATATAATCAGTAACCAGCAGTTCTTATCCAAAATTGTGCTCATTGCTTGAATTGTACCTTTTTCTTGTTATTTTGTATTGTTTGTTTTGGAATAAAACGTCATGGTTTTGTGGTTAAGTCGTGTTTTACAAAACGGTGGATGTGAGGCTTTAGAAAGCATCAATTTTATTGCAAAACTTGAATGCATTCAGTATCATTACAGCATTCTTTCCTCTACAGTTTCATAAGAATCATTTCTCACACAGAAAAGCATTGGCTATATAAAGACAGAGTCTCCTGCTATCCAGCACAGAGATAAAAAATGATCCACAGATGAAATCTCTTTACAATGAGAGGCAAATGGAAAAACAATTCGGGGACAGATTTATCATACCCAGCATAATGTGCGTTATAAATAACAGGATTTAGCTATTCATATTCCATTCACTGATATAACACAACACACATCTAGATCATTTTAATACAAATAAACTAACACTAGCATCAATGTGTAAAAGGAGACAAAGGAAACAGGAGTATGAAATTGAAGTTTCATTGCAGTCTGTTAGTCCCAATGCATCTCAGATTTTGATCATAATGTAAAATATCAGATGTTTCTAGCTGGCGTCTTCTGCTCCTTTAGCCTCCACATATTCCAGAGCTTTCCGTTTGACCGCCTGGATGCTCTCAGGTGTGCCGCTTTTCTTCTCGTACTCCAGGTAACGCTTAAAGAAGAACTTGATCTTCTTCACAGACACGCTCAGGTGAATCACACGATCAAACAGCTCTCTGAAACAAATAAACAAATATTTCACGTTATGTATAGCGAGTTGACTGAATTTTAACTAGAAATGATGGGGTTCCCAAATGTGCAATAGTGCTTAGAAAAAGCTTTTCACAACCAAAACCCAAATTAACACAATGCATGAGAGATAATCCGATCACTCGGATTAAATGGATTTAATAAATCCACCTGTTGCAGAAAACCTTATTTGTCCTTAAAATGTTTGAGGGTTTTACTGCATTTAGTCCATATTATACTTTCTTCTAATATATCTATAGATATGTTTACCTGACTTCCTTCTGAGGGCCGTGCTTCACCATCAGGTCTATGAACACTGACCACAGGTCAGTGCGTTTGGGGTACGTACTGAGGACCTTCTCAAACATGGATTTGGCTCTCTCTGTGTTCCCGTACTGGAACTCCATACGTGCAAATTTTGTAATCAAGTCGACATCTGGAAGTATGACAAAGAATGCATGTTATGCTTAATAGATGAGGTCTGCTGGACAAATTGTAAATCCAGGTGAAGTGTGACACAATCTTACATATAGAGTGTTTCAATGGCAAAAACAAACAATACTACCTGGCCCAAACTTAACTTCCACTGACTTATAAACAAACACCGATAAAACCAATTAAACATTTAAAACATCTATAAATGTGAGAATGTCAATAAGTCAATATATGAGATATATAGAGTTGTCACTTACGATCTTTGTTGGACAGGCTCTGCAGCGCCCTCTGCAGGAGGGCATTAGCAGCATTACTCTGTCCCTGACGCAGCAGAAAGTTGCCGTAACTCTGATACACGGCTTTCTCTTGCCTGAAGCGCTTCACCATGCTTTTATAAAGATTTTCTGCTTCCTACACACACATACACAAAACAAACCATAGTTATAAACCATATTCATCTGCACTTAAAGCTGATACAAGGGCTTAGTTTTACTAAACCAAACGGTATAATTATTTTTCTACACATTGCACAATAAACAAACAGGCATCTTTCATATTGTATAATGTACTTTTTTTTAAGTGGGACTCCACTAGTTGCATAAGGACTTTGCATTATGATTACACTAAATAATGGGCCATAATGGAAATAATTACTCTGTCATTAAGTTTTGGTTGGATTGTATAACTGTTAATAAACACATTATCTTATATTTTACATGTGAGAGTGACAAATATACCATTATCATGTAAAAGTTATGGTTATTTGGTTATTTAAAACCAGACAATATCAGACAACCAATGTAATAATTAGGGATGATTCTCACTTTGATCTTGTCAGACTTGGCGTAAATGTCGGCCAGTTGTTGATACACGTTCAGGGGTTCGCAGTACTGAATGGCCCGCTCGAAAACCTTCTGCAAACTCTCGTCTGTGCCGTACATGTTCTCCAGATTCAGCATGGCCACCCAGATGTTCAGCTTCTCCTGTTCCTCTCTGCATAAACAATAAAGCAAACGGTTTAATTCATGGCACAAAATTCTCATTTAATTTGGACCATTTTAGAAACAGCAATTCAATCCAAATGCATGCACACAAAAATAATCCCCAGACTAAGACGATGGAAGGAAAAGTCGATTTGTCATGTACCAATGTAAAAGAACAAATCAGAGCTCTAGATACAAATATTACAAATATGATCGATATGACAATAATAGCTTTGTATGATACAGGTATTTGTGTTTTAGACTATCTGTCTTTATCAGTGAACGTTTCCTTTAATTCCATCCGTGCTAATCCTGGTCTCCTATTTTACCTGAAAGAGATAGTTTTGAGGGCTCTCTCGGCGACGGCTCGGGCCTGTTCGATCTCCGTGGCCTGCAGATGAAAAGCCATGTACTGCAGCCAAAGAAACGAGCTGTCTGGGGACGAGAGGAGCAGCCGCTCAAACGATACAGAACTGTCCGGCCGTACGGACGGGTCCATAAGCTCCGCCTCCATCTTACTGAGCTGCTGTTCTGCGCTCTGCTGCTCCTGCAGAACTTCTTTACGGGACTTCTTTTCAGACTGAAGAGAAAGAAAAATGATTAAGTTAAAAGTAATGAGCTAAAATAAATCAGAACTATTGGAAAATAAATGCCAAAGCATGTGTGCAAGCGTCACCTTGCTCTGCTCCTCCTCCTCATCTTCACTCGACTCGTACGTGTGATCGTCCACGACTGCGGGTGTTAAAGAGGCCAGCGTCGAGTCCCAGGAAAAGCCGGATGATACCTGCAGCCGCTCACGTACCTTTTGCTTCTAAAAACCCAGAGGAAATAGCACATTAAACATCACATTGTCCCGGCCAAGGTCTGAAGACAGAAAAGCCACCAGCCTTACCTTCTCACACTTTTTATTTGTCTCCGTGTCGTCCTCTTCTCTAAAGAACACCTCCACACCGCTGTCGCTGTCCTCCGTTTTCTTTTTCTCATTTTTTACGTGTTCCTCTGTCACTGTGCAACCTTTTCTCTTTTTGACCCTTTGTCCATTTTCATCTCGTTTCTTTTTGTCATCTTTTACATGTTCCTCCGTCACAGCGCAATCCTTTTTCTTTTTCACCTTTTCTCCATTTTCACTTTGTTTCTACAGGGATGAAACACAAGGTCAGTAACATCCTCTTTAGAAATAAACCACATACAAACACATAAACACACACCTGGCTCTCAGAGGAAACACGTTTCCTCTTGGTGGCTGTTTTGTTTTCTTTCTGTTCTCTGGTCTGACGCAGCGGCAGCGTGAGGGATTCTGGGAGAATATCCGGTTTGCCAGTGTCCTCTGTGATCAGCGAGAGGGAAATGTGGGTGTTCTCTGTGTCCACACTGAATAAGACAAAAACATTCACCTTTTATTTCAAATAATAAAATACTAAATAAAGTATTATTTCCTGCAGTATTTATTACCACATACTAGTTACAACGCAACACAAAGTTTTTGTGAAATGGGAAATTCCAGTGTTATAGACTTGACATTTTAGGTCAAAACTTGAAATATAAATTCTCCCAGAACGTATATACATCTGTTTATAATTTACTAGAGCTCTGCTGAAAGAATCATTTCACTTCAAAGATCACTTCACTTGTGCTGTGTGTACCTGAGAACTTTGGCAGTAACCAGTGCATTCTGGGTAATGTATTTGGAAATCTCCTTCGAGTCATTTATGTAGTATTTTGTAGCGTGTTGGAACTGAACTCTGCCCTCTATGGTCCTCGATAACCTTTAAAAATAAAACCGAATAATTACAATACAATTCAAAAGACTAAACGGCTTCATTGATGAACAAGTAAACATTTTACCTCACAAATATGCCTGATTCCCCAACAGATTTCACATATCCTCTGATAATCTGACCCTCTTTTATGTCTGAAACAGACTGAATCTCTGGGTCGGTAATGTTCTTTTGCTTGTCTTTATTTTTTCTGCAAGAACATAAATGCACAAATACAGATCTAAATGAAAGTGTACATTTACTTTAATTCTATAAATAAAGTAAGTTTTCATTACATATTTTGAAATCATGAACATTTACATACCTAGAAGCACGCAGCGAAACATTAAAGTGTTTCTTCTCTTCCCCAGTTATATAGCACCTGAACAAAACACACATTTCAGAGCTCGTTCAGCTAAAATAAATGAAATAAAATCTAGGTCATGTTTTGACCAGACTCACCGGATTACTTTTCCCTCTTTGTAAGGCTCCAGTGGATTGTCTGTGTACGTATCGGAGAGATCCGTCAATGACGCGAAGCCCGAATTCCCAAACGGAAGTTTGACAAACAGTCCCAGATGAGGCTCAATTTTACAAACCATCGCCATGGTGACCGATCCCTGCTCCAGCTTGTACGTCCCTATGGCAATAACAGACACAGGAAACTCTAAAGAGACCCGAGGGAGGGCTGAACGTGCGTCACAGGGACAGATGCGACACCGACTGTAGCTTGACTCAGCGTTTCAATGCAGCAACTAAAAAAACTGTTAATGAACATTTATTAAAAAAAAATTCACGTTACCTATGAATGACAGGGAAAGTTGACCAGTCCTGTAGGGACTTTTCCCAACAACTATTGCTGAAACGGCCTGTCCGGGTATAAAGAGCTTCTGTGGGTTACTTGCTTGCTGTGGAACAACAAATAAGGAGTTAAAGCATGTTTTCTCTAAACTTCTTTTAATTTAGCAATGTGCGTTTTATGAGCTTTAAAGTGTGTGAGAAACGTAGAAGAGATTCTAGCAACATCATGGTTTCAAATCCCTGAGACAGCGCCGGGCAATATATTAAATATTAGATAGAGATTATTGAAGATACAAAATTTCAGAATTTTGTGAATATCTAACACTGTTGAAAAATCGCAAAATGGGCAATTTGTTTCTTAATTTCTCTTTGTTTTGCATAAAACATGTTGAATCTTGAAACCAAATGATGTTTTTAAATAGAGCAAAAGAAAATCATCTTTTTAAATTATTCAAGTGCAAAAGCAAAACTTTAGATGTTTATCGAGTACTGTCAATTTTGTGATATTTTTTACATCAAACTTACTTAAAAGCATACACATATTAAACATAAACATAAATTAACAAAGTAATCTCGAGACTCACCCCAGGTTTGCTAATCATGGACAAGATGTCAACGATCCCCATGATGTTGGACTTCACCTGAACTTCTAAGCATTTCAAATGTTTGTCGTACTAAAAAACACAACAAACGTTACTGAAACTGCTTTTGCAGAATGATTATTACTTCCCTTTTATATAAAAAAATGTTACCTTTGAGGGAAAGCATATGACCTTGTCTCCAGGTGTGTAGTTTGTCAGTGCGTCCACTGTCTGTGTGCCAGTGTCTTGTAGTTTGCTGAGGGACATTTAAATATTCCTGAATTTATTCTCTTATTAGTGGTGTTTGCTAAGACGAGCATCATTAAAATCATATAACTAAAGTCTGTGAGCAATTGTGAAAACACAACATGTTGGCATGTTGCTGCCTGCACACATTTCTTAATGTAATGTAACAAGAGCTACTGTATGTAAAAACATGTACCTTGGCAATATTGTAAGTTCAGGGAGAGAAAACCTAAACTTGTTGTGAGTGACTGGCAGGAACCTGTTGAGAAAAAAATACAGATTAATACAACCAATTAAAATAGGTGCTTTAAAAGTTATACATAATTATTACACGGCACACTGAAATACTTGACATTCCAGTGTATGTTTTTCCATTAAACTAACACAGTGTCATCTGGGTACTGCAAGTCAACTTATGAATATATTAAATAGAAATATGTCTAATTAATAACATATATAAGATTTACTACAGATGATTAAACCACATTGGAGCATTTTCCCACTAAAGACGACAGAAAATGGCCAAGGTTTTGTGGATGTATTTACTTGTGTCCACGAACGGTATGTCCTCCAATAACTCTGGCTTCAATCTCTTTCCCGACCTTTAGGGAAGAAGTGGGAAAGCTGCCAACCGAAGGCGACTCCTCTATCTCAGACACGGGGATGTTGCCCGTGGTCCCTGACGGCAACGTCACATGCACACCCAGAGGTTTAATCTTTGTGACTGTGACAGTCACCAGCTCCCCAAGACGGTGGACTTGTGATGACACTAATGACTTTTTGTCCTTTTTTTTCTCTTTTGCTACTTTGGCCAGCTTGGCCCGGCCCTTGCGTGCCACGAGAGGAAGCCCTCCTAGCTCCTCACTGCTCGGGTCCTCCACGGTCACATTCAGGTGGAAACCAAGAGAGAACATCTTCGATTCCAAGTTGACAAAGTTGTTCAAGTAAGTTTTAGTGGGAATAATGGTCAGGTGACCGGTATCACCCAATGAGACGACAGCAAAGTCTTTGTCGATGTACTGGATGGTGGCGGCGAGGTCTGAGCCTTTAGTCAGCTGTGGAAAAAAACAAATAAATAAAACATTTAGATTTATAGACATTAATATTAAATTCAGATTGGACAAAATGTAGAGTTGCACTTACAGTTTTTCTCTTTCCAGTCAACATTGGCAACAGCGACACAAAGACTTGAGATTTCAAAGGGTTGACGTGAAGCACGACAGCCTTGAGCTTGCAGCCTGGAGTCGTATTTACTTCTAAATCATTTACAAACATGATCATGTAAGAATTAAGTACAATCATCCTAAATTTACCTACAACCACTGACATCAGTTCTCACCGGCTGTGTGATGTTTGGTGGCCAATACGGTGACTTTACTGAGCTGCTCCGAGGTCAGCGTGACCGAGCCATCCTCTTTGACATCTTCCACGACCATCTGCATTTTATCTCCGACTGATACAGATGAAAGCTGCTGCAGAACGTCAGATTCGCCTGAAAGAGAAACACATGCAATATTAGAACATAGCCAATAAACAAGTGCATCCCAATGCCTGAAGACTTTACCTCTGCCTGTCACCATCTCAACGATGGCCCTTCTTTCCTTCTGCCCCTGGATCAGTCTGGTTTGGCCATCTTCCTCAGAGATGTTTAATTCTGAAATCTTTAAACTGACCAGAAACCTGTTCTTCTGCTCATCCAGATTGATCACCTTGCCAACCACCGTTTGGCCGATCGCGAAGATCTTAGACGTGTCTGTGATGAAGTGATCGCTCATGGCCTACAAAAATGAAATCCAACATCAATGATGTGCAAAACACATCTCTATGTTCAAATAGAAAAGAGACGTACAGCTTTAGGGGCGAGACCGAAGAGGCCGTGAGGAAAGTCGATGAAGACTCCATAATGCATGATGTTCTTCACCCATCCCACCATCTGCATCTCCACCTGCAGCTCAGAGAATTTCTTAGGAATACCTCCATCCTCCAGAGAGGCTTTGAGTGAAGGTTTCTTAGTGAGAATCTGAACAAATTCAAGGTTAAGCAGAAGAACTGAATGGTTGATTTGTATATCAGGGAAGGATATACAAGTAACTCCTAAACAACGAGATGATGAAGAGATGAAGAATGATTTTTGTTAGGATACGATGCCCCTCTTGTTTTTGCTGAGACACATGGCATCAGAGATGATGTCGTCCACCTCCAGCGCCTCCCACAGGAGAGAGCAGTTGGTCACGTGATCAGAGAGATGCACCACAGGAAGGAAAGCTGGCGTCTCCTCAGGCAGAATGGAGACCTCCAGGCCATCCAAGACTTTGCTGTGCACACGTACATCAACCATCTAAACGAGAAACAACACAAAAGAATTGAATCGTTTGAAGAATGTAAAAAAAATTGTGAGCAAAAAAATGAAACAATGTTTCTGTTCTTACCCTTCCAACCTCAAAGTCAAACTGTGCGATCTGTGCCTGTTTTACATCTCCTTCATTTACAGCCTTAAAGGACAAAAGCAGCTTCTCCTTTTCAACATCATAGTTTAAAACTTTGGCTTGGACGACCTGCAAAATAAAATATTGCAAGAAATTAAAGATGAACCAAAACGTGTACCAAAACATTTTTAACACATAAGCACAGCAAATCATTTTTAGCTATGTGACTGCTTATCACACAGACATATTATACTACGATAACGGCACGTTAAGCACATTAGAGCCACTGTGCATCCCATTTCTGACCTGGCCAACAAAGAAGAGATCTTCTGGATTGGCCACATACTCCTTGGACAGTTCCTGAACAGGAACCAAGCCCTTCACTTCTCCGTAAAAACGCACAATGCAGCCAAACTTCTTTACGCACACGATGAAGCCGTGATATACGCGGCCCACCCTTGCATCACTGTAGGACTGGAAGATGGGGAGCGTGGACTCCACCAGGGCTTTTTTCCTGGTTAGGAGCAGGCGCCTATGAGCTGTGTCCACAGATAAGACCTAAACACAAAAAAATATGTATGGAATTTTGCCTCTATATCACCATCCATGTTTAAAACATAAAACTGCAGATAAAACTTTAAACATGAAAAACAAATAAAGAATATTTTATGCAATAAAATAAAAAAATTATGTACGAATCCCACCCTGCACTTGACTTTCATGCCCTCATGAAACTTTTTCTCCGGGTTTTTCAGGACCACGTCGGCCAGGTGAATTCTGGGTATCATTCCTTTGATGTGGTCTGTAATCTTCACATACATACCCTGTTTCTGCAAACTGGTAACTGTGGCCTGAAACACACAAATAAGTGTGTGACGGACATTAAACTTATTGTTTGTGTGGCATTTTTTATAAATGTACAAGAAAGTTCTGTGTTGCTGCCCACCTCAATAATATCTCCGACATTGATGTCATTGTATCTGAAGAATGTTGTTTCGATAATGCTCCTACAAAACGAGACAAGAGAAATGAATATTAAATACATACTGACTTACAAAACAATCTAATAAAAGTGTTAATAACTGCTATTTCAATCACAGACAAATGCTGAGACTCACTTGCGTAGCGAGGCCATGAAAATCTGCTCCATGGGGCTGTAATCTGTAAATCTCACAGTATGTTCAGGCTGGGCCTGCAGACGATTTGGGTTGAATTCGTCCTTTGGCTCCTTCATTTGGTTTTTCTAAAACAACACAGTTATGGCAATCGTATAATAGGGTTTGATTGACACAAATACTGATCGTATTTAGTCACGTTAAATAAAAGCATCTGCCAAATGTATAAATGCAAACTCTTAGTCTACAAAATAAGCATTTTCAGGTGATCACATATTTGACACTTTAAGAATCACAGGTGATGTTTGTGTTCTGTACTTACGTGAACAAAGGCCTTGGTACCGTCAGGCATCTCCATCAAAGCCCCGGAGTGATGGTGCATAGCAGTCATCTTACAGCCCTCAATCACATCACCCACCCGCTCACTGATGAAGTTATCCAGCACACTGCCCCCTGGTGGAAGCAGATGACTGCGCAGAGAGAGACCAACCTGCCTAGAGGAGGGCTCCAGGTACAAAACCCGCGCCAGGACCTGTGAAAAGAGACAAAAATGTGATGCTCTAAAAAACAAAATCAGTGAATGTTACAGTTTATTACTATGATTCTGAATCCCTCTAATTCTTACCTCATCTCCCACACTGTGGCTGGATGCTTTGTCTTGATCAATATGCAAAAAATCAACCACCCCGTTAAAAGATGAGAGATACTGCACATCAAGCCCATGAGGAGTCACCTAGCATGACACAATATCAAAGCAAAGCTGTATTCGAACCGAATAGAAACACAGGAGTGCATTAAACAACGTTTCTGTACACATAATGCTGTCTTACCCTTTTAACCCGCACTCTGATCAGCAGGCCAGGCAGGAGACTGTCCAGAGTCCATCCGTGCTGAGTTTCCGCGACAGCCTTACTGACATGCTGGGGGTTCACAGACAAACGCACCACACGTCCTTCGTTCTTCACTTCCTCGAGCAGGCTCAAGACATACTGGCCCACCTTCAGATCTGCGATAAGACAATCAACATCATAAGATGACAGTGCAGCTAGCCAATGTGATGTAGAGGAGTCTATATAAATGATGAAATTGTGGATGTCTCACCTTGCTTTGAGGACGTGCTCTTTTTGGGCAAGAAAGCTTTAGTGCCATTGATT
This sequence comes from Beaufortia kweichowensis, assembly GCA_019155185.1. Classification (NCBI taxonomy): domain Eukaryota; kingdom Metazoa; phylum Chordata; class Actinopteri; order Cypriniformes; family Gastromyzontidae; genus Beaufortia; species Beaufortia kweichowensis. The sequence continues at coordinate 16,940,989 of CM032796.1, forward strand.
CCGATGTCAACAAGAAACCCGTGATCTTCTACACTCTCCACACAACCGCTAAGTGTCTGAAATAATAGAGAATCTTAATAGATCTGATCGTATCAACGATTACTGGACGATATTGAACATTCATCTCAATATTAATGTATTGTCCTGAAAATCTTTCAAGTTCAAGATTTTCAACTCACCATTCCAGGTTTCAAAGCACCTGCACTCAGACTTTTGTTAACTTCTTTTGGGTTGATGGACAACTTAATACTTATATTGCCCTCCTTCCCAGAAGACAAAGAGGATACAACACATCTGACCAGAGTTCCAGGAGCGAGAAGGTCAGAGAGAGTGACAACTTCCTGTGAAAGAAAAAATGTCAGATTGTTTAACATGACACAGTCCAAGGAGGCATCAGCTTTTCACCTTGTTTTTACCTCTAAATCGTCATTAGAATCCAACTGGTCAAGAAGAATCTTGGCGTAAGAGTCACAGATGTTGCGGACTGAAAGGTAACCAACAAGGCCACTTGGTAAACCCACAACTGCTTCCAAATCTGTAACCTCCTTTACACAGCCCAGAAGCAGTGTGCCAACCTTTAGATTCTAGAAAAATAAGGATTGCAGACATTAAAGCAAGACAGTATAACATTAAACTTTGGTTCAATCGTTGAAGTGCATCAAATAACATAGCATAAAAAGTATGCAAGTTATAACAAACGACAGCAAGAATAAAGGTTTTCATATTGATGTTGTTCAAACTCATATTTAACTTCTATTGGTCTTTACATACCCGAAGATGAAGAATTTGCACAGTTGGGGTAGTGTTGAGTTTTAACCCCCCTGCATCCACTTTTTGCTTTTTAACATTCTTCTCTTCATCCTGTTTCACAGCCTTTCTCTTCTTTTTAACCTCTGGTTCATTTGTCTGAAAGATATTTCATTAAACTCATTACATGCATGTATGATCACTAAATAAACAAACATCACTACTTGTCCATCATCATCTCTATACCTGAAAGAGATTGTCCACTTCATGGGACTTCACAGGTTTGGACACAGAAGTCTTCTGTTTCCCACCTCGAGGGAAATCTTCCTCCATTGATTCAATTTCTTACCTAAATTTAAGCTCTGGTTATTAATAATAAATAATTATTAATCTCAGATCAGTACAGAACAGAACACAACAGATCACCTAGATGCTAATAATCATATTTCAATGGTAAGCATGTTTCTACAGATATAAACAGTTGCCACCTCACTGCAAAGCAAGCCGCAAATTTAACCAAAGTTTCATCAGATTCTTCTTTACGTTAAAAATAGACATCTGTCATTAAGCAACAGCCAGAATAAAACTGGCCTGACATTACTTACGTTATAAAAGTGTAGGCAGATCAGTGTAAATATGTTAAATCATCCACATGCAGGAATCCTCACATGTTCCTCTCACAAGCGTGCCATACTCTCGACCCGGATGTAAACACAGAGAGGTGGGAATTGAAACGATACCTAGCAGAGAAAGACTCAACCAATAGAATTACGAGAAGACTAAATTGACGTCTTAATAAACCAATCAATTGCGTTAAAAACATGATCGACGTGAATATTATCCAATCAGCGCAATTCATCTGGTCGGCAGACGCTTGCAAAGAGAAGGCGGGATTTCCTTGAATATTTTATCTTCCGGCCTCTCGATTGAAGGGCACCAGCTTATTTGAAGAGCTTGAGTTTGCTTGGTAAGTCACGTTTTACGTTTTAGCAGTTAAATATATTATATCATTCTTGCTTCAAAAGCAAGAGAATTCAAAAGCAAAAGAATGATTCGTTTTGTTTTTCGTCTTGTATGCAAAACGAGAATATGCTGCTTAATAAAGCCAGAGGTCGCCTTTACCATAAAGACGCTTGTTACAGCGAATGTGTTGAGAAGCTTGGAATTAAAAAACGTAATTTAAATATTTTGAATATTTAGCTTGAACATAAAGTCTGAAATGAAAAGACTACTATAATATTTTGGCACAAATGCAGTCTCACATTATCTTCATGTGCAGTCTTGGCGTGAAGATTGTGCTTGACCTTATGTCACTATTCCCTTAAAAGAACTAAAATGGTTTAACTATCGTATTTGTAGTAACACCATAATAACCATACATTTTAAATAGTCTCACTACATGATATTTGTAGTGAAAATACGGTAATTCCAATGTTAATCGGTTCGCAAAAAACGCAATTAATACATTTCTACTATAATAAAACCATAGTTAATGTTATAAGGCTTCGTATATTAGTATAGTATAATACAATGTTCTTGGGTTTTTTTTAAAAGTTTGTGTACAGTAATCATGGGTGGACACGACGCTGGGACGCATCATCAGTTCACTGGCATTGCCAAGTACTTCAATTCATACACCATTACAGGCAGGAGGAATGTAAGTTATTGAAACCAATGTTAGGGTTTGAATTGAAATTTTCATTACCTTTGTTTTAAATAAAGAAATTATTTTATAAATGTGTAACTCTCATTTCTCTTTGACTCCAGTGTGTGTTGGCCACATATGCCAGCATTGCTGCCATTATCCTCTTCTTCAAGCTGAAGCCCAAGAAACAGAAGGCAGTAAAATCAAGTTAATTTATAGTAAGTATAATTATATTGAAATATCAGTTTAGCTGACATATTTTGGGATAGATGGGTGTTCCTGTAGCTTAAGTTGTAGGGTTGTATTGCAATAGCAATGCAAATATCATGGGTTTGATCCCCAGGGGGAAAATATAGATTAAATGTGGTGTAAGATGTGTCAGTGAGCTGTGCATTAGTGATTTAGAACTGATAATGGTGAATTGCTAGTGCATAAGCAATGTAAATTTGGCTAAAATAAATGTATTAACTGACATTTCCCAAAATGTTAGCTTTGGGAGCTTTTTCCAAGCTAGTGTAGTCCTGTACTTACACATCTCTTTTTCTGTCTCTTTACAGGAAATTTGTTATGTGCAGTGTATGCGGAGGGGTACAGGAGGCTGGATGTCCTTGTATTAATATCATCAGTTCTATGTAAAGAATAAAATGACACCAAACAACACTGTATAGAAAACTTGTTTTATTTACACATTTAGACATTCATAATAAAAGCTTTTAGAGAAATTGAGAATAGTGCTCATACATCTTGTACTGGCATTCTGATCTAGGCCAACTTTCTTCATCATATCTAAATGTTGTCTATGATTTAAATAGGCAAACTGAGCTGATCCTAGATCAGTCACTTTGTTCAGAGATATATGATGCATCACGGCGATGGAAACAAGCATGGCAGTGATGTTACAGAGATTAATAAAGAAATAACATAAGATTCGAAGACTTATTTGTACAAAGAGTCCTGTTCAGTTTTACATTGTAAAATCTGATCTGGGATCAGAATATAAATGACAGAGGATCATCAAGAGGTATCTGTGGCTGCTCACAGGCTTATGTACACACTCAGTGCTTGATTGATTCAATTTGATTTTGACTGTTATATAAATCACTAGCAGCTGAATATGACAACAAGGTTTTTAGTTTTTCATTTTACCTGAACCAATTTCACATGTTGGGGTTTAAAAATCTTCAAATAAGATGCGGTAGGCATCTCCTCCCATCATTGGGAGTTGTATGCCCCTGTGGCCAGCACCAAATTGCGTCTGGTGAAGTGCAGGTGGGTGACAGGTGTGGATTTTGAATGGTATGTCCCTAGCAAGAGCTCTTGGGAATTATCAGGCAAGTGAATGTGTCCAGTCGCTGCAGTGAAATCATCTGTCTCTATGTCATCAAAAGCTTTCATAGCATCCCACAATCGTACAGTGTTATCCATTGAGCCTGGGACAGACAGGAGATTACGTTTTAATTAGATAAAAATTGATAAAACATTAAATAATTTTTTTAATGCAATAGAGGCAGCAGTCCTGACCTGATGCAAGAATTTCTCCATCTCTGCTAAACCTGAGAGCATAAATTGTGTCTGTATGACCCTTCAGCTCTCCGATCATCAGCCCGTGTCCTAAATCCCACAGCAGAACTCTTCCATCTGTTGCACCAGATGCCAAGAACTTTCCATTTGGTGAAAATGCTAGTGAATGGATGGGCCCCTGTAAAAAGTGAAGCAACAATAGTGAATAAAGTAAAAAGATGGTAGAATGAAAAGATCAATAAACTCAAAGCAATTAGTGGTTGAACAATCAGATATAAGACCAATATGACAATGTCCAGCTTTCTGATGCAATGGTATGATTTCAGTACCTTGTGACCTGTAAAAATTCGTACACAGTTGCCATTCAGGACGTCCCAGAGGCGCACAGTGCGGTCGCTGGAGCCTGTAGCCACATAGTTAGCATTTGGGTGAAAGCGTGTGCAGGTGACATCCGCTAGATGGCCAGCAAATATCCGCAGTGGCTGGTAATGATCTGTTGCCCAAAGGCTGGAAAACAAATTAAGATTGATATTTCAAGAAATTCAAATAAGGACAAATATGAAAAATCAAGATATGCTGCCTTTGGGGTTGAGAGTATATATATGAAACTACATGTTGCTCAGGTGGTAGCACAGAAAAGCACAGATTTAAATCCAGAATTCACTGCCTGCCAAATGTGTAAATGTAACTTCACATCTTGTTCAAACAGTCCCGTACCGCGCAACTCTGTCATGTCCTCCAGACACAAAATAATAACCGAAGGGTGAGAACTGAGTGTCCCATACTGGATAATTGTGTCCTTTATATCCCACAAGACAAGTAAACGTCTGCAGACTCCACAGCCTGACTGTACCATCCTCAGAACTGGACAACAAATAGTTTCTAAAAGATAGAAAAATAGATGTTTAACAGATTACATAATGTAAAGGTCATGATATACTAATTCAATGGCATTTTATGTGTGCACATCTTGCCTATATCTTTTACATAGCCGTGCAATGTTCTTCTAGATCGAGTAGTTACATTTGAAGACATGTCTGATACCTGTCTGGACTGAAGCTGACACCGTACACCGGCCCGTTGTGACCGTAGAGGATCTTAGACTCGCTGGCTGTTTTCTCATCCATGATCCTCTCAAGAACATCATCAGACTCCTTATCAATCAGATTCAGGTCTAGGGCAAGGCATAGTTTGATATACGTGACTGCAAAAACACACATTCTGAACTGGTGAGAATGACTGGAGAAGCGTGTACCTGCTGCAGATTTGACTTTGCGTAATTTTTTGGGTGTGACGCTCCACACACGGACAGTGGAGTCAGAAAACCCTCCCGCTAGAAGACTAGAGTCGTCTGTGAAGTCTACTGCTGTCAAACCCTAAGCACAACATAAAAAAATTACTTACAGCAAATATAAACAATCAAGTCGCTCCACAATGAAATTATCGAGTGATGTGTCTCTTGCCTGGTAGGCGTTAAGGAATGTATAAAAGCAAATAGAAGGCAGGTTCTCTGGACCGAGTCGGATTCGTTTGGTGCTCTCCTTCATATACATGATTTTATCCAGCTTGTCTGAGTCTTTCAGCTCTGGCAGAGGAATCCTATTTATCAGGGTACACCCAGAAAAATGACAAAACAATAACAGATTATGATGCATCCAGTTTCTGAAACTTATGTAATGTAAATGTACAAGCAATTTCAAGGGTGATTTCAAGATCATACCTGTTCTGCTGAGGGGCATTAGGGTCTTGTTTTTTGCTCTTGGAGCCTATACTGTCCTTCTTAGCTTTCTTCTTCTTGGGCTTTCCTTCCTCGTTCTCTGCTTCATCATCTTCATCGTCCAATGGGACCTCAATCTCCGGCTCCTTAAGCAGCCCATAGTATACCTGATGACATGAAAACAGCGCATGAGATGATTTCAACTTTATAATTCATAATATGTTCAATCTGTGTTTGAAAGTGTCTTAATAAATCCATTCTAGCTCATCATGACTGACCTTAACTTTGTTAACCTCTCGTTTGGCCTCTCCTGCGAGACTGCCGGACATGCTGTCGATCTGACCCTTGCTTCGGGGCATGCCGTCAAAAATGTCGATGTACAGGTGCTCCTGAATGATGTTCCATATCTGGTTATTTTTCCTCTCCTGCAGGTGCCTCTTCAGCAGCTGGTACGAGTCCCGGGAGATCCGGAGCACAAAGCGGCTGGTGCGAAAGTCTAGCAGAGCCTCGTTCCCTTTCAAGTGCTCTTTCTTACTGAGGCCACAGAGAACACGCAGGTCATCCTCATAGTAGCATTCTTGATCGCCACTAAACCTAAGGAGAACAGAACACTTATTAGCTGTCTGTGCATCACTAGAAAAGGTTTAAATATCTCATCAGAAATATGAATCATTTCGACAAGAATTATAGTTACTTTTCAAAGAAAGCCTTGGCTTCACTCTCGTGGTTGTTGTAGACCAGCTCCAGGTACATGTGAACAAACAGAGGGTAGAAGAGCTGGGACAGCTCAGCCCTGTGACAGTCCAGGACTGACTCAATGAAGTTTTTCAGGGCACTGTAGTAAACCTTATACAGATTTGGGTCGCCTTGCTGACTGTACGCAGACAACACAACACTGACGTCAGGCTTGTCCTCCCCACCTGCAGGTAACAACAACAACATGTGAAATTATAGCTGAAGATATGGATGATGTTACTGCAAGTGAAATAACAGAACAGGAGGCTGATCAACAAAACAAAAACAATTAATTCAACAGATTTGCAAACTTAGCCATATTTTGATGTAACCGTGTGAAGTTTTGTAAACTCACTTTTAGCGGGCAGAGATGCGCTCTGGGGGGCGGCTGCTGATGTGATGGACACACGGCTGAGCAGAGAGTTTGCATCTCCTCCGTCGCTATCACCCTTCCCTCCAGCCCCGGCATCGGTACCCTGTGAGTCCTCCTGGTCGTCCGAAAGTCCGGCTTCCCGCCTCAGTATCTCCACCGACTCCGTCAGTTTATTCCGCTTTAGGAACTGCAGCACCGCGATCAAAGTCTGCTGGTCCTCCTGCTTCGGAGCTCCGCTAGCGGGGGGCGATGAGGAAAGCGCCGCGCTTCCCGTGTTTCCCGACAGGTTTGCCGTACCATCGCTAAGAATTTCGGGCTTTGTTTCTTTCTCGGTGTCCAGCTCCATCGGTCCATCTTGCACAGCCGCCATTTTGCCCGGCCCAGGGAGCAGTGACGTCAGGACGCATGGAGCGCGAAGTACGTCGTGACGTATGAAGGACGCTTTTAAAGTGCCTAACTAAAGGATTTTTTCACGTTTTTTAATGACCCGACAGACAGTATTAAATAAAAGTATTTGTTAATGTTAAAAATGCGACTCTTGTTCGTGTGGCATTAAATACAAAATTAATTTTAAAGCTAAAAGTTTGTCAAATACAATATTACCGAGTTAAAATGTAATAGTCTTCTAAATATGTAGGTTCACCCATTAATTCTCTATGTTGGAGCCTGTCCCAGTCTATAAAAATATCTATGTCAAATAAAATTTTACCAATATATATTTTCTTTGTTTTGAATATTTGCCAAGAGTCATATACAATAATGTTCATGAAATTACCGCAAATAATAAAACATTCTCAATTATCATAGTCTATCGTCATTGGCTTGCTGATTCTCCACCCATCAGTGTCATTTCGCATCGGAGGGCGCGCCACACGAACAGGGCGTACGTCACTATGCGCGTTCACAATTTCGAATTCCCGTAACGGCTACGTCTGCTAGACGAAACGCTCCATGTTGAAACGCGGTGCTCTGCGTAAACAACGCACTATTTTCTAGCGCGACAGAAAAAGAGTCCCTAAATGTAACAGCAGCAGAGGAGAGGATAGGGAGCGAGAACTGCGCTATCCTTTACTTACTTTCACGGAGGAAGCATCCAGCTTGACTTAAACATCTCTTTCAAGCCAGGAGAAACACCTTTACCAGTTTATCGGTCTTTCATGGGAAGTAATGAAAAGCCGGTAACCTATATCCAGTCATTTTGATGCAGGAGGCCTGAATTATTTTCATTTTATCGGATCCGGATCAACGTTCATGGGCTGATGCGGCCATGGCAAGTCTCAGCTTCAACGATATAAACCGGCTCCATATGAAGAAGTAACCGAAAACACTGAAATTAAACCCGTCTGATATCCACAGTTCTGTATCTATGCGTATACGAAATCGTTCAGGAATATGCTGATATGAACAGTTCTGACTGAATGTCTCGTCAGTGTAATGTGGTTTGGGCTTTTCCTTGGCATTTTCCAACATCAACAGCTTTACAAACGAGACTAAATTGATACAATCGTGTTTATAAAGTGTACACTTGATGCTTAAAAGCGCTCATCTTTTTCTACAAGGAGCTGATGAAATCAGCTGACCACCGTTGAATTCACATTTCAAGATATTTCCCGGAGTTTACTGTTAATCGCATAAACGACGAACTTTTTGTAGACTATTTCCTCTTGTGTCTAAGGAGTCTTGAATTTGAAGGGTAAGGAGATCTGGAAGATGTCAGGCCGGCCTAGGACCACCTCATTTGCGGAGAGCTGTAAACCATTGCCGCAGCCTTCAGCCTTTGGCAACATGAAAGTCAGCCGTAAGTGACAGTATTTCATATCTAACATTTGAAATTATAATCCATCATAGCAAAACACAGTAGAGAAAAAACACCAAACCAATTTTTGGGTTACTGTATGCTTAGAATTGTATGTGCATGATATACATGTGGGCATCTCTCATCTGATCTCTATCCAAATGCAATGCAGGATCTCAAGGGATGGGCCAGGTCCTGTCTTTTATCATCAGATCTGCCCAATGTAAATTCACTTGCTGCATTGTGTAATACGGAAAAACCCTGCCTGGGCATCACTGCTCATCTCAGGGAGGTTGCAATGGTACATCATCCCATCTCAGCTGTAAAACAGCATTGATTTGTAATCTGATTTGATTTGTAGGATGGTTTTTTTTGGGGGCTCATATTTTTATTGGGTACAGTAAAGCTGTTTCTTTACAATACATTTACGTTTATGCATATTGCTGATGATCTTTTCCAAAGTTATTTACAGTGCATCTATACGTTTATTAGTATGTGTTTCCCCTGGGAATCAAACCCATGATGTTTGCATTGCTAATGCTGTGCTCCACCAACTAAACTACAAGATCACATGAGCTCTAACTGCAAACTGAAATACTGCAAATGCAAATTGAATACTAGTATCCCTAGTACGCCTATCTGGCATACCTTAGTACATTTGTATTTGTCATATTAGGATGTCACTTAGCCTAATGATGTTTGCCTAGAGTTGTTAAAATGTCCAGTTTCCCCTTTGAACCCATGCCCCACGATGTTTGATTGACAGCCCGGCTGGATCACTCATTTCCTTCACTAATGATGTGTATACCCACCACCTTGCTCCTCAGGAAAGAAGGATCAGAGAGCTGTTAGTGACTCACCTCTGACTCTGTTTCTTTCCCAAATGCCTCCAATGCCCACCTAGTCATGTCCATTAGTGACAGCTTGAAAATAAGGAAAAACGCGTTTAGTCTGAGCATTTGATTGAGTTCTGCACTGTAACCCAAAATGTTTTTTAGATTAAATAATCTATTTAAAAATTGATATATGCAGGCTAAAAATGCTGTTTTTGACTCATGCTTGGGTCAAGGTATTTCTGATTTAAGGTTCCTTGAAATTATTATTATTGTCAGGGTTTCTTTTTTAATTCAAAGACTTCCTTATTTCATCTTGAAACAAATGTATGAGCAGGTGGGCTTTTATAGAGGTTGGCAGCACTCTCAAAAACATATATCCAGGTCCTATTTTGCACCAAAATCAAGATAAAAAATAAGGAAAAGCCCTATACTGAAGACTAAAAATTAAACATTTTTGGATTGTGACCTTATTTTTATCACAGTCTATTGTCCTCCCAAATTCTTTTCATCGTTTGTCAACAATATGTTGCTAATTGCTGTCATTAAAAAGGTAAAGTCATTCAAGTTTTTATTCTTTGTATATTCATTTTGTTGTAGTGTTACGCTGATTTAAATAAAAAGCGTAAATTACATTAATAAGAGCTAATGAGAATCATCATTGAGAATAATTGGAATTATAATAAAGCCCAGAGGCAAAATGTCCAGATACATTACAACAATAAAAGTTTAGAATTCTTTTTTATTTTGGTGTAAAAGGTGTGTTTTAACAAGATGAAATTGCTTAGGTTATGGGAGGTTTATGGTGTAACATCAGGATTTGATTATTGTGTATTTTGAAGAGTGTAGATTTCAGCAAACGTGGTCCTGCAGAATGATTTCCAGCATCAGTCCTACCAGCTGACTCATGCTGTTGCCATAGCAACACCCAGGCCTGAGGCATCGTGACCTCTTCTGGGTGTGTCATCATGAGAGGTCATACCCAAGTGTGTATGTGTGATGTGGTCATGTGACCACAGATAGACTGTGTACAGACATGCTTGTCAGAATACGTGTGTAAGAGCAGCATAGCTATGAAATGAACTCATGTTAAAAAATGTAATACTGTGAACCTATAAAACACAGTTGTCAAACTCCAGTCCTGAATGGCCAGCCTTAACTCACCTGAACCCTGAAACAAACCTGAACCAGCTAAGAGTAAATCTTACTTGTAAATCATTCGATTTTGTCAATCTTTTTTATAGATTAAGTCTATTAAAATGACTCAGTTTATTTGATTTTCTGAATGACTAGCGTAGTGAGTTCCTGAGCTGGATGGTGTCACAGGCACAGGCATGATGGGTAAGATGATCTGAGTAAGTAATGGGCTGTGACTCAATTCAAATTCCATGCTGTGTAAGTTATCGAGCAGATATCTTTATTAGTTCATTGCAGGAGTGTGTGTGTGCTCACACGCCCTCTGACTCATCACAACTCACCGTGCTGAATGTGCATTATCTGCATTTCTACTGCTCCCCTGACCTGTAAAATACACACACTTGATTGTACGTGATCAGAAATAAGTGTGTGATTGTTTTTTAAATAAATAAATTTCTTCATATACATATTCAAATTCATTATTTTTTATATTTTTATTATTTTAGTCTGGCCATTAAATGGGCAATAGACTTGCATGTGGCCATATTAACACCCACCGAACATAGCAAAAAGCTCCACAGATTTCTGTCAAATTACAGGGCCATTCTTCATGAATTTCTACACTTTTGCTACCCAGTGTTTACTTATCAAATATTTTTTGCTTTACTCCTGCATTATAATCATGCTGCTTGTGCAGAATAATCATATCGTGAGGTCTGAATATTTCTATTTTCACCATGTCAAGCACTTGCTCAAATGGTGTGAAAGTATAATGAGGTGTGAAACGTTGTCCGTTATACTCAGATGAGCCCAGGTGAATGAAGCCGCAGTTGTGATACACATTCACACACACCATCACACATCCATGTTTGTAGTAACACATCTTCATCCATGCATTGATTTATCAAAGTATATTTAATTTGTTCTTTTCTTCTCATCTCCGTCTTTAGGTGATAAAGATGGCGGTAAAGTCACAACGGTGGCTGCGACCCCTGGTCAGGGTCCAGACCGACCTCAGGAGGTCAGTTACACGGACACAAAGGTCATTGGAAACGGCTCATTTGGGGTTGTATATCAGGCAAAGCTTTGTGACAGCGGTGAGCTGGTGGCCATAAAGAAGGTTCTGCAGGACAAAAGGTTTAAGGTAAGATTGTGTGGTTGATTACCAAAACCGGTTTAAGATTCACACATCATTCTTGTCTTGTGGTTGAACAACATGAAGAAGAACAGAAGATCACATTGATGAAATAAAACAATTGGTTGCAAAAGTTGTGTCAAGTTGACATGTATGATTCTGATCTTTTTATTTCTTTCTCTCTCTCTGCACATTTACGTATCAGAATCGTGAGCTACAGATCATGAGGAAATTGGACCACTGTAACATTGTGCGTCTGCGCTACTTTTTCTACTCCAGTGGAGACAAAGTAAGTGTCTTTCTCCTCAACTCGTTCCTCTGCTTGTATCTCTCCACCTTTCTAAAGAACACCATGTCACCTTACGACATTAAACATTCTGCCCATCAGTTTCGAGCAAATCCTGTGGGTCGTGGGCTGTTTATTTTGACCCTAATCGGCCAGTGATCCACCACTGAAACTTGTTTATTAGCTGTGATTATTCTGTTGATTTAGTTAAAGGTTCATACTTCAGGGTAATAAAGGTTCATACGTTTACTTTTTATTAAAATATTCAACCCATCAAGAAAAAAATAATTCTTAAGCTATTTTATATATAGTTACAATATATTCTGACTATTTTGACTATTCTCCTGACAATTCATATTTCTGTATTGTCAAAAAAGAATGATGCATTATTTAAATAGTGAAGAACCGAGTTTTTACACTATAGCAGTTTTCGTTTTACTGCCTGTATCACAATTAATTACAACAGTAAATATTCTTTCTTTACGCTACTGAGAATTTGGAGGACAATGTTAATGAAAAACAATGTGACATTACGAAACCTAAAATTAGGCTTAATAATACACACACACTCAGACAAACAGGCATTAGCTAGACAAACAGATACAGTATTTACAGCAGAAGCTGTTCATGCCCTCCAGCGTTAACCTGGAGATGGGATTTCTGCTAATCCTGTGATAGCTGTTGCCCCGGGGCTCGCTGTCTGTCAAAACCTGTCACCACGGCTGGGGCCATTGACAACTCGCTAGGAAACTTTTGATTGATGGGCAGCCCAGTATAGCAGGAGATAAACTGTTACCAGTCCTATTTTTATGTGTGACAATGTCTGACTCTTGTGCAATGTGTATGTGTGTGTGTGCAGAAAAAGAAAGTTCACAAAGTGCAGACCTACGTGAGTTCCCGTTTAACATATCAGATTGCACAAACAGTCTTAAGATCATATAATGAGAACAGTTCAGAGTTACATACCACAAAGCAAGTGGGTTTTTAACTGCAGATACCCAAAATCTACTGTAATAATGTCTATTACCGCTTTCATTTTGAGAAACGAGAACAAGGCACCACAGTGTAAGCTAACCTTCACCACATGTTTACATATGCATAGTTTACATCAGAAGTACTCAACTTCAGGAAACATGAGCGTATGATCTCAGCATATATAAATATAGATCGCAGCCTTGTGGTTTGAAAAAAAAAAGTAAAGTTCTGTCATTGTGAAATTGTGGAGAAGCGTTAAGCATTGCTATAACAGGGTCAGTTCATTTCAAATTCAGCCACGGTATTTTGCATCGTTGACATAATTTTTATGATTAAGTGGATTTAAGTGAAGCGTTACGTGAGTCAGAGAAGAGACCAATGATCCTTCCACAAAGGGGTTTACGCTTGAAGCGCCTGCAAATATGCAATACAGAGATACACACTTCTGTATCCAAAATCAGTTAAGATAAAATTTCCCCTTTGCTCACCGTAGCCAAAAATGCATTTTGTAAGGCAAAATTTGGTATTTAGCAGGATGGTCTTGTATTCTTCATCGTCTCTTGAAAGACTCACTTCAATCACTTTTATAATTGTCTTCTTCATCACGCCCCTTTATTGTAAAATTTCATTTAACACCTGCTTTTTGTGGCCCATAATAAAGTCATTGTGGTTGTTTGTGGTCAAACTTTTAGTACATTTTGGCTAAATACTTACTTGTCTCAAGTAAAAATGACCTCGCATTAGATGCAAAATGAAGTGCTCAGTACAGAATATGACTATTAGGGGCTAATTATAGGCATATATTCATAATATCACATGTCACAGTATGAAGAATTTGGGTTCATGCTGGTTTCTCTGTGTTGTTCTCCACAAGCCTCTCTGAAGTCAGTGGTGTCAGAACTTTCCGTAAACCTGACGTGTTCTGAAATGATAGGAGTCTGACCTCAACGGGCTGCAAACATGCCGCTGCACCGGTGAGGAGCCGCGGGTGTACAGTTACTCTAGAAATAGTTATTCTTACAGTGTCAGGGCGGCTCTTTGGTGACAGAATAAAGAGAGAGAGAGAGAGAGAGAGAGAGAGAGAGAGAGAGAATCAGAAGTCATGTACATTTTGTTTTAATAGTCAAATTATATATTGGACATTCTCTTTTTTATTTGGTTTTCAACATTACAGTGGACACACACCTTGTTAACCTCATTGCAACTACTGACCTCACCTAAAAGGGATAGTTCACCTAAAAATAAAAATGATTTTATTATTTACTCACCCGCATGTCATGTCAAATCTGTATGACTTTCTTTGCTTCACCAGAACACAAAAGAATATATTTAGGAAAACGCTGGTTACCGGCACCCATTCACTTTCACTAGTATGGACACAAGGTACAATGGAAGTCAGTGGGTGCCGGTAACCAGCGTTTTACAAAATATCTTCTTTTGCGTTTCACAAAAGAAAGAATCATATACAGGGTTTGAATGACACAAGGGTAAAAAAAAATTATTTTTGGGTGAACTATCCCTTTAATGTAGTCTGAGTCATTTTTGTTTTGCTTATCTGTTTTTGAGGATAATGATGTTGGAATCTGACTAATTTAGCTAGCTATTCTTTTATTTGTCAGATGAATTTCAGCCAAAATCTTATATCATGATATCATAGGGCGTAGGGACGACGGGTGTAGACGACGAGAGCAGGGCTGTCCTTACACGTACAAAACCATATCCTGTCATTTCAACACACTGACATAGTGTCTGACTACTGTGACCACGTTAGGACTGCTGTCGCAGAAATGGGATCAGTTAGTTATGCAGCATACAGACAGACTCCACCATCCACATAGAGAAAACTTATCACCACACACACACCAAACCCATGAGACGTCAGTGAAAGTTCATAGATATTAGCTGACACAGCACCTTTTCATGGCAATAGTGTAACCTAAACTCAGTGTACATCTACAGTGTTAAAAGGCATACTAGATTACTATAGTATGTAGACTGTGCACGGTATGCAAACGTTTAGTATGCATTGAATACCCAGATGACCTGTAAAAGTTTTGATGGCTAAAATTAAAGGAATAGGTCACCCAAAAATTAAACTTCTCTTATCATTTACTCAACCTCATGCCATCCTAGTTGAATATCACATTCTTTCTTCATTTAAACACAAGCAAATTGTTTGTCCTGTGATGATAAATATTAAATGACAGATAGTCACAAGACATGTGAGAACCAATGAGATTTAAACCAATTAAAGTTACTGATGTCTAGATTTGCTTTTTTGGTTTTAGGTTTGCTAAATAAGCTCAAAGTATTACTTGTTTTCTCCCACAAATGGAGTCATTTAAGTTACTTTATATGATTTTTGTAGCTTCAACAATATGAGCCTTATATAAGAAGTAAAAATTGAACTATTTTATTATTAAAAATGTTTTGCTATTTATATTTTAATATAGAAGCGTTTTATTATAAAAAATGTTTATTACTTTTTTATTTTTGGGTGAAGTTAGCCTATTTTTTAAATTCTTAGTACATTTAAATTTACATTATTTATACTGTCAATGTGATTCATAACTATGAACTGTGTGTTCCACAGACGAAGGTAAAATCATACAGATTCAGTATATGATTATAGTTTTTTCATTTTGGGGCAGCCGTCTCTTTAAATGTTTAGTTCAAATTTAACCTCCTTATCTTTTCTCTGTGTCCAGAAGGATGAGGTGTATCTCAACCTGGTGATGGACTATGTTCCTGAGAACGTCTACAGAGTTTCTAGACACTACAGCAGAGCCAAGCAGAGTCTGCCAATGGTTTATGTGAAGGTAAATTCTTCTAATAAACTCTCATATTGACACAGTTTTTCCATGCAGTTTTCTAGCTAATCCAAGCCTTACAAATTTTAATATTTGTAGTAAAAAAACACATATGCTGGTTTAAATGATTCTTTGTAGATGGTTGTTTAAAACTTTTGATGTATTGAAGTTATTAAAGTCATTGTTTGTGTGTGTTTTCAGCTGTATATGTACCAGTTGTTTCGCAGCTTGGCGTACATTCACTCATACGGTATCTGCCATCGTGACATCAAGCCTCAGAACCTCCTGCTGGACCCAGAGACGGCCATACTGAAGCTCTGTGACTTTGGAAGGTGAGACGGGGAAATCTGAACATTCTGACGGACTTTATACAGTTACTCCACAATGTTAACTTGTAGATAAATGTGAGTTCAAATCCCAGGGAACACACGTGCTGATAAAATGTAAAGCTTGAATGCACCGTAAGGCGCTTTGGATAAGTCTCTGCCAAATAAATAAACGTAAAAGTAATGATAGCATTGCATGTGTGAATAACAGATGTTGTATCTTTACTGGATTAATTAATTAGGCGATTTTACTGCAATTCATTGTGTTTTCCGCATGAAACTGGGTATTTCAGGGATCAAATCCGACCATCAGAAACGTGTGACTTTGATTAAACTGCTCTGTTTAAGTTTCCAAATAAAGTTGTTTTTTTTTTGTAATTAAGAAACTTTTGATAAACAGTCAGTATTTAGATGTTTGTAGAATACAGATATGTATTATGCCACTTCTAATGATGATGACTCTTTTGCTGTAAACTCATTTCCCGTTATCTCTAATTCTCTGTCTTTCTCTCTGACTCCTGCAGTGCGAAGCAGCTGGTGCGTGGTGAGCCCAATGTTTCCTACATCTGCTCACGCTACTACAGAGCCCCGGAGCTCATCTTCGGAGCAACTGATTACACCTCCAGCATAGGTTTATAATGCTTTCTGTTGTCTAATGCACCTTCACTCACCTATCGAGACATGATTTCCCCCGGGAATATGTGTGAATATGCAGTAAGTTGTTGTGGATAAAAGCATCTACCAAATGCATAAATACAACCATGCATATCTTTTGTTCTCTACAGATATTTGGTCCGCTGGTTGCGTTCTGGCCGAGCTGCTGCTGGGACAGCCTATATTTCCCGGTGACAGTGGCGTAGATCAGCTGGTTGAAATCATCAAGGTATAAAAATAATTGTGTGAACCAGTGCAAGATTTTTCAAAACCGCTCTTTAGTAAGATGAGATCAGATGTTGTACAACAACTGTATGGTAATAAAAGCAACAAAATAAGCATGAATCTTTTCTTCCAGGTGTTGGGTACTCCTACACGAGAACAGATCCGCGAGATGAACCCAAATTACACCGAGTTTAAGTTTCCACAGATTAAAGCACATCCGTGGACTAAGGTTAGTGCATATAATTTGCATTGTATAATGTGTGTGTATTATATATGTTTATTACACTGAACTCTGAAAAGCTCGATTCTTATTGGCTGGTCACAACATTCCAAGGTATGTTTTATTCCTCGCTAACAACCACTCAAAACTAATAACACAGACTCGTCTGTGTCAATTTGACTTAAAAAATAATTAAAAAGAATGTAAAGATTACAAATGATTAAACCGAATTGCATGTTCATATAGATATACACAGACAAACCTCTAGTCTTATACTAAGGCTTGTCAAATTTGCTATTGCCAACTATGTTTCTAAAGTTATGTGTGTTCATGTGGGTTCAGTTGACTACACGAAGCAAGATTTTTTGAATGGTTTATGCAACTATTGCAATATTGTTGCGTGGTAGGTTTTCGGCCCCGGACTCCTCCGGAGGCGATAGCTCTGTGTTCTCGGTTGTTGGAGTACACGCCCACAGCCCGTTTCACTCCACTGGAGGCATGCGCTCACACGTTCTTCGACGAGCTCCGTGAGCCCACCCTAAAGCTACCCAATGGGAGAGAAAGGCCTGTGCTGTTTAATTTCACTACACAGGGTACGTTACATATACATAAGTACAACATGACATACAAATCTATACATTCTTCATTTCAAATTTTTACATTTGCTTTTCTTTCATACATTTTAAGAAAAGTTGTTGTTCTCTACATTATGCGCTTTATTTTTCCTGTCGAATTTGTTTTCCCAGAGTTGTCCAGTAACCCCTCGCTGACCTCCGTTCTCATCCCCGCACATGCTCAGAACCAGGTGGAAAACACTTCTGCCTTGGCTGCAACAGGTCACTCTTGCTTTCTTGTTTGCATTTACTGTCTCATAAATCCTTTCATGTAACTGAATGTCTCTCTTATGTTCCAGGTGCCAACAGTGGCGATCGTGGTCTAAATGCCAACGCTGCCTCTGCCGCCCCCAATCCTTCAACTTGAACCCCACCCACCCACCAATGGGTCGATTTCACGCTGCTGCTTATAAACCACGCCCACTGGAGTACAGGGCGTGGATAAAACATAACAAAAAGCTCATATGATGGATGCTCCAATCAAACCTTCCCTTGGTCCTTTTTCATTATCTTTGTTTTTATTGTTATTCTTATTATTTATTTGGTGTAAAGAACAGTAATGAGGGCTTGGAAACATCACCTCTGGACTATATGTGGTGATGTTATATATATATATATATATATATATATATATATATATATATATATATATATATATATATATATATATATATATATATATATATATATATATATATATATATATATATATCTATATATATCTATATATATATATAGATATATAGAGAGATATACACTCTTATAAACAGTTAAACCTAGAGAGTTTTCACGTCTGTATAAACTTTTAAAGGAAAACTCTGAATTTTTTTTAAGGCTGTTGCTCTTTTATAACCGTACCAACAGCACCGTTGGCCCCTTCCAGTTGACCTCACCGGTACCCGGCCTGCAGGCACAAAGATGGATCTGTTTCATATGACCGTGCTTTCTAAGAGATGGATACAGGGGCCGCCCTGGCCGGCTGGGATCGGTAGGGCCTAGATGTTCATGCTGGTATCCGATTGGTCCAAAATAAAGAACCAATCCCAGTGTGGTTCAACAGCACGGACAGATTCCCAGGACTTGTGTACATTTAGTAGGCTATGTGAAATATATGCTAATGACTTTGGCCTTGAGTTTCGGTCGGATGTGTTGTGTGCTTAAATTGTATGCTGCTGTGTACGTGTATCTTCAAACCACTTTTGACAGAGTGACACGCACCCTCCATTGCCTGTCTTCCTGTTGTATAGTCATGCTGTTCTTCACCGATCTCTACAAACATAACCTCAGATCACTTCGAGCGCGTGTGCGAGCATGCCGTACGTCTTCTGTCTATAAATACTGTATATGCTGATTCTTGAACTGTTAGTGAGCTAAAAGAATAATAGCACGAATATGATAATCAGGATTAAACAGGTTTTCCTCCTTCCTCATGAAACCAACCCCAAATCCCAGCTACAATGAAGATGTCAGAGTGAAGATGTAGGTCTTGAATTCTTTCTATATCACTTTTGCATTCGGTTCTTGGGGTTTTTCTTCATTGTTCTCTTTGGCGCTCCCTTGTGTTTGTGCAAGTGTACCACTGCGCTTGCCACTGTTGTATTTTTTTTCTAATGGTGGTTTTGAATCAGCACAAAAACCAACTTCAAGCTGTTTCTTTACCTCCAGTGCTGTCGCAAAAAAAAACTTCTGAGCCCTGCGAAATAGTTTTTACAAAAACTGTAAACGGCAGACGTTCACCTATTGTATGAATATTGAATGTGATACTGTATGAACGTAATACCATTATAAGTATAGTATGTATTAAATTTATAATTTGTTTGAATGATCTATGCTTGGCTAATAGAAAGAAGCAGACGGTTGACTATTATTCTACATTTTTATACTTTTAACATAATGTGAGACCTCATGAAGGACATTGTCTTATAAATTCTTTTATTTGAGGACTTTTTAGGATCATTGAATCTCTTTTAGGTATGTATGTTTTTACTGGGTTTTGATTATTTGACTTTTTTTATTATTTTAAAGGAAATACAGCATCGTGCATTTACAGCATTTACTCATTATAGGCAATAAATGTTTTTTATTTTTATTTTTTGGGTCTCTAAAACACTTTTCTGGGCACTTACAGGAAGTGCTGTCATGTAGCACTGGAAAAGTATAAGTATACTCGCTTTATTTTTCCTCAGCAGAGTTTTATTCATGAGAAGTTATAAGATGCATGGACATACTGTAAAAGGGAGAATCGAAATATACAAAGGCATATGGTTTAGAGCTGTTTGTGACCATGAGAACAGCGAACAAAGTCACTTAAACATCACTACTACTTGAATGTCTATGACTTCTGTCTCACAAATACTGATTTTTGTTTGTTTGTTTGGTTTATTCTCTATTGAAGGTAAATGCTGAACGTCTCTTCTTGTACATACTCAATGTGCATTTTGTCCTTTAAGTGTTCTGGTTCACTGAAGTAGTCACCCGGTACTGTACTGCATTGAATAAAGAGTAGGTTAGCCTTCACACCATCAAAACTGTTCCCTTTCTTCACGTCTGGTAACATGAATAAATGATATTTAAGGGTAGGATGAAAGGGAGACAAAAAATAAAGTTTTGAAATGTGATACTGCCTGTGAAATCAAACATTGATGCTCATAATTAGACTGTAAAATACAGTCTAATTATGAGATTAGGAGCATCAATGTTTGTTTTCAGTCATTAATTTTACTATGATTTTAATCTTTGACATGGCATTACTCAGAATTTTTTGTATTGCACAGGTTGTTTTTTACATTATGTAGAATGATTTTATGGAGAAAACAGTAAATGACAAAAATGACTTTTACAGGTAGGGTCACATTTCATTGCAAATATTCTTGAAGACCATTGGTAAGTGTGTTTTTGCTCACTACATTATTATCTTTATTCATTTGATAAAAATTAGAAGTTACATAGCTTGTAAATTAAATCTAATTACAGCAGCAACTCTATTCCAAAGACATAAATGTAATGACATGATACTTATTTTAAGGAAATAATACCATTATAGGGCCAAACATACACAAGTCCGGTGATGTAACAAATGTTGCAGATCAATTATTCAACTAAACGCTGTATGACCTTGGTACCGTTTGTTATACTGATGTTTTACATCACATTTAAAATTTTGTATCATTTTGTCAATGATGCCTTTGTGATTTTCACAAGCAGTAAAACATTTTAACAAAGCAGCAGGGACAAATGTTACAAATCTGAACTGCCAGAAAATGGAACACAAACACTGATGCCCCAGTGATAATGTGTAGATTACAGCAATAATGATTTTCTTCAAACAGTATAAAGTATTTTTCTTCCTAAAACGAGATCTAAATACTTTGATACATAATGAGTCTTGATAATTGGTGTTATATTGAATGTTTTACACTTCTAATGTTAAATATCTAAACTGTCTTTTTTTAACAAAATGCTGAGATCACTCAGTACTGAAAACAGTTTCCAGCATTGCTCAGCTACTTTGTACACATTTAACAAATATTTAATCATCCCACTGAATTTAAAGTGTCTCCCTTCTTGTGTCAACAGACTTCCATTTCCATCCTGTTGGTAAGGCTGATATTTGTTCACTTGTCTTTTTTCTAAAAACATTTTGATCAATATGACTTAATGTATTGCTTAATGCTACAGTTGTTCAGAATTCTACATATTAAGATTATAACTCATTTATAATCACACATACTTATGAGGCCTTATATGATCCACAGGTCCATAAAACCTCAGAAGACATAATGAAGTTGTTTTTTGCTTTGTGTCTGGTAATAGTTTTTGCCCATGGTAAGCCTGTACACCTTTGCTATCTTGTGAACTATACTATATTGAACTATATTTCTTATTATTTACATTTTCCTTTTCTGTGTTTCAGACTTTTCAGGCATTTCATTTATGGGATTGGCATTGAAGTGCAATCTTTGTATATCTGGAGGGATTGCAGACCGTTGCACTACATCAGTGCAGACTTGTCCACCACACATACAGACTTGTGGAAACATCAAGTTTAACACTGGTTTACACAGTAAGTATAGAAACTTAACACTTCTTTCATACTGTATGGTTCATTAGGAACCTTTAACATCCATAGATCCTTTCTATGACACAAAATGTTCTTTGAGGTACAGTACAGATATTTCTATATATAAAGATCATAAAAGTTTTTTAAAGAAATTTTGACCTGAAGTATTTTGTGAAACCAAAAATAGCATCACTGCTGGGAACCTCCTTGAAAATCCAGAACCTTTCATTTATTCATTTAGCAGACGTTAAATACAATTACCCAGATAATTTCTTAGTAAAATGCTTGCTAATAGGCATCAAAAGCCAGTCAAACTCATGTAACCTTTTTTAGGTTCTCCTTGGTTCCGTTCCTGCATGAGAACATCATCCTGCTGGAACTTCAGTCGCATCGCGCACGTGTCGGCTGTTTGCTGCAGTATTGACCTCTGCAACTGATCAAACTTTGATTTCTATACAATTAAAGTGAATGTTTGCTAAAATTAATATTCTGCCTAACATGCGTTTTTGTGCGGCACAAAATGCAAAGTAATTACTTTTTTAAACATCATTAGACTAAACGATGAAAGAATTTTTCATTTTAGTAAACATTTAAACTCAGGTTTAACTCCGTAACTTCAGTGGTGAGAATTTGAATCGATTGGATCGATTGGAAATGTATTCAAATATTTCAATCATCTATCGAAACGTAACATAAATTGCTTGAATGATTAATTTAAACTGTTACACAATTAGTGGCCCTTTCTGCAGCTGAGATAAAAATAACAAATTAATAATAGTAACAAAAATGTAAAACGAAAGGATAACACAATAAGGTTGTATTTAATATTAAGGTTTGTAAAATAATATTTTAAGGTTGTTGTTAATATTTTGGTAATGCATCAGCGTTTAGCATGAATTAACAATGAGCAAAATATTTTAACAGCATTTGTGTAGTCAAATACAATTGCTCTGGTTTGCTCATGTTCATTGTGCATTAACAAAATTTTAACAAACAACATTTAATAGTTTGAACAAGCATTAAGATTAATAAATGCTGTATTTATCGAAAGTTAATTTACTTTCTGTAAAGTGTTACTATCTAAATGATTTCCCACGGTAATCGGATTGTGTTTGGTTGTGTTTGTACGGAAATAAAACTAGACATATCTGTCACACGTGCGTCTGTACTTATTACTGCCTATAAATAACAAAAGGCAAACGTCGAAGTATTTCTGTTTCAAGCTTGAATGAACAGTGATCCATAATAAACTTATTGTCAGAATCGAACAACACATGTTCCTTGTTGCTCTGCTCATGAATCATGACAGCAGTTTAACAGCGTCCTTGTGATGTGTCTCCCCGCAGACACCAATCATTGTCACAATATCATTATACGAATAATAAGTATTTGTTTGCAACTTCTAAATATTTAGTTAGAGAATAAACGAAACGAGACGAAAAATATAAAATACTATAGTTATATTCTACAAAAACAGTCAAAAGTAAGTAGTGCCACGGCTTAAAGACTAACAGGTGTCGATTGCGCCATCTACTGGACAGGAATAGACGCATGCATGTCTAATGTCAGTAGAGTTTGTTCATACGTTTGCTCTTTGATTTAAATATGACCTATATCAACCTTTCTTGAACCCCACTACGATAATAGGACAATATTTATGTTAATAAATTAAATTGAATGAAATGAAATGAGCCAGATAAGAGGTGTCTTGTGCAGGTTGAGTGACACTCACACTCCTAACATCCATTCCTGCATTTAGACCCTTTATCACTCGCTTTTTATGTAGTAAAAGTAAATGAAATTGAAAACATATATTTCTCTTTTATTTACATTTTACTTAAAAAAAATTAATGATTAAGATAAATTTGTTTTGTAGTAAATAGTGGGCTCTTTCTCGTGATGTCGCCGTCTACTCACAGAATAAATGTTTATTTTCTTAATAATTAATTAATAATTAATAATTTAATAATTTTCCTTACTCGACTATTACAATATTTGTTTGTTGTTGTTATAAAGTTTTAAGTATTGTTTTTCTTCCTTTTTTCTAACATTTCATAGTACCAAATGTAATTTAATAACGTTGGAGCGGTGAAACTTTCTTTAAATCAGAGCATTTTGAACCATGGATTAAATTACGTTAAATATTTATTTTAATACTTTTTTTTAGACATATTGGCTATATATCTGGCTATATAGGCGAGCAATGTAAAGGTCAATATAATGACTTAATTAACAAAACTGTGGAAACTTTAAAAACAAGGCATAATTCTATAGACCAGTTTCGACGGGGTCCATGTTATTAAATCTCCCGATAATTATGGGAAAATGCGATTTATCACTGTCAAGCAGGTCTTATATACGTCTCAGTTTCCAAGTGAATCTTCCAATTAAAATAAACTAGTTGTGAAAAAAAGAAAAGAAAAAAATGTCATTTAGGAAAGAATACTTTTTTATTTTTGACTAATAAATATTTGGTCTTTCAAGGCACTTCCAACATAAGGCCAATAAGTACTTCTTCGTCATGTGACGGATAAGTTGAAATTGATCTTAAAACAGTTTACAAGTCTACCTGCTCTACAAGAGCACGTCAATATACAACAGAGAATAAAACACAAAAATATACAGGAGTTTACCTTTCACCCTTTTTCTTATTTGAAGGATGATTTCGTGTGGATTTACGGAATTACTAATTATTAAATGTGACAGATCAAAAAGATAACACTTTGCATTACAGTGCTCATGTTACAGAATAGCATAATTCATTGTTAAAATAACAAACAATAATAACTATGTGTCAGCAGTTTCTCAAAATAATTACACATTAAGTATTTGCATTAGTACTACTTAGCACATATTTCGGCTATGTAATTGTAGAGTAACATAAACACTGTAATATAAAGTATAACCAAAAAGGACTGTTTAAACATAACGTTTCCTTTGATTTGATGTACTTTAGAGTTTCATACTTTTACAGTGGAGCTTGTTATATTTGCGCGCATGGTGATCATAATTTAAAGTCTCATTCCGAGCTTGCAAGGTAAAAGTTTTTAGGACAAATAATACATTCCATAAGACACAGGTCCGTTGAATAGTCCTGGGATCGGTACCGGCCGTGCGAAATTGGCTGGTGGTCCATAAAGAGATGATGGCGATCCCAGAGGGAATGGCAGCGCGAACGGTGCCAGAATGGGTTTGGAGGCGCATTTGAACTTTTCCAGCTCGGCCTCCTGGAGTCTCTTGGCCTTCGCCCTCCTGTTCTGGAACCAGATCTTGACCTGAGTCTCGGTGAGGTTGAGAGAGTTGGAGAACTCGGCCCGTTCGGCGATGGAGAGGTACTGTTTCTGTCTGAACTTGCGCTCCAGTGAGAGGAGCTGGGAGGTGCTGAAGGGCGTGCGGGGCTTTCTGTTTGTCTTGTGCTTGCGTAAGGTGCACGGCGTTGGGCTTGGATGACCTGGAAAACATGACGGAAAAAATCACTTAATCTCAAACACAGTGCGTTCACTTTTATTTGACTTTTTCCATTGTTTTTTGACATGTTAAATAATACTTTCAAATACTTTATAACTACTCAAAACAAAACAACAACATTAATAAAAAAATATTAGAAAATACACTAATCTTTGGTACTGGTATTTTAATAAAATATTTTTTCAACAACAGCATATTTTGCAATATATACAATGTTATCAGTTTATATTTATGTATTATAATATTGTATAATCAATTATTCTATCAATAATATTATTAAACGCAATAGTATGACGCATTTTACAAGATGTGGATGTTCTAAAGATTGGTTTACAACTAGTCAACTATGCGCTGGATGTTTACACTCCTTTCTAAAAACAATAATGATTTTTATTAAATGCTTTAAATACTTACGAGGAGGAGATGCAAAAGATGACGAGTTTATCCAAGTGCTCTGTTCCTTATCGCTTAATTCTTCACTCTCGTCGTTTAAGCTGTCCGACACATTTGACAAACTGTCCACAGAAACTTGCGATTTCTCCACAAAGTAAGTCCGTAAAAGTTCCGGTCCGAGTCTCTGCGGGAAAGGCTGCTGGAGAACCGGAGAGCACACGACCTGGCAGGTTGACTTGGCCATCAGAGATTCGACACTGAACGGCAGGCAGTTCTTCTTGATTTTATGTCCCGTGTCAGCGGTCATATCTTTGGGCTTTTGACTTTCCTCGCCGTCCGATTCCGATTTCTCGTGAGCCGTCGTTTCACGTGCAACGGGTCCCTTAGGAGAATTCATCGTAAACCATTAGCCACAAGTTGTTACGTACACAGTCACGTCTCAACAACTTCTAATAGACTGTCCTGCGTTGCCTCAGTGCACTTATAATAGTACACAAACCGCGCTCCGCCAATCAGCGCGTCCGCTTGACCAGGTGACTTCGATCTGATTGGCCGCGACGTCCCCCTGGGGGACGTTCGGACCAATCACAAAGAAACTCTTAGAAGTCATGTGGTCAAGTTGACACCGAGACATCAAGGGGATATCGAGAAAAATGAGTACTTAATCGCGGATGTCTTGCTGAGATGATGTATAGACGGCCTCGGGGCGCTTGACTCTTCGGGGCACAAAGTAGACCAATTTTAGCCCAATTAAACAGTGGGGAAGCTCTCAAAGTATCTGTATCCGACTGTTAAGAAGCTATTGAAAAGACACAATGGATTTATTCCACACCGAAACTTTTTGTCAGAGGAGTTCACAACAAACACGAAAATCGGACTGTTTTGTTTACAAAGGTAAAAATCCATAAATACATCAAATAAACGACACTGCATACATGTAGACTTTAACATATTTAATTCATTTACAGTTAACACAACAAACGCCATAGTCATTCGTTTGAAGATAAATTATATCGAAAAGAAGTATAAACTCTCACCATTGGTCGTGTGAGGAAAACATTTCTGAGCTATATGGAAACTATTCATGGTTCCTTTATTGAGAAAAGCTTTTGTGAAGGCAGAAATTGATTCGAAAGGGCTGTAAGTTACACAATACTCAGGCAATTTAAGGCATGTCACGGGCTTTTAAGGTTACAAAAGGCTCAGCTGAGAGCCGAGCGCAGTTTTCTTCTCTCTCATTTAGAGAGCCAGACGAGCTGCGTTTTGCGAGGCGCCAGAGACGGTGGGATCAAAAGCGAAGGTACCTCGAGGAGGAAAAGGCAACAGTTTAACTCCACTTAACCAATTGTCCTCCAAATATGTAGTCCTGCGCATAGCTGCGAGGCCAAACGGTGACGTCAAGTAAAATGAAGTATTACTTTTCCAAACACGAAAAAAAATTACTCAGAAAGCCAACAAACTCTTAGTGCTCGTGGCAAGTTTGAAGACACTCGCTTATCTTTGAAAAACAACGTGAGCACATGGATAACATCTGTAAACCATCCAAGAAGATGGTAATATATATAATATAATAATAATAGCAATATAATAATAGCAATAATATATAATAATAGCAATAATAATAATAACAGCAATTAATATTATTGATATTATTATTTAGTATTATTGTTGTTGTTATTGTTGTTGTTAACAAAACAAATGAGTAAGCTTGTACAGCACTTTGGTAAACACTTGTTGTTTTTAAAGGTGCTTTATAAATAAACTTTGACTTTAACTATAATTTGTAAATGTTTAATTTTTATACAACTAACTGATTATTCAAAAGATTATATCTAGATTGATGTTTGTTCATTAATCAGACAAATAATTCCGCGGTGGTAAATTCGCATAGACAGTTCCAGTCGACTGAGTTTATTGCGCATTCTTGGCGGCACCTTGAACCGATTTGGCAGACGATCTCAGACACTCTTAATATTCTCTGAAAAGCCAAAGGGGGCTTCCCCTTACGTGTGACAGATCTGTCATGCTGGATATTATATAAAATCTGCTGGAATTTCTGATAGAAGACACCCTTTTTACCCAACCCAACCATTTAAATAATTAAAATGTTTTACACCACGAAGATCAATTAGTACTTTTTTATAGCTTTAATGATGAACCTAGAATTCATGTTAACTTGGGTTCTTAAAATTTGGGCAAAGTAAGTATCTTACATAATTAACTTTAATATAGCATAGATAGAAGAAATCTTGCCATGAGGTGATAAAATATTCTGCCTGATTAATAGAAAAGATACATAGATACAATATATAAATGCAATAGTTTAATATGAGTCAAAGTCTTTTTAATGCACTTTGACTTTTTTTGAGTCAAAGTGTTTTACTTTTAATCTAATATACATTATTGCATCTAATACAATAAGCTGTTTACATTTTCCAACACACACACACACAAACGTATAATCATAGACATACTCATTATGACAAAAGGATGTGGTTTCTATCAGCAATCCCTCTCAATGTCTGACTTCTACAGGCTGCGTAATTTATATAGCCAATAACAGCTCTGTTCACATGGAGTCACTTCCAATCATTTTCAAGCTTGGTTGAAACCACTCAGTCAGTTCATAAAACCAGAGGCCAAGTCAAATTTAGCAGCATCAGAGCAGCACTGAACCAACTTTAAATGTCGGTTGTTTTGTGCTTTTGACATTCCAGGAATTCTCTGTCTATTCGTGTATTTATGACTCCATACATATATCTGTTTTCACTAATCATCCTTTCAGTTTTCATCCGTGCAGATCATAAACATCTGCTCCATTGCAACACATGCACTTTAATTAATTGCACATGTCAATCTCTTTTCATGTCACACTGACCTTTAAAAGTTAGACCAATTTTAATGACGAAGATGCTGAAAGCAAAATGACGTTTTTGCAAAATGAAAGAGATGTAACTGTAACACCAAGCACAAACGTTCTAGTGCCATTTTCTTAGACAGACTGCTAAGCTACAGGTTGAGACAGAAATGGTGAGTAACGCTTGCATTCAAGACAAAGAGAGAGAGAAAGAGAGGAATTTAACAATAAAGAATATTTGACAGTGTTATAAATCAGATGACAGATTAAGTGTTTTTTGTATCTTCTCACTATATTCTAAAACTCACTAATAGACATATCCATTATATTCTGTAACAAAACTAATGTAATACATTGTGTTTCGTCCATAAACAGTGTAGAAAATTAACAATAGCCTTGTTTCCCTCATGTATTTTAGTTTTCTTAACTAAAGTGCATAGCTTATTTCTTACAGCCCTTCAGCTTAATGAGGTAATGAGACATTAAAAAAAACAAAATCTGTGGCTCTTTTCCAAAAGCTAGCGTGCTGCCACAGCATTTTAAGACATCATGGGTGCGCTCCCAGTGTGTAGGCTGTTCCAAAAGGTTTAGTGATACTTTATTTTGGCCAAAATCAAAGGCAGCGTCACATGTTTACTTGCCTAGGGAAAACGCAATCCTAAAATGCATTGCATTAAGGTTAGTAATAAAATGTCTCTAAGAAAGAGGTCAAACCAAAAGAAATATTATAATTTCTTCAATTCTGAAACAATTAAAAACAATGCAATCATAAAAAATATCTACTTTATATACTAGATTATCACATCGTTGGCAGAGTATTAAAAAAATGATTACTTATCCTGCGATTCTATATTTACACAAATCAACCATGAATGAAAGTGTGTGTGCGAATGCGTGGTTGTGTATGTGTATGCACGCCACTGTGGCGACTCCATGGTCACACACAAAAACCAGGAATGTCTCCACACTTTCATAGGTTGTTAGTGGCCAAAGATTCACTGTGTTATTTTTCACAAAGGCTCCCACAGTTACCTAAATTATGCTTTAACTGCTGGGGTCACATCTGAACTGCCAGCTATTGTATGAATTCCAGCACTTGGAAAGACTTACATTGAGTATTTTTCTCTTGGCTTTGGATTGGCAATGTTGAAATTTAAAACCATGCTTTTTTTAAATATACAAATGAACCTACATTGTTCTTTAGCTAATATGGTAACACTCCGTACGGTATAGCCAGTGGGTGTCTGACCGCAAATACTGTAGCTGAAATGACATTACTTTTTAACAGTTCAGAGTTCAGAGCGTTTTTCAAGTCAGGTGATGTGATCTGCATATGAATTCACAAGTTTGTATTTCAAGCCGTTAAATGGGAGTATTCACACACCACCCGCACCGTTGTGAAAGAGGGTGTGACAAAAAGAGCAATGCCCCTTGTGATCCGGGTTTCATTTGAGGGTAACCTCTCTGTCTCATGGGAGCAATTTTGATTCGACATATGTCTTTCATCATTAAACTCAAAACAAATTAAATAAGCGTTGTTTATTTTTACAGATTTTAGATTTTTAGCTGGGAGATTTTGCCTGGGGGTTAAAAATCTAAGTACTTTATGAGACTCATAAAATTACTTTTATTCTCCAGTATTCTTATGATGGTATTTTTTTATAGGTCCACTGGCATCTCCTTTGGCTTACCATCTGGTGTCATTTGATTATGTGGGAGATCAGGCATGAACAAATATGTGTGCTTGGTTCTCCTGAGATTACAATTTGAAAGTTTTACCATGAAAAAGCCAGGCACCAGGGGGCCGGTGGGTTGAAATGACTCTTTGAATAAACAGTCTTTGGTCTCTCTCAATGAGAAAAGAGAGGGAGCGCTGAGCTTTTAACAGTGTTCACAGGACTCGAGGCAGGAGGTTGGAGCCGCTGGTCTCTGGGCAGATGTCTGTTTCACAGCGCCCGCACTGATCCTAGAACAGTTTGGCTGTTTATTTTTTAGTTCAGGTGAAATAGACACTTGTAGTTTTTCATTGGGTTTCGACTTTGGAAGACTCATGTTTCTTTGTTTATTTGGCCTGAGTGACCAATTTATATATACTGGCTGTATTTGGTTTTTAAACTTCCAGCATTAATTATGTAATAATAAGGCTGTACAGATCAGACATACAAAACAAACACAACACCAAACAAGCGCAAAACAAACAGAAAACAAATACAACCAAAGCACCCTCCCTGAAACTTTCTGTGTAAAACAAAATAAAACATTACTCCAGTGTTTTGATTATCACATGTTCTTATTTCTTTAGATTAAATTACATTGATTTAATTTCCAGACATGTATGAGTTGTAATTTCTTCAGCCTCCATTTATTCAGACAGTATGTGAGAGAGAGGAAGAGGGGAACCAGGCCTTTGTTGCTCTATTGCTTAATGAGGTAGAAAACACAATTGTACTTTTCGAAGTGTGATAATTGTCTGCAGGGCGATGTAAATGAGATGCGTGGGTAATGCCTTCAAGGGCTATGCGTCTTGCTGTGTGAGGAGAATGAGGAGGAGAGGGAGGGGCGGGTCGAGAGCAAGATCACAGGGCTAGTGAGCTTACATTAATCCACCTTACAGGTAATTGACTTGTTGCATTTCAAAGGCTTATTTGAAGTCTGTTATCAAGAGTTGAGTAATTAGCAGCGGCTATGAGGAATTGATGAAGAGATTAACCTCTCATTACTCCTTTCACATCTTTTTAAGATTCACAGAGAAATGTGAAGTTGGGCTACTGTATGTAAACGAAAAAAGGTTGTGTTTTTCATGTTGAAGCAATCCCAGAATGCCTTTCACCTAGTGATCATATCCAACATGGAGTTAGGAATGAGATAAATATGGATTATTAACATAATTAAAGCAAATTAGATGTAATATAATAAAACATACTACATTATCCCTGTTTTCTGGGTGGCCGTAAATTACATCCATTACACTGTGACATCATCACATTCATTAAAATGTTCAGCTTAGTGATGTTCTGTCATGTAATGTGTGGTTAACTAAGTAGCATCTCATTTTTGTCCATTAAATTATGTAATTATTATTATGCGAATGAGTTTAATAACCGCCCTTAGATGTCAACAAAATGCAATTAGTTCCTGTGAATGCCGGTGAAACAGCCCGTTCTCACACCACGGATATCTTTTGTCCGCTGGCATTTCTGTTTTTCCGCACAACATCTGCCACGTATGACCCTGTGTGCTTATATCTGCATTTTTAAAGATCGCACCCCGCCGAGGCATTCATTTCAACGTCCTGTTTAGCGATAATACACATAGCGCCACATTGACTTCTGCCATCACGCCCGTATAGAATAGAGAAAGATATAGACGGCTAATGTTCGGTTGTATGAGGATTTTTCAAGAGACTATTCCACAAGGCTGCTGTTACTAAGTGGCAGTGAGCTGAAAGGCCTCGCATCCTCTTTTCTTCATCTCCGTAGGACGCTTTGGCTAACAGCTCTGGCAGCTGCTGTGATCTCCATTTGCCTACTGAGCCCTATAGTCTCTCTCTGCAGGTGAGACAGAACTCAAAAGAGTCTCTAATAATCTCTCTCTTATTTGAAGAGTATCGTCACTTTAAATTTCGTCCTCGACGGCCACACGAACAAAAACGACATTACATTATTCCATTCGTCGTGAAAATAAAGACAGTCGCTGTGTGTGTTTGGGTAAACGTGTTTGGATGAGGTGTGGTATCTCCCTCAAAGCAATCCTCTGTTTTCCTTCCAGAATGCTCCCCGGCAAGACAATCTATTCATACCGTTACTTAAGTGTAATTGCCTCCCTTTGAAGGCTGTGAGAAGCAAATGATTTGCTTTGCCCCAGGGGTAGCAGTGGTCAAATACCCATCCAAAGCCCATCCCATCATCCCTCCTCTCCTGCCCTCACGCCTCCCTCCCCGAAGGGCTGACACCGCCGGGCTGCCCGGCGAGAGGGCAGCTCCCTCACAGAGAAGAAATAATACGGCCCGGGCTGCTCAATTTCTCCTCCTTTTCATCCTTCTCTTTTAAGGTTTTATTAACAACAGCTTTTTCTCGTACGGTGGCTGGGCGTGGGGGCGACAAGGCGGCGGGCGGCTCCCGGTGAACCCTCAGGTGCCCTCTCTCGACGGCCTCTCATCCGTGATGACGGGTCACTGATGCTATTTAAAAAAAACTGTGTTCAGGAATGTGTAAAATTCTGCTTTCCTGAAAGAGATAAACCTAAAACAACTCTTTATGGTCAAGTCTTGCTGTTTTAAATCTTGCTAGCAAGTAGGTTGTATAATTAGATTACAAATAACCAGTTGCTATAACAAATAATAATATAATATTATAATTTATTTTGAATAAATAAACAAATAAAGAACAATAATTATGTCATAAATATATAACATAAATAAAGTCATTTGTTTGTCAACAACAAATCATCGACAGGCTACGCGAATTCTCCAATAGGTCAAAAGTTTTGAATGACAATACTTGTAATCTGTTCTGTCAAAAACAAGAAGTAAAAGGAAGGATAATATTTTTAATGATATTATGTAAATTCATTTAGATTTTTGCTAAAACAAGTCTTTTTACTTTTTATTTATTACTCATTCAGCTCAGGAGTTCTCAATTGATCATTTCTCAATTGTCTCAGAGGTTTCTCCTAATATTACATTATAATAAACAATTGCTAAAATACATATGAGGCTGTAAAATAAATGTAGATTGGATTTCTAAAGTAATCTGGATTTGGATCAATTTGATGAGAAATGTTCATATTGAAATCTTCAATAATATTGACCTTTGATTGCACACCTGACAAATCTGAGCTCAGTTTTTGGCATTGTTGAGATCTCTTCTGAAACTTTAATGGAGGAATTTGTGAGATTTTAGTCTCTTTTTCTCAGGAAAAATATTTGAGAGACTTAAAGAGAAGTTTTAATTTGCTCTCCTTTAAATCTCATTGATGTCTTTGAGTAATAACTCAAATAACATTAAAAAATAAGATGTTTAAGATGAAATTGATGATTCATTTTATCAAAAGGACTCAAAATGACAGAACAGATCACAAATATTTAGTCAAATAATCATATAAATTGTCTCACTATGTGAATATTTTAACTTTTTACCAATATTTTGTAATATTTCTGCATGAAAAATTTAATTACCTCCTAAATCTAAATCAGCATCTTACTGATTTCAGAACAGATCTAGAAAGACAGACACTATTTAAAAGCATGCGTTTGGCAACTTATTCAATAATTCCTTGATTACTATTTCATTTATACTCTTTGACCATCCTTTAAATGCAATATGGGTCCCATGTTTTTACAGTATGTTAAAACCTGAAATACTCGTGGTCTTTTTGTCTCATCCTTGCATTTGAAACAATTTCAAGAGAAGTTACTAAAAGGTGACAATAGATTAGTCTCTGTTGATTTGACATAATTATGTGAATATCAACAGTTAATGTAGAAAAGAGTCCTGGCTCCGCAGAGATCCTTCGGACCAAGCTGTCTGAATCCAGCATTATCTCAGTATTCCTGGGAGCTTGTGTGCGTGTGTGTGCGAGCATAGACGAGGTTATGAACATGGCATTTTCCTTGTATCATTTGCTTTGAGGTTTTTAAGAGAGAAACATTCCTCAACGTCAGTCCAGATGGTAACAATTCTGCAGCGAATTACGAGGCCAAGCAACATACCTGTGGGCGATGTTTTTTTCACAGCTCCATAAAGACCTGGGTAATGTAATTTTGATCTCATTTATCTAATATCACTGCAGCGCAGGGTACTTTATGTGAATTTCGGCTTCTCGCTGGGCACATATCTTATTGATCTTCTGTGTTGAAATAGCTTGTATCATTTAACTCTGACGATCCAAAGAGGGTCAAGCTGACTGAGATGGAGACATGGTGGGTTAGCTTTGAGTTTACTTAATGGATGTCTCTGGGCATTTAGGATTTTACAATATTATGCTTCTAAGCAGAGGTGGACTACTACATTTGCGTGTCTAGCGTTGAACCCCGAGGAGCTCTGTGGACTCATTTGAACGTTATAAAAGTGACTCGGGATTTGATAATAAACCATATGCCCAGTTCGGTTCCTTTTGAATCAGAATCCGTTTGGACTTGAGTTCCTGTGACCTGATCATGTGACTGTCTACGTGAAAACAAACAGCCCATTATGAGTCATCAGGTCGGGCTGCTTTATGTGCTTTATGTTACATGCCTGGGTTACGTAAACTCAGGTTTCCTGTACTTCAAAGAGTCTTCGCTATTATCTGTGATGCATGCCATTTTCACCATTAGTACCATAAAGGAAAAGTACATCCAATTTTTTTAGCATTTACTTAGTCTGTGAAATAAGTTTAAAATAATATTATTTTTCTTGCACACATCGTTTTGTTTTAGAATTTATTTGTTAATCCAATTGTATGGATTATTTTTACTAAGACTGTATATAGCTTCTTTTTGGATTGTTTATGTTCCAAAGATTAATTTATTAAAAAATTATTAAAATTGTATTAAACTTCATTTAAACTACTTTTTTATTTTTAAATATTTTAATAATAAAATAGTATATATATATTTTTTTCATTTTAGGTATTTTATAAATTACAGTAACATTAACATTTTTTTAAATTAATCTTTATGTTTATGTTTATTGTTATGTTTGTCAAATATTTCATCTGGGTCTTTTACCTTTCCATCAACTTTTAGTTTGTCATGATTCGATTAAAAATCAACTATGAAATATTAAAGCAAACAGAAAAATAACACAGGCTTGGTGTTCCTCCTGAGGAACAGTGACAGTTAACAGGGTAAAGAATCATTAAAAAATATTTACAAATGACTTTTAAACCGGTTGTATACATTATTTTTTAGCCTGTATGTACCTGGATAATCAATATTTTGAAAAATCATAATATAATCTTTCGTAAAAAAAACTTTTGCGTTCAGCTAAAAAACGTTACCTACATCTCAGTAAATGATGAGAGAATTTTCATTACACCAGTCGATTTGTTTCTGAATATGTTTGTTAATCCTGTTATAGATTACTTTTAATCCAGTTGAATGGATTACTTTTACCAAGACTGTATGTAGCTACTCTTTGTATTATCAACATTTTGTATTATCAATCTTTTGTAAAAATAGTATTTTATACAGCTGAAGCAAGAAACTCATGTGCATCTCAGTAAATCATGAGAAAATTTTCATTTGGTGAACTTTTCCTTCAAGCACAACATGGAAACCTAATAAACCCACAACAGCGCTGAATAACCGCTGCATTCTCGCTGGGACATTTCCATTCCAGTTTGTTTATGCTCACGATAAGTGAACTTATGCACAACTGGCAACCCGCTGTGCAAAATCACTCACTCTAATGGCACAACACACGTGTTTGTTACAGGAAATCGTACAGCCGCTCTGTAAGTATTCCGTCGGTGATAAAACCAAATTGCATCATGATGTTGGGTCAAATAAATGAGAAAAGTGCCTCCTGCCCTGGTGTAATTAGCTCCAGCAAACGTTGCTTCTTCGTGCTGATCCGGAGCCAGTTTCTTTTACTCTCAGTCACAAACGTTAACAAGGGCAACCGCAAAACTGCAAAACAAATACTCCCAATATGAGCCAAATGACTGTACCGAAAAGTAATTGCGCTATTAAATTGAACTGGATAAACTCGTTGAAGAAGTTGCCCTTTAAAAACGCACTATTGTTGCTCTTTGACATGTAGCATGAATAGATCTGGGATTTGGAAACTGGTCGTTCAATAAAACGGCACAGACTCCCCTCGAGCAGTTTACCTGTTGTGCTATTATCCTTATAAATGTAAACTGAAAATACCCTTAGAGCCCCAATTGATGGAAATTAGGAACCTAACAATGCTCTTGACTCAAATTAAACTGCTGCAGGGGTATGCGAGACGATTTTTATGTGCGAGGTGTGGTGCTAAACAAACCGTTTGATAGGACTTGTTTATGTATTAATGTGTGTAAATGTGCGTCACAGTTGGACCCTCCAAGAACCAGACCAAATCTGATGAGTCTAAGAATCTAGGTTTGTATTTTTAAAGGGACAGTTCTTCCCAAAATAAAAATTCTGTCATCATTTATTAATTCTCATATCGTTCAGAACTCTATACATTTTGAGAAATGTCTCATTGGTTTTGTGTCCATACAGTGAAAGTCAATGGAGGCCAATGTTGTTCGGTTACCAACATTTATCGAAATATCTTCTTTTGTGTTCTGCAGAAGAAAGAAAGTCATACAGGTTTAAAATGACATGAGGATGAATAAATGAAACTCTCTTTAAATGGACTGAAACTAAGAAAATGCAGCATTTGTTTCAAACACTGAGTTACTTTGTACAACGGCTAAGTTGCCATCAAGAGCCATGAAATTTCTGGCATTTCTTTATAACGGTCCTGCTGAATAGACCAGCATATGTTGTGTTGTGCTTGCTGGTTCCCAGCATGAGATCCTGGTGTGCTGGTGTCCCCTCCAGGTTTCACCAGTTACATTTTACTGGTGAACAGCAGGGATATACTGGTCTAACAGCTTGACCAGTGCTTACTATCATGGAAAGAAATGCTGGTCGTCTTTTTTAATAGGGGGTTTTACTAAGGCCAAATGTTGTGGAAATATACATCAATTTTCCATTTGTGGTTTTGAGAGGTCTCTGAAACCACAAACTTGAGATTAAAACTCTGGTGTGCACCAGAAATCTTGTTTGTATGCAGTTTATGCTGACATCCTGAAATAATGTTATCAGATACTACAGTAAACAAATCATATTTTAACTGTGATTGTGTGTATTCTTGTATTCTTAAGGAGCCCTTGTGAGTGTCTCAGATGAACTTTTTAATGCACAAGACTCACAGTCTTGTATGGTTGTGTTTTTCATGGGGGTCAGTGACACCACATTTCTTCTTTTTCCTGTCTGTGTGCATTAAATTTAAGTTAACTAAACAGTCTTTATCCCTCTTAATCCTGAATACAGTAGAGCAAAATCCAGGAACAAGCCTCCTCTTTGACCCTGCTAGTGCTGTTTTATTTAAAGGTGTGTCTTGTCATTCACGGCAGATACTTTTAAATCTAAAGGATTTACTGTGAAGAAAACTTAAAACAATACTTAGTGGAAGAACAATGTATTGATATCAGTCCGATAACAAGTTCTGATTGAAAAAAGACCCAATAGGCTTGCAATGAAGACAGAAGTGAATTAAATTTTTGATGTCAACGAACTTCAAAGACTTGTTGTATCTTGAGAAACGGCTCATCCAGAAATGCTGTCATCAGCATTCGCCCATATTTTGTTCAAGATCCAGATGACTTTGTATTTTCTATTTGTTTTCAAAAGAAATGTAGATGAGAGGGAGTAAAGACACATCAGGGCAGGTTTGATATGAACAATGCCAAAAACATTGCACTGTATTTGAATATTTTGTTTTTTGTTATGAAAAGTAATATAAAGTTATGACCTTTTTTGTCTAATTTGAAGATTGACATTCCTAGGGGATAGATAGATAAATAAAAATAAAATAATAAAAAAGAAATATAAATAGTAATATAAATAATTAAAATAATGATGTTATTACATTTTTTTTAAAGATTTAAAAAATGAAAAAAAATATTATAAAAATATTAAATAAATAAAAAATTTATAAATATCTAAAAAATAAAAAATATTAGAAAAAATTATAATAGACATCTCTTTCACGCTCTCTCTCTTTCACGCTCTCTCTCTCTTTCTCGCTCTCTCGTCCTCTTCCCAGATCACACTTCAGTAAAAACATGTCATGCTTTTCTTGAGCCTGATAGCAGTATAAACATACAGAACAATAGAAGTTGGGCTGTTTGGGTCATACTATTGTCTGTGGGTTCTACAAACCTATTATCACGCTGTTTGCGGTTATATGGAACTTATCCTGTGGTTCTTCTCTCAAACGGGTCATTGTCTCTCCAGCTCAAAAACACTGTTCAGTACAATACAGTTCAATAATACTCTTAACTATTCAGTTTTACCACTGAAGTTTGTTTTGAAACATGGTATTAATGGCTTACATGTAAATAATCCTGTATTTCTGGTGTCTGCTAGATATTACATTTGCAGTGTGTTGGACAAACAGACAAAATTCAATTAATTTTGTATAAACATACAGTAATTGAATTTCTACATTGTGATTTTTTGCGATCCTTTCCATTGGCAATAAAATTGAGTTATAGTACACAAAATCAACGCAATGAAACCTTTTGGGTGTTACTGGTTTTGTTTCTACAATAAAATGTACAATGTTAACTTAATCCAGATGAAAATGGTTTAATCTACTGTAATCGTTTTAGCCCATTAATTTCTTGGTAGAAGTAGAATGTCAACCATTTCATGAAAAAAAACAATTAATTCAAAAATAATTCCTAATAATAATAATAATAATAATAATAATAACAATAATAATAGATCCAGTAATTGCATGAGGGATCCCTGGGTAAATTGTCACACTTTTTTCTCCAGTAAGATTTCTCTGAGGTAGTTTTGTTCAGCACAATTATCTTGCATTGTCTAAAAATGTTATGTTTAAGCAAATTGTTGGGTTATTTGCATGAATTTGTACTATGTAATTTATAGTTTAAATTTTGTTTATAGGTGTGCAGTTGTGTTTAGTGTTAGACCTTAATGCTAAAGACACTTTTTCACATCGTACAAATTGTCACCTAGTAAAATTGTTACATTTTTCCATTAGATCAAGTTGGCTTAATTTACATAGTCACATATCACTATGTAAAATCCAACAAAAACAACTTCCCCATGTGAAAACTAGCCCCCGCTGTCCCTATACAATCTATAATATTTCAGCCTTGTCGTCCTAAACACTTTGGTATGTTTTACCTCAAGGACACCATGACAAACTTACTCTCACAAGTAGAAGAGCTTCAAACAACAGCAGAAGTCAAGAGAGTTAATTGGCCCTTATCAGAAATAAACCCAACGCTGATCTGGAACCAGCCCTTCCTGCAAACCTCCTGCTGTTCTCTGCCAACAGGGGAACTGAAAAACCGCTTTCAGAACGGTGTAAAGAAGCAACCGGTTCAGGAACAGGATTCTCGGAGGCCCTGACTAATTGACCCCTGGTTCCCCGGGGGTAAATCAACAGCGGCTAAAGCCACTAGCCTTCTAACAAGCAGCTCTCGTAAAGCAATCCATAACCAATGGGCAATTTGAAACACATGCTATTGGATATATTTACGACTCGGTACTTGGAGTCAAAAGACTCTAGAGTGCTGATACCTCGGGCCCCCACCCTTTTGTAGTTTTTTCCGCTAAACCATAAAAAAGAAAACAAACAGCTTCTCTTTCTTTACTCTTCGTACTAAAAGCCCAATAATGCAATTTAAATGACTAATATCTAATCAGCTTTTATTATTATTAGGTTTATTCAACACAACATGATTACATTAGATAGACACGGGGGTGAAGATTAGACTTTAAATTGGAAACAGCCGGGCAGTTTTTCTTTGATTATCCTCATCATAATGATCCAATGGGACGCCACGTCCGTCACACATAAATGGCAATCACACTTAATCATGAGGGCACGCAAACGTGATGCAGTCGAGACTTTGTATACGTTCTTCCACTTTCCCAAAATGCACCATGACTTTTTCAAATTTTGCTGCGGAATTTCAGAAACACAAAACGCCCTGGTATGATTTTGGAGTCGACTATTGCACATGACGTCCCCAGGTCCGGGACAAGGCCGTCTGTTTTTCCCAGTGGGGTTATCTGACAAAACGTTTCATAAGAGACCGTATTCGGCAGCCAGCGGTCCCAGCTGATACTGCTTAGCCCCGGCTATAAAGAAAACGGCCTCTTCAAGTGATCCATTAGTGCTTCTATCCCCAAGGGTGGAGACTGCCGTCTGCTCAAGCCGTGCAGGAAAGCTTGAAGGAAAACAGCATGGGAGACAAGTCAACAGATCAAAGACCCCCTCAGACGGCAGACCCCTTCTCCAGACATCCAATCTCTTCCCCTTCATGGTTCTAATTAGCAGATGGTGGAGAAATGCCTCATATTATGGCTTTATCAATTAGAGAGAGACGTTCATATCTCTCTCGCTCTCTGTCGGCTCATGAACATGCCACAGATAGATGAACTGTGAGGGAAAACTGAAGCAAAACTGCTGTTTTGGATGTAATGGGAAGAAATTAGTTTGTCATGGAGACGGAAAGGTACGTTTTTGGTATGTTTATGACATACCCAAAGAGCTTTTAACCTGATAACTGTCACTGCATATTACATATATTTAATTTTTTTACATTTTTATTTTTTTTATTTTAGGTATAAATAATATTAAAATGTATTTAATGTTTTTTAATGTTTATTGTTATAAAAATGTGTCAAATATTTATTATTGAGTCCTTTCCATCAATATATAGTCTGTCATGATTAGATTATGAAATATGAACTATTAAAGTGACTATTAAAATAACATAAGTGCAACGTTGACAGTTAACTGGTTAAAAAATTTGTTAACCCAAAAACCTAATATGCATCTTTTTTTGGATCTTTGCTATAAAAGATTCTCGTCATTGTCAGCATGTAGGAAAAAAGAAATATATCCCAAGTGAATCAATTTTTTCTCATCGCTTGTAAGTAGAAACGATACCTATAATAACGTCTCTTTCCTCCGACCTCCCGGGCTCTTTTGAGTAAGAAGGCTTTAGACACTTGAAGAGATTTGTATGTGTAAGACCCTCGGAGACACCGAGGACAACAATGACCCATGCAGCAGTCAGCAGAACGCTGTCAATGGCGCTCCTCAGCGGCTCGCCTCACCTTCTTAATTACCCATCATCCCCTGCACAGCCAGGCCCTCACAAATTACGCCCTATTGAGGCCGAATGATAGAGCTGTCAGTAAGTACTCAGTGTTTCTTAGCGGGAGAGGGCAATCACATACGTACACACATTAACTCGCTGAGTAGGCATGTACCGGTGCCAGCGTTGGGAACCTACACCTGGCTGTCTTCAGCCTCGACACAGAGGAACAATGGCTGCTGTGACGTTAGCATAATACAGAGAGTGACAGAGAGGAACCGTGTGTGAGAAAGAAACGGTCTGGGAAGTGATGTGAGAAAGCGAGAGAGGTTTCATGAGCGCTCTCCTGGATCTTTGTAACCTTGATACTGGACCAGGACTGCTTATAAAATTCACCTTGTCTGTCATGAATATGGCCACCAGATAGCACACTTTACAGATGTCATTTCATTAAAAGGTTAGATTTTTAAACAACAAAATAGAAAATAGACATTTTTTCCATTGATAAGTAGCCCGGGGCTAGTTGTCACACAGGAAAGTTATTTCATAGTTTATTTATATGGTTTAAAGTATAAAAGTATTTTAAACAAATTACACAAATGATTGTTTGTGCATTTGTAGCAGTGGTTTTGTGTGTTGTTTAACACCTAAACCAAACAAATTGTAAATACATTTACAATGGTTGACAACAGTAGGAACATTTGTAAATAATTCCCTCTAAACAAAAATCTGTATATTAGCGTATTTGTATATCTGTATATTATCATACATTGTTGTTAAACAGGTTGTCAAATGTTTACATTTATTACCTACAGTTTCTGCTGGCCAAAATTTTATTATTATGTATGTTACCA
This sequence comes from Beaufortia kweichowensis, assembly GCA_019155185.1. Lineage (NCBI taxonomy): Eukaryota > Metazoa > Chordata > Actinopteri > Cypriniformes > Gastromyzontidae > Beaufortia > Beaufortia kweichowensis. The sequence continues at coordinate 16,983,194 of CM032796.1, forward strand.
TTTACTGTTTTGCTGCCCATATTTATTTTATTATTTTAAAAAATTGTTTACAAGCCCTGTAATAAAAAATGTTTTTTGAAAGATTTTGTAAAACTAAAGCATAAGAAAGGTTTGGCTCATATAGGAACATCATGTATTTGTTATGGTTCTACATATAAGCAATTATGCCAATTATTACATTATGACTTTGATATAGTAACAAGAACTTCCTCTCTGTGTGATACTGTAAATTGGCCTCTATTACTCATAAAAGAGCAAATGCGGTAAGTACACATGATTCCCGGACCTCAGACTGCCTCTAATTTACTCGTCTGAGAATCTGCTCCACGTGTGTATTGCTATAAATTTGGATTAGAGATTGGGGACAGGTTGTAAGTGAATATAAAGTCTTGGTACATACCCATTTGTGAGTCATTAACATTTTTTACCCTTTAATTTCTCTCTTGAATTCTGCATTCTTCAAACAGTAAGATGACCATGTGGCTCCAGTCATTCTGAGCGACTGTTAGTCAATAAATTAACAGAGTCATTCTGAATATCAAAGGTTCATTTTAGAGATTTTAAGCATTCCTTTAGGGAAATAATGTGTTATAAATTGTGCTGTAGCATCTCAATATAAAAGAATAATTATGCAGTCATGAAGGTACTTAACAGGGACAGAGAAAAAGAAAGAAAGAAAAAGATAACATAGCTCCTCAATTCATGTTGATATTTGATAAAAATGTCTATTTTAACACAAAATAAATTAGCAATTTTTTGCTTACAGATTTATTAAGGGCACAAATTGCGCTTGTTCTACAAAATAAATCGACTAGAATTTAGCCACAATATAATTCCTGGTTTTCAGAACCTATTGAGGCAAGTGAGTAATATGTTTCAAAAAATGATAACTCTTTACAAAAATTTAGCAAAATAGCGATAAAAAGAAACAGAGATATATTAAAAAAACAGCAACCTAGTATTTTTTTGATCAAATACAGATCATTGACCACAGGTTAGGCTACCTTCACAATTACTGCATACTTCTTGTTTCTAATTCCTGGCCCAAGGACAGTCCTAATATGCTATTTAAAATAAAGATCTTAAATTGTTACCCTGCGAAGCCAGGCTTTGTTAAAACGGGCCATACGACTTAATTTAATCTGTAGAAATACAGCCGTTTCAGTATGCAGCACACTCAAATATTTGTTTCTGCGGGTTTCTCCCTCATTGAAGCATAAATTGCTGCAAAGTGCAGAGTTTGGAAAATGATTCCACGCCAAGACGGTCCTACATGAACAAATCAAGGACTAAATGTTGCCCTGAGCGGCTAGAGACGCTCATTTAGACAGTCAAGACATTCAAAACAGATTCTACATTCAATAAAAACAGAGAGCAAACACACACACACCATACGCTGGCAGTTGCCCATGTCGTGGCAGGCCTGCCAGCGGTTATTATGTCTTGACAGTTGTAAGTCACTTGATTTTTCATTGATCTTTATGACTGCAATATGCCTTTTATTCGAGGGGCACATGATCAAACACAGATCGAGAGTGGACTAGGTTAGAGAATGACATAGGAATTTTCTTGTCATTTTAACTGAAGGGTCAGAAGTCTTTTCCACTCTCCTGTTCCAGCAATAACCCCCCTCCTGTCATACTAAAGCAAGAACACACTTTTAAACTCAGTTAAAACATTTATAGAAACAGAAAGTCTACAAAAAAATCAAAGGCTGTCAACGCTTGTCAATCTACGGAAGGTAATTTACAGCCTCGGTAAATCGCATATTCTGCACGGTAGTTTACAGCTGGATTCATTTCAAGTCTATTTGAAGACCCGTTGAAGGATGTACAGTGTGTTTTAACTACAGCCTCATTATGAACATGTGTACACTTGATAGTTGTGCTGTAAATTAAAACTAATTTAAAAGGTTACTTTCAATTGCAAAGCCACATGGTAAAATACCTTTAGCTAAAAATGGCTTAAAACAAAACAATACTGTCTCAAAACAACACAGCACAGATTCGAAAAAATATCAATACAGTTTCAAAACAACCCAGATTCAAAACAAAACAATACAGATTTGAAACAAAACAATACAGTTTTAAAACAAAACAACAAAGATTCAAAACAAAATAATACAGTTTCAAAAGAAAACAATACAATTTCAAAACAAAACAATAAAGATTCAAAACAAAACAATACACTTTTAAAACAAAACAGTTTCAAAACAACACAGATTCAAAACAACACAGATTTGAAACAAAACAACACAGATTTAAAAGAAAGCAACACAGATTCAAAAAAAATTCTAAAAAAGTTTCAAAACAAAACAATATAGTTTCAAAACAAAACAATATGGTTTCAAAACAAAACTATACAGATTCGAAACAAAACAATACAGATTAACAATACTGTCTAAAGACAAAACAATAAAAATTTTTTAAAGAAAACAAAATAAAATCCTATACGAAACTGTGTCAGTAAAAAACAAAAGTGTCCCAACACAGAACAGCTTGTTTTTGTATTTTATTAAATTTCTAGTAATACTGTACAGCATCACATCAAATGCCCAATAGCCTTTGGAAATTAACTGTAGGTGGCAGTGTCCAAAAATAAATCTGCTTGTCTCACAGTAATGAAGTGATACAGAAGATGAGAAAATTATATTACTGATACATTCAAATACAATTCTACATATGGAACCACATAATGAATATAGATATAAATAAATAATCATATTGAAATGTCATTTAGATATTTAGACATATATGCCGCATGTCAGGTATGGTGTGTAGCAAGTACAGCATATACAATTGTCTTGTGTGTGTTTGGGAGAGGTATTTAAAGAGCATTTAACAGAACATTTAGACATTGTGTAGACAGTCAATGTCAATTTTTTCAAAGTATGTTTTGACTTTATTTTTGGTCAAATATTTATGCAGTTCATTTATAAATGCTTTGGCAATATAAATATCCAATATGTCATCTGTCAGACAGTGTGTGTGTGTGTGTTTGTAAAAGAGAAAGAGAGCGAGATAGAGAGAGGTGCATAATGAGAGACATTCTCTACTGGCGCCAGTGCCTGAGAGATCCTACCGAGTCTCAATGAGACAAACACACATATACACACAAACACACTCCTCACAGGGCTCGACCCACAACCACTTTACACCCTCGGTCAAATCTACAGACGTTTCCCTGGCAACACCAGCTGTGTGCTGACTATGCAATTCCCTTATAATTACTTTTTAACACTTTCCGCGCGTCACCAAGGACTTTGACATGGTGTGCAATCATATGTGATCCATTATATACTAGTATTTGAATGTGTATTAATATACTGTATGTTTAAAATATTTATTTAATAGAATGACAGAACGCAGAGCTGGTGAATACTGAAATCTTTATTGTGTTATCATACAATGAGGATGAATCAAAGTTTATCACACTCAGATATGACTAATAATACTGCAGGGTTTATCACCTGCAAGAGCTTCTGTTAATCTATCCTGCACTTAAACTAAGGCATATGCCAAAATAATACAATAAATACATAAATACTTTGCGCACATTGTAACTCTAGATGTTACAGCAATTGTAAAACAATGAAAATGTTTACAGATCACAATGAATAAATACCCATAAGCACAATAAATGTATGCAACAAAAAACTGAAAAAGGAAACATTTCAAACAGCCATTTTATACATTCCGAACAGCTTAGATTTATGTATCGTGTAATACAAACAATGTAAAGGTCACACACCTTTATAAGGCGGATTATCACATTCTTCAACTTCTTTAAGAATCATTTACAACATTAATTAAACACATAATGGCTGCTGGTGTTTTGTGTGCAAGTACTTCTTCAAACACACAAATAAACACAAACATTGATACCTGTCATTAAAAATGACCATTAGTCCGGTTTACATTCAACAACTTTTCTTAAATTTACCATTTATCATGGTTTGTAGTGGCAAATGGGTTAAACATGCAATTTATTTTTTTGTGCAGATCAGTTGTTCCCTTTCTAATTTTCTGACTTTTGTTTGTGAAAAATGGTAAATTGTGGGAAATGCGAGTTTGTTTTTACATTTTTAAATGAACAACACACTGCCTTATAAGACAACATTCAGTAGTTAAGAGTTGATTTAAGGAAAACACCAGTTTCTGGAATGCTATATCTTGCCAATACACTCCTGTCTCATTTGCACTAAAAGTTCATTAGAGCACAAATCACACTTCATTACACTAAGCTATGACTTTAAATGAAACCGTAAGCAAGAACTAACTAACAAATGTCGCAGAATTACAAGCAGAGCTATTAAACGCACAATGCCACAGTGAGACGTGCCATTAAAAAGTGGCGTAGTGACATTTCAAGAACTAGGATCCAAATTCTGCTTATTGAGTTATTGAGTATCATGAGAGGCTGAAAGCGTTTGTATTGCAGAAAATCTCCCAGGTTTCCCAGTTTCACATCTAAACAGAGCACATGTATAACTCCTGCCTGTCTTAAACACAAAATACACAGTAATTCAGTTTCAAACCTTCACCACCTCACATTTTGAAAGGAACATCGAGTGTAAACTACCACACCTGACCGTCACCCGCCCCTTCTTGTTCTCGCGTCTGTCATTTACGAGTGGTTTCCCTCTCCCTTGGCTCTCTGGCCCTCTTTCAGAGCGCTGATGAGAGGCAGCCAGGGAGACGAGATCTCTGGGATGTTTCTCTTGGCCTGGTTGAGATGGGTCATGGCGGTGTACAGACTGCCCCTGGATACCTGATCAGGGTAGTACATCTCCAAAGCTGCCGGGGTGCAATGCCTGTGCTGGGTTGGGAAACAGGTTTGCAAATGCAGGTTATTTATGGCAATACATCAGCTGGTAAGGAGAAGGTCAGAAAGACTCATAAAGGGTGAAGGATGTGAAATCAGCAGTGGTTTGTGATTTAACATTGTAAAAGGGGGCAAACTGCTAAGTCATACAGTACAATGTTAGAAACACATTTTTTTACCCTAGATACTAAAAAAAGTCTCACATAGAATTTACCCATTTATGCTGTAAAATATACTTGAACTTTGCCTATACTAAATAAAAATAGTATACTAAGTATATTAAATATACTAAATAAGACTTTTTTAAAAGGAATATAATGGTGGTCAGAATCATTTCTTTTGTGTGTGTATATATATATATATATATATAAAACTTGTTAAAGCAAGTTTTGAAAACAATTTCAGCAATTTTCAGAAAATTAAAAAAAAAGATATTTAATGATTAAAAGTCTTAAACTTTTGTAACTTAAAAACAAAACAACAGACAATCAATGTATGGAACAGACTAGCAAAAGACAAAAAACAACAATGAAAGTTACATAAACTCAAATGAACAATTTGTCACATATACAAAAACAAAATTGTTCTAACAATTCTAATTAGCTGAATTTATAAATTATATTTGAGGTATGTAAATATTAAAAACATTTGCATTTCAAGTACTGAGATCTATATTATAGATCTATAGATTATAACATCACAACAAAGGGAACTATGAAATGTTTCTTATATTGCCAATTTGTTAAGCCACACTTTTGTTGTTCGACAATTAAAGTGACAATTGAGAAGAGAGCGTTTAAAGTCAGTCATCCCAACAAACACCTAAAATAGAAACTATGATGCCCATACGCGACTAAAAGACGTCAGTCAACATGTCTCGGCTTCCATAAAGCTCATTCCATCTTAACAAGTGGCAATTTTCCCGCTCTTCAAGTTAGCAACACTACATTAGTGCGGCGCGGTAATTACGGCAGTGTTATCTGCATCAAAGGGGGAGAGGTGGAAGACCCTGCAGGCCTTAATCACAGTTTAGTCACGGCTAACACTAATTAAAGACATTCTTACACCCCGCCACAGCTAATGCACCACTGTGAATGCTGTTTGCCAGACTGACGGACTGCAGCTAAGCATAGCTTACCCACAAACAATGTCATATTTATGATCAGAAGATACTGTTTGTCTGACAGCAATTGTAAAAAAAAAAATTATATTACAAATCAGATTATCAAAATAACAGAAAAATGAACACGGATATTATATTTGATTTTTGCTTTATGGAAACATTTACTCTCTGCCATAAATTTCTCTCATAATTTACTCACCATCGTACAATTCCAGAGGTATGACTTCCTTTATACACATAAAAATATCAGTAATTTTCTATACATATTATCATAATATTTTTTCACAAGACCCTCTGAGATTTATTAACCCACTGGAGTCATTTGGTTTACTTTTATGTATTTGTATATGTATTTACCTTTTACAGCTTCAACATTTTGAGACCTATATATATATATGTATATATAGTGATGGGTATTCTTTATTTTATTCTTAACTTATAAAATAATGTCATCAGGGATTGGCGTGAGGTTTAGTAAATGATGAGAGAATTTATATTCATTATATTCCTATAAAAATGTTCAAAAGAGCATCTTGTGTGCTACAATAGAACCAAGGTCTCATATTTTGTACAAAGAAGATTATGGTCCTTGATAAAGTGCATTTTTTACAATTTTGCTTTTTATCCTAAAAAATGTGACATACATTTTACAGATATTTTGTATGAGAAAGGCCAGATATGGAGTGTTTGTGATGGGTTGGAAGAATTACATGTAAACAAATATGTAAGTGTAAATATGTCTAAAGAATACCTGAAGAATAAAGCCCTCAGGACAGCCGAGCTGGTCGTACCACAGCGCTTTATACATGACCAACAGCAGCAGGCACGCCAGGAACGCCAGGGTTATCACAATCAATCCAGTTAACTGGAAAACACACATCAACATTTAAATATAGGATTTCGCTTATAATACACATTCATTTACCTCATTTATAGGGACATATTTCCCAAATTACACAGTTTTTCTGATTTCAATTTTTCATTTAACCTTACATTCACATTGAAATATACTGAGAGAAAACCAATGTAAATATAACACTGTGAAGTGGAACAATGTAACAGTAAGCTAATGTTTACTAACCTTGACCTTCTCAGACATCTCATCATAAAGATTTATGTTCAGCTTTTTAATGCTCGGCACATACAGCTTCCTTTTCTTCTCCTTCAGCTGATATTCTGTTGTAGTTTTCACAATTACCTAAGGAACGAAGAGAAAGAATGACTATTAAAATAATCAATGCAAAAGACGTAATGCAATTGAAATAACAGGCTCTGGTTTATGATAAAAACGAGTTCATCTACCCATTCAGACAAACTAATCTAGCTTTCTGTCTCACAATACTATGTTGTTTGTCATCTTTTAAATGAATCATTACAAATTCAAACTTGCCTCCCACCGAGTTAAGAACATACACAAGCCATCTGTGATAGTCCAGACAAGAGTGTGTGTGTGCATTTGCAACATCAGATGGTCTGCAAAGCATTTGTAATTCTCAAAGTGACAAAGTGTATCATATTCAACAACACTGAATATCTTGATGGTGTCACATGAAATCTTTTCTTCGTGCCAGGCTGTCTGCTAGCATCTAACATGGTGGTTTTCACCGTGACTTGTGATGGTATCAACGTTACCCCCGTTCTCCAATGACATTCTTCTGCTTAATGAAGTTCTTTGGACAGTAATGAACAACAGAAGGCCACTGCGCTCTGTAATATGGATCTGTGTGTGGGTTCTAGTCTCGAATGCACGATCAGAACCGTAATTACCTTGTCGGGAAAAGGCTGCTGTAGCTGGTTGACCTCCAGCGGAGTGATGAGGGGGATGTTGTCAAAACCATCCTCAAGTGACGGCTGTCTCTCCACCTTTTCCACCAGGTTGCTGCCCAGTTTAACCATGACTGAAACAAGATGGGATTGTAGATTAACAAACAAATGACAAAAATAAAGACAGAATGGGTCTCTTGCTTGCCGGTCTAGATAAGTAGTAGTAGCAAACCGTGAGTGTTTTGAATGTCTGGGTGTTTGCATGCTTGTAGTACTGCATATCTCAGCTGACATGTCATCATGATAAATGTGAAGAATCCTTGAAAAGCAGCTTTTGTTTCGCATCCTTATCTTTTGCGGCTTCCAATTTCCAACAATCCTTTGCACACAAAGGTTTTGAGGTATGACCGCAGGAGGCAGAAAGCTTTATGACGTAACTAGACCGTTTGATTTTAGTGTTTAATGCTGAGAAAGGACACAAAGATACAGCCTTTTCATTGACAAACACCCCGAATCAACCTACAGTTACTGTAGAGACGCCACTTTCTTTAGTCAACACCAATCAGATTATTCCATCATACGACTGTATTAGTGTTGAATGTTGAATATAAATACCAGCTGTTTTTTTTATTGATACTTATTTTCATATCTGCGGTAAACCTAATGTAATTTCCCACCTTTTGGGTGTCTTTGATTTATACTTATTTCTTGGTTGTGTCTAATTGGTCTTTTTAGGGGGAGACGGGCTGCAATCTTCATTTCACTGCAACTTCTGAAAAACCACTGTGATGACAGATTTATTTTACAATCGCAACATTTTTCTTAATCAAATTATGCGTTCTTAATGTAATTATAATTTTACATCTGAAATTTTCTTTAAAATGTTATAATATACCATACAATTGCCATTGACAGAATTTGTTCCTCTTTAAGTTACATACTATTATTTTCTGTATTCCATTATAGGTGGGAAGTCTACTTTGCATCGTTCTTGATGTTTATTGTATCAATTATAAGAATATAAATTCTTGTTGATGTTACAGTAGCATCATTTACAGAAAGCTTTTGCTTCACTGGACCTGTTCTTGACTGATGTTTTCTATTTAGCACTTGTTAGTCTGTAAACATCTTTCCATTACGTGTGTCTCTGAGGGGTCTCCTGTGAGGTTGTTTACTCAGTTATTGTTAATTTCTCTGCATGTTATTATGACTCAGTGTTCGTGTGCACACACACGTCTGTGTTTGCTAATTCACAGACGCACAATCACTGGTGTCTCACTCATTAGCTGACTGAAGAAAACATTTCATAGGTTCCTGATCTCCTTTATTTTCTCCTGCCTATCTAACAAACAGGAAATCAATCTATCTATCTATGTATCTATCTAGCCATCCATCTATCCATCTATCAATGTGACATGTTTATCAAATGAAGTGTCAAAATGTAATCATTAATAAAGCAGAGAAAATAATAATTAAATAAATATACATATTTAAAAATAGCTCCATCAGGGTTGTTCATGATATTCAAGCTACATCACATTAAGATGTGCCAGATGATCTTCGTATTAAGTCAACAGGGTTTGAACAGGTTTCAGCTATCGATGACCAAATATTAGCTATGAAATACTAAACACTCATCTAATATGAACGCAAACAACGTCTTTACGTTCATTGATTCATATTCCGGGTATATTCAAGAATTTAAACATTTTATTTCTAATGTAGCATACGCCCCATGTTGACATATCAAAGCTATGGACAGCATTACGCGCTCATATTACACAACAGCTGCATTACGTCAACGTTAAAAACTATGACGCCGAACATTTATTGCTAACGATGCTTTAAAGGATATGAAGTCATTTTGATTAGTCAATAACGAGGACTCAATCGAAAAAAAACTGTATGTTTTTTTCCTGGCATCTCTGTAATCGCGGTCAGCCGCTGTCCAGAGGTTTGCCGACAAAAACGCTTGCGAAACGAGGCGATTTCTTAAAAATACATAATATTATGCGTTGAAAGCATTGGTAATGGTATACTTACTGATATTCTGTCGGATGTATTGATAATGCTTGTGGTTTGATGATGCTCACGGAGCGGCTGCTGGTTATTATGGCCGTGTGTGATGAAGTGAAGCGCTTTACGCATCAGCTGCGCTGTCGCTGCAAAAACCCCGTCGCTCCTGTATGATGTCAGCTGGATCACAGAGAATATAACACACATTCTAAATAAAAAACAACAGAAAGTCTTATAGATTTAATGGTTATAATTGGAATTGCACCGGTTTTAATGAAAACTATAAAGGTCTCTTTTGGGAATGTGTTGGGTTGTATTGGTGAATGTTATCTGGCGGATGGAAACCAGCAGGATAACACTAAATCCTTCCTGAATAAGACTCAAAACATAACGACATAAAGGAATTTTGTAATGGTGAACATCTGACGGTTCATAGTGTTTTTGTAATGGAAACCATTAGCATTTATATTGTTATTTTCAGCAGATTTATGGGTGATGGGTGATAGATAAAACAGGAATTCAACGCCAATGAAACTATTTAATGTTAAATAAATAAATAAATGAAAATACAAAACACGCTACATTTTAAATCATCATCATGACAAAATAAAAAGGATTAAATGTGATACTAGTAGTTCTTTTACATTGTACCCTTACTTTTTCCTGTATCTTATTTTCTACAAAGTCAACAATGTATAAAACAAACAATGAAACAATTAAATAAGGAAGGCATGGAAGTTAATGTCAAAAGAAGGCTTTTATTCTATAATGTCATAATTAGAAAAGTATTAGGAGACAGTTTTATAGGTTTTTGAGTCTAGACTACCGTTCATGGTCGCCATCAACATTTAAGTACACAAATCCATTATTTTGGACCATGGAGATTTTGTTGACTGGTTATTTTTTGGAACTGTAATCTCTTTGTCAATCCCCAAACTAATGCACATTATATTCTCTTTCTGTAGGATAATGAATTTAATGAATTTATAATACCAACTGCCTAAAGTATTTTTCTTTTTTATCTTACTAGTTTGACATAAATGTCTTTTTCTTTCCACGAAACTAACTAATATGTTATGAAGCAGACTCACAATACTAATGATGACTACTATGATACACTTTACATCTTCACAAAGACTTCTTCATCATAGTTACACCCTTGTAAAATGCAAGCAGGTACACTGTCTGATAGGTACAGGACAGAACTTTTTGGCCATCAGCCAAAGTATAACCTGTGCCAAGTACATTAAGGCTTAAACGATTATATTTTACTATAGGTTTCTGAGAATAATGCATGAGATTACTGTATATATTACATGGGAAATGTATCAATCATTACTGTAATGAATGTGGGTAATCTTTTTTTATTGTCAAACATTAGGTTCAAAGCCATAAAATATATACTTGTTGCAGACTATGCAACATTGCCACCTAGTGTCAAACATTAATTAAATGATTTATGTTTTTACTATATTTGTGTTATTTACAAAAAATATTCATGCTAATTTCACAATTTGTCCATATTTTTATTTAGGAATTTTAACGTTTTTTTCCAATAAAATTTTCATATTTTCATTCCTTTTATGTTTTTAGTTTTGTTTGTAATTTAAGTTTAAAAAGAAATTATAGAAATAATAAACACGTTATTTAATCAAAAGTTAATAATTTTCCTAAAAAAGGTAAATTTTGCTTCAACAATGATGTCTACAAATTGTACACGTCACTTCCCAGAAATTTCCACCAGATGGCAGTGTTGTGTTTAATAACGTGTTTCATGTTTTAATCGAGACATTTCCAGCTTCTAGACGTAACTGCATTTGTAATACTTTACCGTAAATGTGAGCTCACACATAATAAAGGATCACATGATGAATAAATGCCACTGATTCGCACTTTCTAGATTTACCAGGAAAACTAAAGATAATCCCTGATTATCCCTAAATAACTTTCCTCCTGTTATTTACAGTAACTAGGTCTCTTAAAGTAGTCCTGACCCTAATCTTCATTCAGACTACTGCTTTAATAGTGAGTGTTTTGGATAACCTTAGAGAGGCTCAATGAAAGAACTGCCAGTCACGTGATATTATGCAAACTATATATTATATGTAATAATAAACATTTACTCAGATCTTAACAGCAGGCCATTTACATAAATTACACATTAGAAGTTAGAAGTAAAAGATTGATACTAGTGCTAAAACCTTTATGACAATCAAAAAATCCAAAGCATAACAAACATTAACAGACAGATAATAAACCAGCACATTTAAAACATACCAGATACATGATACTTTTATTCTTAATAATAAAAATAATTTTTTATTATTCTGTACAATTCTGTAATTTTTTGGTCTTTTTCCGTAATTGTACTCCGTAACTTCCGTAATTGTATTATTAATGTGTTGATGTTGTGTTGGATGTGTAATAATCGTACTCACTCGCTTTATCACTCTCTCACCATGCTTGTCAATTTTACAGCAAAACCATAATAGAATGGCAGAGAAATGTAAAAATGGCGATTCTTCATTAGACGCAAAGAAAAAGTTGAGTCATTATATACATACAGTATATATTACTTGTGGGGGCTCAGATTCTTGTAAATGTCTGTATGGGGGGTTCCAAAGATAAAGTTGGGTTAGATGTTTGGCTGTTGAATCAGCTTCCTCTATTCCAAGCATGCTTGAATTCCAGTACATTCCATTGCATCTTTTTACTATTTCTCATGACAACTGACCACTCTTTGAAATGGACATTTTAAATAGCAGTGTCCCTTTAAGATTATTGTAATTGAGTAAATATTCAAACTGGGTTGCAAACAGATTAAATATTCACATGTGTTAATCATTCATACCAATAAGCAGTAGTTTGAGGTGTGGGAATATGCCAAGATGATTAAAGAGAGATGACACATAATCAGGAGTTACACAATCATCTAGAGGTACCAGGCAGAAACACTTGTCTAAACTAGAACTAATCTAGCAGTCTAATATAGAAATTTATCTCCATGAGATCAGATTAAAAAATGCCAGCAGGGGTAAGAGGGAATTGTGAAATGATATAGTTGAAGCGTATGTGTTCACATTTATGAGCTCTCAATCACTTTTGCATTATAAATTATCTATTACGGAAAACACTGTCATCTCCAGTGAACTAATTTGCCCTATTTGGCCAAATATCAAAGGGTCAAATTCGGTATGAGTAACTATAAAATGTGGGCAGTTAACCATCCTGCTCATTAAACGCTTACTTTTAGAATTTAGAAATGTGGAAAACAGAAAAATTGGAACATGACCATCACCATAACAGCACAAACCAACATAAACCTGTTTAGATCAGGATTATGAATTAATATTCGTTTTTGATCATTCTAACAATAATGTAAGCCAGTTTCATATTATATTTGATATTAAGAAGACAGGATTTATTAGCAGTCCATAGCAAAGAAATAGGCGACATGCTCATGTCCTACAATAACAACCATCAAGTTAAAAATAATAATACACCTCTGAAAGCATCAGCAAGACACGCACAGTTTGATAGCAACACAATTAAAACTTTATCTGTGCATTAACCGTATATGCATGAATCACATAAACACACAATTACAGCAACAGCTGTTTGATGTGGAAGAAATGAAATGTTATTCTGCACAGTTGCAGTCTGGACTGTGGAGATAATGATATCAGAAGTGTTTCTCCCGTGATTATAACCTCCTACGTCTACAAGAAGCATTTGGTATCTCCGTTCCATGAGGATCAAAGACTCGTGTTTGTGTGTTGCTGGCTGCTTAATGTAATCATTTATATAACTGGATTCTGTGTTGTACTGATTTGTCTGTTTGAATGTTTTAGGTTATAGATTAATAAAAAATGTTTTTCTACAAACTGCATCACATCAGATTGATCAGTCTTATTGTACGTATTTTACTAATTTGTATAAATTCGTACAAAATTCACAATGTAAAGTGTAAATTAACAATGTAAAGTTTAAATTCACAATGTAAACGTTTTTGACAATAGATAAATAAAATACAGAAATAAACATACTCCACATTGATTGTGAACCACTGAAATCATTTGAAAAACAATAATATAAAAAGATTATTATTGCGATTTTTATCCAGAAAAAAATGCAGCTCTCCTGTTCACTTCCCAATACACTTCCTAAAGCGTATATGTATGTCTACGATAAAAGTTGTACTGTAGTTAAAATCAATGATCATGTGTCCATTGTCTGTTAGTTGACCAATGATGCACCTACGACAAATGTATAATTAACTTTATACATTTTGTGGCTCATGGCCTGATGAGAAAAATTTGTCCCAGGACATCTGTATATTATGGAGCCAAACGCTTCTCGCTCAAGGACTGAGCCGTTAGTTCCACAGAACTCAGCCCATGACTTATTATCCTTTACAGAAACCAATCCAAGACAGCTGAGGTCTAATGCTGTTTGTATTTAGACTGACATCAGCATTCCACACTGAACGTTATGCAATGATTTGGCTGCATCTACTTTAAATAAAAATAACCATGACAGTAAATGTTTTAGTCAGTATGTTTCTATGAAGTTCACACTCACCGGTCAGTCCATTTCTTCAGTTCACCCTGAAGTGTCATGAATGACTAATCCATTTCATTTCTACAATTACACTACAGTTACTTTTTGACTACATGTCACTTCAGAGAGTACTGTAAAATAACAATTTAATTTTCAATTTTTGGTAAGACTTTACCATTCTGTCATGTTCATTAAGCTGTTAACTGTCACCATTCCTCAGGAGGAACTTATGTTATTTCCCTATCCACTTTAATATTTTATAGCTGAATTTCAGTCTAATCATGACATTATAAATTATATATACTATAAACTATAAATTGATGGAAAGGTGAAATAATTCAAGATTAAATAATTGGCCAGTTTTTATAACAATAAACATAAACAAAAAATATTAATTACAATTTTTTAGAACACTTAAAAATGTTTGAAAACATTTATTATATCTAAAAATATAAAAAAGTTGTTCAGATGTGCATTTTTATGTGTATACTTAATTTCTGCTGTGACAGTTATCAGGTTAACATTAGTTAATACATTAGCTAACATGAACTAATGACAAGCAACTTATTACATAATTTATATCTTTTTTCAGTGTTTGTTAACATAAATGTAATGTTTCACATTATATTAAATAATGTTTACAGATACCACATTTCCATTTTAAAACAATGTCCCTGAAGAATATGCATGTATCATGTCTCCATGACCCTGTCGTAGTGTCACAAAATCATGTTTATTTCTGTTCTGTGCTGAAACACCTACTGACGCACATGATTCTTGTCAAAACAACACATAAGTACCTGTTCTGCACATGTCAATTAATGTAACCCTGAGGGAAGATAGTGAAGACTGGATAACAGTCAGATGTCTTTTCATCATCCAAACCAATGAGCAGCTGTTTGGTATGAAAATACGTCTGGATGATTAAAGAGAGAAGGCACACGTTCAAGAATGAGTTTTGCAATCATCTTCAGTGAATACTGGATGAATATAAAACCACATTTGAAAATCCAAAAGTAATGAATATTGCACAATGCTCCTTGTATTGCACAATGCTCCTTGTATTGCACAATGCTCCTTGGGTGTATTGTATGATCAGATAGAATCAGAGAAGCAAATTATAAATATAGAAAAGAAAATGATATAAGTAAGTTCAATAATAATGAATGAAAGTAGATCAAAGCCACAGGTTGTATAATATGACCGAATATTGGGTTTCCAAAACAATACACCTACAGACTTATTTTTAGTTGCTCTATAGCTCTTAAAGCCAGAGGATTTAAAGTCACGGTGTAAAATCCTCAGCAGAACACAGTCTTTACTCAACAGCTCATGAAGCTTGTGCTCAGAGCGAAGATCTAAAACATTCAAAACAACGAAGGCTGGACGAATTCTGTACAGGAACATCTGTTTGTAGCACAGGTATGCTTTAACAGTAAATAATGATGCATGAATAGAAGTCTATTAAACTTGGCTGTGCAAAAATGTAATGCACAAACATATATTCAATGTAGAATTGTACTGTTAAACAAAAATGACTCATATATATATATATATATATATTTTTTTTTTTGAGTTTGTATTATATGTATATGTATTAATATGTATTAAGTTGGTAAATTTTTTACTTCTATTTTTGGTTTACATTTTGCTAAAAAGCCTAAATTGTGGGCATTTAATAGCACGTCCCTATTGTAACAACTTACCCCATATAGTGTGACAACATTCAGTGCAATTGTTTAATAGTTTTTTGGTAGCCAGGACTTTAAATTAAACCTACCCTAAAAACTGTTCACTAAAGTCTTCACAAAAATTGTGTGACAACTAGCCCCGTATTGTACCTTATTGCATGTTACTGTAACAAACAAATAATTTGATCTTAAATCTTATCTTATACACAAAATGTTGCAGCCTCAAAAAAGCACATCCATTAAATAATCCAAATGACCCATGTAAGTTAATAAATGTCTTCTGAAGTGAAATGATACGTCTTTACGTTTTTCATATTTTTATTTATTTATGGTGCACATTAATAAATTTAAATCTTAAGTTGCAGAATATAAATGATTCTTTTTTTACATGTAAAGAGACTGAATTATCAAAATAAGTGCTATCAGAATGATGCTAATATTAAAAGACACTATTCTAAATGAATGAAATTAAAATAATAAGCATGCTTCTTCTTAAATAAACAACAGCTGAAAATAATTATCCCCCAACCACGCTCTTATAAACACAGGAAAGTTAAGTTTCACTTTCCTCTAAGCAGTCCTGCTTCTCAGATTCACTGCCTAGTTTATTTCACCAAACAAGGAATGTTGTCACTTTGCCAGTTTTCGCAAACACAAACGCTTTCACAACACAAAAGTATTAAACCGTGCACACTGTCAATGCCCTGTAATGAGCTGAAAGAAGTGTATGCACATGAAGTTAGCGATACAGTAAACATTCAAAAGTAGCTGGTTAGATAAGCAAATTATTTCGCAATAAGGCTGATTTGTTCTGCAGAGAACATCTCTTGCTCCAAACACATGGTAAAATATCAAGTAAAAGATCAAGTAGTCAGCTGAACTGAATACAAGACTGATTTAAAGTTAGTCGTTCTTTTTTAAACATACTTCTTGTACTTTTTGCATGACAATCTGTCAATGTGCTTTGACTTTGTGAATTGTGAGATACACCGGTACTGTTAGGGGATTTCTGGGGAACGTAAAAGGGAGGGATGAGATCATCTCTGCATACTGGCCCATCCATCTCCTGCCTCTTTAACCATGTTCTGGTAGTATTCATCTTATGAATGTACCAGGCAATTGCTTATTTTACTTATGACTTAGCAAAACTGAAGAATCATTGAAATAGACTTCTGTGTTTGCACAAAATTTCACGAAATGAAGGGCACCAGGATGATAGCTCATGAAATGCATTTTTCAGGGTTTGAACCTACAACCTTTCAGCTATTCCACAGCACCCATATCACCACATCTTGTGTTACTGAGACACTTGATGATGAAACAGAAATACACAAGGAAAGCTGAGAAGAAATGTTTTTTAAAGGTTATCATTAAGACAACTGTAAACCATACAAAATTATGCAAATATTTAATAGATTTTTGTGTACATGAATATTAATAGAAATATGTGCTTCATGCTTCATTTTTTTTACTGTTTTCTACATAAAATCATCCTACATGATGTAAACAATTCATTAAGTAATGACATGTCAAATACTGAAATCAAATCATAGGTGAAATCAAATTTTGAAGATTGTTATCTCAGAATTTGATTTTGATACTTTAGAGTGATTTTTACAGACAGAATGACATATACTGGAATGGCCTTTTTATCTGCCTTTCCATCTGTTTTAACCACAGTTATCTGGGGCAGGAACAAAAAAAACAGGTCACAACAACTTACTCATTGAACATCATCATAGTATGAGTGAGTGAGCAAAATGCTTTTGCATTCTGTCTCGCAGAAGAAAGTTTATTGCCCAGCTTATTCAAAACAAGTCTAGCCGTCTCATCTGGAATACAGTCATTGGAAAACAATGAAGTACAGAACTAAATTATGGTTGAGCTGGAATATTACAAAACTAAAAAAAAGGAGTTGACAGTGAAACATCTGAATCAAAACTCACTTAACTCAAAGAAGAAAACTGAAAAATCATTAATTTTATTTAATTTCAGATCACAGGTAGGACACACCCTGGACAGACGGCCAGTCCGTTGCAGGGCAAACCTATTATCTATCACTAAAATACATCAAAGTAAACCATAACTTCTGGACAGTTTTTCAGAGAGCATAATTATCAGGTATCTGCCTTGACTTGTCAAATAGCATTCATATAGAGCTGCAGTGCGCACATGTTCTGACACAGTAGCACATCATTAAACTGCTAAACATTAACTTCTCTGCTTGGATCTTGAATCGTCAGCATTAGTAATTGTGACCTACATGATATACAGTATGCAATCGATATACAGGCACTTTCTCACCAGGGAAAGTGTGTAGGGTGCATGTAAGAACATGTACAGTATTGCGTAAATACCTTTGTATGTTCTTGCCAAATGTAAATTGTATGGGACTGTTCTGAAATATTGCATTTCTCTAACGTGATCCATGTCAATGTATTACTTGGAATAAAATCATCTGCCAGATGTGTGAATGTATGTAAATGAGCATGACGCAATATTTCATATTGAACCAGACTCCTACATCCTCAATGAATTCTTCTGGTCTACTTTCACTTCTACAACACATGCAGCTTTTATTTTTTTCTCCATTCCTCCGGAACCATCTTTTCTCTCGCTCGCTCGCTCGCTCGCTCGCTCCCAGCGCTGCCAAACAGGATTTGGGAAATTCCGCACTGAAGAGGTGATGGACTGCTGGGAAATGCCGAGGGGCGGATTGGGAATCCCTTTCCTGGACTATAAAGCAAGCAGTCTTCACTCACTACTTTCACTTTAAGCTCCACACACCTCTTTAAAGCTCAGAAAACTCTTTTCGCTGAAATCTCTGCATTTCTAATCCATTTGGAAACTATGGCATTTTTCCTCAAAGCTCTGGTTCTCCTGCAGCTCACTGTAGTTTGCATTCAGCTGAGTGGAGGTAAGTCATTAATGAGAGTTTTACTGTGTTTTGACAAATACATATTAGCTTGAACTGTTATCGGAAGGTTAGATGTGTGTTTTGCTTTTAAACATTAGCCAGAGATTTTTTTCAAAGCAGAATCACTAAATACTTTTACTGTGTTCTGTTGAAATCGTATATTTTAATAAATGTCTCTCTCTTTTTTACAGTGTTTGCACAAACAGTACCAGACAGATGCTGGTGTCTGAATACTTTGAAGAAACGTGTGCCAAAAGAGGAAATCGAGGAGTTTTCCATTTTCCCACGGAGAGCACGCTGCAACAATATTGAGATCATGTAAGTGTGATAAACATGCAATGATTTACTCTACATTTTTATTTTCTGTTAAGTCATTTCAGGTAAATTTGGACACTTTTCCACATTGAGACAACTGTCAATTAACCCTATATTTTGCATGCTTGTGACGTTTTAACAAGGATCAACTTTGCTAACATACAGTATATGAATCACATGTCTTATCATTAATTAAACGCATTGCAATGTTTACAGATTAACACTGAAACCAGAAAATACAGTGACTGAAAAACAACAACGCTGTTTGAGTCCAGAAACCAAACAAGCCACAGTCCTGCAGCATTGCTGGAACAGGTACTGACACTATTATTATGCCTATGATATATTAGCCAATTTTATACCATTTTTAATGCAGTTGGTTTGTATATTAGCACATATAGCTATTCTCACAAGAAAAGTTGGAAAAATTGGGACATTCAACATCAACAAGCATAGCTTGATATTGTTTTGTGGCTTATAGTATATACTAAATAATATAACTTAAATTGCATGCAATTGCAAATGAATTTGGATTTGAATGATAACATAAAGTTTGCCACACATGCTAAATACAGTGCACTTTTCCTTTAAAATCTGCAGGAAGAACACAAACAGCAGCAGGAGCGCTGTCAAGATCTCCGAGTGTTTCTAAAGCCATGAACGAAAGGACGGAGGGGGAGATTTGGAAACTCCAGAAATGTGCATGGAATTCAATCCTGTCACATGACCTGCTGCAGTCCAATCAGATATCTGGGGTTACAGCGTTGGACTTATGCTGCTGATGGGAAATCACATGATAGAGTTGGAGACAACAGGAACACTGCCAGGAACTGTCAGACGCAGATGTTTTCATGGAAGCATTTAAGATTCCCTTGCTGTTTAAGCAAGCCACTGCTGAATGTGTTACAATACTACAAACAGTATTTAAATAATCCTATTTAAATTCTATTCAAGTATTACTTAACTTATTTTAGAATGTACAACTGATTGCTTTTTAATTCAACTCAGTTTTTTAGATGTTACCACATGAAGTATTTTAAAGTTACCTAAAAAATCCTTGTAGTTTTCTGTTGCATTTTTATAGTTTTTATACTGTTTACATTTTGTAATAAATTCTATAAACTCTGTCCAAGTGTTTAACATTTTTCTCTTAATTTATGTATATATGTTTATTATTTAAATAAGGATGTATCTAGATAGTAATAAAAAATTAATCTAGAGTACAAACTGAAATATAGAGAAAGTTCACAAATGTCCTTAAATGACTTTGTGCTTTACTTTTTTACATTGACTTTTTCAAATATTTTACATTAGCACCACCTACTGATCATCAATTTAAAGTTTAAGAAAATACTAGTAAACTGCTTTTCCCATTTATAAACCCCATTAGGGAAATAAATTAAAGTAAAATTAAGAATTGAATTAAAGTTTATCATAACATCACTTATCAATAGCTAATTCAGACTTTAATTTTCACCCTGTTACACAAAATGCAAAATCAGTTGTCCAATCATCTACCATGACAGCTACATTTATTTTTATTTGAAAGATTATTTTTCCATCTTGATATGCCACATTATCATTAATTTCATACAGTGTTATACCGCAGCGCTGTGCTAAAGGACAGCGGTGTTGACCACATATTGGATGAAGGACACAGAGTTGACCAAAGGGCATGTGTATGTGGTCTGGACTCTCTCCTCTCAGGGGAAATCAAAGCTTTTCTCTGGGTTTAACTAAGAAGAAGTGAAGAGAGGAATAGATGCTCAATAAATTTCCACACTGTCAGTCCGACAGACGCTCTGTCTTTTTTATAACTCTCTCTTTCTCTCTTGAGAGACGCTGCAACATCAAGTTTCGGGCCTGAAGTCACTTAAGGCTCAAGAAGAGATTTTTCAAATTCAAGTCGTTTATTGTTTCGACAACATGAATCAAATTATGCTGTGTTTTTCCTTTCAAAAGTGTGTATAGGTGAATCCTACAAAATCTCATATTTCTCAATAAAAAAAGAAAATATATTGCACGCAAAGAATATGAAGCTTTTGATTTTTGTTGTTGTTTTTATTGCTTTGTATTTGTTAAGCAAAATATAATTTATTATTTCTTTCTTTGGATTTTGGGGTCACACATGAGCCAAAGATGTTTTTGACAGGTTTTGTGAGATTCACCCATACATGTGAAGAAATAATTTCTGTGGAAAAGTGTCACAACTCACAAAATATCAAAGCTGTCCTGCATGAGCTCAGCATGAAATCTAAACAAAGAGATTTCTTTTTAAACTACTGTCTCTTTAATACAATCTCAAGGTTTGCCAAACAGATGTGATGCCTGTGCTCAAGCCAGAGTGTCTCTTTTAGGTTTCCATTTCTGTCTGTGTAGTAAAAGATCTCCTTATAACCTTTGAAAAATATACAGAACCTGCTGCAAAGGTACAGCCATTCCTCTAACTGACTCAATTGAATTCTTCAAAAGGGTAATCTGTAATTCCTACAATGGACTTTTATTGGCGGTACGACGTGAAATGACTTTCCAAATAGTAATAGCACTCCTGAACACGCCACTGGGGACAGGTTTCATATTTTTACAAGGACTAACCAGATTCCTGAAATTCAATGACGCTATATTAAAAGTCATGGTAGTTTATAATGTGCCAGATGCTTTAATCTCGAATGATTTACAGTGACAATCGACCTGGAGCATTCTGGGTAAACGCCAGCCATGTCCTATGCTTAAATGACCAGCCCTCAGGATTAAATCTGCAAATTTCATGCCAGACCAGATGCTTAAACCTTAAACCACCCTAAACCACCAACCATCATCCCATGTACAACAGCATATAAAAATATGTTTAATGTTTCTCTTTTGGGTGAGAAACGTAAGCCATCATATAGCATCACTATTATTTTATTACATTCATAAGTTCTCACTCCACCATCTGGAAAATACAATTTCAATATTGTGAAACTGTCATGACATGTTTTTTTCCGGTGCTTTGAATCATTTGCTGTGTATATCTCTCAAACCCTAACACACAATACATGATACAAAGCAGTCCAACCAACTTTCTTGGATTTTTTTGCAAAATAATATTTTATTTAGAATTATTGTATACAACTCCACAGCCGTTGCAAATGTCACAACAATAGAAACAGCCGTAGAGCGACCACTTTTATGCAATATTCATGTGTCGCAGATCAAACGTGCTTTCATGCAATCCACACATCGCAGGCGGGTCAGGGTGGGTGGACGGTAAATAAAGCCGGACTTCAATTAAAACGGCTGATGACAAGGGGACGCAGAAAAGCTGTGCAGAAAACTCTACATCGACCAAACTGCTAAATTTTAGAAAACTGTCGACAGCAACTCTTCTCTCTGATTTATGTCACATTGAAAGTCTTTGGTTTTTTATTGTTTCAGCCATCCGCTTGGTTTCAAGCTGCATGTGATCGTCCCGACTTGCCAATCTCACTCTCTTGGACACTATAAAATGAACAGATGTGCAAGTGAGGGTGAATTCGGCAGGATTCAATAGAACGCTGATGTGTGACAGGAGAAAACAGTCATTGCACAAAAAGAACAGGTTTTTTGTGTGTCATGGTGTAGTTTTATAAATCACTTAAAGATAAAAAGGCTAGTCTTCTGTTCTGTAATCTGGATTATTGAAACACATTCATTGTTTTTCATATTGAGTGGTAACAGCTTGCTTGAACACGCACAAGGTGGAATTGTCTGGAAATTGTTTCTGGTCACTGATTCGCCTTCTTTCCTCCACATGCACACAGTGGCCCGCGGAGAATCACGGACCAGAAGGCAAGACAAAACACGCACAAACATTTGTTGTGCTTAAACACCAAATAATCTCTTTCTTAAGTTCTAGACCAGGGGTCGTTGACCTCGGTCATGGGTTGCAGGGTTGTTTAGGTCACGCATGGCGAAGTTACTGTCTACAAAAATCTTACAAAAGTCTGTTTTATTCAAATGATATAGCATGCAATGGTTTAAAATGAAGAATGGGCATGTATATTTTGGGGGTGGTAAACTAAATATATAGACAAAAAATAATATAAATAATAATATATAATAAATAATACAATAATAAATAATATAAAAATAATGATGATACATCATCTTCATATACACTTGATTACATTTCTCTATTTCTCTTTATACTGTATTTATCTTCTCCAGCTTCAACTCTATTCCTATATGTAAAGAAAGCTTTGTATGCCATGTTTATTGTTTGCACTTAAGGCAATATCTTACATGCTCTCTTACTTGTAAGCCTCTGCTAAATGAATAAATGTTAACGCTCAGGTCAAACAATCAAAAAAGGCTGCTGGTTGGATTCCAGCAAGTGGTAAGCTGTGAGTTATTACCATTGCCCCCTTGAACCAGACACTTCACCTCAGGTTGCTGCCACTGTTGTAAGTGTCCTATAAATTGCATTAGATAAAAGTGTCAGCAAAACGGCTACTTACTACTTGTCTCTTTGTCAGAGGTTCTTAACCTTATCATGACCCCATCAGGGGTCACCAAATATGCATACAGTGTATAAACTGTATCTTATTTATAGGGCATTTTCCCCTCAAGACATCGTATAGACTAATGTAGCAAATTTGCAACTTGTCTTGTAACTTCTCCAGTCGCAAGGATTTTGAAAAGGTTAAGATGGGGATCTTAACCTTTTCAAAATCCTTACGACTGGAGAAGTTACAAGACAAGTTGCAAATTTGCTACATTACCAATGCTGAATACATTGAGGTTGCAATAGCACATATTCGCCTAAAGAGGGCAGCAAAGGCACCCTAAAACCCATCGTTATGCATCAATATGCCGAACAAATCTGCTCCCACCCTAGTGTGCCCACTGTAAAGGATTGGCAGGTCTACTGAACTGAATCCATTAACCTTTTAATCTGGTTCTCTCTCAAAAAAACACAGATGACCAGCCCCCTGCATCACCACAAACCGAGTTGTGTCGGGGGTCAGAGGAAGCAAGCGGAGGGACCGGCCCCCACTTGTCCCCATCTAAGAGGTGTCATTCTGAATCAGACTCTTAGTTATTCAAAAGCCCACTCGGAGCTTTAAACGCATCACCCTGAAACTGTTGCGGTGTGACCCTGAAACTGATATCCCAGCGCCGGACAGGCGAGAAATTGTGTGAAAGTTCTGAGCACGGCGGCGGTAATGTGGCGGAGAGGCTTTTGATGGCTTTTCAACATGTGAGAGTATGTTTTAGAGATGATTTGTGTCAAAGCAGGACTCTGTAGTGTGATAGTGTGATGTCATTATGAGAGGCGTTGAGAAAACATGGTATTTGATACATTAGCAGTAACTGGTCTGTCTAAGCGTTAATATCCTGACAACCAATCTGCACGATTAATTTAGAGTTAAAAGAGTTAAAAAGCAATGTAGACTAAACTTTATATTTTAGCTACAGCATGGAACTTTATCTTTTTTATGTATTTGCTCAAGAACAGAAGTGTTAGATTGCAGAACAGTAATTCATTCTTATAAAAATTGCTCAGAAAATACAATAATTTTGTAATAATAATTTGATATAAAAAATGTTGTATCTATAACACATAATATACACACGCCATATTGTAAAAATGCCTCATAAGTTACAAAACGTTGTATATGATTAAACATAATAATAATAATAATAAAAGACAATGAACTAAAAATAGTATACAATAAAATAGTCTAGAAAATAATATAAAAATACAATAATTTAATATTAATAACTAATAATGTATACAATAAAATATTCGATGAAAAATGTAGCATTGATTATTAATAATTTATCATGCTTTTAATGTCTATAGTTTATAAATTATTATGTCACACAGCAGAACTAAATCGTAAAAAAATAACAACAAAATGCTTTAATCACTATGTATTAATCACTTATATGTTTGAAACTGTTTTGGTTGCAGGGAACAGATTTCTTTGTGCAACTCAAATAATCAGGTGCATTACATAAGACAGTAAACAAAATCTTGTCCAACTCAGCCTGGAACTTTGCTTTTATTCCCATTCGAGTTTGGGCCTTTCAAAAACACTTCACGTCACCACCAATGTTTGACATCTTTTGTCAGGCACAAAAGACGGCCAGAATGTTGTGTGTGTTTTCAACATGCAACCTTCACAGAACAATCCTCATCTTTCAAACATAACAAAGAATACCAGAGTATGAACACTCTAAAGATTCTAAAGAGAGAGAGGGAAAACAAGAAGCAAGCCAGCGCAACAAAAGAAACACACATGCAACCGCTACGTGACAAACTGAACCGTGTCACACTGTGAGATACTCCCACAAGTGTCGAACAGACAACCCTTAAATGACTCCAAGGCTTTTTTACAGCAAAATAAAAAAAGCGAGTGATCACGCTTATTAAAAGCCTAGATATGGCAGATCAAGAGGAATTAAAGGAAAGAAACGGAGATGTGAAGTTGGAAGAAGGCTCTCCCTAGACTACGAGAAAAGCTGAACATCACGGCAGGGGACGACGAATTGAGAGAGAAAGATGATAGAGAGACGAGTTTAAAAGCCAGCGGAGCGGAGGTCTCAAAGCTCTGTTTTAGCAGATGGAAAGCTCCTAATGAGTTAGGAAGCAATGGTCTGGAGACGAAGGTATAGGAGAGGTCAAGGAAAATGAGCATGTACCTACATGACCCAAAGCGTTGGATCAGAGACGTACAGCCAATACGAGACGAAGAAATCAGCTTTTATTAGGGAGAACCGAGGGAAGGTGTGTGGAGAGATTGCTAAATAGATTTGGAGTAGAAATGTCAAGGGACAACCTGAGAGGAACTCAGTATGTTAAAGTCACATTGTAGCTTTTGACCTTATCACAGCGACGGCACCTTAAAGGGTTTCTATCACGAGGAAGCAAATTTGATCTTTTGAAATAAAAGAGTTGCAGAGGTACTTTGAAAACATACTGTAAGTGCTCGAACTCAAAACTATCTCCCTAGGAAAACATATATCTAAGAATATTAATATTCAGTATGGAACTTGATATTGATGATAAAACTAGATTTTATTAATTTTAAAGACTTTGGAAATAACATTTTTAAATTCCTTTTTAAAGGTTTTTATTAAAGGATAGGTCAGCGACATCTATATTAGTTTAGACAATCAACCCGTTTAACGTGTGTTTCATGTAACATGGAAAAAAGGTGTTGGCATTGAGGTCTTAAAGGGATACTTTACCCAAAAATAAAAATTGTATCATCAATAATTCAATCTCATGTCATTCAAAGCCTGTATTTGTCCTTTTTTTCTTCTCTGAAACACAAAAGAACATATTTTTAGAAATGTCCCAAATGTGGTTTTGTGTGGAAGTTAATGTGGGTCAATTTTGTTTGGTTACCAACATCCTTCAAAATATCTTCTTTTGTGTTCTGCAGACAAAAGGAAAGTCATAAAGCTTTAGAAAGACATGAGGGTAAAAAATTATGAAATAATTTTCAATTCTGGATCTTAGGAAATAAAAATATATATGACCCCTCTGAAATGTTTTAAGAATATGGTTCTTTTTATTCTTGTCAGAAAAGCCAAACAACGAAGATCCTCATACAAGAAACTCAAGCAAAGGGGAATTTTCATCTCAGGTTGACACAAATCACCTCTGACGCCGAAGGACGGGTAAACGTATTTTTCAACAACAGCAGGACGTCAGACTTTACCTGAAGCATATTCAAGCCCCCCTAATGACCCCGAAAGGTTTTGCTAACATTACTGTACCTCAGGGCACCTTCAATACAAAAACATCAAAGCAAAACTGACATATAGCTGGTTAGTCTAGCATTAAATGCACAGACTGACATCTGCAGTGACGTTTCATGAAACACATTTAGCTTTGCCCTCACCATGACGTCTGCAGACCTCCATCATCTAGAGTTCAAGCTGCCAGAGGTCTGATCTGATCTCTGACAGTCTGTGTTTAGGTGACTTTCTGTACATTAGCCGGGCTGATATTCCCCACAGTGTCTGAGGTAAAAGACAGAGGACTAAGTCAAAGTGAGGTGAATGTTAAATGAAGTGTGATATGACCACCATAACACACTAGCCATTTATAAGAGGAATGTCAGAAGAGCTGTACAGTTCTATTAACAAAAACTTTCTTTTGTGTTATGTTTAATTTTTCGTAAGAGCCGTGCAATACAAACATCCTAAATAGCTGAGTGATAAAACTTTGTTTTTCATATCACAATATACCGGTATTGACAATAACCGTGATACTAAAATTATGAATATTCATATTCTGTAAGCACTACATATATTATAATACAGTAAATTATTCAGCACCCATTTAACATTTTAATTTAAGAGTCACAGCGGTTACATACTCTCTCTCTCCACCTCATTTCACCAGCCAAAAAAACACACAAAATAAACTGAAAATTAAAGATCAATTATGATAATATAATTATGGTTAATTTTTTTGGCTAGAACAATCCCGTATTGAAAATCTGATATCATGACAGACTAATTCTAACAGTAAGCTTCGTGTTGTGTAATAAAAATGTGTGTACTAAGTCGGTGCAACCTAAGTCGGTAAAAATGTTCAGTCGGTGGCGTAAAAAGTCATTTGAAAGACTTTTGTCAAGTAGGCAAGTTTCTCATCAAGTTCACAAGTGCAGAAACGGCAGCATTTGTTCTGAACGTCCTTACTTACACGTTGATCACCGTTGAATGACCACAATCTCAATATTGATCTGCAGTCCAATGAGGCAAGACTGAAGGCTTGAATGTCGCGCGCTCTGAGGCGGAAAACTGTCGGCATCTGCTGAACGACCGGGTCAAAGCGAGTGTGAAGTACCTGATTACAGTAGTTGGCACTTCTTCTCACAAGTTTCTAAAATAAAGTGAACACAACACAAGCCGCGTATATGTACGCAAACACACGTTTGGTGTACAGCTGGTGAGCACAGCTTGCCTTTTATTCTCTTATTTGCAACACAACTGTGCTGACAGAACAGCCTCTTGATAAAATAACAGGGTGTTCCTTATTTTATAGCCGTTTTGAGGTCATTCTGGTGCAGCGTGGGACTGGCTCCAGTTACTTACTCTTCTGACTTGCAGAGATGGCATTATGGCCTTGAATCGCTTTGGCTGAACGCTGCTGTGACTGCTATTAAAAGATTTGTTACATGCACGCAAACAAAACAACCCACTAGTTTTAATTCCGTATTTATAATATAAAGAAATAATGATGAACCCTGAATCGTGCTCTACAATAGTAATAGTCTGGGTTTGACCACAAAGCCACATACCTGCTGCTATTGACTTTGTTCAGCCAAGTACCAATTCATCAGAAAGAGAGTCTTTCAGTGTTTGTGCTAACCGGCGTGTGGAGGACGGCAAACAGGCATTAAATGCTAATTGTGTTCCTTGGAAGGAGCATAAGGGATGTTTTTAGACTAAAGGCCTAATACAGTTGATGTGAGCAAATAAACCCACTTCTACCTTTTATGGTTTTCCTGATATATGCCTGAGATCATTATCATCATCATCCAATTACACTGTAGAATTTGGTGAAATAGATACTAGAGGCCAGTTCGCATTAAGAATGATAATGAAACTATAAAGAGAAAGTTTTAAAAATCACTCTGAAATTAACCTGATAGCTGTTACTGCCCATTATCAACATACACATGAAAATGCACTTCAATCCGAACAGCAATCTTTTACATTTTAGCTATTCGAAAACTTTTTAAAAATTATTTAATTTTATGTATTTTAATAAATAACATTAGCATTTTTATAAATTTTTAGTTTATTGTTATGAAAATATTTATTGTTATGACAGATAAAAATTGATTACTTTAAGTTGGGATGAAAGATTATACACAAAACAAACAACATTGCCATTCTTTTTTCACTGTTTCATGAATATAAAGTGAAAAAAAGTCAATAACGTTTGCCAATGCAAGTGTGTAACTGTCAGCACAGATCTTTTGCTTTGTTTAAAAAGGTCAAAGTAAAACGTTTTGTGGTAATTGACAGCATGTTTGCATTGAGCTAAAACTGAATTTAACCTGGAATATTCCTCTACAAGCCTGTACTTTAGCTCATCCACCTACTTACAGATAGACTCTAAATAGATTCCCCTGTTTAATTTAAATTCCCTTGTATCTGTGTGACTGTGAAATGAGCTGTAAATACCCTGTATAGAAGCAATGAAAACAGAAAAGGTTACCGCAGAGCCTTACAGAATCGAGAGACCAATGCAGGTGTCTTCAAAGCAAATGAGTTTCTGCAGGTGTCTCAAATGAGATGGGTAAAGCTGTCCTGACGTGATCTGTCACGGTGTCTGATGCTACATGTGTACGGTAATATGATAAAGCAGTCTAATATGATAAAACGGTCAGAATTCATTTAACGTGATGCGTGTGTGTGGCTTTGTGTGTGTGACAGAGAGTTTTGGAAATTGCAACAAAAATCACTGACAATTGTAATCGTTGACTACAGAATAGAGTTAATAATTCAATTCTTTTTTATACTATCGATTTGTGTCACAGTCGCTGTATTGAACACAGAAAGTGTTCTTGTGTTTCGCAGGAGCTTTTTTAATTGTTGGTTAATGTAATATAATGTAATGGTTTGGCCAGTTACTGATCTTGTGACGCACAATGAATCAGTTGCTGTGTCTCATTGGACGTCACATGCTAAATCAAACAGGGTAATGTTTTGATAGCAACAGATTTGTTACAAAGTCGAAATGATTAAGTGGACTCGAAAGTGGAATTGTTAAATATAAAATATAAAAGATGCAAAATCACCCCTTCCCTGAAAAACAGTCTTATTTTTGCTCAGAGTTTAGCATAAACAGAGGACTAGGAAAAGGACTCAACCGTTTACAACTTCCTCCAAATTACGGAGACTCATTTATAATTCACATCGTTAGTGGGAAAAATCTGAGCAGCTTTGCATTTTGTTGTCTGAGCACGAGAAGCGCGGGCATCGTCTTATTTATAAACGTCAAGTGAGCGCCAATGTGTGCGTGTTCTACGTTCCACTGTGCTCTTTTAAGAGAGGAAGTGTATCTGATTCATGAAAGATTCATCCCCGCTTTAAGAAGATTTAGCACTTTTCTGTTTCACCCGACCGAACTATGCATTGTTTATACGTTGTAGCTTTGTTCTGGTTTTTGAAAAGTGGGACTGCCGTGGCATTTTTGCAAAAGGCACATTATAATACTTCAATCTGTTTCTTTCTTACTTCTTTATTCCTTTAGTTCACAAAGAAAGGAGATGTAAAATAACCCCAGAAGGTTGTTCTGTGCCACCTGACTGAACAAAAAAGGTGCAACTTGTTAAGACCAAAAAGCTGAACCAATCAATTCCGGACAGAATTGGGATTTTGTTATTCAGCCCCAAACTGGATAAAGCTGGATTCGGCTCAAACTTTTAATGATTGCTCATTAAAAGGGTTACTAGTAGAAATCGATTACCAGAGTCACTCAAGTATATGCCATATATCACAGGTTGTAAATAAACATCAGACTGAATAATACCACATAGCCACTATTGACTTTTTGTATTAACAAATCCTTAATAAGATTAGAAGCTAATACAAATATCAGCATTACTGTGAAAGGCAGTAAGTGTTTTTAGATGCAAAATCTGGAGGAGTAACTTTCCTGAAATAACAAAATCAATGGCAATTTAATTTATGTTGTGTAGCACTCTGGACAAAGGACTGGTTTACTCTAAAATTAAAATTCTGGCATCATTCATTCACTCTCATGTCATTTCAAAATCTGTTGTTCACTTACTTTCTTCTGTGGAACACAAAAGAGAATATCTTGAGAAATGTTTTTGAGTCCATACAATGGAATTCAACGGGAGCCAAAGTGATTTGCTTACCAACATTCTTCAAAGTATCTTTAAACTTAAGATCAACATGCGGGTGAGTAAATGATGAAAGAATTGTTGTTGAATGCATTTTCAAGCATTCAATGTGGACCTGAAACTTCTCATTGATCAGAGCAAATTATAAAGAATAATTAACAATTAATTTCACTTATAGAATGAGTATTTTCTAATTTATAGAATATGAGTATTAATATTAATTATATGAGTATAATTTATAGAATGAGTATTCTACTAATTTATTAAATGTAAAATATATTTGTATTATAGTTAAAACCCCTACACACCCTAGAATGTAACAAAAATAGACTTCATGCACTCAATATGTCATTGTTTTGACTCTGGTGGTGTGAATAACACTTAATATCTGCTTACAATGGCCATTTTAAACTAATAGCTCTGGGCTCATTCATTGGAGAATTCTCTATTACATGTGGGTGAGAAATTAGTGTGTCACAGGAGACCAGACACATGGGTATATGTAACTAGAGAATATAGTCCTAGAATGAATTCCACTATTAAAAATAATTAATCATTTTAAAATCGCTTAAGGCATATGAGTAAGATTTTTCTGTGCAATCTTTCCAGTTATCTGTTGGGTTCTCAGCATCAGATAATTCACAGTAAACAACAGAAAAAAATAATAAAAATTAAATTTGATCTGTAGGTCATGCTTCCTTTGAAATACACAAGATATCAAAACATACATGGATCATAAGATTTTCACAAACTTTGTGCACACAAAATACATACATTTTGAAATCATGATGACAATTTAATTTGTGAAAGAAAGATTATATTACATGAAAAGAATGTCCAAACCCATGCAATGTTTGACACTTTATAACTTGTAAGACATCGGTTCTAAGGTCAGGTTAATTGACATAAATGTAATTTACTCGGCCGATGTGTTAAATATGTGCAAGATCGTGTTCAATTAGGCTGTAATTGATTAGTGACTCTCTGTTCTCCTCAGGTCAGCTCCATTTAATACTTGTAAATAATGTAATAATTGCATTAGGATTTCAGCTTCCACACATTGTACAAAATTACGATGCATACCCACTATCTGCATTTTGATACCATTAAGTGCTCCCAATGTACTCATGTCAATGAATTCATTAAAAAAACCTGAAAAACATTATTCCTAATCTATATAATTTTTTTCCATAAACTGTAGGGAGAGTCATTTTAAGCATTTCACTGCATGACCTATAAAACATGAAACTATCTTGGCATTTGTACAACAGGCTATAACAATCACAAAAGCCTTGTACAGTACAGGCTTTTTATAGTAGAGAGCAGATTTATAGACTATAAAACTATTATTGTGGTCACTGTGGTATATGAGAATATTATCTGAAATTAACACAACAGGTAAACGTTACTCAAGCATTCAGTAGTTTGTGCATGGAAAACCATAATTCCCAATACAGCACTTGATCAAGCAAATACTTTTACATCCCCACCGGGCCATAGCAACTACTATAACTTGATATCGAGTTTTAACTTTGTAAAGTTTGCTCAATAGTAGTATGAAAATGACTAAACCCCCTCCAGCTTTTCAGATCTGTCCTACATTCTGGGCCTTTCCCATACAAATCATTATCAAAAGCCGCCATCAGAAACCTGTTTTTCTTAGTGACATTCGCTGTAAGAGAACACCAGTGTCGAGCGAATCCTGCGAATATAATTTCACACTTCTCTGTAAGGTTACAATCAATGGGACAGATTGCAATGCAGGGTGGTCTGAATATGAAGCAGGGGTGGCAGACATAAAACGGCACATGAATAGAATTATTATGTCAAACACATTGATTTCGAATTCAAGTTGCCTGCTGAAAAAAACAATTTCTGAGATCTCGTAGACACCTTCTTTCAAAATAAAACAACAATGATTTGAAGGCGAGGTCCTGTTGTTTACAACATGAAATAGATACATTTATCTCCCACTGAGGCTTTTGGTAAATATAGTCTGTTCTTTGAACCCCTATGTGAAAGTTACAGGTAATGGTTTTGAAACCGTGCTGCATTTTACTACTCACCTCAAAAGTGACCTTTGGCTCGCCTGTACTTTTAGAGCTGCTGATTTTATATTTGTATCCTTATTCGAACGCGCCCAGAAGAGAA
The DNA here is from genome assembly GCA_019155185.1 of Beaufortia kweichowensis. Lineage (NCBI taxonomy): Eukaryota > Metazoa > Chordata > Actinopteri > Cypriniformes > Gastromyzontidae > Beaufortia > Beaufortia kweichowensis. The sequence goes on from CM032796.1 coordinate 17,016,419, forward strand.
ACCAAGCTGACCTATGATATATTCACTTTTAGTGGCTGTTATGCGGATCTATTCGACAGTTAAGAGGCACAACGAGGCTGCACTATTTGACATCACTATTGCCCACTCATGAAATACTTACAATGAGGGCATTGGTGGTTTAACAGATGGGAAATAATGCCTCATGATATAAAATGGCAGTGGCTTTATAAAGGCACTTCAACAACGAAGCACTCACCACATGATGGTATCTGCTTTCCGAGAGAACTTAAAACACTTTAAAACTTTAATTCTGAGAAAAGTCAATATGTGTGTTTCTATTTGTGAGGGGGTTTAAACATTCAGTGTTTCATAACACATTTCCACACACCTACAGACCTCTCACAGTCCATTCACCTAAGCACTTTTCTTTGCTCTGATCTGATTTGATGACTTAAAGCAACTTAAGGACATCAAGGACATTCACTTGACTGTATACTGTCCTTATTATATTTTGTGTTTTTGTTTTTAAAACAATGTTCATCTAGAAACTTCTAATCAATAGAATGTTTATTTTTTGTTGAACTAATTTTGTAATTTAAAATGTAATAAAAAAAATGCAATAAAATAGCTTTTAGCTGATAATGTCACTTTGAATGCGTCACAGTTCCACCTTGCACCTTCCGTCTGAACTCAATTTCCCACAACACCTTGCACCTCTCCACACCTGATCCCGATCACCAGCCATCATCTCAAATCACCTGCACCTGTCACCAGCATTTAAAACTCTGTGTTTTGTTCTGTTCCTGGTCCGGTATTGTTGTTTCAGTTTTGTTTCGTGCCTGTTGTTCCTGCCTTGTTTCTATGTGCCTGTTATTTATGCCAGTTTTGAGAGATTTGCCTGTTCCTGTTTGGATTATTGTACCCATTCCAGTCTGGATATATTTACCTGTTCCCTCTTGGATTTATCTTCTGTTACCTGTTCTTGGATATTTTTGCCTTTTTCCCTATGAATGTTTTTGTTCCCTGTTTCTGGAGTGCTTATTTACGTTTTGACATTTATTAAGTAAACCTGAGTTCATTTAATCCCTTTGACTCTGACTCTTACCTGTACCTGTAACAGAATGCTTCTAGGTAAAAAACAAAATAAAATGTCAACAAATAAGTAATTTTTCCTGTTCATGCTTTAACTCTGAGTTATAGACTACATGGATTTAGGATATTTACCACCTCAAAATAACGCCTGGGTCTGGTAACATTAAAATTCATTTGTAAAATTAAAACATATGAAATGTTAGTAACATTAAAACACTTAAAAGTATTTAGTACTATTAAAAGGGTGCCATCCAGATATTATTTCCAGATTTAAGGTGGAAAATATACTACATCCGAGGTGTCTCAATTACCTGCGTAACATAGTCCTAAACATTAAAATTTAAACATGCTGTCCAGAATCACGTGATTATAAAAGCCAGAATACTTCCTAGAAGTGCCCAGCTTATATACATTTTAATCACGAGAATTCAAGGCTGCTGTTTTGTCGTGTGGCTGGATATCTAAATACGTCGTGTAGTCCTATATCTCCTTTCCTGCCCGTTGTGTCCATTATCAGACTTTTTCCGCAGGACTCGGAAGCAGACGGTTTATGGCATCAAAGTACCGCGAGAACGCTCCAGTGAAGTGCTTTTGAAACCATCTCGCGATACTTGGATGCCCTACGCTGATCGGTCTGCGCAGCGCTGTGTAGTCGAATGCACATACGGCAAAGTTTAACGTGCATCGATGAAAGAAGGTTAGGAAATGTGTTGCTCCTTTCTGGACTTTTGACTGCGTTACAAGCAAAACCAGGAGTGGATTAAACAGCTCTCCATGCTTCGTAAGTTTTATTTTTAACAGTTTTTAGGAATGTTTCTTATTTGCACGAGCAACAACTGAGAGCTTTAAACACTGAATTGTTTGATTCCTTGACGGAGCTTTGAATTGATTCGTTTCAGCCATTTGATTCATTAAGACTGAACTTTGATTCGTTTGAGGAGAGGAGGGACAGTGAATCAGTTGTTTGAACCGATTCAAATTGAGAACATTTGTAAGGAGTTTTTAAGGAGCGTTTCATAAACTCAAATTGTTGCATTTGATTCATTTTTTTCCTTTACGATCCTCAATAGCATAAAATGTGTTTTATTTAAATCGATAGACAGGCTCTTGTCATTGAAGTTGTTTGTTTTTGGGGGTTTTGTTGATATTTATGTTTAATTGGTAATATTTTTGCAAATATGTATAAATACTTTTTTCTCTATTTGTTAAATTAATACTTGATATACATGATTCACGTTTTTATTGCAATTACGCAAAAAACACACTTAAGATTGGGCTACTATTTTAGTAGGAAAGATGCCGTACGTTGTGTTAATATAACAAACAACAAACAGTCGTTATCACAACTGTCGATGAATTTTAGTAAACTTTAAAAAAATAATAATATTCTAGAGAGTTTGTAAGAGAATATTTATACCATTCTGCTTCATTTTGTCTGTAAATTATACTTTAATTGGATGGGCAGAAGGTCTAAACAAATGGTATCTATTTCATATAGGCCTAACCTCACCCACAAATGACATGATAAAGAAAACAAACAATAATTTGCAGGTTAAACCTGGTTAAACCGTCTCTTCCTTTGTAAATGAGTGTTTTTGGCTATGCATGTGTGGAGGTGGAATGAGGTGAGCAGGTCTGCGTAACGTTGTCTGACTAATCCTAAGAAATGTTGGGTCTATAAGAGGTTCGAGGACACAGATGTGCAGCCCCACTGACTCACTCCGTGTCTGTTTTCTGGGCCCACACAGAACCGGCAGCTGCAACCCTCCCACATTTGGAGAGAAAATGACAAGTATCAGGTGTAGATGACTTTTGAAAATTGGACGTTGTTTTTTGTGTTTTGCTCGAGAAAGAAAGCATCTGTCTGTGGTTCTGTGCCTATGTGTAGGTCTGATGTTCTTATATAGCCTAATACACGTTTCGATGACGGGATAATTCATGATTAGCTTGGAGTATGAAATCCCTTTAATAATCGACTGTGATTAGCATGGCCCGGTTTCATTTAACAGACTTATTGTGGAACATGATTATATAGCAGCAGTGATAAACAATAGCTGTAATTGAAATATCATTCACAGAATGTTACGGAGGGGGCTTACAAACATAATTGGTTTTATCTGTTCGTGAAGATGGTGCATCTGTACATCTTCTCAGACGTGAAAGGCTATCATTGTTCACATCGAGAACATTTGCTTTCATTTTTTGAAATGCTTTTCTGAATCACCGGTGGAACGGAAATCGCAAACGCACATGGCAAAGGGCAGATATGGAGAAAAAGAAATGCATCTAAGTATATACAAAGTTTATTTTTCCTTTTTCCATTCTCCACATTCAGCTGAGAGTTCTGTGTGCTAATGGATTATGGAAAAAGACAGGGGTCAAAGTTCGTTGTTTTCATATAATGTACAATGTGTTGCATAACAAAAATTCAGAGAGTAATGGAGTCTGTACCTGTCATTTGGCAACAGAACATTGATAAGTATTTATATTTTCTCCACCTTTTTAAAGCAAATGTTATAGCAGAAGAACATTAAGTAGTACTATGATTAAGACACCTTGGAAGCTTCAAGAGCACTAATACTGATTGTGTCTGTGCATGCTGAAATTGTTTCTACAGTCTCACCGTTTCTGTTCTCAACTAGTTTACCTCAGGTCACAAGTGATTTTAATCTACAAAGACACTGCTGGTTTGCCATCATATTGTGTTTGGGGTCTGAAAGACCCCGAGGCCTTTTTAATAACTCAAAAAACAACTTAGAACATTAAGAATGAAGTTTCAGGTTGATTATAAACACCATTTTGTCATGCATGAAGCATCTTCCATTTAAAACAAAGAAGTTGCATTATTTAAGTTAAAGAAATGCACTGAATCGCCAGATGCCTATAGTTGACTTTTTATTGTAAAGTCTCAAAAAATACAATTAAATTGCCAACAAACAAAAATAGTGTTACTTTATTGACATTTTCAACATGCATTCCTACATGAAAAAACAGGATAAAGCTTTAATAATATGTGCCTACTGGGGTTTGACTAGGCTATAAAAAATATATTAAAAGAGTCTGAAGAGAAAACAAAAGTTTAATTTATTTTAATAAAAGTTTAATAAAAAACTATTATTATTGTTTTTCTCATACATCAGTGGGGAAAATAGTCAACTTCCAGTTAATAAAACATTATTTGTTGTTCAGTATTCAGGCATTTAAAATGATATTCCAGTGCCGAATGTTACGTGTAAGAAACTTTGCGTTTGAAACTTTTTGAGATTTCTAAATGTTAAGCGCTCCGCAGAGGAAGATTTATTAGTCTATCAAAGCTGATCTGGTCAGAGAGAGGAATGCCAAAACACTTTCTCTCTCAGCCTGCGTGACACTATGTGACTGCTTAGAAATTCAAAAGGATAGTTCAGCCAAGTGTATCAAGGTGGGCTATTAGTGTGTGTAGTTGCGTGTGTGCTCGCATGTGTGTGTGTGTGTGTGGTTGCTATTTGGGAAACAGTGAAGCCTGAAATTTTCCATCAGTCATGTGGCCGTGACCTGGATGAGGCGGCTTGGTGGATATCAATGGCTTCCTCCGATAGCTCTGCTGGTCGCAGATACAGATAAGTAATGTTAAAATCATTTAATGGATATTGGCTGCTCAGGCAGCTCTACAAGGCATCTGACCACAGCGTCTGCCTCCTTCATCAGATCAAGAGGCGGCTTCTTATGATTGTAATTAGGGGGTTGAGTGTTAGAGATCTGAAAGATGGAAGATGAGATGATTTGAAATCCTAAAAAAACATTTCGTACTGACTAAGTACGATGCTACAGCACTCAATGTATACAAGTTAAAGGTCCCTTATTCATTTAATAAACAAATGTAAGATTATCTAAACTATAGAATAACACTATTTTGACGAATTTTCTTCATTTTGTGTATTTGCTTTAATGTTTTTAAACATTTTTGTTTTGCAATTAAATAAATGTATGGCACAATTTTATTTGTATCTACAAACACTTAAGCATGCACCTTTAGATAAAAGGATTTTTAAGAGATTGTTGTGAGAAATATTTAAATAAGTCACCCTAAACTTTTAAACGGTAATGTACATTATGAAGTAATGTCACATTACTATGAAAACCAGACAAAAGTCTAAAAATCTAATTCTGACAAAATGTTATGTCACCTATTAATTTCAAAATGTAATTTAATGTCAATAAAACTCTAATATTTGTTTGTTTTACATCAGAGCTCGTCTGACTGCATGTCATCCACTTGGCATTGCCAAGCAGCCTATAGTTTCATATACTGTAGCGAATGTATACAATTTAAAACACTGAAATATGTCAAAAAGCATCCTTCATGGTACATACCGTTATATTTTTTGACAGTCAGCCTAGTTGCAAGTGATTCTTAGTCCAATAAAATATTCACAAATAGCACATTATGATTCAAGAGGCCTTTCAAAATACTACAACTAACCAACTAATGTATTTTAGCCCCAAGTCATAAATTGAAAAGTATGAAAATGCTGATTGAAAAGCCATTTTCTTTGCCCATGGCAGGGTTTGTGAATATACTTCAGTTTCACTGTAGTGAATGAGCAGCAGTGACCTTAACTGCAAATCCTAATTGTTTTTCCTGCCAGCGGCTTTACGTCCGGTCTCCCTGCTCCCAGTTAGTGAGCTTTTCTGTGGGTCCCGCCGGGTCAGAACCTCTTTCCCACTTAAATTCACATCAAACATAACATCTTCCTCTTCACCACAGACAAAGGCTATTTAATCTTCATTCAGTCTCCGTTATTAAAGGGTTTTACATCTCAGTAAGTGATACTTACTATTCTTTGATTACTAAGAAGTACTTGGATCCAATCAGGGCTTAATTTGTGTCAGAATAAACCACCTACTTGTACGCTTTTGAAAATTATTTATGTGTTGGTTGCATATGTACGTTTTACAAAAATACAGTACAAGTATACAATTCTAATATAATACAAATTGCACACACTAATAACAAATAGTATTTTGTAGGCTTACATCATTACATTTACACAAATTACAGTGCATTCAGGATCAGCATGCTGTTCGTGTGTGTAATACCCTGTTTTTCAATTTGAAAAAAAAAATTCATCATGTCCTGATGTTTTATTGCATTTTATTGTTTAAAAGGAACTTATTGGTATTTCTATGAATTCCATTAGTTTGCGTTAATTAAAATTTAACCACAATCGCACTGTTATTGAACAACAGGTGCTATTTTTAGTGCATGATATATACCGTGTGTCTCTGTGATAAGCCACAATAACCTACCACTGCTACAAAAGGATAACAAGAAAGTCGTTTTTGATGAACTACTAAAAGAAATTGCAATAACACATTTGATCTGGTATTACCTCTGAGGGTCAAAGGGGGCTTGGATGATGTAACAGAATACTGGAACCTTACAAATTATAATTTAAGCATTAGATACAGTTTCACAGACCTATATAAGTGTACCCGAGTTGTAGATTTTTGTCCCCAGTCATTAGCACAGAAAGTGTTAGAGTGCATCCAACAGTAAAAAAGTAATATTTTGGTGTATGTTTTTGTTGTTAGATGAGTTGACATCTGTTTTGCGTCTCATCTTTTAATAGACCCTGTAAAGAGTTTGCTGAGATCAGTGGGCAGGAAAATAACAAGCGAAGTGTGCGTGAATCACCGCTAACACGCTGTCGTCTCACTTTTTCCTTCCTTTAGTATTTTATTTTGTTACACCTTCACACATGTAACGATTTACGGTGAATGCAGTGCCGAAAGACAAGCTAAATTGGATCCCAGGACAGTTGCGTCTTTGAAGCCGCGCGGATGCAACAAGTCTTCTGAACTTACGAGTTTTTGGGTCAGCCTGCCGTACAGTCGTAATCCCCAACAATAGACGCTCTTCAGGGACGCGCGTACGGCGTAGCAGCCAACAGGCCTCATTTACATGTTCACGAGTCTTGGTAATAGTTTTGTTGTTTACGAAAACCTAACTATGTCTTTCATTAGCGGTGAGAAGAAGGATTTGTAAGTTCTGCTTGTGTATGCAGTCTTTGATGTTCAACTTTATCTTCCTTTTCGGTGCTCAGCTGTTGTTTTTGTTCGTCGTATGAAGGTGCATTCATCCATATGGCCTGACTAACCTAAGTCCTAACCTTAGGAGAAATGTCATGCGTCACAATAGAATGACACCTATTGACGGACCATGAAGCATGTCTGTTTAGTTCTGCTGGATATTTGTCATATGGAAGTCATCAATATGATTTCCACTTTTAGAGTCATACATCATGGGGTAAATAGTCTGCTGTGACGCTAATGGTTCAAACAGTTCTCAATCAACATAAATTACCGCTCATTAGGAATGATATTTGAATAATATTGTAATCATGCCAAACTCTGCGAGACTTGATTAGGAACTATCAATGATAAAATATATTTTATGGCTTCATAATATCCTGAGAATCAGTTTTATTGGAGCACCCCCATGAAATTAAATATACCAATGATACAGATTAGACAAATTTTCAGCGCTTGCTTGATATTTTTCCAACAACTTTTGCAAATAATTCAACCCAAACCACGTTTCGGCCTTGGGTGTACTCATTTTACTTTTTCGAAATGCAGCAATCCACAATGACATCTTCATAGTATGTGCATAGTATATTATGACTAGTTTTCTTTAATTAATCTATTTGCATATTGAAATGTGATTGGTAATCCATGCATATACTGGACACATTAGTGCTGTACTAGGTGTACGACAGCATAGTTGTCAATACATTTAAAATGGTTTTCTGTCTGAATGTAAATGTACAATGCTCAGCTCGGAGTGACCTTTCATCCCTGCAGCTGTGAATATCCGGGCAAAATGCGTCTGTGTCCTGCAGGGCTGTTGCATAACTCATAGACTCGCTGTTATAAGTCTGTTGTATATGTGGCCTTGAGAGGTCTCTGGTTCTCTACATCATTATAACAGGCCAATTTGTACCAATGTGTGTGCTACAGATTCGCTCGTATTATGTGGAACACCTGCTGGTGTGGTTAGCCTTTCCCACTAGAGGGAGAAAGTCTGTGTCGGGTAATTCATGATCTACAAACTTTTGTCCTTTTGTAGGTCAAGTTATTTTGTATTGGTTTTTGCATCTTTGTTATCTGCAGATGAGCATGTTGTTGGTTACTAACAAGTAAATCAAGACCATTCTCCCCTATAGACATCTTGGTTTGGTAACACTTAAAATAAGGCTGTATTTGTAAATATTAGTAAATGCTAACATGAACTATCAATGAGCAATATAGTTGTTTTACCCTTTATTCATTTTTGGTATTGTTTGTTAATGCTAATACTGTACAATAGTTAATGTTAACAGATACAACTTTTGATTTAAAAAATGCATTGATAAATGCTGAAAATAACATGGACTGTGACACATTATTAAACAATTCTATTCATAGATCACCATTTTAAAAGGGATAATTCACCCAAAAATTAAACTTCTTTCATCATTTACTCACCTGCATGCCATTTTATACCTGTTTGACTTTCTTACTTCTGCAAAAAGCAAAAGAAGATATTTTGAAGAATGTTGGTAACCAAAAAACATTGACCCCCAATTGACAACCATTGTATGGACACAAACTGAGACATTTTTAGAATATCTTTTTTTGTGGAACACAAAAAGAGAAAGTCATTAAAAGGTATTAAATGTCATGAGGGTAAATGAATAATGGCAGTATTTATGAAACATGAACATGAAAATATGCATCATAAATAAGTAAAAGAAAGCATTGCGATATCTCAAACACTCAGCTGTACATCTCAACCGCTTCTGTCGACACTAATAGCGCATCGTTCCGAAGGCAAAAGCTGTGGGTGAATGAATTATTAGTGTGCTTTGAGAGATGTTTTGATATGTTATGTTCCCTTGCAGAAATTATACACACTATTTTAAGATCCTCTCACAGAAATCTTTTTTATTTGAGTAATAAACGGTGTGGTTAAAGGGAACATTACAGTGAGGTTTATGTGCATACTGTATGACTTGCTTTGGATTTTATGTTGCAGTAAAAATCATTCACTGTGGTCTTCAGTCCACAATGGATCAACTTAAGCTTGTGTCAAGATACTGAAATAAATATGTGTGTGTTCATAAAATAACGTATTTAGATGCAAACATGCAGTCATAATTGTATTGGGTACAATGTGAGTGGAAATGAAAATGAACATGATCTTTGAATGTCTCATGATCGCCTGTTGCTTTAAGCACAGCAGCACTCGAGCTGGCATTGACCCCAAGGGTTTCTGCAAAACCTGATCATCCATATTATCCCAGCATGACTTGAGAATGTTCCAGAGAACATCCTGTGTGCTTTAATGAAATCGTGTTCACACGGTCAGTGTTGCAAATTTGCCTGGAATAGTGCAGGATCTTCAATTTTTCATTTTCTTTTTTAAAGAAAGCTGATAGCTGTTACAGCAAAAATAGTTTTTTAATTTTTTGATATATCTTCAAACATATTTAAGTAGTTTTTTTATTTTAGGTATTTTTTATTTATTATTATTTTTTAAATTACAGTAACATTTAAATTTTTAAATTTTTTAAGTGTATTGTTATGTAAATTTTTTAAACATTCCAACTTCAGTCTTATACCTTATACCATTTATTAATTTTTTTGATTAAATAAATAATAAATAATATAATAATATGATAAAGTATTCAAATGAATAGGGAAATAACACAGGTGTTCCTCCTGAGGAACGCGGTGACAGTTAACATGTTAATAAACATATTTAAAAACACAAAAAAATGGTGTATACAAAACATTTGGTAAATATTGTACATAAAGTGAAAATAAGCAATTGTTTCCAAACTGGCTATTCTAGTATTCCATAAATACTAGTTTTGTTTGTATTTACACTTGGATCTTTAATATATGCATTCCAGTAATACAAAAATCTATATACCATCTTGTAAAAATATGTTATTTGGCATATAATATTAAGAACGGTGATAGAAAGCATTTACTTCCTGCCCTTGCCCTTTCTCTTGTCTATCGAGCGGCCCGTCGACCTCTTGCACACTGATGATGCAGCAAAGCATCTATCAAATCCTCAAAGGTCACCAGGCTTAGATCCCTCAGGTCAGACCTGCCTTCCTCACAGTGGTCTCCTGCCGCTTGGCATCGTGCCCTGCTGGCTCACAGCTTGAATATGAGGTGACATATTTTCAATAGGGACCATCACCTTTTCCTGAACTGTTGAATATACATTAGGCTGGCACGGCTCCTGTAGAGCGAGCGAAATTCCTCATGCTGCGTTCCTCGTGTCCGAAGCCATAAGAGCCGAAATCCCTCATGGTCTGCGTGTCCTTTGTGTCCGAGATGCCATAAGATAACTTTGAACATCATAGAGTGTCCACTTTACTGACGGTCTGGAGACGTGTCCTTTGAATTTGGCATGTGAGATGCACTCAGTCTAATGGTTAGAATGGAGTTTAGCATCAGCCAGTGCTATGTGCTATTCTTTATTTACTACCATGAGTTAGCTAAAATACCCTTAGAAGCTGTTTAAGCCAAAATGTTGAATTGGAGGTTCAGCCCAAATGAAGATCAAGTCATTCTCTCTGTCTATATGTTTATCTGTCTACACTCTAAAACTATACAATTCAGGGGACCTCTCAGCTTAAATATATATATTGTTCTTGACGTAAAAAATGAGTTCTGAAATGCATTACTTTTTTACTTGTAATTGTCGGACATCGCAGAGTGTTCTGTTTAGCATCAGCCAATAAAGCATTTATCTGTCTACATTACAGACTCTTGTTGAGGTCTTTAGTGATGACACACAAATTATGCCTATTGATTCGATATACTATCATGAAATTGTATTTAATTTTAAGCTGTTGTGCCTGTAGTGTTGGATATTGAGGGATACCTTTATATGTGTGTGTGTGTGAGGAAAAGAATGTGACTGTTAATGGAGTTTAGCATCAGCCAGTGCTATGTGCTATTCTTTATTTACTACCATGAGTTAGCTAAAATACTGTCTTAGAATTTGTTTCGGGACTGGTAAAATGTTGTAATTGGAGGTTTATGATAGGTAAAAATGCCAAAAACATTTGTCCCGAGCTTTGTAAATAGCAATAGCAGCTAAGTCATTTCTGATGTCTGCATTAGAGAACATGGTGGTGTGAGGCTGTAAATCTCTTTAAAGTTGATTGAAAGAATATTTGTTCATCTATGTTTAAATTAGTGCCCCATCAGTAATCCATCTAAATCATTTCCTATTACTGTATTTATTATGTTGGATCAATAAATAGTTGCATTCATGTTGACAATTTTAAGTTCATGTTACTTAGAAATGTGTTTTATTGTGGCAAAAAACGTCTTGACTTAAAACATTATGTTGGATCAACTCAAAATATTGCTTTGAATTAATGTAATTCTGTCTGGCTCAAGTTAAAATTCTAGTGGAAAACGTTAACATATCTATTGTTGTCAATGTCTGTATCCGGCCCATCCGTCCATCTATCCATCCATCCTATTGTATTTATTTATCTGTTTATCGTGTCTGACTTTTGTGTTTGTCTATCTGTCTGTCTATCGTGTCTTTCTATCTATCTTGTCTGTCTGTCTGTCTATCGTGTCTTTCTATCTTGTTCAGTCTGTCTATATTTTTTGTCTGTCTATCGTATCTATCTGTCTGTCTATCTATCATGTCTGTCCGTCTATCTGTCTAGTGCATATCTATCTACAGTATCTATCTAGAAAATAGTACATGATCTTGAGATCTATCTTTAATATCTATTAAGGGACTTTAACGTTTGACTTTTGATTTTGCTGTTTAATACGTGTAATAGTTTCTATAGTAAATTCAATTTAAGGTGAACTAGTTCTTATATAACCATTTGAGAATATGACCCACAGAGTTCTTTATAACTAATAGCTATTATGGAGAACTCTCTGAATTGATGTGTTGAACAGAGGAGAAGCTGACAAAGTCAATAATCAAGTAAAAAAGCTGTGACACCAAGTCTAGGTTGTCTGTAGAGATTTATTACGGCAGACCGTCTTGCCCAAAATTCTACAGTAAAGCTGTTTCAGTGCCCATTGAACTTCTATACAGAGGTCTTTTTCTCAGCAAAAACAGCATGTCCATATTTCTTCATAATAACAAACTCTGATTTCTCATGTCAGCAGAGGCAAGTCAAAAAACGTCCTCCGCCTCCGAATTGATTTTCATTGAAACACCAGCACATTGACATAGTCAGACCAAAAGCATGCAGGAATCCAATAAAACGTCCTAGAAAGCGTTGGTCTTTGCTCAGTGGGTGATAACACAATTATGCCAAATCATCTTTATCAAAGTGGTTGGAGGAGGCTAACCCTGTGACCTCATCAGGCACCCACAGCGTGTGTGGACAAATAAGCCGCTGCGTGGGGCGGCGCTACAGTGACCCATGTAAGCAATGTGACCTGGGAGATTAATGAAGCACAGAGCACAGAGTTTAGTGAGGAGAGGACTAAATCTTTGGCCCCCTACTGTCACTAATAAGGTGAGCAGGTGTGTTGCTAGTGCACGTCTTATTTTATAAAATAAAACACTATAAAAATGTAAAACCTCTCAAAATCTTCTAGTGACTTGTTCCATCTAAATTTATCAATTGGCACAACTGTAAATTATTAATTGTGGCAACAGCCTGTTCCTTAATTTCACAAAACTTTATTTGAGCCAATTGAAAAATTTAGACAAAACAGTCAGTAGAAGTTGAGAAGTTTTTCCCAATTATTTACAGTCAACATCATTTCTTTGAATGTTGTTTCCTCCATGTAAACATGTTTTGGTGTTTACTCATTTTACTGGTGATTCATAGTCATGATGTCAAAACTTTTTAAATATAATAAAGGCATCTTAAAGGTTCTTTTGAGGTTGTATAGTTCCATAAAGAACCTGTAACCTCCACAAAACCATTTTGTTGCCTAAAGGATTCTTTTGAGTGGAAAATAAAGGTCTCTGGTAAAAAGGAGAAAATAGCCTTTTTAAAACTGTTGACTAAAAGTAAAAAAAAGACTAAAACTGTGGACTAAAAGAACCAAAAATTGCTCATCTATGGCATTGCTGTGAAGAACACTTTATATTACCTTTATTTTAAATAGTGTAGTCTCATGCCAACATGTACAGTATAACATTGAAACTGTGTCATTTTAATGTTTATTGCCTGACCCCATGTACTTTTATTTAGTTCCATGAGAGTTAATTTTATCAAGGACGCAGGATTCATTTGTGATGGAGGGATTTGTAAAAGCAAAGTTATCTGGAGGCGAACAAAGAATAGAAAGCAGGCTGAAAGGTGAATCTCGCAGTTCCGGTCTCTTTAAAACACGAGGATGACACTTTTTAAAAGCAGATGAGAGACACTGTTGATGTCTTTTTGTTGTTTCCTTTAGCGGTTCTAAGAAAATAGTACAGAGTATGTTTTTCAAAGACAAGATGTATAAAACGTTCAGGACTGATCCAGAAACAGAAATCACTGAGTGATTATGCATGTTAGTGCTTATACTTAGAAATGGATTTTTTTTGTGCTGCGCTGCGCGTGTAAGATTTCAGAACAGCTCATTTGATGGGCAATGCTTTAAAGTTTAATAATGTAACAAATTTTCAAGAGGAACGAAAAAGTTCATCACAGGTAATGCAGGGCAAGGCTTATCCATTGGATTGTGGCAAGTAAACTGTAATATTATTGGTTAATTTTATTTTTCCGTCCACATGGCCTTGGTTAAATGAGCAAAACTAGTCTGTGCTTTGCATCATTATATAGCTGAGGTCTTAAATATCACATTATTTTAAAATCCTGTGCACACTCTGCATCGCTTGTTATGACATATAATGTTAGTGATAAACATTTGTAATATTGCTGCAACAACTTTGGTTTATTGCATTTACTAATGCGTTTCAAGAACATCATTACAGTAGAGTAGTTAGACTAAACTGGTAGATTAAATTAGTGTAAAATGTGTGTGTGACTCGTACCAGTCACTCCTAGTTAATGAATTGCAACATTTTAATGCTTTTTTAGTGTTGGAGTCAGACACAGCATGGCTCATGACAAAAATAAAATAAAATAAAATGTTTTTTTCCAGTCTAGGATGTACTTGTGTGTAATGAAAATGTGACAAACTAGAATGTAAAAGATATGAGTAGTACTGTGTGGTGCATGAGTCATAGATACTTTTATATATTAATATATATAGATTTTTATATACATTATGACAACCCCAACTTGCCAGCTTTTGCAGTTATGCAGGTGGTTATGTAGCTTATGTAGTTTTCTTTTCATTGCATGAAAAATATTCTTGGTGGGTAAGTAGATGCTGACTGTTTTCATTTTCAGTAAACTAACCCAATTAAACTGAGTGTGATGTATTTTGTTCAAATTGCTGTTTGCATGCTGTGGAACGTATTGCAAACACTAGCCGGTTCAGTTTGCAGTAATCACAACATGCTGCGGATAAATGCTGCGGTTGAATTTGGATGTTGACAGATCCAAAACTGAAATCCTGGATAAATACATTGATAAATTGTGAATTGCTGTTTTATTTTGAAAATTGTGTTGGTTGGTTGATTTTTTGAAAGTAAAGTAGATGTTTTTATGGTCTTAAAATCTTTTGATCTGAAGGCATATATTTAAATATATAAAATGATCTATGTGAAGAAAAATCTAAATGTGGCAACATATTTATTTATTTTATTACAAATCAAACATTTTTATTTTAAAGTTATTGAAATGAATTATGTGGGCTGAATAATGAAGAGAAAGGAGCCAATAAGATGATGAGATAATGTTTTTAAAATCTTTTTAGGATGAGACCTCTGCATGATAATAGTATATTTTCGCAAATTTTGGCCACCTTGAAGATGCTACAATATAATAGTTTTGACTTATTTGGGATTTTTTAGTCAAAACTTAATTCCCCTGTTCTTAATTCCCTTTAGTTCTGATAAGTCTCATTTCAGCTTACTATTAAGGATGTAGAATTCAACATTTTATAGTCCCAGAAACTTCTCTATTCTTTTTGATTAGTATTTTACATTCTGGTGTCTTCAGGAACTAAACTATATCTGTTTTATATTTCCATCCCGTTGCCCCATAAAAATTCCACTTTTTATTGTCACTGCCAGACAAAATAACCATATTAATCGGTTCGACTGTGCTTGTGATTTTTCATCTCTGATGTGCTGTTTCTTGCTGTGATTAATAATTAATGAGATTCTGAACTATGGGAAACTATCTGTTTGGGGTATTCTACGTGTTTTTACCCTCTCAGCTGATCTGTTTGGGGTTTGGTATAATCGTTCATGTATTTTTCGGTTGGGTGTCACTATTTATTTCAAATGAAACTAATCTCTGAGCATTGAGAAAGCATGCAGACAAGCATTCCAGCATGTTTCTGTGGCTTAATTACTACATTTCCTGTTTATAGCACATGCTAATAATTATAAATGCGATCCGTGTAATGGCGTGAATAATAAAACGGCTTTTAATCAGTTAATGCATGAAAGATCATTTCACTCTTGTGAGAAACAAAACATTCATATCAGGTCTTAATAATCAACAGCGTTGAAAGATTAGACAATTTAATTTCAGCCAATCAGATTAAGAAATAAATAAACAAATCAGGGCCCGACCTGTGCTGGGAAGGCCATGTTATTGCATGCCGTATTTTTATGAATTGACAACGACGGGCCAAATTGCTGTCATAAAACTTTTCCATTATGAAATTCCTCCCTGAAGATTTGTAGTAGGCAGAGATTCACTCTGTAACGCTGGTTCACACCCTACCAAAACAGAGCTATTTATTTTCTGAAAACAAAGGATGAATGAAATAAGCTTTATTTATTTAATTATTTGAGTTTTGTTAATGAACAGGACCTGCATGGCCTACAATGAAACATACAGTGGGATTTAAATGTCCTCTATCATGTCATAGTGCAAGAGATCCACAAATGTCTTTCTTTAACAAGCTACATTTTTGCTGTTCCAGTATGAATCATTAAAGGGGAAGTACAGGGCAAGATGTGGCATTTAGCTTTTTTATGCATGTTGGTGCTGTGCAAATAATGGTTCACAGAATCTTAGTTTTAGCAAAGAACCTTCTAGGTATAAAAAACGTATAATAATAAAAAGTTATAAGTTATAAAATATAACAATAAAGAAATTAAAGTATAAATTAATTATTATATTTTATTATACTAACTTTTTTAAACAAATTTTTAAAATAAAAATATTCAGTTTTTGTACATTATGTCCATATATAATCCCAACCTGTTGAAGCTCATATATCTATCATTAAAGTAATCATGACTCCAGTTGGTAACTAAATGAATTGCTACTATATATTTGAAAGAGAAAAAAATATTTTTAGCTTATTTAGTGTTGTTGAAACATATAAGAGCACTAAATTTAAACATGGCAACACATCGATAACTTGAAATCTCATTGGTTTCCCCGCGTCTCATTTGTTGTCATACCTTATTTTGTAATGAGATTGGTTTTAGCCTGTGTTCTCATAAACAGTACATGTGAGACTTTGAAGCCCATGCCTATATGTAGCTGTCTCCAGCGTTCAATCTGGAAGATTTATTTACAGCACATCACTGGATGTGGAGCTAAAGCGAGGCATGATAGGAATTCTTCTTGGCGTTGCTATTATGAATATTGGAGTATTTTGATGGATTACTGGAAACAAGGTATTAGCCATGCATCGTTTACAAACAGTATGAGACAACAGCGCTGGAATCAAAATAATACATTTCATGTGGATTAGAAAAAGAGAAACAAACATAAAACCGTTAGTTTCTTGTTTTCTCTATCCCAGCAGCTCTCCTACATTTTTCACTGATCCTAAATTTTAATTTGCCTCATTATTGAGACAAACACCAGACAGGAATAAACCAATGATATATTGATATTTTTATATTGTGTTTATCAACCGAAACATGAAGCGCCATAAATAAAGCCTGTTCTTGTGGGAAAATCGTGACTGTGCATACATTTTACAGAACCCAAAATACGTTCCCGCTGGTACAAATTGCTGCAGTTTCTGCAATTTCCAGGTAAAATGTTCACTGTGGTATCCTGATAGCGAGCACATAATAGTTTTTAATTTTTGATTGTTTTTCTAAAAACAAATATTTTGTTGTACACCTACTTTTAAGTTTTCCATAGCCCTGCTACTGGATGCAAAACTGAAAATTTCATAAAGTTTAATTTTAAAGTTAAATTTTTGAAGTTAAATTTTTGAAGTTAAATTTTTGAAGTTAAATTTTTAAGTTACATTTTTGAAGTTTAATTTTTGAAGTTTAATTTTTGAAGTTCAATTTTTGAAGTTCAATTTTGTATATATATCAGTTTGTCATTTTCCTTTGTTCACAAACATTGTACAAATTTGTGGTAGCAATCAGTTAACAAATTATTTCTAGACATGCCTTTCTGGACATAATTTTGTAAAACTTGCTTTTGTAAACAGTATATAAACATTTTACATGAAAAATCACCCCTTTTACCCACATGTACATATTTTGTGTTTACATTTACATTTAGACACTTTTATCCAAAGCGACTTATTATTAGGAGTAATATTATAATAGTAATATTACAAATATTAGGAGTAAACATTATAAGTATAAATGTAATATTAAATAATTTTTCTTGCTTACTGTCATTGATAAAGCCCCCTTCACTGGCAAGGGCAGACTAACTCAAGGTGGCAAGAATATAATATTAGTAGAGTTTGCTCAGCTGCAGAATGAACAGATGGCAAGATGAGGCCAGTTACGCCAGATACACTTTCTTTTCTACAGTTGTTGTTTACACTGTCAGGAAGAAAAGGCGACATACACTTTGTTCTTACAACAGAGAAAACACCCCCCCACACAAGTCAATTACTAACCTGATCCAATACCTCAAACCACCTTTACAAATAATTCCAGGTTGTCTTTGTGCTCTTTCCTCTAAGGATTTTGAAGCGCCTGGCGTGTCTTGCATTAATTTGAACATGGTGAAACAGAAGGATAAAACGGTAAGAGTGTGATCGTACGCTGATCTCATGATAGATAGTGTGCAAAGCCTCATGGGACGGGAACCCTCGACACCCTTCGCTATTGTTGAGACCTCCACCGTTCTGGTTAAGAACAGTTGTTTTAATCTAATCCCATGCTGATTACAATATGATACTCATAAGCTGTTGTGCACTTTGACACCCTGTCAGAGAATTTTAAACATCACATCTCAAGGACACCATCGCTAAGCAAACACTCTCTCTCTCTCTCTCTCCCTCAGAAACCAGAAAGGCATCCACTTGGTCGGTCTGTGCGTTCAGAGAGTTGCCCTGTATCGATGACGCCGACCCGCTTTTTCTAGAAAAGTCCTGCTCGTATAATTGGGCTTAAGGTTGCCTCTCATTATGTGCTTGTCGAACAGCAATCTTACACTTTGCCATCTGTTTATTTTAACGTTAATCATATTCATTCTCCAGCGGTATAATTCCAGATGGCTTCCGTAATTGTGCAGTTTCTTATGCAGCTGTTTTATGGGCAGTTTAGGAGGCAATCCAGACCCAGATGATGGAGCGCCGCTGCAAGTGTAATGGGCAAATAGTCGTTTTTCCCAAGCTCGACTTCAACTGGCATCAGCCAAGTAGTTTAATTGCGTCTTGTGTAAGGGACTTGCTCAGGTTTGACGGAGAAACTATTTAGAAAATACAGGGTGTCACAGCCGGAAAAATAGTATATGAACCATAAAAAAATATATTTTCTCTGATACAAGCCAGAGCATTTACAGGGTAACATTTTTTCTATGTGAATTTCTAGAAAAGTTTAGTAGGTTCTTTTACAGGTTCAGAGTTGCGAAAGTTGAAAATTGTCATTGTGTACTTTAAACATATGCTGTGAAAGACGTGAGAATTTCTGAAGAAAGAAAATATGCTTGAAGACCAAAAAATCATATGACAACTTTTGTGTGACCCCATCTGTTTTTTACACTATGTTTCAGATCTTCTTTACTTGTTTTTATTTTGTGTTTTCTTGGCTGTCGTTTGATATCAGGAATTGTGTTCTTTATTTCAGTGCTTCTGTCTTTGTGACTGCATACATTTTTTTTTGGAAACATCATCTTTTGTATTATAGAAAAAATATACAGGTTTGGTAAATAGTGCGAACAGAGACAATATTTATTTTAGATGCTATACAGAGAAAAGAGAAAAAAGTTCTAAGAAAGAAAAAAACTTCAGGTTATCTGTGAATTCTTGCACTTTCCAGTCTGATAACTTTGTATTTTAAATCAACACGTCTCTAGCAGATGTGTCATGACAAATTTTTTATAGGGCACCGGTCTGCTTTTGACATGGCAATATGAGAACACCCTCATTACAGCTCCGGCAATATCGTCTGTTTGGATAAAAATCACATTAACGTTGTGGAGTCACAGGCCACAGCTGTGATGTCCACAGATTTCTGCTCCTGTTTGATTGGTTCTCACACACGTTTCATGCGGGTCGAGGGACCCTTGGCGGCAGATACCTGGTACAACAATATGATGTGATAATCCTCTAACCATCCAATCATAACGGAGAAAACAACTTCACGTTTACACATATTTATCTCCTGAGGCGAACGCTAACATCTCTCTCGCCGGGGTGTTGTACGTGTTTCTCATTAAGATTTATGAAACGTTATATTAAGTGAGCACCAGACCCAAAGTCCTTCAGAAGTGTTTGATCATCCTGCATTCTGACAGTCATGGTCCATATAACTACAGATCGTTTAATGATATATTCATTATACTGCTGACTGAGTAATTACAAAGTACAATTGTTCTGTTAAAGCAATTTTTTCTTCTTGTATCCCTGCTGACTCACTTGAAAAATTTATAAGATCTTCCCTGCCAACCAACTTTTGTTTTAAGGTAGTTACCTGCTTTTAAATGACATTTAACCTGATAACGGTCACTGCACATATCGAGTTAAAACATGGAAATGTGTCTGAAGTAGAATTTTAGATATTTACAGATATTTTAGATAGATTTTTTCTATCTTTTTTACTTTTTAAATGTAGGTATTTTTAAAAACAACATATAATCTAATAAATAATAACAAATAATAACATTAATTTTTTAAATGTTTTTTTGTTTTTTATTGTTATAAACGTGTCAAATATTTATTCTTAGACCTTTCCATTAATGCATAGTTGGTGATAATTATTTTAGAATTCAACTATAAAATAATAAAGTGAATAGCGGGTGAGTGTTCCACCTGTGGAACGGTGACAGTTAACAGGTAAACTAAGATGAACATAAACACCCTGTAACGTTATTGCTTGTCGATCAAACCAACAGGCTTTCACCATGCCAAAACATGAAGACATGCTTGCGCTAATTGACAGTCGCTGTGCTTTCTGGCTATCCCAGATGTAAGACGGTGGACATCTGGTGTGGACTTTGCGCCCTCATACAAAATGCCCACAGGGCCACCTGTCCGGTGATTACTTTCAAAAGGCCATGGGAGTATTACCTGGCCTCCAGCCATATACACTTCCAAGTCTTCCAGTGACAATGGAGAGGTTTACTGAGGCTCTGGAGGAGACACTGTGAATAATAACCCACCGCGTGTCACTCACGAGATGTAATAAAGCACGCAGAAAGTGTGGCGCATACAGCTGAATTATGGAGTGCTAGCCGTGTCTGGTTGAAGACGCGTGAAATGGAAACCCACCAATCATTGGCGGTCTAATGGCTCCCGAGAGGGAGTTTCTGTCTTTGTTTGGTATTTAGCATAATGGGTAGGGCGAGAAATTCATGCTATGTATGTAGAAAATGTATCATTGGAAGAAATGCGGCACAGGAAATAATGGGAAAAATGGATTGGCTGTGCTCGATTCTCATCTCCCTGTAATGCTTCTACAGATCTTTTCTCCATTTTATTACAGTATGTGAAAGAAAGATGTTATCTAGTTGTGCATGACACTTTTGGAGGATCGAGCATGTGTCCTTGCAGTGTGCCTTCACAACATGCTGGGTAATATGTCTCGTTTTCGTTAAAACTCGTGTAAAACCAATTCCCGATTCAGCAATTTTGTTACTTCTCCTGCATTTTACCCAACATGCTTTATGTGACTTTTCCAGTCAGTGAGGACAAGGGATAAAACCTGCTTACAGGACTGCTTTTTAAATCACTTTATTGTGTGCTACACCAAAAACTGTCAATACAATTGCTGTCAAAGTAATGTAGTTACATACCTTCAATCATGCGAGGAGAAGAGATTGAGAATGAGGAAGATACAGCAGAAGTAATATAATGCTAAAATGTGTGTATCTGCCTGTTCGTCCTCTTTTCATCTATCTATTCATCCATGCATCTGTCCATCCATCCATTTATCTGTTTGTCTGTCTGTCCATTAATCCATATATTTGTTTATTTGTCTGCCTGTCTGTCATTTGTTCATCTATCCATACATCTTTTTATCTATCTGTCCATCTATTTATCTGTCTGTTATCTATTCATTCATCTGTCTGTCTGTCTTCCATCCACCTCTATCCGTTAAAGATTAAATGAGATGATTATGTACGTCTCTGAAATGTATGTATATTAATTTATTGGCATTATCCCTGTATTTTAAACAGACTCAAGGTCATTACTGACTGTCATTACACTGAAGTGTACGTTATTGTAGCCCTTCACATCAGAATAATTATAAATACATGTTTGGCATACTAACAAAATGTCCCAATTTAATTTTATTTCTTTTTAGAGACAATGTCCCACTCCTTCCTCTATGCTTTTATTGAGCTGGTGAACTGTTATTTGTTTAACAGCTGATCTCCTCAAACTGCTCCGTCAGCTGTTTGTGTAATCGGGTTTAATCCTTATATGGCCAAAACAGCTCTCAGGCCAAACAGAGATGCAATATGAAGTCCATACTCGCATAAAGGAGACTCCAGAGAGCCATGGTGTTTTCAGGATAAATGGATTTGATTGTAGATTTTTGACACGTTTGTTTACTGTTACTTGATTGGCAAGCTGATGGGTATTGACGATTTGTGGGACCCTGAGTGGTTTAATGATAAAGTATAGATCTTTTTCAAATGAGACAGCGTAGATCACCGGTGTAGGTCTCAGTTGACCAAAAAACACTTTGCCAGCTAAAAATGTTGCTGCTTTGAAACATATATCCATTAGCCAGCAGTGAATGTCTTAAACTATATAGTGTATGTGTTTTAGTGCCTGGACCTGTTTTGTACTTAGACGATTGCAGAAAGATTGTTATACAGCACAAATGTCAAGACAGCATGTCTTCCGAGTCCTGCTAGGCTGTGTAAAGTTTATCACCATGGAAACAAGTGCACTACTGTATAGATGGATGATGTGAATTTGGATTGGACGTCCTGCTCCCAACAAAATTTAACAGTATGAACTAAAACATCAAAATGTGGCATCTTTTTATTCTAATTCAATTTTGTGTCCTAAGGTTTCCTTTTGCCATCATTATACAACATGGATTGTAAGTTTTGCATGTTGCGTGGCTTTTAATACAGTGTCAATTTGGACCATCAGGCAAGCTTTAAACCGCAAGAGTAAATTGCAGCTCATATCAGCGTTCAGAGACACTTACTTAAATTGAGAGCTTGTTCTTTGTAGTCCTCAAAGTAGTTTCCTATTCTGGATTCAAACCGAGTAATTTCGCCAAATGGCAACAAGTTTGCCGCATTGATTGAGCGTGAAGGTGAAGCGGGATCTTAGAAATTAATGCAACATATGTTCAGCTTTATGCAACATATGTTCAGCCCAATGAGTTTTTGAGATTTCTATTATTTTATCAATATTTTGTGAATATTGGGGGCAGAGGTGAGGGAAAACAAAGTGTGTGCTTTTCTCATGTGGGGAAAAGTCATTACCTTCTACTTTCAGTGAGTTTTTTGCCTCAAATGCCAATATTCTATTAACTAGCTCAGGAGACCAAAAACTTTTAGAGAAACTACAGAATCAAACAGGGTGTAAAACTGAAGTCTGTGTCTTGTAACACAAATGTTGCGCATTTGCAGTAGAGATGGTTTTTAAGGTGACAACCCACCCATTTTTAGTTTCGGTGCACTGAAGTTGAAGTTTGTATTAAAAACCTTTGTTTTTGGCACTTGATTGAGTGATAAAAGTTTCACTCAATTTAAAAGACAATAAAAATTGCATTTGTAAAAATCTGTTATTAGTTATAGAAAAAAGATTTCAGAATATTAAAAAATAAATGAATAACTCAACGCAATGCTGTTTTTAAGCAGCAATTTTAAAGCAAATTATTTACTCACTGTCATGTTGTTCCAAACTCATATTATTATTTCTTCACCCACAGAACAAAAGTTGAGTGATGGAAAATTATTATTTTCATGCAATATCATAAAATTAGTTTAAAGGCTATATTCCAGTTTTCAATATTCCAAACAAGTAAAAGTAAAACAAGTAAAAGGACTTTGTAATGACACCTAAAGCAGAGAATTGTTTTGTGTGAATTTTAACCTCAATGTTGAAATCAAAAAAATGTTGAAATATGTTGGACATACAAACAAGGCAAGAAAATAAATCAGAGGTTGTGTAAGTGGTCTTATTAACACTGGGTCATTTTCACACACAAACACAAGGATTAATGGTGGCAGCTGTGCTACTCCGAAGACTTTTGTGACCTCATTAGTACAAGCATATGGCCCATCCCATAAAGCACTCAAGTCAATTAGAAAGAATGAAAATGAACTGACAACATCCCTGAAAAGGATAATGCATCAGTTAGCTAGACCAACTTCATTATTTACCATGCCAGCACATTCAGTAACATTGTCATTCTTCTCTTCCCCTCTCTATGTTTGTCAAATTCGTGGTTCATTTATTTTGGTCAGGAGGAGAAATTGGTGTCCGGGAAGCATACTTACAGGCCATTGGTTGTTCCAGAGAATTACTTCAATTACTACCTCCTGGTTCCTGGAAAATAAGACATTTTATGCTCATCAGAGCTCACAAGATTTCCTCTTACAAATCAAGGGACACGTTTGATTTTAAGCTTGTGTGGGACCGGTGTCTGCCCACCAAAATCTGTGCGAGGAACCTGAATGATTGCTTAACACCATAAAATGGATCCTTTGCTAATGGTGGTGTGAACTTTAAAATAAAAAGGATGGGAGACGGGAAGCTTTTAGCTCTTTTCCACTATTATACATAGGAGATTTCTGGCTGAGCTGAAATCAATCAGCTGATAAGTGCTCTGGCCTTTATCATTTACGCTCAGAACTTAATAATGAGACATAATGATCATACGTGTATGTGTATTTAGTCTGAGACTACTACTGAAAGTGCATAATTTCTTTTTCAAATACAATAAAAATGGCAAATTATACTGTCTTCACAACAGTCTGAGGGAAAAGTTGAAATGAAAAAGTGACATTTCGTATAATTATTTGTTATGTTTACTTTAAAGAGGATGTTGATTGTATAAAAGAACAAATTGTACCAGGCGGGGCAGAGGAAAAGTGGGTGAAGTGTGTATGTGTGGTAAACAATATTAAGATTGAGAACGGAGAAAGACTGACGCAATACCAAGAATATGTAAGATGTCTTTTCTGCTCGGAGACAAAAGAAGATGCAATTTTATGACAGTTGTGTATTTACACAAAGTTTGTCTCAGCATGCATCAAATCATAGTAGAAAATCAGGGCATGTATTCACATAAAATCCACAGTGAAGTGACTTCCAACAAGGTCTTATTTTAAAATTACAAGCATTTATTTGAAGAATAACATTAAAAGTAGCTCCTACATTCACAGTAGCCAGAGATAAACAATAGAAAGAGTGTATTTTATTTGAACTAAATAACTAAATATGCAGTCTACGTGATATCCCACTGTAAGTGTTTGCTTGTGTTTTTGCAGATCACACATTCAGCAAACAGAGAGCGGATTGCGGTGAAGAGTACAGGGGATAATATTTAATTTACAATCGTCTCAAATAGTATTAACAGCCACACAGTGCTGACTGGCGTGGAATATTCAAAGCTAATCATTTTGCAGCAGTTTGATTTGTGCAACTCTTCTACTAATAAATACAAGAGACACTGTCAGACGGAGACAGAAAGAGAGAGACAGGTAGACACGGAGAGAGATAGCAATTTATTTCTGTTTCTGGGAGGGCATTTATTTCCTCTGAATGGTCCTAGTGCAGTACACCAGCATGATGTAGGATACTATCTGTATTGATTAAATTTATCAGTTATTTTTAACTACAGATTGTAAAGATTAAATTAATGCAACTTCATTGTTTTTGGCAAAGAGTAACAATACAGTAATCATTAAATGAATCAGAACTAGCGATGACTGATTCGTGAATGAATCACATGTTTGAGTTTTTTCAATGTTTTGTACCAGTGGCACAAATTAAGTTTCTCAAGCAGTTTAGCACTCAGTAAAACAGTAAATAAATACTTTTTATTCGCAAAGTACAAAATAAGTGCTGCAATACTAAACTACAATAATATATAATTGTATTCTAAGTATATATTAATATTACATAGAATATTAAATAATCAAATATTATTATTCATTTTTTAAAACTTGTTGACACCAAAAGTGATACATAACTACAAAGTTTAAAAAATAGTTTGAACAATTGAACAATATGTGTTGCTTATGTATGTTTGGTCAAAAAATAAGAACTGATGGGCTATTTAAATAGTTAATAATAAACAATCACTTTAGTATTACTGTATTCATTCATCTTTCTTGATAATCTATCTAATCTATCTATTTTTGGTGTGCAATGTGTCCCATATTTGTATTGCCAATTCTTCAATTTAATGCACTGAAAATGTGTTAAATGTCTCTATATATATACATACAGTACAGTATGATCTGCTAATGTATACAGTAGGTCAAACACGAGCACATTTGAGTTGCTGTTGCATGAGGTTCATCTATCTC
The DNA here is from genome assembly GCA_019155185.1 of Beaufortia kweichowensis. Taxonomy (NCBI): domain Eukaryota; kingdom Metazoa; phylum Chordata; class Actinopteri; order Cypriniformes; family Gastromyzontidae; genus Beaufortia; species Beaufortia kweichowensis. Next base: position 17,042,470 of record CM032796.1, read on the forward strand.
GGTTCAGGCAGGAATAGTCAGTATTCCTTCATAATCACCTGTGCTGAAGGTTGTTTTCTCCTAATGGAAGACAAAGTGTTCTGCTAAAGAATCAATGAGCTTGTCATTCACAAGTACGTCTGAATCTGGCAAAAGGTCGTGTAGACTTGAATGTCAATTGCAAACGCTTACTGGTCTGGAGAATGAGAGTGGCAAACGCACATCCTCCCACAGACTTTCAGTCGTGATATTACAAGATGTTTGAAGACAAACAGATGCTTTCATCAAAAGTGTATGTTACATGTGAAGTCAAGGCTCATTAATTTGCCTGATAGGTGTATGAAGATTTACATAATTTTGTTTGTCATTCTAATGAATGTCATGGGACCATACTGTACATAATCATAATAGATAAAAAACCACAGAATAGCAGAATTAAAATGTGTACCACAAAAGAAGATATTTTGAGAATTTTTTAGGTTGGTTTGTGTCCATACAATAGAAGTCAATGGGGGTCAATGTTGTTTGTTTATCAACATTCTTCAAAATATCTTCTTTTGGGTTCTGCAGAAGAAAGAAAGTCATGTTTGGAATGACATAAGGGTGAATAAATAATTCTGGGTAACTTATCATTTATGATACATTGTGTTGTAAAACACCCATACAACATAATATGTTTATTCTCTCCGTGTTCCAATTAACACAACAATGTTTCAAGCAAACAGAATGTTTGTTTTTCTTTTAAAGATTTGACTTAAACCTTTAGAATTTCTGAATTAAAGGATTACTTCAGGCCTAAACCCCGCTGACAGGCAAACATTTGCATAGCACGACATTAGGAACCCGTGAAGTGACAGAAAAAATAAACAATACCAAATCGTGGCATGGAGCAAAGCCAGGAGACGTGGATAAGGTCCTGATGCCTGAATTTTTATGCTCTTTCAGCACTGCAGAATTCAAATCAGTCTCAGCCTTGTTTTCAGAGCATTTTAAGGTCAGACAGACTCATTATTTAACTGCTAGACAAAAAACATTATTATAATTAGAGGTATAAGAAATCAGATTTGACATTAGATTAGAGTTTTTAGTTCTTGCACTTAGATCAAAGATTGAAAAATGATTTTGTTTGAATTAAGAGGTTACATCATAATTTAGGATTTGCTTTAATGTCTGGATGATCCATCTATTAGTTTTACAGAAAAAAACGAAAAACTGTATATAAAAACTGTATATATAAATTAAGCAACCTTGTTGGATTTGGAATTTTTGGATTTTGGATGGTGTAAGTGAATCTAATGTGATAGATAAAGGCATAAAACCTCACATAAGACCTCACATACTGTGAGCTTGTAAACATGATTCTTCTGTTCTGTATTGCATTATATGTTATATGATATGTTTATATAATATGTGTTTGATATTTATGCACTTTTTGTACTGTTTCTCAGAGATTCCAAATATGAGAACACAAATACAACAGGCTTTATTTCGTTAGTATTCAGAAAGGTATCTACCCCTCTGGAAAAGTGAATTTATTGCAGCTCGGCCACAGGCTGTAAATAAGAACAAAATGGGTATGATGGGAAAAATACGGCTGGCATATGCAGGTGAACGTCCTAATTTAATCATGCAAATTCTCTTTGTGTGGGCTTACACCACAACAGTTAAGTCATGCTAGACTTTAATGCTAGCAGAGGTGACTCATCTGCCAAAAACATTGCCTGTTTGTGCTAAATTAAAAGGATAATTTACACTGATGTTTGCCACAAAACAATTTAAATATACCATCATTTTGTGATGTAATATAACCTATTTCAAAAATGACCCATGGTTTAATTATAGTAATTATAGCTTTTTGTTTGGAGTAAAACTATAGTAACCACATAATTTTCCACCACGGCTTAACTATAGCTTGTAGCAAAATTATGTTAATACAAATGGTAATCAGTCTGCCAAAAACATTGTTACTACACTTAAAAAATATGGCTTTATTATATTTTACAATAAAACATATAACAAACTGTCTGAACTGCTCTTCTTCGTTTAATGAAAGTGGATGGGGACTAGAGGCTTTTATACTTCAACATGGACAAAACAGCTTCATACAAGCATAAAGTTTCCAATATACAGGCTTAAAAAGATATTTATAAGTAGCAAAGCCATAACACTGAGGAAATTACCAGCTTACAGATAGCGTATGGTCACTGGTGAAAGCTACAAGATGTTAAAACTCAGAGACTGTGTTTTAAATCTCCTTCGCTCGCCGCCCACAATCCAACATTTAATTGGACTGTTTAATTAATACACAACTATAAATGATTGGCTGTTGTGGCCTCTTTTGTCTCACTTTATCAGTTTGAAATCACAGAGTGGATTTGTGTTGACAATCTGGACGGGTCGTGACCCCTCGTTTGTTACACTTTGAGCATCAAATGTAACAAGTTGCCGCGCAGATTGCAAAAACGTTATCATAAAACAAGCTTTATGACCCCAGAGCTTTATAAAGCTCAACATATCTCAGGGGTTATTTTATTACAGCCCTGTGAGAAGAGAACAGACCTCAGTCATTTATAATACCTGAAGCCTCATGTATTTTATCTCTCAATTTATGAGCGTCATGCAGGTTTTATTTATTTATTTATTCATAGGCAGCTAAAGTGCTGTTTTCAGTCATCTATAACAGTCCATATTATAGACTGTTATAATATATATAAAAATATTTATTATTATTATCATCATCATCATTATTATTAATACTACTATTAATAATAATAATAATAATCATAATCATAATCATAATAATAATCATATCAACAATAATAATAATAATAATAATAATCATATCAACAACAACAACAATAATAATAATACTATCAACAACAACAATAATAATAATAGGAATAATAATAATAATAATAATTTGCACAAAAATACCGATGTTTGACTTCCTAAACATTGATATGCTTAAAATATCTGCCCTCATTGAACCAATTACACTAGACGAACAGATTATCCTTGTTGGAAACGTGGTCTGGTGGGACACTTTCATGTCTTGTGTTATTTTCTGAATTCAAAAGCCAAACAACAGAATCTTCAACATCTAGCCGGGGATTAGAGAGACATTAGTACAGATGAAGTTGTGTACTTGTCATTTAGCAGAACTTTTTAATCCCATGTTTTAGTCACTAATTGGAAACTAATTGCAGGAACTAATTGCAACACTTAATACACTAATGACAGGAATATTCCACCTGGAGTAAATAGCAGTCGTGGATCTTGCTCACCGGCACAATGACGGTTATAATTTGTTACTTCCACACTTCTGTTGCACCCGGTAAAGAATTCTGTACTTGGCCCTTTTTGATCTTTTTCAAATAATTATTAAACTGGAACTAAGCCTCATGTGTTATTCAACATATGGAGACCGTTAAGATGTAAAAAAAAAATGCAAGACACAAATAGAAGTGAGAAAAATGCTAATATATTTAGCATTTTTATGTTTAATCACCAGTTGACTGCTGACGTCAAACCTGACAGCTTTATAAATCAACAAAACACCTGGAAAAACTTTATTTTTTTATTATATAAAGTGTCCCATCCAATAATAAATTCCGGTTATAAAACAACCCTTAACAAATCAGTTACGGGCAGTTTAAGGCGTAGCGTGTTCTTTACTTTTGTTTACTGCCGGGCGGTCGTCTTTCTCCAGACAGCATCTAAATCTCATTTAAAATACTCAGTCTGAGCTGATGTGCTCATTATAGACGTGCAACCGGGGATCTCAGCTCCTAAATTTCTCTCTCTCTTTCTGCTCGGGCTCACATTGCATTAAATCATTAATGTTTCAGCCCTGAGCATGCTGGAGAAGTGCACTTTTTCCAACTCTCTTTGCTCTCCTGGTTACCAGACAACCCAGAGGAACGTTTCTTGAGAAAGAAAATAAGACAGCTGCTCTTCTTTTCGTTTGAACCACCCTGTTCTCTTCAGAGCACGGGGTAATTGCCCGACACGTAACTGCATTGATGAGAAGATACTGCAGATGCGCTAAAAATAGCTGACAGGCCTTCAAAGCACAAAGCCACCAAACCAGCTGAGTGAAGGGGTTCTGGTGATTTCCATCGCCGCCTGCGTGATAATTATCACCGTGTCATTATGAAAATGTGAGATAAGGTTTTTTGTTTGTGAGGAAAGTGATGATTTCTGCATTGCCGTGCCTAACAAAAAACAATAGTGGGGGAATGACGGTTTAGATACCTGATTGATTGAGTTGAGTCAAAAGTACTATAACAGCCTTGAAGTGTTTGTTAAGTGTAAGATTCTGTAAGACATCTGAAACAATTTTAGGAAATTGTGAAAGACGTTTGTTGCTGAAGGGCAGACGTTCAAAGCGTGACATGCTCATCAATCTCTAATTAATTGCCTTTGCTATGAATCGTGTCATAGCGAAAATCATTTTCTTAATCTTTGTTTTTTGTTTTATTCTAGTAGAAACATCTAAATAATCAAACAGGATACCGTTACTGAAGAAGCAAAACTGCACAGGCCATTAGGATTATATATGTTGATATTGAAATTGCAGTAGGTTTATGTTTCCTACCCTGCTCGCAAATGGTTTCAGCTTGATTTACACGTAAATACATTCAGTGAGGTTTATGCTTAAGGCAGAAAAATAAAATGCAGATGGAGTTGGAAAAATAAATCTTAAATTATGCTATATTAGGTATTTTAAATAGTAATGTTTTGTTAATAAACAAGACAAAACTACTGATTAAGAAAATAATTTATTGCAGTACATATTGTGAAAAAACAGACAGGAAAATAATTAGAAAAATGACCTAAAAGTAGATTTTGAAGAACACTGACCCTCATTGACTTTCATTGTGGAGACAAAACCACTAAGACATTTCTCAAAATATCTTCTTTTGTGTTACACAGAAGACAAAAGTCATTGTCCTGTAGTTTTAAAAGACATGAGAGTGAATAAATAATGACAGAATTTCTATTTTTGAGTGCACTGAATCTTCAAGATCCTCAATCCATCATAACTTTTAGAAGTCTCCAGACTCCAGCATGTCCATCTCTCAGCTGATGATGTCACGGCATGAAACAAAAGGTTTTCTTGGCTCTGTTGTGCCGTCAGGGTCTTTGACACGCTGCTGTACGACCATACATATGTATGACCTCTCCCTGTCAATCAGCAGACATATAACACACATTTGTTGATGTGGAGAATTAAAGATAAATGGTGAAAAGCATGGTGAGGGTGAAATGTTAGTTAGGTGGAGCTGAATGACTGAAGTCCTTGATGTATCCTTGAAAAAGACCAGAGGGCTGTTTTAATATGATTTGTAGTGCAATCGCTGTTGTCCATGACAACCATCCACATTTCGCTGTAAAGCATTGCATTTCATGTTTCATTTTCAGTTTCATATTTATTAGGAATTAGACTTTTTGCCCTCTGTAGCGCTATTTGTTACTGTTTGTACTTTTATGCTGACCTTGTGTGAAGGTTTTACTATTACTGCAAATATCTCTATATGTAAAAGTATAATGCAAACTACACATACATACATATCTAACTTTTTGAGATCTGTAAACTCTAAAACTATATAAACATTTCATTTCTAAAAGTTAATGCAGGTAGGGTACGCATGTTTCCTAACAGGCAATCCATCATCTTTCATGTGCAAACAAAATTTTATAGCATTTATGGGAATCAACATATGACAACACTTCGCATGAGGTTTTCAAAATAATACTGCCATATAAGATACCTTTTTGATGATAATGTAAGAAAGCTTTACATATGTAATTCATGGAATTGTGGAAGTTTTTCTTAAAGAGATCAAGTCTATTTTTTTTCCATAAGCTATATTTACAGTATGATCAGTAAGTCAACAATGAAAGTACTTTCGTTCAATTCCTAGTTAGCATACATACTAATAATAAAATGTATAGATTAAATACACTGTAAGTTACTTTGGATATAAAGTAAATAAACAGAAACCTGACAGTTTACCATATATACTGTGAAATCAGATTTTTGAGCCCAATCCAGCATTGCCAAATCAAAACGTTTACTTCTGATACATGTTGATCAGTTGTTGGCAGTACGTGAGTTACATTTATCGGCAAATGACCCATTGTCCAGCATTGTGCCGAATTAATTTAGTTCCTTCTCATGTCAAATCCAGGCCTGTTGTTTGGGCCTGTAGCCGGTTAATCACCGAGTCCTACAGCGTTTGATGGAGAAGCAAACCAGCCGGCACTAATTCATGATGAGAAACAGACCGACAAAGGATCCTTGAGATGGATGAGGATAGTGTAATTGCATTTTTGTTTGTTTGTTTTTGTTGTTGTTTTGGCACAAGCCCACTTGTAATTTGTTAAAGTGAATACAAATGATCTAGAAATGAATTTACAGACTTATGCGATCAAAACTTTACTGATCTCTTGAATGTTCTTAAGCCAAATGTACCAATTCAGTTTATAATCTTTGATCATTTTATTCAAATGATGATGCTACTATCACTCACTAGTCATAAAATCATCATTATTGTTGAGTGACAGGCAAGTAAAACACATATTGTGTGACTAAAATAATGAAATATTACCTTAAATAAGTAAGAAATACACTTTTCTGCAATCTGTAAAAAAACATCAAATTGCAGGTTGGTTGATGTAAAATGATCAAGTCAAACTAATATTTCTGAAATTGTACCCAACAGCTCAACTCAATTATGATTATAATCTTAAAATTGCAAATTTGGATAAGATAATTAGACACTTTTGATTTTTCAATATTGAACTGATTTTTTTTCAACCAAAGAGTTTACAGATTGCAGCTTTGAAAGACTATTAAAAATATATTTATTTATACTTTCATAAAATGTTTTAGGCAAAAATAACTTCATAGATAAGTTTAGACTAAATAAAATAGATTGTTATATTTGATGTTCTGTAGAGGTGAGGTACTGTATGTCCAAATGTAACATGACTATCACTTGAAGCGGAACATTTCAAGAAGCCATCGTTTGTGGCGCTTGTCACATATACTAACTGTAACAGACTGATAAAATAACCCCTCACCAAATGATGTAATTAAAGAACAGCCCGTGGAGAGAACCGTCATTGACAACACACACTCTCTCCCCTACAGCAGAACAGGACAGAATCACAGAGAAATGAAGAGAGAGAGAGAAAGGTTCTCAAACTGATTCAGATGTCATTTACAAGGCCAAAAAGACCCGACTGTGTGCCAGAGCTCTGTGTCCACACGGAGAAGATCCAACCTTGGAACTACAGTACAACTATTGGCCGTCCTAGCTGAGATTGAGTAGACCTGTGAGATCCTATCAATGTCAAAATATCATCATGCCATGGAGAACGCTACTCTGAAAAGTAAGTGCCAGAGACCTCGATGGGTTGTGCAACATACTTGAACCCGTGTTTAACATGGGTTTGGTTCCACAGAGATGGGCATGTTTTGGGGGATTAGTGTTAACATGATTTTAGAGATTTTATACATGCAATGTTAAATCCAATATTAGTGTTTTATTATCATTACAGTGATGTTTAATATTAATTTAAGACAGATGAGATTAGTGAATTTATTACAGTAAGATCATGTTAACATGTATAATGTTTACGTTTCATAGATATATCTCTTAATCTTAAACATTTATAGACTGGACCCGTTGAGTTCCATTGTATGTTTTTTTTAACCTGTTAACGGTCACTGAACACTTATTAATACTGTAGGTTATTTAATTATTTACTTTAATATTTCATAACTGAATTCTAATCTAATCATGACAAACTATATATTGATGAAAAGGTGTAAAACTCAAGAATATATATTTGACAAATTTTCATAACAATAAACATATACTAAAACAAATGAATTAATAATGTTAAAAAATCCTAAACAATATAAAAGATAAAAACCAATTAAAATATGTCAATATTTTGGAATAGTTTGGATAGTGCAGAGACAGTTATGAGGTTAAATAACCAAAAGATGATCCAAATTTTTTGAAAGACTTCTTCATGAGATCAAAACTGGTTTCCTGACATCACAACATCCATTCCACGAGCAAAACAGACAAGAATACAGACGTAAAGACCCAGCTTACACTTGACTCCCTGAGAAATAAATCTCAGAGATAAATTATTAATTGCATCAGCTTCCCCAGTTCAGTTTGAAGTCTTGCAGACGGCACACTTCACACACACACACATGAAAACATGAAATAGTGTTTTAGCCTGAGGGTGATTTTCCATTTAGACTCAATGGATTCCATTTTGGAACAGATGCGTTTCATTGTTAGACAATTCCACATTACCAGCCAGATGCTGCTTTGAAATGTTAAATCTGTCATTTTCATCTCATCTATCGAGTGTCACGTACAGATATATTAATTATCTTTTAAGAAAACAACTTTCTCAGAAGAGTCAAATACTGGATCTGATTGATAGACCTGAGTGGGCTCATACCAAACAAACATTATGTACAGTACCTGTCAAAAGTTAGACACAATTGACAAAAATTGTGTTTTTTTCTCATTATCTTAAACATTTTGTTTATGAAGGTGTGTATTTCAATGTTTACAATTGTGAGTGTTTCCAAACTTTTGACTGGTGCTGTGTATAAAATATTTTTTTTAAATAAAAAAGTAGCAAATGCAAATAAATAAACATATATTCTTTGTTTTTTACTGAAACAGTTTTATCTCTATTTCAACCCTAGCAATGCCCTAGTCCCATCTAAACATGATCAGCATTTTTATAGTGGCAACTTGTTTTTGGAAAAATTCACAAAAGTAGAACAACAAGTATGCTTTATTTAAAAAAAAAAAAACTAATAACAAGCTAAGCAGCTCATTGATTATAAATGCATTGCATCAGTATAAACATTGTTTGTTGCTGTTGATACGGTGGTCAGCAATTATCTGCCCGGTCTTATCTGTCCAGTGATGAATAGAAGACGGGAATTGAAACAGAATAACATTAAGCAATGACATCAGGGCCGAGGATCTTTTTATAAGACGTCTGTGTACGAGATGAATCTTGTGTTGCAACTTTGTTTAGGTTTTTTGGTACAGTTACATCAGCACATGTATGTGAATCTGCTGCCTTGTTAATTAATTCAGCTTTTCAAGTTTATACATAAATAGTTTTTAAAGACAGAGAACATTTGTGGATGTCAACCATTTGTTTACTAGGTTTTGCAAACATAAACATATCTAATATCCATATGCAATGCCGCGGGGAGGTGTGCATACTTTACAGACGCTTTAAAACCCACAATTCACAGATTTATCCGCATATATCCACAGCACTTATCCAAAAACACTCACACACAACAACACAACCATCTGCACATATGAACGCACACCAGCTCTTCCATAAATAACTTACATCTGCAATTTCAGGGCAGCATATGGTTTTAGATGCAAATAAAAACAAGTGTTTGTCTAATCGCTGTTTAGTGTGCGCACATGTGGCAATACGCAGAGTTTTGTACCAAAGTAGATCTGATCAAAAGCAGTACCGGGCTGAGGTTTAAAGGCACTGAATGTTCCAGACGAGACCCATCCTGCTGGAAAGCAACATCAGGAAAAGTCTGTTTGCGACAGATTTCTACCCCAAGGGCAGTGTAATTGCCACCCAATTTCAAGCGTGTTGCTTTCCAATCCAGAATCTCTGGTTGTGTTTTTTCTCTCCGTCTAAATGATTTTAAAAGCAGAACAGGAGAGTTGTGTGAATTGGGTTGCTGATGGGGGTTTGGTAATTCGGGTATTCTCTGAAAATGCAGGTACATAGGAAAAAAGAAAACAGGGAAGGATGACGGAGTCCAACTGGGCATATTCTTTGTCTATAGTGGATAACTTGTAGCATGTTTCTCTGGCCCACTGGGTAAGAAGCTAATGACTCCTGAAAGACGATTCTGCACAGCATCACAAATCTCACTCTATTTATCTCAGTCTGACATCATTCAACAACCTGTTGTCAATCTGGTACTGCACAGGTTCATTCTGCTTCAAACTGGAGCAATTTAAAAACCTCCTGAAAAGTAAAGATTTCATTTCATTCATCTCAATTGTTTCTCCTTAACGGCTATCATTAGACTCAAAATTTAGACTTCTGTCGAAAACACCTGCTTTTCGTTGTGTATGTGTCCGAGAAAAGTTTCAGAAGTCATCCAGCACTAAATTACCCTTATTATATGTTTTTATTTTTTCTCGTTGATTGTTTGTTTCATCTGGATATAATGGAAGAAAGCTTGAATTTGAAAAGTTTGAAAAGGTCTATATTCTTCAGTCACACATCTCATATAAAATTCAAAGTCAAATTCTGTACAACCAACATTTTTCTGACCCTGTAAATGAATGGCAGGAGGACAATTCAGAGTTTCAGCAGACTCCAGCTGTTATAACCTCAGTAAAGAGTGTCTGTTTTACACTATCATACACCAACAGACTTTCTTTAGCCAACCAATAACTTTCCATGAATACCTTAAGGTATTTCTCTTAAAGCTCGGCTATATTTTTCACATGAATTTTTTTGTTATGTTCGTTGAAAATGTTTTTACATCCTGATACTGTTGCAAACAATATAGGGATGATAGAGAACTTGGTAAGGTGTGATTATAACCAGTATTCAGACATAGCACAAAATATTTCAGAGAATGGAGTTTGATTGGATTTTTAGGAATGTTTGTGTTATGTCTATATTGTTTGGTATGTTTTTATCTCTGCTTGCGAACAAAATACTCCTTTGAGACATCAATAAACTTGAAATGTGCCTCATGGCTCTTATCGCTTTATCAAACCACACAATAAAGTGAGATCCAAAAAGTTTTTCAAAACACCCACGTTATATAAAACTGTGATGTGTTGGAACTCATCTGAACCACTACTTATTTAACTTACACTCTATTGAATTAATATTTACAAAACGGATCTATATGTTAAAGTAAATCAATCCAATAGTTAACATCAAAAAGAAAAATGTTTTACAGAGTTTATTAATAAACTCATACATATAGTTTTTAACATTTCATGTTGTATTAATTAACAGCTTGTGTTTGCCATAATCCATCATTAACTCTGGAAAGTAGATGTTTCTTCTTTTATCCCTAAAATCACAATTTTTCATCAGATCCATTCAATCACATCATCTAACAGCTTGATTAATGAAGTCTGACTCTTAAATCCAGCAGATGTGGAGCTGGAATAGGTCAAAGTGAATATGCGTGGCATGAGGACTGAGATCCCATCTTAAATTGTCACAGTGTCCTTGTCTATGCCAATTGAAGACTTAAGCCTGGGGATAAAGAAAGTGTGCACACGCATGTATCAAAGAACCGGACAAATACAGCCGTGCCGTCCGGATTCCAAATGAGCCGAATGGCAGAACCAGTCTGCGCTTTGATGAAGTATATCTGTTTCGTTTTCCAATCATCTCGCTTTGCATTTCAAGGACCTTTTTGTCAGACCGAATGTCATGAAACTTAACAAACCTTCAACTGATCGGCCACCGTCAAGAGTGAGTTTAAATATACAAAATGCAGATAAAAGAAATCTCATCATATTGTTACAACGCTGATCATTTTAATTAGTTATGCGCAGCGTCTAGTCATAATAAAGTATAAAAGCAGATGTAAGTAAGCCAGTGCTAATATTTCTCCCAACAGATTAATTAAATCAAACACAGCACTCCAGATAATCTCACTAATAGACGCTTTGACTGTAGACACATTTCCCAACAGAGGATTAGAGTTTAGAGAGCAAGACAATCTGCTTTCACAGAATCATTAAGTCAACACTTGACCTTGCTTTTGTCATTTAATTCCCATTCCACAAATCTTTCAACTTTTGATGGAACTGACATATACGAGTGACAACAGCCGATGGGATCTATTGGACCAGCAGTGAATGCTTTATTGATTTGACATAAAGATCACTTTGATATTTTATGAGGGACCTGAAATGTTTACACATAAAAGTTTGGTTTGTAAGGATAATGTACAGCCATCCGGTTGTTGTCGCAGGATAACCCTGGACAAAGTGATCAGGACCATAACGTTATGAAAAGGGTCTAATTTTCAATCATCTGGCTGCACATTATTCTGCACTTTATTTTTGATCATCTTCAAAAGTAGTTACACTTTGTCTAGAATTTGTAAAATCTTGACATTTTATCATCCAGCTTCTTGAGATCTCAACCTGAGAAACAAGAATTTCCATCTGTGCTGGACTCTTACTGACTACTTTTATTCATTATTCATTCCAAGTAATCCGTTTAAATAATATTTTTAAAATGAAAGAATATGTTTGCACACTTATATCTTTGTCTACAAAAGTAATTTTAAACATGGACCTTAAGATTAAAAGATTTTTAAGATCATGAGAAACTTTTTTGTCAATTGTGTGGTATTCATAGTGGTTTTAGCATGTTGCTATTCACTTACTATTGTGTTCTGTGTGGTTGCCAGAGTGTTGCTAGATGGTTGTTTGGGTGTTAAGTACTCCATGATATAGCCAGGGACCCTGCTTGTCTTAAAAGTACACTTACTATTCGATTGTAAGGATGAGTCATGTTTTAAAGAGTATGTTTTGGGCCAAACAGAGTGAATCAGCATTCAGACGGATGAACTAAACTCAGTCCTAGATAAATGCACGTTAGATTCCTCACCAGTAAAGTCATGTTGTTAGATACGGTGTTCAACAGTATATTTTTAAACCTTTGCAGGTCTACATCACTATTAAACCTGTATCACCTCTCATCGATCCAACTTATTTAACAGCCATCAAACAGATTAGCCCTTGTGAATCAGCAAAAACGAGATATAGCCAATCGGTTTGCGCGCCCAATTCAATAATCTTCACCCATCGCTCGAATCCTCCGTGGGATGGCGGCGAAGAACCGTCATCAGATTACCCATTGATTTCAATTAGCACGAATGTAGTACTAAACAACCTTTGTCAGTTTGCGATCACTGCGAGCGATATCGATTCGCAGGCTTGTTCCGTTCCACTTGATTGCTGCCGAACTGTCAGCTCGGAGATCTGATTAGTTCCCCCTCTTTAACACGTTCTCTCAAATAAAGGTCCTTGAATGTTGCTAATAAGGTTACAGACGAGTGATTGACTAAAAAGGTCAGAAAAGAGATTATCGATACAGAAGAAAGATGATGAGTGTGTGTGTACTTCATACCGGAAGACATGAAAGAATATGAAACATGTTTGCACTGATGCAACAACGCTGAAACGAATGACACTCCAAAAGCTCTTTACCTGCTCTTTTTATTAATTACGTATTCAATGTGAAGGCGCACATTTCACCCTTAAATTACATTATGTGTCAAGATGACATCTTGCATGCTTGCCAAAATCACTCGCTTATTAATTCTCTCTGCTAAAAAACATCGAACAACTTTAAGAGATGACTTTTGCAAAACAGAACAGAGGTGATGACTTCATTTTCTCTAGCGTGCGATTTATTGGGTATCTTGAAGGGTTGCAACAGCTTTATTACTGGCCTTGAGATAATAGACTGAGAGGACACCGGTGCCCTTATTTCTTCTAAACATCCTCGCCTTATACACAAACTGGACAAAGCGGTTATCTAAACAAATAGGACTTTTTATTTTCCCTTCTACTTTTCGGAGATCCGGTTATGCGCTACAGCTGATTGGCTTTCAGCTGGCAGAACGCAAGCCTAGAACAGCTTAGCAGGCAAAAAACGGAGGGACAGAGAAGGGCACAAAAACTACAAGGCGGCAGAGTACAAACCGGCGAGAGCTGCCAAGCCGGGTTATTCTGAAACGCTGAAAGAGGTTTCCGGCCAATGACCCATTCTCAGCATGAAAATGCCTGCAGGAATGTACCAACTGCAAAAGATGAATTGCCTCCCCAATCTGCAGATGACCTTTAGTGTCCATCGACCCTAACAAGGTAGATTTGAAAGTCAGACCAGATTCAAGCCGCATCAAGCAAACATGAGTATAGTCCTGCCATTATAACAGATGATGATCAATAAGCTGGACAGATTTTTCAGAGGACACATGTGCTGACCAGTTCACACTAGTTCTCACTGACATTTCAAATGTTCAGTCTGCTTCACAAACTCAGCTAAACTTCTGCTGTGATATACTCTATATATACAGCATAAAGAAGAAATCTTTTTCAAATGTCATTCAAATGTCATTAAATATATTAGAACTGCACAGTGTTAAAGGAAAACAAAATTAAGTAATATAGAATATGCAATATGATTATGCATTATGTTTGTAAAATCAATTTGAACTTTATTGAAATTAAAAACTGAAAATTACATAACCAACATAGATTTGAGATTCTTTCTGATTACTGAATGATGCACTTATACACATGTAAACAGTAACTTTTACAAGCCAGACCTAAAACTTTCATTATACATACATATATTGTTTAGGTATTAATGTCATTTAGTTTTTGCAAACCAAGTCGATATGCATATTTCATTATATATATGTGTGTGTATATATATATATAAATATAAATATCCTTAAGTCACAATGTCATGAAGACATTGAGCGATTATTGATTCTCTACTGGACACTTTGTAATTTGGCAACAGAGCAAACAGGCTGTGAAATTATATTTCAGATGCACTGACCCACGGTTTCACTGACCGCACCCCCCAAAAAACATGGCTGTGGAACTGTAGAAGCAGACATCAAACGCACCAGTATGTTTCTTCAGGTATTACAGACCTCATTGACTGCTCAGCAACAACCTTGATCGCTTACGGCACAAGAAATCATGTGAACTTCAGCAGAGACCTTAATGACTCCCTTTAACATCAGTGACACTATTGTCTATTGATCAATCATCCTGCTAAACAGGATTCAAAGTGTCTTGTGTTATGTACAGTAGGTTCACCAAAGGTTGTACATGCTACAGGAACCTGCCACGGAGCTTGTCGGTCATTGTCAGCCTTTACAGCGATCATTTATTTCAGTCGGTCCTGCAGAGTCCCCCGTAGACCCGTATGAGTCGAGGTCCAGAAACTAGACTTAGAAAAGTAGTTTATCCTTGATTTCTGGTATCCCGCTCATCAACTCTTCAAAGCACAACCCTAAGTGATTCAGAAGAAAAAAGAAGCAGAAATAAGAACAGGTTCTTCCCAGAAGCAGTGAGTGTGTCTTATACATAACTGAGTAACCTGCTGGAAGGCCATTGAACTTTGGACATCAAACGTTACTGTTGGCATCCAGCTGTGTTATAAATCTTTCCCAGCCTTTTTTGTCTCAGGTATCCCACAACAGTATTTGGAATTATTATTATTTATACATTTTTCTAACATTCATGGGTATGTTTTTTATAGATTTATATGCAAAGTAACAGAATTGGTTTAGGCATCATGAGGCTTATATTTTTATGTTTTGTCACAGTTTCTGTTTTATAAATTTAACAAATCAAAGTGTGAACGTGGTATTTTTGATCCTTTTATAGTCTCAGGTACATCTAGAAAATGTATTTCAGACATAATTAAACATGCTTGAAAATGTTTTTACCTTCTCTATATACAGCACATTGACATTTATTTATAAATCTATACACTAACATTATTCCCACCAAGTCACTATTGAATTGTTTCTTGTTTTAAACATACTGTAGACTTCATTATAAAGGTTTAAAAAGCATCATACATACAGCAAATATTAGACTCTAAAACAAAAACTCTGAATATATCCACCAGGTTAAAAGTATGTTGTGTTAGTCTGAACCCAGACCTTTAAGTGTGGTTGAGTGAAATATAGAGAGCCAATTAACTCCAGAAAGTAAATGAAAACTGCTTTAGCTGCCTGCAAGTTATGAACTTTCTTAAAACTTTGAAATTAGTTTATTGATTCCCTTGATTTCTCTGAGCATCTCTCTCTCTCTCTCTCTCTGGTTCAAATATCATTTAATGAATAGCATGAGGACACATTTCAGAAAGTTAAGCAATTTCGACTTATTTTTAAGTTACAGCTTCTCACTACTGGTTAAAATTAAAAACAGTAACTTCAGTTTTATAATCAAATTCAGTTTGATTATACTTAACAATTTAATGCAGGAACTTTTTTGCCTGGTTGAGTATGGCCCAGTGGTTAAAAATCTGGGTTAAGTGAAAGGTTATAGGGTTCAAACCTTCAAATAAGCAACTAATGAATAACTCCCATAACCCCAGATTGTCTCTGTAAAAACACATACCGTAAGTCTCTTTTAAATTAATGCAGTTATGTTATTTAGATAATCTTTAAATCCAACTGTACATTGATCGATTATATTTTCCTCTACAATCATTGTGTTTTGCTTAAAATATATGAGTTTCATTTTAAGGCTGCAATGTAATGTAATCTTCGTCTCTCTATTGCCATCACTGTTCGAAACAAAATTACAGGTTGCTTTACATACAGTCGTATCTTTACATGGGTTGAGGTCTAAGTACATCAAAATGACATTACCCGTGAAATCTGATGCGACAGTTCAAATAATAAATTATTATAAAGGCTTATCAGTGAACTGGAGTAGGGCAAAAAGACAGATTTGATTACTGATTTTAATACTTGCTCAATAACCCACCTCACTGTTTATTTCTACCAAAATTGAAATTGAAATCATTTTGTTATCAGAATGTTATCTGCAACCTCTGAAATCGATGAGAAAGACTCCTATAAGCCTATAAATTGAGTTTAATTCCAGTAGTACGATCTTAAAAACAGAAATGTTGCTTCTGCAAGACACTCTTCTTCATGTTTAAACTCTGATCAATACCGTAATTACGAAAATCAGATAAGCCAGCTATTTACACATGTAGAGCACAGCTCCGGTTTAAGCACTTCAGTGTACGGATTGTGAATCTCTTAAGAAACGTACTTAAGTTGACAACATTTGCTCATGCACGACCAGTTTCTTTTTCTTTGTAAATGCGAGCCATTATCAGCAAAACCCAAAACTTGACTGTAACCAGAAGTGTATTTTTTCTAACACCTTATCTTTGAGTGTTATGTCTTAACACTTATAAAGGATAATGAGAGTTTCCCATACTGAGAATTTCCCACGTGCTCATTTTTGCTGATTATTCAGCAGTGTATAAGAAAAACCTGCTATGAAGTTTCAGCTCGTCCGGCTTTAGAAAACTACTTTTAATGAGCAAACCGCAAACTCTATGATGGGTCACACTAATGACAGAACGCTGTGTGGGAAACTCATATTCCTCCAGACATTTTGACTCATGCTATCCATAATAAAAGAGAATTTCCACATTGAATTTTCCAATACCTGCCAGTTATAGAAGATAAAAACAACTGACAGTCAGAGAGGAAAAAGTGGATTTATGCTGTAAGAAATTGTCATCTTCAAGATATGTGACATCTTTGGAGGGTCAAACTGAATCAACCCGCACCAATCCATTCAATATTACACTTATGCGTCTTTAACATATGGGGTCTTTTTCTCATGGAGGAACACAATGTTCCTGCCTATAGGGCAAATACTGTCTATCAGACACTGAGGCTACTTTAACCATATAGGATAAATTAATGTAAGCCAAGTGAGAAGGGTCTATTCTGTGAGAACGACAGCGAGACGGAGAATTAGAAATTGGGAAGGTGAGTATTTCGAATGATAGACCACTGAAATGCAATCGTGTTTCTTAAGGTGCACTTATACTCAAAGTAATGCCACAGAGAATCAAAGACGAGCGTTTCCGTCCAACAGGAGTGGAGCTGAAGGCTGTACAGTTTTATAACACTGCCATTCTGTAAGCTTTTATTATTTGTTACTGCATATCCCATCAATATATCACCATGCGGGATGTTTTTATCCAGTAGATAATGTCTGAACTGTCAGTGTGAATTGGTATTTATAGAGATGACATCCTAAAGGAAATGTTATTGATAAGAACATTACACCTACTATTTGAGAAACTTGCAGATGTGTCTGCACATTGAATACATTTTGGTTATATCCCACATAGTTTTTTTTTTTACAGCCAGACTTTTATTATTAGCATACAGTTATAGCATTTCACGCACAGCAAGACCACAATCCTATCCGCTTATATGGGGAAAGACTATATACTTAAAAATTTAAAATAATAACTATTTCATGTTCTTTGAAGAGTCATCTCCTTTCCATTTGTTCTTCTGGTTTATGCATTTTAAATCACAGAAATCCTACAAACTATGTTGCCTCTCAAAAACGTGTGTCTTTTTATGACACATCCAAAATGCACTTTTTAAAATAGACGACTCATGCATAGACTGATATTGTTTGGTTGTCTTATCAAAAGGGGTTAGTAAAATATAACCAGATGGTTCAATATATTGGTAATAAATACAATCTGTTTTGACTGAAAATGTCACATCTATAATGCTGGAAATGCCCATAGATATAACAAATAACAAAACATTGTATCAGTTGGGTACCATAACAAAACTTCCACGTACCCCTCGGCTCCCAAAAGTTGCCATTATTGTGTAAAATATGCGCTATGGGTTGTCTGTGGGTGTGCGGTCTGAAACTAAGACTGTCCTCACATTCAGGCTAATGTGGTTGCATGAGAAACGGGCTCTGGAGGGATGTTCAAGGCCTTAACTGAACCACCCATATCCTCTTTGCTCCCATTAACTCAGTGCTGTATTTCTAAAGACAGACTTACACAGCTCTTTGCCCTGCTAAACTGAGTTTTATTTAATTTGTGTGTGGCTGACAAGGGAGGCATTATATTTTTTTCACCTCAAACGCAGCAAGATTCCCTCAATGGACACAAGGCCTATGGTTTTACATATTGCTCCCTCCCAACTCTTGTGTTTGGAGGCCTGTCGGGGGATATTTAGGCCTGCCTGGCTTTAATACATCACAATGAAAGGGTCTTTTCCAGGGATTGGAGGAGGAGAGAGAGTGAGAGAGAGATTTATATCTCAACCCCGCACATTCAGCCCTCGTGTACTGTAGTCCTGATTAAAGCTACAGCTAATGTAACAGCTCGGACACAAGCGTATTGCCTATGGAATCAATATCTCATACTTCTATGAAATTGAGTTTGGGTGAGTGAAAGGGTGGGGTGAAGAGATAAAGGGAATCCTGATTGAAATAATAGAAGTGCACCGTTTTCACTATTCTGTGCTGTTTTATAAGTAATAATTAATGATGATTTTGGTTCATTAAATGCTCATTAAAGTAAAGGTTTACCCCAAAATGAAAAATTCAGAATCATCAGAGGTTTTCTTCTACTGAAAAAAAAGCTTTGAAACAACATGGAGGTGGGTAAATAATCACAGAATCCCTTAAATGTAATGGTCCAGGCACCTAAGAACCTAATAAATACTGTACATCAGTGTTTCAGCAATACAGAATAAGAAACAGTTTTCATTTAATAAAATCATAAGGCCAGAGGTTACATGCAGCCTTTTCTGTCAGCTTCCTGTTTCATCTAAAATCACTACACATTGACCTTGACACATTCATCAAAGCTATCATACAATTATCTCCAAATATTACTCTCAAATAGTATTCTTAAATGGACTAGCAAAGTTATTCAAAATCCAGCACATCTTTTAAAGCACTACCAACTCATTGCCACTCACTTCTGTGCATGTGTGCAGGAAACATAAGAGAATAATGCAGGTGAAGTCAGAAGGGCAAATAGAGAGAGAGAGAGAGAGAGAGAGAGAGAGAGAGAGATGATATTATATACAAAAGTGCAAAGCTGCTATGTTGACAATCTTAAACAAACTACATTAAGGCTATTAAACTATAATATTAAATAATCGACAGCTATTTTTTTAGAAGTGCAACATAACATAACATAACATAACATAACATAACATAACATAACACAACATTTTGATTCTAAATCTAACTTGCAAAAATAAATGTTTTACCCAAACAAATATTGTACTCAGTGTTGCGTTTCAATTGCGTGGCGCGCATGCGCGTCAGGGAGCTTAGGAACGTCAAAGTTTGTCTCGTTTTGTTTTAGGTCAAGCAGTTTTGCTAAATGGAGTTACTTGCATGGATCTTATTTCTGCTTTTTTCAGGTAAGCATATTAAAGTCTTTACTCACTTCTGTAATGCGTTGATAGTGCTCCTGTGCATTAGGCACGTTTGTGAACTTTTCATGCTGCAGTTTGATCGATGCCTCTGTTGTGTATAAACGCGTTTCTCACGATTGAAAGATGAAGTTACTGTGGAAAGTTAGACGTGCACGTGTGCCAGTGTGTTTTCTATTGTGTTCGTGCCTGCGATCTACGAGTTAACAGATGTGTTTGAGTTTCTGCGGCTATGGCGACAGGTGTTTTTGACTTCTGTGGCGCAGACTGAATCCGATATGCGTAAGTTCTCAGAGTATCGCGAGAGCGGCGGTAAAGCTTACTGCGCAGTCTGCACTTGAATCCCTATCGCGATACTTTGATGTCATGCACAGATCAGTCTGCGCAGCGTCACATGAAACCTCATGTTACTACCTTTTGATTTTGATAAAGGAGGGATGAGATTTTTTCGCTTATGAGTAAATACAGAACGTTCTCATGCAGAGAATCATGGGAGATGTAGTTCGGTTGGTCAATATTATAAACCAGCTAAGTAATTATTATATTCTGACATGCTTTGTATCTTGATTAACAATGCATTCAAACAACGCTGTACTGTATGCACAATTACAATTTATTATCATTAAATTGTCATTTGCGTTAACTGACATGTTTTCTATGTAGAATCATTTAAATTTTACGTTTTTGTGGTGGCATTTATCTTGTAAATACAATAATTTCTACATGGTTTGTTACTGCAAAACTCCCGACTTAACAGTTGTAGCACTCTATAGCATTTTTGCATTGTTTTCCTTTTTTATTTTGAGCCCACTGGACTGTTCATTAATTCTGTGAAGAGTAACAGATGCAAATACATGCTGAATTTATGCAATGAATACCCAGTCTGAGACTCATATGTAAACAGCTTGCTTTTGTGATTATCTTTTTACATTTAACATCCTCTCCCTTTTCTAAAAGTGCTGATTGTTGAGAAGGGAGAGGAGTAGAGTTCATAACTGCTGGCTGGGAGAAAGAAGTCCAGTGAGATGTAGCGGAAACCATCCAATTTAAGGCAGAGCTTGGAGGGTTAGAAAGAACCAAAGGGCCTATAATTGGCATCTTTCTTGTCTTATTAAAAGAAAACATGTCCCTGAGGAATCCCTAAGATCTTTGAGCCTTCTGTGTGAATCTCAGGCAAACACACAGTCTGATCGGCTTGTGCGAGGCGTGGACTTCAGCTGATCGGATGTACTGATAAACATGGACCACTGGAAAATTGCAGTGCATGTATATGTATTGTACAGTTCTTTCTCTTTTACAACTGCACATAACCACTAAAGTTTAAAACCCTTGTTGTTGCGTAATGGTTGCTTGTAATTGACTCATCAGAGACGGATGTAAATACCAGGTGCTAACTGTGCCTCTTTGGCATAATCAACAGGTAACTGCAGTGATACCCAGACTGGCAAACTTTCACTTATCTCTTTTTAATTTCTTCTCTGTTTTCCAGCAGTGTGATGGCAGGAAGTAGCAATTGTCACATTCAGGCTCTGTGGATTTAAAGTACTTTCGTTAGTTGTTTGGCTTGTCGCAGTCAAGTGAGAGTCATTAACCTAATTGATATGCAACATTTCAAGGTTTTGATCACTTTAAGAGTGGAGGCATATCTTAAAAACCCTGTTAAAAACCTTCAATACTCATTACCAGTTAATTGCACTCTCTTGATCTCTTTCTGTGCATTTGACTGTCATGGGGGCCGGGACAAAATTTTAGGACCCGATACATCCAGTAGTGTCTCTCCTGAAAAGACCAGGCAGCGGCCCTATTTCTCTTTTGTAGATGGAGGTTCTTAAACAATTTTTCAAGTGTTTTCATTTCAAAATCAGCTGGTTGGAAATACAGTATTACATTTTTCACAGAGAGCCAACATCTTGTCTACTTTTGTTATTAAAGAGCAGCTCAATTTGCTTTTTCAATGAAGAGTAAAGGGCAGCCTAATTCATGTGCTATTCAGTTCTCTAATTAAAGGTTACCTGGGTAGGTCATTCCAAACTATTGTTTGCACGTATTCATACTTGTTGCACATATACATCAACACTGATCTTTGTTGTGATCTTTCTGATTACTTGCGAGCCTTTGTTTGCACTCCAAGTAATTCATAAGTCATATAATGCAAATTGAAGTCTGATGTGCTGTTTTGAAATGAAGCACAAAAGTAATGTTGATTTCGTAACTTTGTTCGCTTAAAAAGTAACATACCAAGAACAGCTGCAAAAAACAGCTGCTTCACATTTTCCACGTTCCTTTTTTATCATCAGAATTTCTTTGTGCATGTGTGTCTGCGCAGAAATATGTGTGAATATTTTTTTAACAAGCTCACTTGGTTATTAACAGTTGTGCTTCTGATGTAATTACGTGCTTGTGCAATGTGATAAAAGTGATGTATCATTTCGGCCCTCAGCATCCTAGTTTTGTGTGAACCATCTGGAATTCTGCTATAACAAGTCAATATAAAATAATGACAGTTTTGTTTAAACAACTCGACAAAACATATTTGTCTATATAAAAGATATAAGCTGCATAATTTTATATTATTATGTTATTATGACTTGGGTATCATATTATTATGACATAAATATATATTATTATAAAATGGGTCTAGTAAAGTTTAGGAGACATTTATCCACACGAGGAAAAATAGCAGAAAATGTGTCTTGATTTGAAAGGTGATAGTGGTGCTATTGAAAACCATTTCAACACAAAAGGGTTCTTTGGAAAGATGTGGTTCTTAATAGAACTTTTACCGTTGTTAAAGAACCTTTCAAGAATGTAATTTTGCAGTGTATGTTTATGCATTTGGCAATTCATTTTTGTTGAATTATCCTTGGACTTGAACCCATGTCCTCAGCATTGCTAGTGACGTGTTGTACTTTTTAATCTACAGGAAATCTCAAACTGATCAGAAATTTGTGTCAATGTTTTCCTCACCAAACCAGTCCAGTTTAACGTTGGATGAACTGCCACACATATGTGCATTAAATAAAACCGCTTGTTTTTATAAAGGAACCATTTCACACTTTGTAACATAATTGTGGTACATACAATGTCCATTTTGATTGCAACATCTTTCCACAACGTTTAAATCCTACCGATTTAGTTAATAGTTTCTAAATTTGACTGTTTCTTTCGTCATTCACGCAGTCCGCCGGCACACTCCAGGAAATGGATGTTTGTAAAGTGCCATTATATATCATTACGCCCCTTATCTGAACCACCATAAAGAAGAGCTACAGAATCTGCTTTTGATTTGCATAAAATGATAACTGTAGCTAAAGTAACACTCGCTTCCCTTTCTGCTTGCTTATGCCGCTACCACAGAATCCATCATTTTGTCTCTTTCAGTTTCACAGGCGCGTCCACAGGGTGCTCTCCAGGTCAAGGAACGAAAGAATACCGTGGCCCGCGTGTGAATTATGAGAGTGCCGCACCTTTAGATCTTCTCCACGCTCCACAGCGTCGAGCATCTCTGTCACTGATAATCCCACTGTGTCTTCACTCCTCGCCACACTGCATATCTCAACATATCAGGGCTTATCGCTGTGGAGAAGTCATAGCTGCAGGAACATGTGTCATGATGGGGATGCTGAGGAAACAGCAGGGAGTGTGTGTGGGGGGGGTTAATCGAACTCTTACAAGTTATCGGGTATGTAGACTACTATATAGAATAGAAGAATGCTTTTTATCATCATTAAATGATTTGTTTGCGTCAGTGTTTTTAATTACAAAAGTAGCAAGAAATTAACAGCTAAATCTATATTTTAATGCAGTTGTTCTCAACTGGTTTTATTTCACTCAGAAATAAATTCTACTTTTATTTTTATTTTACTCAAATATTTCATACAATATCAAGACATGTCCAACTTTGTAGTAATATTGTTTGTTGTTTAAAAGTAAACAGAACTGCAAAACTGCACAAAAACTACAATTTGCAAAACTATTAACATGACAAAATAAATATTTACATTTTACGTATTATGTAAATATTGTCTACAGTAGTTTGTCTAAATAGTTAGACCGCTTGGTTTCTAAAGCAGTTTTATGGTGTTGATATACACTGCAAAAAACATCAAGGTTGGCACAAACTATGTTTATCCTCAGTGCAGGTAAATTTATTTTTAATGTGGTCTGGATCTTCCGGTATTGTATCTTGGGTTTTGATTTTGTTTATATTTTAGTTTTTTTTAGTTTAGCATGACTTTGCTGTGTTGAGAGAGAGAGAGAGAGAGAGAGAGAGAGGGAGAGAGGGAGAGATAAACAAGCAAAAAGATAGAAGCAGAAGCACCAGATAGCATTAATGGAAATTTGGCCTTCATACTGGCTATACCACAATAGTGTATTCATCAAAATTAATTGCAAAGCACAATCTTTCCTTCCTACGTATAAAGAAACTTTGTGGTCGAAAGGTCATTTTTTGCATGCACAATTAAATCAAAAGATCATGGACTGCATAATAAGCATTATACCATCAGTAGATGGAATAGAACTACAGTATACGGTGTGTAGAACCAGTGCAGAAAACTGAAAATTGTATTTTTTTTTTTACAAAATGTTTACAAAATGCATGTTTGTTAGACATATATTTACTGAAAAATAAGTTTAAAATATTAAAAAGTAAAAAAATTTTTGTTGTAAATTAGTACATTTAGTACATTAATACATAAACATAAATTTTACATAAATTTTATGACACTGCAAAGTTTCAATTGGTTCTGTAAATTTATGGAACAGACTTAGCCACAAGTATCAACTGACTATTTTGCCAATTTACTCAATTTTAGAATATTAGTAAAATTGTACTAATAATTTGTGCAATAAATTGTGATACAAAAAAGGTTACTAAATATATTCTAGAGCTATGGCAATATTTTTTACAACAAGAAGTTTAATCTTTATAAATTGTTGTATATCTGTGAATCCTTTTTTTGCAACTTATTAAATAAATGCAGTGAATAAAATCAGAATAGATCCCTAACAGAGCTCAAGTAAAAGGTGATCGCTAAAAACTTTGATCGCTAAAAACAAAGTTTGTCCTCCCGTTACAGATGCGTTCTCAGTGAAAGAATGTCTGACCGAGGAATAACATAAATGATGAATTAAGCAAAGCCCATCAATAACTCCCAGAGTGCCTTTTAATGAGGCGTATAAACGAACAGATAAAAACTTCGTCTGGACAATCCCATTCATCAGTTTTCCAGAGCGACCTATATAAAACAAGAATGGCCAAGATGGGATTTCATCAATTTTAAATGGCGGCTGTATTACTGTCTGCAACACTTTTACTACGGATAAAGAGGGGATTTGGAGTCCTGGAGTACATATCTTATGATAAATAATCTATTAAACTTGGGTTGCTGCGTGTCGTCTGTGGCACTTCAAAGCCGCTCTTGTTCGGGTCCTAGTTATGCAGTCGGCTTAAAAATGCACAGACTGAAAATTACACATGAATGTCACCACGACACAGAATAATCCCATGTCACCATTTTATCTCATTAGGATTTATAGATCAGAATTGTGATTGCAGTTTGAATGGCTATTTCTGCTTCTTTTCATTCTGTAGTGAAATTTTGAAACGCTGAATGCTGTGATCGGGGAATAAACACCAAAAGCATCGAAACGTTCCGTTTAAAGATTACTACATCTATAGATCACGTCCCATCATTGACTTCTGCCTCAGTGTATGGCTCATTTCACACAGAGGTCAGGGTAGGAGATCTTAAAGTGATGGGACAACATTCACCAGACACACCCATCAACATGATGAGATTTTTTCAGATGCAGTGTCACAATAAATCTGTCTAAAGCTCAGTTCTAAGGTTATAGACCTAGTTACAGGTATTTTACTGTAAGGTACAAAAGACACAGTATAAGTATAAGCTTCCAAATTGTGCACGTTGATTGTTGTTCAGACACAGAATGAAAGCACTTTCAAACAATTCTCCATTTATTTGTTCCTTTAATGACATCTGAGATTCTCTCTCTGCCCTTGTCTGTGACTCCAAAAGCATAATAGATGTCAATTCGAAAAATCCCCTGTCCCCTATTTATCATTCTTAATCATTTCCTGCAGATTTCTCAAGACCACAATTATTGAACGCATCTATCTTTTGCCTGCTCTGAGACCAGACAGAGATGAATCGTGCTGGCACGGAGATTTAAGGACTTCCCCGCACCATCAGATACAACCTGACAGTCCTTAATTCTTCTAAATGCTATCTGCCCTTTGTCCCCATCACTCAGGCACGTGCAACCACACAAATTCAGCAGGACACGCACACATTTTCGAAATATCAAGTAGCACAAACGTAAAAGTGTAATGTCTATCGCTGCAGTGTGGTCTGGAGGAATAATGCATGCATTGTAAAATAGCCCAGTGTTTGGATTATGTAACAGGAAGTGACATGCTGAGACAGAAAGATTGTGTATGCTGTGAATGAGAACAGGTTGAGGTGATATGGGCAGTTCCATGCAAATGTTCTCATGAAAAAGTAAAGTTTTCTTCATACCGATAGTTTGGTGGTTTAAATACTCTCTTAAAACATTTTTTATGTTTAAATCATGATTTTTCATAGTCAGGTAAAGTGCTGTTTACAGAATTGTCACGTTCATAACAAGTGCATATTCCTCATAAAGGGGGACATAAAAATGTAAATAAAATAATTATTAAATTTTCTTCTCTATTTGTTGGGTATTTACTTCTGGTTTGTGTATTTTAAAAAATGTTGCCTCTCAAAAATGCGTGTTCTTTTTTGTCACATCCATAAAGCATAAGAATATTTCCATTTTTTTAATAGATAACTTGTGCATGGACTGATATTGTTTATGTCTGGACTCTACGTGACAACATACATTTTAGAATTTATGTAAATTAAAATACACAAACCAGAAGCAATAATATCCAACAAACAGAGAAGAGATGACTCTTCAAAGATCATAAAATAGTTAATTTAGTTACTATTTCAGGATAAGTTAAAATCTTAGGTTTAATTTAGGCCAAAGCAAAACAAGCCTAAGAAACGTAGCATTTTCTTTTTGGTAAACAACATATAACAGACCACATTTTTTACATAATCATATCCTCATAAAATTTGCAACAAGTTAATAATTTATTCACCTAGCTATATTGAAAATCACATGTTCAACAGCATTAAAGTCAGATGGATAAGTGGTGCCGAAGCTTTAAAGGAAGTGAGGTAGAAGCAAGTTAATTCATAAATCATTCACTTAAAACGACACATTGCATATTTCTCCCCGTCTCATTACAGACAGACAGATTCTATCGTCTTCATTATTTCCTTTCTCTCTCGGACTCAAATAAAAAGTCTTACTGACTTTTAATCATAGATATAAAAAAGCAAAACCAGTGATTAAAGTTACATTATGCAGCGGCGCCATGGGCGTTAAAATGCAACTCTTGTAATCGCAGGGGCGGGTATTTACTGGGCTGCCTGGATGAAAATGAGACTGGATTAAACACAATTATGACTGGTCCCACAGAGACTGGTCACCTGAAATGCGGTTTAATTAAGTTGTGAATTAAAGCAGAATTTTATTCATGTTTCAAGAACGTTTCTTCCACCACAGGATACAACCACAATATCTCCCGGCATGACAGATACAATCAAACCCAACCAAATGTGAAGAACCAACTTTCATTAAAACAGCAGTTACAGAGAAAGACTATATATCTGCCCTGTGGGTCCAAAACAGTACGTGGTGAGCAAATAAATAAAAAAAAAAAACATAATCTCACATTTTCCGAGGTCAGAATAAAGCTGCAAATTCATTGCTACCGTACGCTGCTATACGCTCATTAATTATTGATTGTGTTTTTCTTTGCACAGCTAATCATACCCAAAACAAGCACTCCACCTTATTGCCTATGCCATTGGGATTCGCTCTTAGGAACATCACGTGACCTTTGGCCCCTCGTTTTAAAATTAAGTCAAGATAACCAAAAGTAAAATATATAACGGAGCCGGATCGAGGTTCATAGAAATGTTTTTGACCTTTTTATAGGATGCGTCCAGTTGTTTTGTGTCTGTATTTTGCACATAGCAGTAAATAGATATGCATGTATTAATCGTTGGGATTTTGATACGGTTAAAGCAGTTATGGATTGGCTTAATTAAAATGTTAATTTTATGTTAATGGTCCCTCTAAATTTCGGGTCTTGACATTTTCCTACGGCAACAAATCCATCTCGTGAAAACAAAGTTTTGGCTCACAAAAATAAATTCGCCCTACGTGTCACAGACAAAAAGGATCACTCTCTAAAAGGTGCAACAGATATTGAACCGAGTTGGACAGATAGCGTTCTGCACTGAATACATAATAATTGACAAATATTACAGAGTTATCAGACAAAAAACACATTTTCTAAAGTACTTGATAAGATATTTTTCCAGTGTGGTACTGTACTGCTTTTAGATTATCACTTAAATAAACACACAGTACTACATCATTAGAATGCATGTGAAAGTATAAAATAAGAACTGTTCTATTGTATGTTGAAAAGTAATTGGCCAAGTCAGACTCTTAGTTTCCTCCACTTTGAAACACGGTAATGAACAACAACATTTTTTTCTAAAATAAAATGGGAAGATATTGTGCAGGATGCATAGAAGCATTTTCACACTTTATTTAATGGCACAGTACTGTCCACCACATGTATACAAGCAATAATACCCAACAAATGGAAAAGAGATGACTAGAAAGATCATAAAATAGTTATTTTATTTTAAATATCATGTTTGTTTATGAGGAATTTGGACTGTTATGAATGTGAGAATTCTAAAAAAGCACAACTTTACCTGACTATGAAAAATCATGATTTAAACATAAAAAAGTGCTTTAAAAACTTTAAGAGAGACCTCACATGGGTATTTAAACCACCAAATATTGACATCTGAACTATCAGTATGATGAAAACCTTTGGTAAAAAAAATATTTTTTAAGGTAAGGTTGACATTTGCATGGAAATGCATATACTATTGCACAAAACTTTCTGTGTGTTGCAGTAATAAAATGTTAAATTATAAACCAGTGACAGTTTTATCCATCTGACTGCTAATGTCGCATCTCAAGTCATTTCATTACAATCCTCATGAGTTTTCTGGTTTATTGCATGTGTAACTTATGCACAGAATTTGCCGTGTAGTTGAAACACACGTGGGCTTGCGGCTCGTTTTTCTCACTTGGACGTTTTCATTAATTAATCTCAAGTTCTTATGATAATTCTCTTTCAGAAAAAAACCCATTCATCAAAAACAATGACTGGCTGATGTGTGCTTGATTCTTAAGTCCCTCTAAAGCCATTTTCTAGACAATATATGCGAGTCGGAGGCATGTGATATGAATTTCCATCCCATTCTACCTCCTAAAAGCCTCATTTTGCAGACGCAGCCTCTAAACACATTTTAATGCCAGCGAGGATGAATACCGGGAATAAATTGTGCATAATTGCTAATATTTTATAATGGCACACCAGAAACTCGCATAACAGTACAAAAGAGTTGCCAAATGGCTTGTGTCAACTGCGAAGAAAGAAACGCATAAAGAGTCAAAGAGAGAGAAAGATACTTTGCATTATTTCCCCATCATACTTAACGGCCTACATCTATTTTGTTTTCAGTTTCTCCAGGTTTTGTGGAACAACGAATGTTGGAAGCCTGCCTTCCATTTCATGCTTGCCCTTCAGATGTACGTCACATCCATCAGCATCAGCTGGAAAAGTCAACGCAGGACATTGTTTACTGAATGCAAAATTATAACAGGCTGGCAAGCATGATTAGCTTTTTTTTGTCTGGGTGTCCGGCTCGTTCATTGGCAATTAGAGGTTTTCATCGTTGATTGAACATACCGCTTGTAGTTTTGTTTTTTAAAATGCTCTCGTTAACCACGTTTAAATCGCTTTGGCATGCTTTGTTCTGTTTTCATAACCATCGACTAAATGTAGAGACTCAATAACCTTAAGATAAACTGGGCTTAAAACCGACGTGTTGTAACAGTCTCCGCTCCATCTACTTTGACAGAACAAGTTCTGGGGGACCAAAGGAAAAAGCAAGTGATGTGAAGATCTGTTTTTAGATTTGAAGGGCAGACTGAAAATATCCAGCACATACAGTATACTGAGAGAGTATCAAGTATGTACAGTGAATGTCAATCACTGCTCTCTGTATTTCAATATGAAATTCCCTTGGTTTTTCAAACCCGCACACGGCATTTGGAGATTTTATCATGTTAGGTAAGTGCCAGTTTAAAGGTTTAGGAAGATGGGATAAAATCCAGTAGAAAGTGTCTTCTTGATATTCAAAGATTTTATTCTACATTTTTTACATCTGATTTTATTCTTTGTTCTACAGTACATGAGAGTTTTTTTTTAATAAATACTTATTTTGGAAATGAATATTTTTTTGTGTAGGATCAGGTCTGTTCTGATCTTTTCGGCTGATCTCCAGTCAGCTTCTCCAAAGTTCTTATCGGCCAAATTAAATTAAATTAAAATGTTGGTGTTTAAAGCTATACAGAGCGACTGTAATATGCAACACACAAAAAATTCAATTTGCACTTAAAAAAAAGGTGCTACCCAAGTTTCTTTAGAGAAATGCCATAGAAAAAACATTTTTGGTTCCTCAAAGAACCACTCACTCAAAGTTTTTTAAAAACACTCCTTCTTGCTTTTTTATAGTCTAAAGAATGTTTTGTGAAACAAAAAGGTTCTTTGGAGGTTAAAGGTTCTTTATTGGACCATTTATCAAAAAATGGTTCTGTGGCATTGTGAACATCATCTCATTCTCAGTTGATTGTTTTGTTTTGTATTATTGTATCGTCTGTGTTTCCGCTGGAGTCCATTTGTAACAGAATGCGAGTATTTTCAGTTAAAGGTGTAAGATTAATGTTGCAGTCTTTGTTAAACAGATGAAGGTAAAGCGCAGAAAACTGGCAAGACCTAATGATTGTGCTCTGATTGGTTGATTGATTCATTGTTTCCTTAACTAAAGCCTTTTTAGATTGCGTCTCTACCGTTTCAGCCTAACTTTGATTCCAACACATAAATCTCTGTCTGCTAAAGTGACTTTTCGGCTATAAATATTACACACTGATTAATTACTCAGCAAACCATGGAAACTCTCGCATTCAGGCGGCATTTCAGACGGAATTTATTTGGAAGCATCTGGGCATGTTTTCAGACATTTAAAGCATTTTTTAGGATGGCGAGGATTTCCAACATTTAATATCATGATGCAATGTGATAAGATTTGTGACTCGCTGTTTTAAAGCTAAGTTATACATATTGGGTGAACAGGATTTCTATAGAAGTGATAATTAAATGCAACTATGTTTTTAGTTGCCGAGTTGTTTGGTGATATATGTTCTTGAGAACGTTGATGTCTTAGTTTGTTTGAACGTGACCTTTACTGAACCTTTATTGAACTATTCACATTAAAGTACGAGACATGAATATTTTTTATGTTGTAGAATGAAACCGGAAAGTACTGTTAACCGTAGACCTTATTGTACTAAAATAAAGTAAAAAACAATATTCTAAAAAGAAATCCCAGAGGAAGCCTATGGCTTAAAAATGCTAATTCTTATCTGGGTTTTTGGACTACAAACCGAACAGCTCCGCGCTGTCCTTGAATGAATGATCTTTAAACGGTTGATCTTTGTCCTTCAAATGCAAGTAAACGGTTGAGGTTTGCCTGAAGGCTTTGACTCTTGAGGGCTGAGCTGTTGGCTTAGAGAGGGCTTGTTTTGGTTCATTGATGTCTGCCCATCCTTTATTGCACTGAATTGCATAAACTACATCACTTTGCTGGTGTCGGCATGTCTGAATCTTTGTGTGCTGTGATGTCTGTATATCTGATTATGTTTGTGACCCTGAAGGTTAAAGCATGGCTTTTATAATAGATAATATAACAGAATATAAGTTTAGTTTCAGTTCCTTTAATTTACTCATTTTAGGTGAATCAAATGGGAAACGTTGACCTCAGTGAAGTCCAACAGTGATAAAATGAGTAATGCTCAAAATGAAAAGCCACAGATCAATGTTGGTGTATATGTAACCAAAGGCAACATCTGTACAACTTTGAAAAAAGATAACAGAGACGTTATTTTTCTTTAATTTAAAGCTTGAAAGATCGGCCAATCATAATGACACAAAATAAAGATTTTTAGATCTTTAGAAAATGTACTGCATATTTTAGTTTGATGAAGGGCACAGTCAGTTTGACATCATAGTTGACATCAAAGCCTCTGTATTCAACTATTCATTTTGTACTTGACAAGACATTACTCTAAAATTTTAATTGGTTGGAAGTGATTAACTCCGTACCGAACTAACAGTAGAGTTATTGAATGTACAATCTGCCTCTTTGACTCATAACAGCAATGTAATTCCAAATTTCCTCATTTGCAAAATAAACCTCAGGTCAGGGAGAAGAAACTGAGAGCGGGTGTGAAATTTAAAGCTTTTATTACGGATTGCACATACTGTAATTATGCACCCAGTCTGGAGGTCCAAATTTAAGCATGGGTGATTTACCAATACAGTTGTTTTGTCTTGACTGCACAATTAATGGTAAAAAATAACGATTGCGATAATGAATAAGAAATGGGTGATTATAATTACAGCTTCTAATTAACTAATCATGAAAAGTGTCGATTATAGCATTGCATTTAAATCTTGTTTTCAATTACAGCGTGTTATTGCAGAGGTTGAATATTGTAACCAATATCAGACTTATCTATTGAGAACATGGATGTAGTGGTGTTTAAATCGCTCTTTAGGAGTTGGCTAATTTGCGTGAATGCGTAAATCTCATTTGTACCTTTTAGTATGATCTGTTTTTACCCGTTAGGTTCATTTTTTTCAGTTTTTGTACGAAAATGATTCACAACTTAATAATTCAAATGAATTTAAGTTCACTTGCAAAGTACTGATGTATTGCCTAACAAAAATAAATATTTAATCCTTCATTTTATAAAAAACAGTCTGATTCTGTAGTGTATTTTAAATGGTCATGTCCTGTTATAGTTTAAATAAAACCCAACTTGGAGAGCAGTAGATCATAACATAAAAGAAACACTCGTTCCAGTGATCTTCAGCCTGACAGCCGAAGACATCTCTGTCTTTAAAACAACTGCGGTGGGACACCTCATGATATAATGTATCTATAATATGGATTATGTTTATTGTTATTGGTCTATAAGTTTTAGGCCTCAGTGCCCCTGACTATAAAAGCTCATTATAGCAGCAGCGTTGCATACGGTTGCACAGTAATGATGTTCTGCAATAAAGGACGTCTTTCATAGGCAGATGACTCACATTCCACATCCCCACAGAGGTCAAATCTCACTGAACAATTCTGTGTTCAGTCCAAAGCCCATTCTCACCCCCGAGTCCAGGACTTCATGTACAAGCCAAAGATCTGCACAGGCTGTTAGTCACAGGTTCATCGCTTTACAAAATTTTGACTTTGACTTTATTTTTAGGATTTTGTGGTGAAGTTTGCACTGTTGTTATTGATGTTGTTGGATAGTCTTTGCTTGCACCTCACAGGTTCAGAGGTTTTTTATGTATAGGTATGTTTTCAGGTCTGTAAAGTTGCAGATCTGAGAATCTGTCATGATATGGCCAAGCACCTGATTTAACAGTATTTCAGAAGGACTAAAACAAAACCTCATGAATTATTGTGGCGTTCTCACTCTCTGCGCTCGGTAACCCACGACTGCTGGTATGAATATTTTACTCCCGGTGGGAAAGCTTTTAAAGCTCTTTCTGAGCATTTACACTTAAATCATGCAGGTCAAGTGTTCTGTCATACCTGCTTTTCTAAAAACAACAAGGTTCAGAAAGAAATAAAATGCTGTTTCTAAAAGGGTCATTATGAAAATACATTAGCACCCAATTGTAGGCGTCAGCACACATATCTGCAAGTGTAATTCAGCCAAAAACATTTTATTAAAATGTGACACTGGCCCTTTAAATTGTAGCTTTAGTTTTAAATCTCTTCAAATCCATAATTTCAGTCAGGGACATTGACATTAACAATTCTTCTCCAAACGAAAACAAACGAGAAAGTAAGGATTAGCCGCATTAGTTGGGAATGCATGCGACTATAACGGGACTATGGCATTAACACCAGTTGCATTGTGGGATATGTCCTCTGGGGGAGTCGCATGAATGGGCGCTCTGTACAGTACAAACGTTCATGCAATATTCAGTAGGCAGTGTCATCTGAAGATGTATGTATTCAAAGACAATCAGACATCTCAGAACTGGTTAAAATAGCCAACTGAGACAATAGTACATCATTCATACAAACTGCTGCTCACACAAATCAGTTCAACCGCTGTATCTTTCTAAGTGATGGTTGTAAGTGTTTCTAATGCAGACACATTAAAAATGATATATTGAATAAAATTGGCTGCTGGTGATAGTTGCCCTTTATTGCCAATAGGGAAAAGTTTGGTTGGTTCTCTTTAGTTATGAGCCACATCTGAGAGTTTATCATCAGGAGATTGTGTTTTTGTAAAGTTTTTGAACAGTCCGCAATTTATTCTGGTTGTTATGAAATGCATGCTTGCTGAAGCTGTAGTCAATATCAGTTGTGATGTTTGTCCAGTAAATAAAAACTATAGTTCATTTCATAGATTTCAAAACAAAGCTGTTTGTTAATACCTAGTTTACTTGTTTACTTTCAAAGGTTTTTCAACAAAGGGATAATGTGCAGGCAGACGGTTATACATCTGAAGGGGTTTATTTTGCAAAAAGAACTGGCAACCAAAACCACATTGCAACACCCTAGCAACCGCCTAGAACGTCCTAGCAACTGCCACTCAACACCCTAGCAACTGCCAAGAACATCCTAGCAACCACCTAGCAACACCATAGACATGTCTGTCAGTCATGACACATTGTTCAAACAAAACAAACACACAATTTGGTTTAATCATCTGGTACATTATCTCACGTTATTAATAAGACATATTTTTTTCTAATTGATTCACCAATAAATTATTGTTATGAATTATTTTCAAGTTGACTGGCAGTACCCGAATGAGACTGTTATGAGTTATACGGTAACTTTTATAACTTTTTTTCTAAACTTGCGTGATCCCTTTACATTTAAGTGGATTATAATTGTCTGTCAATGTTTTATATCGCGCATAGCTGGAAAACTCCTGTTCTCCTAAATCTTATTCATAGTTATAGTTCATGTTTTTGCTGTGGACAGGTTTTAACATTTTTGCAGATTAGGGTTTCCTCATGCACTTACTGTATCAGCCCTGTATCACATAAATGTGTTTTCCCTAATTCTTAATAGGGGTGGGAGAAAAAAAATCGATGCACCAATGCATCGGGATTCTTTCTCTAACGATTCTGAATCAATTCTCAAAGATTCAGAATCGATTCTATGTCAGAACTTGTTCATCCTGAATATAACTTTGTTAAAATCATTAAACTTCAAAATGGGAATACTGTAAAAGATTCTAACTATAAACAAAAGCATAAAACTAAAGCATAAAAAATATATTAAGAATCGTTTTGGAATCGGATCGTGAGTCTCGGAATCGGATCGGATCGCGTAGTACCTAAAGATTCCCACCCCTAATTCTTAAGAGCTGTTTTTATTTCTGTAAGCAACATACATCAGACGGAAGTGAATGGACTGTGATGGGCCTGTGGGTGTGTCGTCTGTGGATGAGACTAGTGCATTTTTGATGGTAGTAGCTACTTTAATGCAGAATATTAATGTTATGAGAAGAGGCCTGGTGTTACATCTTATATCAGTGGGATGGGTTTGGGGTGTTTCTAAAACCAGTGCCTGAATATGAGTTGTTTATTATTAATGCTGAAGGAAAGTTCTCCTAAAGGCAAGATAGGATGAGAGTGCTTCATAAAACTAAATAAATAATGCCAGTTTTGGGCATTGAAGGTAGAAACAGAGTGATTTTATTGTGGTTGGTCGTGTTCGGTTTTATGTAATGCATGTTTATGAATGTAGCAATGTTTTAATAATTTTATAGCAGGAGGTCAGAAGTTTGGTTTGGTGGATTCTCGGGTTTATATTTTAAGGAACATTTGCATTTAGCTGACGCTTTTATCCAAAGCAACTTACAATCATTAGGAGACAAGTGTAGAAATGATTTCTGTCTATTCTATTAAGGACGACATAAAACTGCAATCTAAAGTGAAGGTGCAAGTTTAAATCACATACAGTAAAGAAAATATCACAATGAACCTCTTGCTTCCCAGTGATTAAATATATGAAGTACAACCAGTCCAGTGACAACCCATAGGGTTGCTGCGGAAATACAGCAAGCTGATTGGTGGAGGGGAATTCACTGTCGGTACAGTAACGATCACCTTAACGCAGCAGAATACAGGTGAAGTCTCCTCTGAGAGTTGAGCTGGCAGTCATAAAAAACACAGCAAGCACCGCCACGGGCCGCCGGGGTCCCAACAGTAGGTAAATGTAGTGGATGTGAAGCGTGGAGGGTGGAGGCTGAAGGAGGCGCTGCGGGTAGAGCTGCAGTCATCAGTGCCGCAGGAGGAGACGAGGTCTGACTGACAGATTCTGTAGCAGGTGACTCTATGGGTAGAGCTGAGCTTTGGGGAAAGAAACGTGGGGGTCGTGAATTGTAGTATTAGAGGTGTTGAGCTCCAGCAATGTTGTAGGATATTGGACTAGTCTAGGAGGGGTCGTGGGTTAAAACCTTAAAGGAGCAGTTCACTCAGAAATGAAATTTCTCTTATTATTTACTCACCCTCGTGCCATCCCAGATGGACATGGCTTTCTTTCTTCAGTTGAACACAAATTAATAATTTTATATCAAGATATTTGAAATTAAATATTTGAAATTAAAACAAGCACATCCAAGTGCAAAAAAGCAAATAAATTCTAATAGCGATATGTTAATAAATCTCATTGGTTCCTGCGTGATGAAATAATATGACATGAAACATGATTTGTGAAACATTTTAGAACCAATGACTATATACAGAAATTGACAATGTTAGAAGCCAATCATATAATCATAGATGATACAAGAGATGATTATATAGATGATGAATCATAGAAAATGCTGACAGTTCTGTTAATTAGACAAGTCTAAACCCCCTAAATAGGGTCTTGAACCGCCTATATGACATGCTTAAAAAGATGTTTTGTTGAATATCTAGGTGTCTTTTGCAAGAAAATGGGATAAATGTGGTATATGTGTGTATCATTTAACCAAAGAACTAAAATCTGGAATACATTCAGGACAGTGATTTCTAAAGTTAGTTACTATATAAAACCTAAAAGACCATTTTATTTAGTCCAGCAGACATTAGGGAGAGACATTGCACGAATGACTGCTTGATAATTACTGCATAAACAGAAGGTCAGATATTATTAGGAGACATGATAAAAATCAGCAAGAGAACCCTTAGTGTTAGAGAGAAAATGTCTTAAAGATAACTTGGGTAGGAGATTGCATAAAAGAAAATAACACATGCAAATTTGATTGCTGTGATATTTCCATTTCTCGTTTTCTTTCAAACAAAACTTTGAAAAACTGTTTTACCTTATATAAGATCAAATATATACATAAATGGCACAACAGGGTAACACCAGTGACATTTCTAATCTGCCTCTTAAATGTTCTCATCATTTTGCCACCCTCATGTTGTGTCAAATCTTTATGACCTTCTTTCTTTTCTTCATAAAATACTCTCTTTTCCATGTAATTAAAGTGAATGAGGCTTCGCAAGCTCAACAATTACTCTACAATAATGACAGCATGTGACATGAATGACAGCGTGTGAAAGAATAATGATTGAATTACTTTTAGGTGAACTGTCCCTTTAAGAAATTTGTGACATTTCCTTCTGTAAGTTATGAAAAAGACACTACAAAAGCCTTTGAAATGACGTTCATAGTAGAAAAATGTTTTTAATCAGCTGCATTTGGGAGCAATCACACGCATATTATCTTGCTCTAAGAGACTCAAAATTAAAATAATTGGGCGTATTAATTTAAAAACCATATATATATATATACTCTTCTCAAATGCAGCTTAAATGTTTTGTTGTTTGTTGTTTTTGTCTTTTAGAAGCCAATGACAATATCTGCCACTATTATTATTCTACACAACAGTAGATCTCATTCAGAGATATTCTTAGAATTAAGCGTCTGACATGCTTTTAGTATCAAAATACTAAGGAACAGAATGTAAAATCGCATCAAATTATGCTTCAGTGATAAAATCATTACTGTCACATTTGGCTATTTGATTTACCAGCCAAATTAGAGAGTCCAAAAAGAGAATAGTTAGTATCCAAGTGGGATGAGAGTAAATAAATTCATTCTGGAGTAGTGACTGTTGTATTTGGCCGAGAATCAGACGTTTCTCATTTTCTCTAAAGTAATTACCGGAGGTTTTGGGGGTGGTGTGGGTGAAGGAAAGGAAGCTAGTAAGATGGCAAATTACCTGGTGTTTTGAGCGGCAGGTGCCACAGTAAATTTGTTGAAACAGGAGCGACTCCAGACTCCGGATGGTTAAGGGGGGGGGTTATTGAAGCAGCTGGTGTACTGGCACGCTTTGCTTTTGATTTTTGAATGAAAACCACATGGGTTTTGGTGTTACTGCTTTGACTCTATTTACATGGATTCATTTGGTCTTGTTAAGCTAAACTAGACAACATTGAGATTTAGAGAGTTTACATTGGCTTCTAAATCACAGTATTACCCTGATCATACAGTATGTACAGCATGAAACTTTTAGTGAAGTGTTTAATTTATGCATATTATACAGTAAATGTTTAGTTCTGTATATAGCAGCTGTTTAAACTAGTGACCGAATTACGTCTGCCTTATTTTCATTTGTTGAATTTAGATTTAGATGTAAACTTTTCCAATGGATTTTATTGTCCAACGTGAACTGAATTTTAACGAATCGCCCAAAGCGACTCATTCCCATATGAACAACATTCCCATCATGCAAACCTAAACTTGTTTCTATAAAATGATGCTTGTCTGAATTTCTATGAATTATTATATACACAGAGAGAATCTGAGCTCTGTTTAAATAGTACAGCTTTTGTGTTTGACCTTCCCACCGGACTCTATACAAAGAACGAATACTAAACAATGTGTGGAAATCGCGCCATTAAAAGAGAACGTTCGCCTTGAGAAAAGGGTTTTTACAGCAGATAGAGTTTACCCTCAGGTTTTTTCCTTCTCATTTTCTCGCCTTTTTCTTTGATGAAAAGCCTCTGTGAGTCATGAATCGGTTAATTATTGGTCTCACAACTGTTGATGCTATGTAAGTCACGAGCAACCTTGACTAAACCCCATCTTTGCTTTGAGCACCAAACAAATGATCAGGTCTGTCTTCCAGCAGTGTGATCTGTGTCTTTACGGCTTTCATGATATCTATGACTATTCCAGTTATAGCCATTCTTGACTTGTTGCCCTGGGAACACGGATGACAACGTATCGTTCTTCTCAGAAACCTGTGCCTAAATTGACATGAAACCAAAGCCTGAAACTTTTTCTCCCAGAATTTCGTGTAAGGAACAAACTGCATGGCAGAGTAGCGCGGCTTTTTTATGTTGTTTTGAATTCACGACAACGCTCATCTGCCAGTGTACATTTGACAAATACCAGCAGAGGTGTCAGGTTTACCAGAAAGATGTTGCTTGCTTCGTTTCAAACCGGTTGACGCATAGAAGATGGTAACAGATCTGAAATCGGCAGAAACATTCTGTTCTTCTGTCCGGCGGGTAATTTTTAAGAAACTGAGAAATCTATTCCAGAAGCTGCAAGAAGTTTCAATCATTTTTACTTTGCTTTCAAATCTTCTTATTGTTTTTAAAGGATAGGTTCCTGTGTGACGGACAGATCACATTCAAATAGCATTGATTTCCATGATGCGCAAGTACGGGTGTAAGATGATGGACCATGATATCTTGTGAGAACGAGAGAGCGAAAGAGAGAGTGATGAGTGCGATCTCATCTCTGAAGGCCTGTCCATAGCAATGCTATTAATTCTATACAATATATCCATTTAATACTGTGAGTCTAGGCCTGTCTAGCTGTTTGTCATTTTTAATGCTTTTAGAATGACAAGGCAGTGGTTTTAACTCGAGAGAGAGAGAGAGAGAGAGAGAGAGAGAGAGAGAAATGAATGAATGAATGAATGAATGAATGTGTCTTTAATTAAAACATAAATATAATGAACAAATTATCAAGAACATTGTAAAATTGATATGGCAACTATCTATGAATTTATTTATTCTATTCTATTCTATTCTATTCTAGAATAGAATAGAATAGAATAGAATAGAATAGAATAGATAAGTGGACATTTATATTTAATGTACATTAAATCACAAAATACAAAACATTACAGTACAAGTGCACAAGCTGATACTGTGAAATACAGACAGATAGAAGTCATCAGTGTGTTAATTAGAATATTAGAAAACAAAAAAGTGAAAGATATATAAATAAACATTGTACTGTATATATTATGGATGGTAATACCTTTTTTAGTTACTGTATCTGTTTCTATAGAGAACTATATGGTGTGAAAGTTTTAATGAGGTGTTATTTACTCAAACGAATGCAGTAGATGCAACAAAACTTTGCGACGTCTGTCTAATTAGGAAACTGGAATGTGTGATGTTGTATGCATGTGTGATGAATGTGTGAGTTGTTGCTTTTGTTTTCTTGCAATTATAGCAAAAACCCAAACTGATGCTTATCAGGTTCATTGTCAATGCGTTTATCGATCTAAAGGACGGTGCGGAGAATCTGAACGGTCCCGAGACATCAGATTCATTCAAGTTGAAATGTTCGTTTTCTACGGGGAAATATGCAGGTTTTCAATGAGTATCCTTCTGGTATCGTTCCCTCATTCACGCACGAGCCATGCTTGTCTCTCGGGCTATTAACACTCGAATTACCCTCGATAAAATTTGCTCGAGCTCTCAGCGAAATTAATTTCTGTCGGAGTGAAAAGTTCAGGGCGCTTCCCATCCCATCCGAGACGCGATTCATAGATCGCGTCCTTTATTTTATTGCAAAATACATTGTCTGAAAAAATGTCTGGGCAATATAAATATGAATGTTGGGGACTCTGCAAAGAATCGTCTCTTTATGGTCTTGCTCTCCTCTCCGATCCCCCGAGCTCCTCCCCTCCGCGCGTGGAGAGCTTCATTTGATCAAATCCTTCAACTTGGAGCGCTTCGCTGAATCGCACTTTTTCCACATCTGAACTGTGGGGCGATTCGTCGCGCTGTAACTTGTATAAGGACTTCTTTCAATCCGTAACTAGAGGAAAAGGGAAGACGGAAGGACTGCATCTTGGTGTTATTAACGATGGAGAGGGGAATCAGAAATCGTCGGATTCGTGTCAGCGCTTTCTGCGCATTGGTACTGTTGCTCGTTTGGGTTCCGGTGACCAAAACAACGATAACTTGTAGGTCGTGTCAGCTGTTTGATAAATGGAGCGGGCGGGAATTACTGGTGAAGATGGACAGTGCCGTTTTTACCTCAACGGGGTCTGTGGGTAAAGTTAGTGACAGAAATGGAGACGGGTCAACGCTGTTTAATGCGCCTGGTGCTGAAACCGGGCAGCTCGCAACACACTCCGTGCTCATACGGAATACCGACCTTCACTCAGATAACGGTAAAGTTTTTAACCGTGCACGGGCAGTGCGCACAGGTCCGGTCCCTGTTGATCTCAAGCGCAGAGTGCGCAGAGGCGCCCGGGGACCCGTTATGTCACCCGGCGCGCCCCGGAGCGAGCGCTCGCCGCAGGTTTTTGGGAACGGCGCCGCGCGGGCTGCGCGCAGAGTCCCGCGCTCTGAGTTGAGGTGGAACCGGGACGAGAGGAAACCGGCCACATCACGCCAAGAGGAGCTGAAACTTACCAGCTCTACCTTCGCATTGACGGGTGATTCCGCGCACAACCAAGCCATGGTGCACTGGTCCGGCCAAAACAGCAGCGTAAGTGAATAAACACGCTGTTAATATGTTTAAAACCCCCACTGAGAGAACATTATTACTCAAGCACCATCTCCATATCTCAATTAATGTGCGTGAGGGAAAGTGTGTGTGCGCGCACGCGTCCTGTTTGTGTGTGTGTGTGCGCACGCGTCCTGTTTGTGTGTGTGTGTGTGCGCACGCGTCCTGTTGTGTGTGTGTGTGTGTGAGGGATTTTGTGCGCAGGGACGAACAGATGTCCATTGTTGATGAAGTGATCGCTTCATATGCATTTCACGGCCGTTTTGTAGTTGTAAAAACTGGCTTTGGCGTGTTGTTTGATTAATCCTTGCAGAATGAAGGACACTTTTATCAGAAGCACGGTGTTTTGGAGGGCTACACAACAGTTTAAATCATTGTTTTTTTGTTGGTGTTGCTTTAACCAACTGCATCTCATGCTTTTCAATGTAAACATCAACGTGGTATATTTTATATGTGAGGCAAGTCTTGGGTTATTTTGCTCTTAAGAGGAAGATATTGAGAGGATGAGGGAATATGCC
This sequence comes from Beaufortia kweichowensis, assembly GCA_019155185.1. Taxonomy (NCBI): domain Eukaryota; kingdom Metazoa; phylum Chordata; class Actinopteri; order Cypriniformes; family Gastromyzontidae; genus Beaufortia; species Beaufortia kweichowensis. The sequence goes on from CM032796.1 coordinate 17,085,117, forward strand.
AGAACCAAAATGTAGTCATTGCGATGATCTCATTGTTATGCACATTTAGATATATTAATAGTTATGTAATGTCTTGATATCTTTGGTTCGGAACATAGCATTATTAATCTTTCTTTCTTTCTTTCTTTCTTTCTTTCTTTCTTTCTTTCTTTCTTTCTTTCCTAACTTTGCAAACAGACCTAATGTGCATTTGCACAATTCTCCTCTGTAATATTTCTCATCAAACCAACTACATGTCTGAAGATTTTCAGTGGTAATTTTTCACCCCCATTATGTTTTCTCTCTCTCTCAGCTGTCAGCAGCTGTTGTCATGCCTTTAGGTAAAATCTGAGGGCATTTTCTCATTTAAACACTGTACTCACTAACACGGCACATTTACTTGTGAGGTGACAGTCAAACTGAAAACCTTTAAGGACAGATAGAAGAGAGAAAAAGAAAAAAACCTCATGACAATAAACTTGTCCCACTACTACAGGACTGCAGTCATTTTGACTCAGAGCTCAGAATCCTGCTGCATTATCGTATCTTAATTGAATTTTTTATGAATAGCAAATTCGGTAGATTCTATATATATGGGCTTTTTCCCTAACAGGGAAACTTAACAATAGGCATAGGAAAAAAGAAGCTGTGCATTACATATTCAGTTTCATTGCAGTAAAAGGCATAATTGAGTAAGCCAGCAGTTTTCTCTTTTTCTGTATGAATAAAAACTGCTGTTTTTTATAACTTTTAAAAGGAAAACTATGAGTTTCATGAATAAGGTGCAGATTAATTTTTCACAGGTTCAGAAAAACTTTTGTAAGTTTGTATTTCAACCATTATTCAACTAAATCATCAACATAAAAAGACATGTAATACTTTTGTGTTGTGTGTGATTGTTGTACCATTAGCATCATCAAACATAATTAAAACATAATCAAAAATGTGTTTACAAACACGCAAGTCTGTCATTGGTCAGACAAACAGATAGCTCCGCCCCAAACTCACACGATTGGTTAAGCATGTTGCTGTGTTGGACTGAGTAAGATGTTATAATATAGTATAATTTGTACTAAAAAAAAAAATTTTTTTTTTAATATCACTTTTGACATACATTTATAGACATTTTCATGATATAATGTTTTTTTTTTAATTTAAGGAAGACCCAATGTGTTTTGTTCACAGATCACTTACAGGGCTTTCAAAGATTCCTGGTACTCATAATCTTTTCTCAGTACGTGCAAAAGCCATTTCTTTTAAAAACAGCAAATGAAAAAATCAATATACACAATATACTCACATCACCACTGAAAATAAGGGAGAAAATGCCTTTTAGAAATGTCAAGGATTCATGAAAACACTATCTTTGTAGTGTCACACTCACAAAAACACTGAACATTTATATTAAGCCTCTCACATCTGACATTTCATGGAGTCGTTGTGAAGATACAAACGTTAAAAAAATCCTGGAAAACTCACGTATGAGACAACATATGACGTCACCACGGTAAAAGTGCCTTTTTTAGTTCGGTTGGAAGCACTGGAGGTGATTATTTTGCCTCGAGATGTTTTTTGTCAGCCAACAGAAGGAGAGAATCAAACATTTTTGTTGCCAATTAGTAAGAAGTTAGTCACAAAAAGTTCCTGAGATCTCTGTAAAATATATGCAACCAGCACCAGTTGTCTTGCATGTCACAGTCTCACGCTAATGTTGCTAACTCGCTGAAGTCTATTTCTGGATTCCTTTAGCACAACACATGTAAGAAGGAAGAGGAATATGTCTAATCTTATAACACTATGTTTCCGACTGACTCTCAAAATGCAATTAATTGGGCGGTTAAAAACATATTGTACAGTCAACCCTGTCTCTTTGATCCACGCCTGAACTGAAAGATGTTTGCTAGATGTGTTTCATTAATGTGTCATGTTGTTTTTACTTCTCACTTTTTACTTGTAGAACAGACAAATTCTTTCTTGTGTTATGTGTCAAAATAAATGCCATCAACAGTGTAGTTAATAGTTCACTGAAAAATCTAACTTTTCCTATTATTTATTCCTCCCTTATGCAATATTAGATGAACACAAAATGTTTTTTAAATGTTTTTATTTTTTAAAAGATCATCTATAACTTTGTCTATAAATAGGTTCTAACTTGCTGAAGTCCAGAACGCACATACAATACATCCACCATAAAAGTAAATAAAAGTAATGCAAACAACAAAATTCATATGTAACTTTAACTTTTATTGGTTCTTGCACGTCTTGTGACATTAGTTGTCATATAACATTTTGTCACAGACACATACAAACAATTAGATTTGACGTTTTTGACATTTGTTGCTATATTAGATTTTGTTGCCATATTTGGAAAACAAGCTCGAAATATGAATTGTTTTTCTCCAGAAGACATTTATGTACTCACTGGATTACTTTTATGATGGATGTACTGTATGTGCTTCAACATTTTATGACATATATGAATGAATATAAAGTCATTGTTATTTTTATAAACTTTACAAATAGAAAGGCTGAGTAAAATTCCATTCCGTTCCATTTGACTCTTTCTTCTGTGGAACACAAAAGAAGATATTTTGAGAAATCTCTCAGTGGTTTTGTGTTCATACAATAGAAGTCAATGGAGGTCAATGTTGTTTGGTTACCAACGTTTTTAAGAATATCTTCTTTTGTGTTCTGCAGAGGAAAGAAAATCATATAGTTTTGAAATGAAATGAGGGGTGAGTAAATGATGAAAGAATTTTTATTTTTGGGTGAACTCTTCCTTTAATACTTTATTTATAGCCTAAAAGATATTTAGGTAAAAACATCCTGTCAAGGTGCTTTCTTTCTGTCTATCAAGCAATCATTTTTTCTTAAAGTTAAAACAATGAAGTGAAAGCCACGTAAATTTTCTACATGTCTTCTGATCAACAGTTATGCCAGCACTAATGTGTTCCCCCACACCTCTTTGTCAGCTTTACTCCAAACAACAACAAACAGGCTAAAACTTTATTGTAGACGCTAGACTCAAAAAGCTATTATTTTTAACATTTCAGAGGAAAATAGCAACCCAGAGAATGAAGAATATCCTATGCAAAGGACTGTGGGTGGACAGCTGAAGGGCAACAATTTTTATTTCTCTGATATGAACAGTAGCTCTGCCACGAAGTATTTGGCAAACAATGTAAATGAAGACAAATATCACTGAAAAATGCCTTGGCTAGACAAAAACGAACAGCCACCAAATGCATTTACTCCACAGTATAATTTGAATTTATTTTTTCAGACACCTGACAGGACATGAATGTTGAAACAATAACTCTCCAGTTTTACTGCATCCCAACTATGCAATACAAGGTCACATTATATTCTTTAATAAATGCAATAGTGCAAATGAAAACTGCACACTTAGAAATACTGCACGTAGACTTATTGCTTGTATCAGAAACTAGTTGTACTAGATTATTACTTGATTAAACTAAACAAGAAAACGGTAGCTTTTACTTTTTTAATATGTGTTACTGCTCTTATTGTGAATCAGTGCTAATTATTTGAAATAGAAGTCATACAATTATTCATTAAAATAAAATGATTAGCTCCAACTCTAAAACACCTTTTCATCTGACATCACCAAACCAACTCATATTTCATTCCTTCTCATTTATAAATGTATTAACATTTATACATTACATATCAGTTTTGATGAATTTTAGCATTTTAGATAATAAATATTACACCTACAACTAAAGGTTTGTAATCTGCTTAAATCCACATGAATCTTTGTTGAATGTGGAATCCTGTGTTGAGTCGTGTTGAAGCCGTGTTTCAGCGGCCGTCTATGGCATTTACTTGTGTCATTGATTTTAATGGAGCAAAAATCAATGTTCATTGGACAAGATGCTCTAAACACATCATTGTGGGTCCCACCCAGATGCCGTGCTTCACTGAGAGTCTATAGCAGAACGAAGGCTATTTGTATTAAACATGTGGATCTGATAGTTCATTAAGCTTTTAATCAATGTATTTTTGTCTGCTTTGTGTGGTTTTTGCTTGATATCTTATTTTTAAGTAATTCGTTGGTAAGTGACATCCATGGTGTTGACAAACACTAATGGTCACACTACAAAAGATGAAAAAGGTTCTCTCTCTCTCTCTCTCTCTCTCTCTCTCTCTCTCTCTCTCTCTCTCTCTCTCTCTCTCTCTCTCTCTCTCTCTCTCTCTCTCTCTCTCTCTCTCTCTCTCTCTCTCTCTCTCTCTCTCTCTCTCTCTCTCTCTCTCTCATAAAATCACTAATTACTCTGTGAATAATGGCCAGCCTTTATGTAGGGAGATCCCGGTCATTCGTGCAGGACATTTTACAGAGAGTAATTTGACGATAATGGGCTGCTAGACGTCCTCTGGTATACTGTGATTTTTTTTGCTTTCTTCTTTGGAGATGAAAACAGACTTAATATTTCACTTTAGAGGTCCATGTGGGACTCATTTTTCCATCCTGAAACTGCAAGTTTCATCTCGGTCTCCCGCCGACTCCCACAAAATTTTACTCAGTGTCCACCCACTCTCGATTTGTAACAATTTTCTCACCACCCGCTTTTGCCCAATTTGAGTCTCGTCCCCACAATCCTGGTTTGTTATTTTCCCCCCAGGTGTCACAAAGTGGTTTTCTTTTCAATAATGTTTTAAAAGAAAGAGAAAATTTCAATCAGTACACAAACCTCTTTTTTGTAGGTGACATTGGATATCACAAATTAAATCATGAATTAAATTTTGAACTGTGTCCCAGCTAAGCAAAGAAAACTAGACCCTTGTTTGTTTATTGCTATCAAAAGTGTAAACATGTTGGTGCTATAAAAACATACAGCGATGGTTCATGTGCTGTTTTCATGCTTGTGGATATTAGCTTGTTGCTGTCTCTGTAGGGAATATCTTCTGGGCTGAAAGTTGTTGATTATGTAAAGCTGCAGTGCTCTTTGTGTCCTACAGGGGACGCTTGATGGCTCAAAAAGCTGAATTCTCCATTGAGTCTCATTCAAATACATCAGGCCGTACATCTTCCTGGTTTTCATTCTAATGGATGGCCATAAGTTTTCATGTCCAGTTCATATTTCACTCCCAAAACTAAAGTAAACAAAAGCCAAATTAAAATCAAACCTGATAAAACCAAATTTCTTTTTTGTACAGTGATGTGCATTAATGTTCACTGTTGACTGATGGTCACTGTAATACAGTAATTTTTCATACTGTATTACACTAAAACTATTGTAATGCTTTGATGTACATTGATATATAAATACAATACAATGTTAAATAAATATAATAATAAACACTGTAATATTAATAGATATGAACCTGGTAACTGTTAGCGCACATATTGAGTACACATTCACTATTCACAACTACAGTTTTTTATGTTAGATATATATATATATATATATATATATATATTTATATTTATAATAATTTATATGTTTATTTTTAAGTCTTTTAATTTTTTTATATTAATATTAACACAGCATATATTAACATACATTTATTTAATTATTTTGGTTTATGTTTATTGTTATGAAAATTTCGTTATAAAATAATATTATATTACTTGTATAGTGTAGTAATGTGAATAAGCATTAAATAAAATAAGTTGTAAAAATATCTTTTGAGGTGAAATGTGACCAGACATAGCTTTATAAGTTTTGATACAGGGCAATTTTAAAGCTAAAGTGATTTTATGATACTGTTTTTGAGAATTGCTTTAGATACAGTAAAACCTCAAACAAAACAAATTGATTTCCAATGTAAATGCTCACAGGCTGAATACCAGCGTTATTTGATAGTGGACATGCGGTTATTCTCTCAGGTCACAGAGACTTCATTTCTGCTTCTGAAGTATCTCTCGTTTCACTAGAAGCAATATATTCCAGATATTAAATTCGATTTCAGTTCAACATAAGTTTATTAGTAAGACCCACGGTAACATAAGATGTTCTGTAGTCACGACTGCATTTCACTTCATGACTCATAAAGACCCAAACATGTAAACACACATGCTCTTCATTTACTCCAGACACACATTTATGTGATCCAGATGTGGATTTTAATTTACTGTCAATTTTCAAGGTACTGTAATCATTATGTCATTATGTTGTATGTTGTTTACAAAATGCCCAACAGAACGTGACACTTTTGCATGGGTGTGAGATCATTAGCATCTTCTAATAAGGATGAGTAATTAATGGGAATGTAAACCACCATCGCTGTATTTTGTGGTTAGTAAGACAGCTTAATGTGGGTGTTAAAGCGTGTTCTTATCAAGTTGTTAATTAACTGAATGAGAGTTAACCAAACTCAGACGGGAGAAAAAGGGAGCTCGAGAAACCGGTCTAACAGCTTAAAAGAAAAAAACGAATGACATATCCTTGCGTGGCGTGAAGCCACAAATGTCTTTTTCTCACAGCGGGCAGCCGTTTCAGCTGAAAGCTGGTCAGGGGTTTTGATTTCCCAGAATGCAATGGGCCATAAATGGGCATCTGCGTGCCTATCTGTGGCAGATTGGTAAATTGAATCACGAGCGATCTGTAACTCTCTGAAATAGGATTGGAAAAGGCAGTGAAAATTATTATTTTTGCAGTGAAAGAGATGACAGATCGAGATAATTGCACGAGGAGGAAAATAGCATGACTGAAGTTGTGTAGCTCGGCACTAATCTGCAGAGATTACAAATATCTAAATAAAGTCATGATTGCCCTTTCTGTGAACATGTTCAGCAATTATTACCTCTGTTCTGCTCTCGAGACCAAAGAAGTTCAGGAGTATTGATGTCTGCTTTGTGATTCCAGTCAGACTTCAGTGTATGGAAGTTAATGCTAATATTGAGTCTAATATGTAAAATGTGGTCATGAATAATTCCTGACTGAGAAATTGAAAGCTCAGAGTAAAACGCTTAAATGATTGACATCAGACAATTAACTAAGTGGATGCTTTTAAAATGACATGCAATCCTTTATGTGAAATGAAAGCATGCAACATAACTAGATTAGGACGTCTTCAAAGTTTTTGCCACCGCAGTGGTAGGGTTGTGGGTGGTTGCCGGGACATTGCTGTGCAGTTGCTAAGGAGTGCTGAGGGGTTTGGAATGCATGCCTATGTGGTTGCTAGTGTACTGTGGCTGGTATTATTTTATGCACATTGTAGTCCTGAGATATGACTTTTTCAGTGTTAATGCATGAGATTTTGTTCATATCTTGTTAAAAATGATAAGGGCTGATGACATGTGATATGTCTGAAGAAAGAAAAGAGAGAGAGAGAGAGAGAAAAAGTACTGAAAAGAAATGAAGAAAGAAAAACTGCAAATAAGTAACCGGAAAGAACTGGAAAGGGAGAGAACTGGAAAAAGATGGAAAGAAATGAAGAAAGAATAAGGTATATTATAAGGTCTTGTGTGTGTGTGTGTGTGTGTGTGTGTGTGTGTGTGTGCACGTGTATACACAGTAGATCTCAGTAGAGAGATCAAAAAAGCCAAATCAATCGTACACGTGTAATTGACATTCCCTCTAGATGCGATTAAACATACAGCACCTCAATACTGCCCACTGCCACCTTACACACCAAATCTACTCTCACGTTTCAAACAGCTGACAAGCAAACACGACATTGATGCAAAGGCCCAAATGGATTGAAAATCCAGCACCGGAACCTGTTTCTGAACTAGATTGACCTCAGTGGACATTTTTAATCAGCTTAGGACAGAACGACTTCCACTACCTGTCAAAATTAACACACAGTTTACAGAGAAAGTTTCAACTATAAACGCATTGCACAAAGTTTGTCTCATTGCTTTTGTATTGTAGAGTTGGTGTCATAAAAAATATAAAATGCACAAATTTAGATTAAAACAATTAGATAGATCAAGCATCAAGAACTTTGTGTATTAACATTAACTTTGGTATTCATGTCAGGTGAACTTTAGTTAGGTAATAAGTAAAATAAAGCAAAATTAGTATTAGATGATTTTTTTTATATGGTTTCCTGCAAAGCAACATCAAACCGCTGTTATGGAAGAATGGTGCCCTCACACCATGAAAGCATTTCAAAGGCAGGTGTGAAATCATATATTAAATAAATCATGTTTTAAAAAATACTCTTTCCTTTGAATCTCCTGGAAAAGACAAAAAATGCATGTTTATAAAAGCGACATGCAAATTCATTTACCGGCGGTTGATTTGAGAGTTCACCCTCCCCTGCCTACTTTTCCCTTTCATTTTGAAGGTAAATGTGATTAGTGTGCAGAAGCGGCTAGCGCGCTACGGCATGCGGGCGGACTGATAAAATAAAAAAGATTGGGGTATGGCGCACGCCAGTACTCGGCTAAGCCCATCTGCGTGAGACGTCTTTGAAAAGACGCTCCGGAGATGGATGGAGACATCTGGAGGCACCTGCCGCATCTGCTTGTGTCCAAACATGTTTATTTCAGATCTCTGAAGAGAGCGTTCCTTTCAGCCGCCGCTTTGATCAAGCACATCGCCGTGTCACCGCTCGGCCGTTACGAGAGATTATCTCCTTCACCGGGCATTTATAAACAACAAACAGATGCATTTCCAATTTAAATTAATCCAGTCCTAAAGTTCACCTCAACTATCTGGTGAACATTTATTTAGTAATTTATTAACTCAAAAGTGGCTGGTGTGTTTAAAACTAAAGTGTTTGAATGTTAAAATCATGTTTTGTTTGAACATCCTTTGGTTCAGCAGATGGACCGCCCCAAACTTCTGATTTATTCTGATTTATCCAACATGTTTTTTATGTCTTATCTGGGATGTGTGTCATCGTGCAAAAGCGGTGTTGAGAAAGTGTATGTAACCGATGACGGCGATGATTATGTCCGTCTCTCTCATCCTCCATCTTCCTTCCCATCAGTTTCATTTCCACTATCTTAATGTTTGTGCAAATGAAATCAGGGGGCAGGGGAATAAAGATGGCACTGTCCACTGTTTTTTCTGCCGCTCTGTAATTTATATGTAAAGCAGCGAGGGAAGTGCAGGCGGGCAGCTGATGAATCGGTTAAAGGCTTAACCACAACAGGCCGCAGATCATTAGCGATTAAGCCATTTGGTTTGTGCAACGGGATCAAGATTAACTGATTTATACGCACGCCCGACGGGCCACTTCCGTTAAAAAAAGAAGGGCCTGGACAGGGGACACGTCCGACAGCTTTCGGTCGTCCTTCGACAAAATGAGCGAAAAGAGAGTCAGGCCTGAGTAAATCAAAGCGGGCATCAGCTGCGGTCTGGTGAGCTCGGCTTTGTGCACACTTAGAGAAATTGATAAGATCCGTGCTGGAGAAAAGAGATGCTATTCACAAAGTTGAAAAATTGCTTTTGTGTGGAGAGACAGGACAGGAGAGTTTTATTTTACCTTACACCGTCACAGATAGGGGGCTGTACTCCAGAGACGGTGTCATACGTTTCCCTTTTCAGTCCTTTAGATCTGCCAATCAGCCCGACTGCTGGCCTTGCTAGAATGCATTATTAATAAAGTCATCACATTTATCATTTATTAAACCAGGTGGTCTGCTTGATACTCCGATAATTTCTTTTTCAAAGTGAAGTAGGCACGCACAGAGGAAAGTCAGCAGGTACGAGCGACGTTGAGCACGGTTGGTGATAGAAGCCATTCAGGCTAAATAGATGAACCCCGTCATGATTCACACATTCACCAACATTTAGAAATGAAAGACCACAAGTTAATTTCTCAGGATGTCGTTCTGTGTTCGGCCCAGGATCCTTTTTTAATTCTCATCGACTCAAGGACACGCTCGCGTTCAGATGCGAACGCTTTGTTAAACTGATTTTTATTTGAACCTTTTGAATACGTTCTCAGTTGTTGTTAATAGATAGAACATCTTAATTTAGATTCGTTGGCTATTGTACAGCATTCTTCAATTTAATGTAACTCATATTACTAATCGTATTTGTCTAGGCTTGCAGACGTTTTGGAGAAGTTTCTTATCTTTTTTCTGTGACTTTAATACAGGATTTTGACATCCTTAAGCATATTTGCTAAGTCCTAGTTAAAAGGGACACGTTGTACAAGTATGGAAAATATTCCTGAAGTCCATTTATAGAGTTTGTCACATTTTCTTGTGCCCAAAAATGTAGGGTTTTTTTACATAACCACCTTCTTTCTGACATGTAGAAAAAAAATTTGTAGAAAGTTTTTGCTGCACCATCTTTAAAACTTAAAAGATTCGTTCACCCAAATATGAAAATCCTCTTATAATTTACTCTCCCTTACACCTTCTCATTTGTATAACACTTTCTTTCTTCAGTTGGACACAAACAATGAAAATACTGTCATGTCATTGTCTTATGGTTTAAAATGTCTTCTTAAAAGCAAATAATATATTTATTAGAGAAAACAATAAATATTTTGAGCTTATTTAGCAATCCATACGACCAATCAAGTCTAAATATGGTGGCATGTCGATTATGGTTCCATGGTTCATGTGTGTCTTATAACTAGTTGTTTCATTACGACATAGCCAAAAAAGATTATCGAAAAGTTATCGGCATGTCGCCATATATATGAACTTGTGCTGATCAGTTTTACCATGGATACACAACATTGATGGATAAACCAGTTACAAATACAGTATACAAATATAAATTAATAGATAGATTAATATTTTAAAATAAATTTTAATAATGTATTCTAGACAAAGTCAGTGTAATGAGTGTCTGTTCAGCACAGATATAAATAAAAGCTCAGATACAGGTAGAGAATGAGCAGAAGGTTTCTTGTAGCAGATGTAATTCAACAGTTTATCCGCATGTCCATTGATTTTCTGCGTGGAACTAAAGCTGGGAGCGTTCTTGTGTAGAAACATGCAGCACTGATTAAATTCACAATACAAGGATCTCATCCTGAAGCAAAGCTGAGATTTCCAGATCACACCAGCACCAAACACTGAAATAATGACTTCCAAAATATTCTTCAACTCATTGAGGCCATGCATTACTATTTTTAGACGTTCTTTCTGAACGGGTGAATCTGTCGAAACCTGTGATGATTATGTCAGGGTCATATTGTAGCCAGAATCAAAAGAGAGTAAAAATTAAGGTTATCTTTTTATACACCAAAAATGTAATTTCTTCTGGTTTCATATCGATATGAAATATGGCCTCACCCAAGGAATGCTAGAGCATACTGTGAACACATGGTACACGGATCTAAACGTTTCTGTTCAGTGAGCTGAACCAATGAAAGTAGGTTTTGCTCAGCAAGAGCATAATTATAAGATTGTTGGGGGGTGGCCATATATTTTACTGGCTCATTTTTGTAGTGTGGTTTGCATGAAAAGTCTGGGTCAGTCAAGGAGGAAGGTTTGCATTCTGTATTTCTTTAAAAGATTTCTTAAGAAAATGTTTCTTTTTAACATCAAATTAAGTATTAAATTGAAAGCCACAGTTTACCCGAAAAATTTAATTCATTTCATTTCAAACCTGTATGACTTTCTTTCTTTCTGCAGAACACAAAAGAAGATATTTTGATGAATGTTGGTAATCAAGCCCCATTGACTCCCACTGTATGTACACAAAACCACAGAGACATTTTTCAAAATATGATATACAGGTTTGAAATGACATGAGAGTGAATAAATCATGACAACATTTCATTTTAGCATTATTAAAATAATTATTACCATAATTGTAATTAACAGAAGAGTTTTAAATCTACAAACAAACCTTATTAAAGTAAAATGCACATTATCTTAAGTACATTTTGTTCATTTTATTAGCTATATGTGACCCTGGACTACAAAACCAGTCATAAGTAGCACAAGTATATTTGTAGCAATACATTGACGTGTCAAAATAGGAATTTTTCTTTTATGCCAAAAACCATATTATGTGAAAATCTTATTCCATGAAGGTAATTTGTAAATTTAAATTTTTATATTGGTGAGTGATTGCAATGCTAAGGACTTAATTTAACTTTAAAGGCGATTTTCTCAATATTTAGATTTTTTTTGCACCCTCTTCTAAATATTGTCCTATCTTTTTTATTGCTTATTTGTGACCCTGTCTGTATAAACCGGACTAAAGTCTAAAAATCTAATTTTGAGATAATGAGCATCAAAGTTTGAGTTCACCTATTCACCTACTATGATTTAAATCTTTGACATAATCTTACTCAGTCAATATTAAAGATATCAAGGTTACATTTTCACAGAATGTTCTTCAGAATTTCAAAAAAATTTACCCTTACGACTGGTTTGTGGTCCAGGATCACACATTAGTAAATAAGCATTATATATATCTGCTCTTGAGATCAGTGTCTGCCATTTTAAAATCAATATCTGTCATCTGTGCGTCTGAAGAAGGTCACCTGTGTCCTTCACTGCACCTCAGAATAAAGCAAACAGGCACTCCTGACTTCACACCAGCCTGGCTCGTGCTCCCTGCACCCTGGCTGGCACATCCATGAGAAATCCAAGCCAGTGTTGGCAGCACCTGCATCCTGCAAAAACATGCCGGTCCAGGTAGCTCTTCTGTCTGAACAGATGGTGCTGCGGCATGGAACGAGCCCAGATGCAGTCGAACAAAGAGCATGGAGAAATATGTGCTGAAACATTTGAATGACAAATTGTGCAGAACGCTGGATATCTTGGAGAGGAATCTGGAGCGCCGCTGTGGATGAAGGCACAGATCCCCCGAAAATGAAACGGAGAGCGATTTCTTGAATATGGTGATAAATTATTCATTTTGTCAGCATTTTACAGCAACAGTTCACCTAAAAAATGAAATATGAGTAATTATTTACCCATCCTCGTGTCATTTAGAAACCTGTATGCTGTTGTTTTTTAGGTGAAATGCAAAGACATTTTTGCACAGTTTTCAGCTTTAGTTCTTTATAATGAGATTTTATATTAGCTACATCTGTCAAGGGCAAAAACTTTGATACGGCAGATTTCAAGTCACTTTTTTTCATATAATTGTCTCAAAAATGTGATCTGTGTAAAACTGTATCTTAATGACACAATTTAAATTTTAACGTGAACCGTACCTTTGAATCTCACTATATGTTTTTTATGACTGATTTGATATGATTTGTCACGGCATTGGTTATCTCTACTTCACGAAGGTCATTTTCCATCTTATATCTCGCTTTTACAGTGTTTTATTGGTACAGTAAATAAGTTTGAGTTTAAGATCGTTTTTCACGAGATTTCCCACGTGTGAAATACGCCGCTCACCCTGGGTTACATCAGACCCATCCGTGAACTGTACGACACAATCAACGGGACCCATTTCTCCTCGCCGGTCCTGACGCTCTTAAAGTACATCATCGTTGGACTCGTTGCCGTCTCCTGGCTTAGACTGCACTTGATTGTTGTAAATCAGGATGTGAACAATCAAACCATAAAAAGAGAGAGAGAGAGAGAGAGAGAGAGAGAGAGAGAGAGAGAGAGAGAGAGAGAGAGCAGTGCTGAAAGAGAGGCTTTTCAATATAATATAAGTGTTTCTGCGTGCTGTCTATAAGGGTCAAGGACATTTGGACATACAGTATCTGGCTGCGTGAGCACATTTATTCACTTTGCCCACTATTGAGTGTTTCAATGACTAATAATGGCAGTAAGACATGTAGAATAAATAGACTTTGCGATACTTCTTTGCGAGTCTTTGATGAGACAAATCGAAATGCAAATGTGAATAATCAAGCAGATGTTATATCTGCAAAAGCAGAAGGCCTGTAGAAAAGAGCTTACGTGGGCTTACAGTATGAGCCGCTAGTTCTGTATAATCTTTGTTAGATTGACATGATTGTTACATAGCAATCCCGTCTTTGTGAGCACCTTTTTATCCTCTCCATTAGGGACGAGAACAGCCATAGTTGGCCAATTCAATGCAAATGTCAACCTCACCATGAAAAATGAAGTTGTTACATAAGATTTTCTTTATATTGATAGCTCAGATGTCAATATTTGGTGGTTTAAATACCCATGTGAGGACTCAGAATTGTCACATCCATAACAGTCCAAATCGAAAGTTATTTTATGTTCTTTGAGGAGTCATCTCTTCACTTGTTGTTTTTTTTGCTTTTGGTTTGTGTATTTTTATTCACAGAAATCCTACAAAGTATGTTGCCTATAAAAACATGTGTTCTTATAATGAATTAATATTTCGTTCCTTTATTATTTTTAATACATCCAAGCGACCGGAGCGGTGTGTGTTTACTTCTTGCTTGTTGTTTTTTGTGTATTTTAAACAGTAATGAACTCGCACGAGTGACCACAGAGACGTGACTGTAATGCCGAGCAACGGCTCTTCACGTCACCTCGCGCACCTGCCGTGGCTGCTCCTCCTTGCTGTTTTACCGAAAGGCACGAAAAAAACTATGAAAAAATATTTGCTTAGCATGTCAGCTCCTCGGCGTCGAGTCTAAGTCTCTCTTAACTGTCAGGGTTTGACTGAATCAGGTTAGAACGGCAATGAGGATGTGGATGACAACGCAGCCGCCGGTCGGGCACATCGAGAGGTGCAGACGATGTTTCAAAAGGCAACGTCTTACATAACATCTGAAGGGAGTGTGGGAAGGGATGCTGGGGCTTGTGGGTAAGCCAGACACTTTGAACAAGTGTTGTGACGGCTGTAGCATGTGAAAGCAAAGCGTCGCATATATAGAATAAGAATTGTCTTGTGAGCTCAGATCTTGGAGAACAACAAGGATTGTTATATGGATAGAACGATTAAACGGATGTTAAATTAAACGTTTTTTTAAGATTGCATCCAGGGATAATCTGGAGTGTTTAATCATGGATTTAAAGGTATATGTGGGGAGATGATTCGTAATTAACAACTTTGCTAGAAGCTAAACAAAGATACCGTTTCATTCCGGCGTGAAGTGAAAATAAATAAACGAAAGTGAAAAAGAGCTGTTAGTTGTTCCGTTTCAATGGCAGACACAATGCAAGCACTGTGCCAACAGATCACACATTTTAGTTGGCTGGCAAAGAACAAGACAAACTTCAGATGAAACTGGAGGCCATACTTCACTTGCAAACACACGCACAAAACCCACGAGCTTCTCCCTATAGACTTTCACAGCTTCTCTCTGAACAAATATCTGTCAACAACAAAGATAAGGTTTCAACGGTTCAATTACGGCATAATAGTTGGGGGTGGGCTGTTAAACACTTGTACAACACTGCAGGATGTAAAGGAACCCAGACCATTTGAGAAGTCAAATAGATTTTCTTTTTTAATTACATTTTATCTTTGCTAAGCTGTCAGTTCTGGAAGATCCTTTTTGTTCATTTAAATACCTATTTATGCAATAAATCTATAGAAAATATTTATTTCAATTTAGCCAGCATGTAACTTACAGAATAAACCCCCTATCGTTTACAGTGTTGCTTAGAAGGTTTTTTTGCCAAAACAACTGGCTGGCTGTTTTTAATTAAACATTTTTAATATTTTTAATATTTAATCTGATAATTATTACTGCAAATATTGAGCATAATATGAAAATGCACTTTCCAAACTACAATAGCTTAAATTTGTAATATTTTCTTTAACATTTTTTTATTAAGGTATTTTTAAAAATAACATTAGAATTTTTTGTGGTTTGTTTATTTTTATGAAAATATGTCTAATTTTTATATATGACTTAATTCTATCTGATTTATTTGTAAGTAAATGGTTTTTAAGTTCCAAGTTGACTCGAAGTACCCGGGAATAACGTACCTTGGAATGTCACAATTGGCCAATCAGAATAGTAGTAGTTCAGGGCGCTGTGTAATAAGTAAACTTAATAAGCCATCGTTCCTACATGACTGGTTGTGATAGCTAACCAAAAATGACACGTGTATTGTAACTTATTTCATCTAAATATTGAAATGGCTTTCGTTTCTCTTCTTCTGTCATAAATGGGATTTTGCTTTTCTCATTTTACAGGTAAAAGCAGCAGTGATTGTCTGTAGTTGAATGTTCAGTTACCCACTTAGGGTTAAGGGTTTTGTTCAAGTGATGCTTGGCTTAACAATTGCAAATACTTGAACTGTTTACAACAGGAAAGGCGGGAACGTGTGTTTACTGGTACTGGAACAATCAATGTGATCTTATAGGAAAACGTAACTGATTTTACAAGGGGGCATTTTTGAATGAAGCCCAATTACTAAACCTAAATGTCACTGGTTTGTACTAAAACATATTGTACAAATGAGATTGTATAAATTCATATAAATTAATTCCTGTCAAATAAATGAAGTTCTAGCCTTAGCTATGACCTCGTCTATCAACTCTAAAATCTGATTGGCTAGAATGTTTGGAACAAAATTTGTTAGGAAAAAATTGTTACTTTGCTACATTTGTTAATTAATTAAAAAAATATAACATTTTCCGCACATAAAACAATAAAAAATAGTATTGTTTTGTAGTAAAATTCTTATTGGCTAGTAAACATAAAACCATCTGATGCAGGGTAAAAAAAAAGTGTAACAAACTGTTTTTCAACAAATGACTCCAGCCTATTGTTCGCAAGCGCAACTTTTCGTACACTTCGTAAGCCTGTTCCACTTTAATGAAGATTTGTTTGGATACGCTGCAACTGTTTTCTCAGGAGCAAACAGGATAATTTCCCCTACTAAGTCTCCGGTGTTTACCGGGCGTAAATTTGTTTGAAGTTATCTATTTTTATCTTTCGTAAGAGTTTCTGTTTGTATGTGCCTGGTATGCAAGTGTTGACTATGCACCTGGGACCGTTAAATATTGCTGGTTTGTGCACTTTCTGCTTTCCTCTGCTTTCCACATAAGTATTAAATTGCAGCACTGCAGGTTTTGCATTGAAGCGTCTGAGGAGAAAGGCACATTTAGTGTTCCTTTACGGTTCTCATGCGCTTCTCTCCTCTCTGTGTGTGACTGCTGTCCTTTAATACTTCCAGTGCCTGCGCTCACTAGCTCCGTGACAGGGTTTCTGTAGAAAAAGGTATGATAGTGTACCTAATGAGATTTCTGCACGCTCTTCCCTCGCCCCCGGGCGTCTTCTCTTGCTGAGGAGGCTGTTTAGTTCAAATGGAGAGGCCTATTACTGTATTCCACTGTCAAAAAGTCATTTAGAGAGAGAGAGAGAGAGAGAGAGAGAGAGAGAGAGAGCAGGTTCTCACCTCCAGCCAATTCCCATCATGTTTGATCTTTGAGACCGGAGTGCTTGAGGTTGATCTGAAGCAAATCAAAATTACACGGCTGAGGGATAAAAAAGAGTCGACCTGCTGTGTTTCAAAACTCTTTCATCCTTTCTTTCTTTCTTTCTTTCTCTTCTTTTTCCTTTCTTGATAGTCAAAATGACGAAAGAAAGTCAAGTGTTGTTTTATAATAAAAGTGGCAAGTTTAAGTGAATGTGTGCTTAGAACAAGCAGAAATATATGCCAATGGAGTAAAAAAACTTGAATTAAGTTTTAGCTCTTTATTAAGTATTAAGTTTATTTTTCTTACCCCACTGGCAGAAATTTTTGCTTGTTTTAAGCATTTCATTCTAGAAAATATATCGTGATTTAAGAATTTTCAGATATTTTTACTTCAGAAGACAAAAATAAGTTATAATTTTTTTACCAAATGTTAAGGTTAATCATTGGTTTCTCATCAGCTGTAAAGTCCCATTAACACCAATAACAATAACTTAAATAAAAAAATAACTGTATTATTGAAGTAGTCATTATATTTTTTACAAAAACATCTGAATATAAGATCAAAATACCTTTATAACCCGATACATGTAATTCATAGAAAGTCTTGCCAATAGTTTTACTTCAGTAACTATAATGAGTTTCAATAATGTTGCATGAAAAAATAATCCATCTACGCATTCATTATTCGTAATGGCTCAATTAAAAATCTCCATCTGCTGCGCATGTGTTAAACAATCAAACGTGTTTCATGCAGTTGTGGATTTTTGTTGGTTATCAATCAACAATAGCACAGCTAGGGCATTTATCAGACTTAAACAAGTTGTTTTTATGTCCTCAGGCTGTGATTCATCTTGTGATTATCACAGCTTCATATAAAGACATCACATTTGAAGTAACATATGCTTAAATGAGATGACCCACCAATTTAACATGTGTTTTATATGATTATTCATGTTCGGTCATTCATGTTGTTTTTATTCACTGCCTGCTATAGAAATAGAATATGTAGAAAGGATAGGTTGTAGAAAGCACACTTAATGGTGTTTACTGAACAAGTAAAGGAGATATGCTCACATCCATCAAGTTTTTTTTTGCTTATATGTTTCTTTTTCTTTTCTTTTTTTTTACAGTTGTAAGGTTAATTGTATTTATAATAATGTTTAACTCAGTTTATAACATTTCTTTAACTATTTTAGCAATTAAACATATTTATAAAATGCAAGTCAATATGTTACATTGTTTATTTATATATTTTTTGCACAGTTTTAATACTTTGCTAAATAAATAAACTTAGCCATAAGAGAGAGCAAATTACTTTGGAATGGAAATGTATGCATTAATACAGATGAGATTAATAAAACAAAGTTTTCTCATCAGTTACTGATACATGAGAGTCCTGCGATGGCTTTGGATTTTAAAAGTAGATCTCAGTTTTGTACTGTAGATACTGTCAGTACATTAATAATACATGTTTCAGTTTCTATCCAAACAGTCTTGTTATTTACTGTGCACATTTTCCTACAGTGTTAAGAATGAAACGTGCTTACTGTAGATACTGTATACACATACACGTTACTATGCACTTGAATGTGTTATATTGGGTTTGAGCTGTTTGTGATTGGCAGAGATCTGTGTGTTAGTCTTTTTCTCAGCATGCCAGAACGATTTAATCAACTTCAGCGTGTCCGTTTGATTTCTCATGTGTATTTCCCACATATCTGTCTCTTACTGTAGATCGCTCGCTTTAAACTTCTCTTAATAATTCTCATAATTCTTGTATTTTTTATTATAAGTTCAGGCTTATAGTGTTATAGTAAAACCTGTGTATTTGCTTTTACTAAAAAAAGATGAGTTTTTACAGGAGGATTTCATTCATAGTTATTTATGTGCTGGAATAAAGTATACAGCATAAATAAAACATAGTTATCTAATGCATTTTTTTTTGCTTTATTCTCATCTACCAGAAATACATATATGTTCACAATACCCAATTTTTTATGATTGTGATTGGCTATGGTTGGGTGACCAGATTGGAACGGTGACTGTACGCAGACCTTGTAAACTATTTCTGAATACTCTTGAGAGGATTAGCAGGTGTAGCTGCAGAACGTGTTATTGCATTCAGGCACAACTAGAGCGAGACTATACTGATGGATTGGATCAGAATGCAGAGCGACTCGCATTTGCAAGATGCTAAAACAACTGTGAGATGCAGAGGAATGGTCAAAGCACATTGTGTGTACATAGAATTATAATGAATAAACAGTGCAGATGGTTTATAATGCCAACGATAGAGAAAGTAAACATGCATATTTTGGATTTATTGTGTAGCTGTTGACTCAGCTAAATGTTAATTGTATTTTTTTGGTATTCTGCATGGCACGTCTGTTCTGTATTCATTGAGACTGAGCAGATCTCTTCTGTAATTCATTTTGAGCAATCTCAGAAACGTGTGCGATGTTATGCACAATCACAGGCGTGCAATTAAACACCCATAAACATTTGTATGTGCATATGTAACACAACAGCTTAATTACAAGATTAATGGCTTCAGTCACTTTAACTGCAACGCAAACCTCCAGAAATATCCAGTAACCAGACTGGAAATGTTAGACTCGTGGGGGTGGAGTGAATATGAGATGTCCGGAGGTTTTAAATCTGATTAAAGCCCCAAGTTGAACCTTTAATTCACTCCTCCACGGAGTGAGAACGCGGACAGTTTTAGACCTCAGCCTAAGTAATGAGATCTCACTTTGAGAGCGAGTCAGACATGCGGCTTTAAACTGCAGACGTGTATTTTTAGCGCACGCTCTTCCCGCGCTGTGCGCACAACTCGGAGACTTCGGCATAGAAGCGCTTCAGTAAGTCCAATGATGAAAAAAGCGTTTTCACGAAGAAGTACATCAGCAACTTTGTAAATTAAAGTGGCCAAAGTTGTGCAAGAAAGCCAATTTTATCGCAAGCCCGGGTGAGAGCTCACTCACAAGACGAAAATTGCACTGAAATGGATTACTTGTACCGTGCTGTAAAATATATCTCATTGGACAATTTGGCTATTAGTAAAATAATTAAATTGATATTATGAAGAAAAAGTGCAGTGGAATGAACGTCATTAAGTTTTTAAACAGTGACAATTAATAGCATGTGTGAAAATTTAATTTTAAATTAACCTGATAACTGTCACAGCAGAAATTGATATACACATGAAAATGTATCTGAACTACACATTTTTAATTTTTAGATATTAGAATTTTTAAAAACATTTTTAAGTCTTTTTTAAAAAATATTTTTTTTGTTATTTTTATAAATTGCAGTAACATTAACATTTTTAAAAAATTTTTTTTGTTTTGTTTATGTTTATTGTCATGAAAATTTGTCAAATATTTCATCTCAAGTCTTATATCTTTTTATTAATTTATAGTTTGTCATGATTAGAATAAAATTAAACTATGAAATATTAAAGTGAATAGGAAAATAACATACACATAGGTGTTCCTCCTGAGGAACAGTGACAGGTTAATATGTATTACGCTCATCCAGAGTCTTCCTCAAATTGTCAATTTCTTTTGAAAAAGTATGAACGCAACAAAAAAACCAAAACTCAAGACTACAACTTCAAGAGAAGATAGTTTATCTTCTCTTTGTCATTGCAGTCTCAGAAATGTGCCTTTGGGCGAACAAAAGCACTTATAAAAGTAGCATTATTCAAGAGAAACTTGGGTTTAAAAACCTGAACAAAAGGGGGAAAGTCCACAAAAAGCATTCATATCAGCCTTTCCCTGCATTATTCAGTGAAGATGAATGTATCACGAAAAGTCCTTCTTTGAACACGCTCAACGCCACGCTGTGATGGAGTTCCACGGACGTGTCGGCGACTTCTGATGACGGTTTTGATGAGATTTGGTGCCCGTATTGAAAGCCGAGCAGATTAGGGAATGAAAAGGACCGTGGTTTCTGAATAATTATTGGGAATTATACAGTGTCGGGCGGCAGTCTGGGTTGAAATGGCTTAGAAGTTGAATGTTTGCCTTTTCTTTTCAGTCAACATGGAAATGAAAGCTGTCTGACACGGTTTTTTATTCAAAAAAGCAACTTAAGAATCGGTTGAATTGAGGTATTGTAAAGAAGGAATCCATTTTGGATGTGTGTTTTGTTTTGTCTGTGTGTAGTCCCGAGTCTATAAAGGAATAAATCATAATTGCTTAAATGCAGAATAACATATTAAACAAGCTTTTCCTTTATATGCATATAACATTGAGTAGTTCTGCATCACATTTTAGCAAAATAATTTTAGAATTGGAGTATTGCTGAACTTACTGTAAACAGTAACAAAAGCTGAACCAAACAACATAGGCCCCACTGACTTCCATTGTATAAACACACAAAACCACTAAGACATTTTCATCATTCTTTATTCGTCATTTGTGTAGAACAGAAAACAGTCAGATACAGGTTTGGAATAACATGAGAGATAATATTTTATTTTTTATTTTTGGGTAAACTATCCCTTTCAGTTATTGCTGTTGTTTTTATCTTGACCTAACTGTACAAGTTATGTGTTTCAGTCGCCAAGATTTTTATAAAATGTCATTTAGCAACATCACTTGTTAAATTATTACGGTGTCAGAAACCACTTTTATTTAAATCAGCACTGTTCATTTTTAAAACATTATGTATAATTTATGTACAGTGTTCTACATAATCAAGGTTAATACTTAAGAGGTTAATACTTAAGAGGTTCATTTCATTTTTATCTATTGAACTCCACGTATTGGAATATGTGGAATGGAGAATGAATTTTGAGAGATGCAAGTAAAGTAAGATTAAGTCTATACTCAATCAAATTTCCAACTTTTAATAAAAGTTGATCAAATTTCAAGCAAAGCTGTCGTATCGTGATTTTTGAGAAAAATATGTAAATGGATCTGGTCTTCTTTTGTGATCCATAGAAGAAACACAAATAGGGCAAATTGAATGTAAATCATCACATGTCATTAATATTTTATTCATATCAGTATGTGTCACAATCAATACCTGATCTGTAAGCAAAACTTTCTTTTTCCACTTGCCTTGCGGCCGGACCGCTGGCAACTTTAGAGTTTTTTTACTGATAGCACCTGGTAGACTCGCATATTCCCTGTTCTTGCTCTGAGGCATCTAAATTAGACCCTAAATAACAGCAGCCTGGGCCACTATTCTTAAATCCGTCCGTCCAGAGCCCCGGAGACCCCTCAATGAACGACAGAGCTGAATTTGCCATCTCCAAAACAGCAGACAAGGGTGGGCTCTTAGGAACAGACCTTATATGATTTATGAGCATTTGTTGAAAATTCATATTCGCTTTTCCATTCTTTTCGGAGGTTGAGACCTGCTGTCTTTGAATGCCGCATATCTGTTTCTCTGCAGCACATAGAGAAAGTGGAGTAGCATTTTGAGTTTATAGAAAGACACTGACTAAACCTTCACAAAGACATCATTTAAGCATATATTAGGAGTTTAAGTGGATTTAATATTATTTATCATTTTTATTTATATAGAATAGTTTATTGGAGAACTGTCACTAGACATTCTGAGCATACACATAAAAATGCTTCAAAAACCTTTTATTTTATTTTAGAAATTGAATTTTAGAAAAGTTTTTAATCTTTTTAAATTTATTTTACATTTTAGGTATTTTTAATAATAACGTTAAAAACATTTTTTAGTTTTTGTTTATTGTTATTTACCTGATAACTGTCACAGCAGAAATTGAGTATACACATGAAAATGCATTATGTGCACTACACTTTTTTCTTTTTTAGATATTAGCTTTAGATATTAATATTTTTAAAACATAAAAAAAAATCATTTTAGGAATTGTTTTTATAAATGACAGTAACATTAACATTTTAAAAAATGTTTATGTTTATTGTTTATGTTTATCTGTCAAATATTTAATCTCGAGTCTTTTAGTTTGTCATGAAACTATGAATTAAAATCCAACTATGAAATATTAAAGAGACAGACTGAAGAAACATCTAGGACCAATTCGGTTCTTCGAAGAAACCTATATTTTTATGCGGTCTACTGAGCTATAATAAGCCAACATCTGAGCAATCAACATTGTCCTCTGGACCGTCTTGGCATGCATTGCAAATGACAACAGTGTTTGTCGCCTGCAGCCTGGAGAAGTAGCCAGAAGATGAGGATGAGAAGTTGACATTAAACTCATTAAAGTTTGTATTATCCAGCGCTTAGTGCTCCGATTACAGCAAACACAGCCATCTGCTTAAGGGACAGGCCTTCCCCACAGCCCTCTATAATTCACCAAATAAAGTTTGTCTCTCCATCCAGAAATCAAAGGCCCCGCGGGGAACGCTCGCAGCTTCTGCCGTCGAGCTGGAAATTGTGAGCAGGTGTATCTCTGGCGAGCCCGTGTGCCTCGCAGAGACTGTATGCAGATGAGTGTTTCATCCTTGCATTTATTAATGAGTTTCTCTATTAATCAAATCTAGTCGCTTGAACGAGGACTTTTATGGAACTGGGCCATTGGCGCTCATTAGAAGATAATGGCGATTTTCTCTCTTGGTCCAGAGGATTTTTAGGGACATGGTACTTATTAACAAGTTTTAAGTGATGTCATAATAGGCCATTTCCTAAATTTGGCATTATAAGATGCATGATAAATATCTGATTCAATTGACATTTTAAATGCAAGTGTATTTGCAGATCAATGCTGTTTGTCCCGAACTGCATCTGGTTCTGCTATTATTTTGCGATGCAATCAGTTTATCAAAAATAAGGTGGACCGTCTGTCACAAAATATTGATCAAGCATTTTTGTTAACTATCAAAGCTAGGAATAAAAGTCATATGGGAACAATATAACAAAAGGTAACAAAAGTGTCCTAAAGATGAAAGCTTGTGTTCAAAAACAGCTAGATGGAGAGCAGTGGCTTTTAAAAGTTGGAGTTTGTTCAACTTACACAGTGAAAAAGACGTCTTAAGAATGCACGTGGAGGGATGCTAAGAAGGCAGTCATTTCCACCCATTGTGTCACCCGCAGTTCTTTAGAGATGGTTCGTGTTTTGCATCGATGCATAGCGATATGATCCGTCAGAAGCTCGGTGGAAAACACCTACGCATAACGACACTTATGCATTCAAATAAAACCTTAAGAAACACAAGACATTTGCATGAATGTGCAAGATAAATGTAAAGTTATAAAGTAAAATTATGCAGGGAGAGACTTTAGTTGAATGAAGTACAGCGAGGTTATGAACATTGTCCTGATCAATATGAGATTTCTTTCACCTCGTACTAAGTGTTAAGATTTTTTGGATTGAAACTGTAGGTGTTGTTTTTTTATCGCTATTGCGGTGTAAGATGTGCTATGTGAGCGTCTGTTTTGAATCAGATTACGTCCGTGGGTCTTCAGAAACAAAACTCATGCGATTCCTGTTATCAGTTTTTCTGTTGTGTAACACAAGCGATGTACTTCTGAAAGTTAAAGTGAGTTATGAGGACATCACAATCGCAGATCATTTGTACTGTGTCTGTGTCACAAACCAAACAATTGAAGTGTAATCTTAAACATTTGCATCCAGCAATTAAACAGGAAACATTTTAAGTCATTGAAACTTAGCTGTCAGCTCCTTTACATAGCAAAGAGCAAAAACATAATGGTTTAGGCAAACAATGATTTGTTAGAACACAGGAACAGATGTATTTTTGTTTCCTTAAGTAACTACAAACTTACTCTGGAAGTTCCTAATCTGATGAAGAAAAATAAATCGGAATGTGTTATTAAAAATGCCGCAAACTTTAATAATTGTGACGAAATTGACTTTTATGGAGTGAAATGAGGAACTCGTGAGAATCGTAGAAACTTGTTTTGTATTATAGATAGAGAGAAAGCTTCAGGCTGTAAGGCTTGAGAGGAGGAGGAGGGAGTTTGGCAGTGATTCATGATCACTCAGAGTTGCCTATGATTGATTCTGTGCATGGGATTGACTAAATTGCTACAATTTGTTTAGATCCTCGGTGGAGGATATCTCCGCATTAATAAAACATTATCAATCATTAGTATGGGGGCTGGAGAGAATATGCGAGACTTGGTGCAAATTAGTCTCTGTCTCAGATGTCTGACATACACTCCGGCTCAAGAAACTTGACTTCATTTCTGAGCTTGATTTTAGATAGTCGAAATGCAGTGCGGTAGAGCCGAGTTGCGTTTACGAGCCGGAGCGTCTGCAGAGTTTCATCTTGAACACACACACCTGTCTGGTCCCCACAATCCAACCCTACTAGAAAATAGGGTTGCATTTTTAGAATTTTGAGAAAACTTTATTTTTTTATATATATTTATGCTAAAAATAAATGCACCAAACATTAAGAAACTTATGAGCTGGCTTTGATGTAAGGATTAGACTTTTTAGAGCACAACATTGATATTTGTAAACTATTTGTAAACTAAGACATTTCGATTACTTGACATCAAGTAAAATACAGGCCTAAATGTTAGAAAAATTAACATTCGATTTTTAGAAAATTGATGATGTTAATGGCCTGTAGATGCCTTAGTATTAAATGAAAAAAGTTTAAGTTCACCCAAAAATAAAAACATTATGTCATAATTTTTTCACCTTTATGTCATTTAAGCCCTGTATATGATTTTCCTTTTTGTGGAACAAAAAGTTTAAAAGTAAATTACAAAAGCACATAACATAAAATGTATAAAATAACAGTAACACTAAAAACTATAATAAATAACCGAATTAAATCATTGTATCAATTGAACGACAAGACATATATAATAGCAATAAGTGAGCGTTTCTAGAACACACCGCACGCACAGCTACAGGCGCTGTTGTGTATAAAGCAAACATCAGTACATGGGATTTTGCATAAACAAGCTGCTGCATAACAAAACAGCTGTTTAACAAGAAAGAGTTCAATTTGCATTCTTCGTAAACAAGTACGCGCTCACGAACGAGCCTCTTAACACTTCACATTCGCAGGAAACGTGGATTAATTCAGTGTTGTCTTCTTCTGTGGTTAAAAGTCCCACAAACGCAAGGTTAGTTTTAAACAAACCAAATCTAGGCTAACGCTGACGGTGCGCGTCGCAAACCCACAACTTTTAATGCATTCAGCAAGACGGTTCTCGGTTCTCCTTATGTGACAGTCAAAAGAGAGCGAAGGATAAAGGCGTATAAATAACCAAAGGTTCTGACTGAATTAGAATGGTGTGCGAGGATGAGAAGAGGGAGGAAAGCTTAAAAAGACAGAGAAATAACATCTTCAGCCTCCGTCGCCTGTAAATCTCTCATGTTAGATATAGAGAAGTGCATTCGGTACAGTACAGAGGACAGGAAGTAATTAGTCTCCGCAGAGAGGCATCCAGCGGTTTTCTCAAAGCATCTTTTCTTTCTGTTTCGTGAGTAACAGGAGAGAGACAGCATTGTTTTTGGGCCTGGATTGTCAGTGTCTATTTGCAGAGAGATAGAATCTGTAATTGTGTAAAAACATCTTGTCTATACGGGACAGGAAGTTCTAACGTTGTGCGTGTAACGTTTCACTTTGTTTTCAGATACAGAAGTTCTTGTTTTACCTGTGTGAATCTCTTAGAACTGTCAGGAAGATTTTTTTATTCAAGGTTACAGTTTTCTTTTTCATGGTATTGTTGCCATATTGTGAAACATATCTCAGTAACAAAAGAACTGTAAGTGTTCATTATTTACACCTTTTCTTTTTACATTTATTTATGCATTTGTACAGTATGTGGTTAAGACTGACACGCCAACATGTCCAAGTCACATTTCACCTTGAAAAGACGCTTACCTAAACAAAATAAGGGTTTGTCTACTGGAATGAGAATTTACAGTCATGCATTTAGACATTTTGCTTTACTTTTGTCTTGTTATTCATAGATGTGATTGTCCAACACAGTCTTTCAGGACATTGTACGTATGTTATGAGATTGATTTTTTAACTTTAGTAGTAGTTTTAGTAGTAGTTTTTTTCTAATAATCAATTTTTTTGTCAGATTCACATCATGTATTCATACTGTATGTAAAAGACTGTAAGGCTATAAAAAAGACAATCATTTTTGTAATTATGTGTGCATGCTTAATTGAATTGTGACTCGGACATTCTTGACTCTTGATGTTACAGGAGATTTATCCGCCCACAAGAAACACTTTATTATTAAATAAAAAAATACCAAGGAGAGCAGAAATATATATATATATATATGGCAACCGTTCAGTATCTTCTAGACAATTAAAAAATACCAAGGAGAGCAGAAAATATATATATATATATATATATATATATATATATATATATATATATATATATATATATATATATATATATGGCAACCGTTCAGTATCTTCTAGACCATCCTATATGCACGGCATCTCTCTGTCTCCCGGGCTAAAGCCTCCAGCAGATGTACGAGGTGGCAGAAAATGACTTTGATCTTGATGCTGATAGCACAACGGCTCGCTGTGATTTCCTCAACCCCCTTTGGCCCCTAACCATCCTCCCATGCATATATAGCTGACACCGCGCTGTCCCAGACTGCTATTTGACATTAGTATCTGAGTCTGGTCTTATCTCCAGAGCTGATGCAAGCCGTACGACAAAGCTACAGCTGCAGAATGCATTCGCTTGTCTTGAAGTCTTTATTTTGGAGGCAAAGGCAGTAAGGAGTGAGGGATCTTAAATACATATTGAGAATTTCCTGATTAGCGGTAGTTCACCCAAAAATGAAAATTCTTTCATCATTTAGTCAGAATTTACTCAGAAATTAAGTTTTATTTTTGGGTGAACGAATTTTCAGATTATTGAGGCTGTTTATCAAACCAGCCATGATTAATTGTGACGATTAAATGATAAACTCTTCTATTTACACAAGGATAACCACAAATTTATGTGCGGTGACGTTGAGATAGACAAGTTTTATACTCTTTAGCTTTGCAATGCATTGTGGGAGTCTGTTTTGTGTTTGTCCTATTTTCACTTTCATTGTGGACATATTTTTCAGTCTGAGGTGTGAATTTTTATATAACCGCTGTTAAAAGGTATTATGATTTTGTTTGGCATTTTTGAAGAAATTTCAATCTTTTTAAGATAACAATGCTTTTAGCAGCAGTGAGTGAAGTGAATAATGTCACGGTGTACCTGCTGGGTTATCGAAAACAAACCCATTTTGAAAGCCCCCTAAAAAACAAGTAGTTTGTTTACTTTTGTTGGAAGAGTTGGAGTTGTTTTTCTCATTCGAAGATACTTCAAAAAAACTAACCTGAGGTGATGCTTTCATTCTGAAGGAAATGTAAAGATGACTTGACAAACAGGATTGAAGAGATAATAATCTGTCACATGACAAAAACTTGAATTTCTAACTTCTATCTTTACATGTATTAAAGTCAAACAGACATTTCTTGATCAAAATAGTAATCATCATTTAATAGTAAAGTTTGCTATTGCAAATCATTGTAAGGCATGGAGATTTTCTTTACATTTTATGTACTTGCTCAATAACTTTGTTTATTTTAACCAAAAAAGTTATGGATTGCAGCTTTTACCTGAAAATGGTCACTGCACATATTAAGCGTTCACATGAAAATCCACTATCCAAAATGCAGTTTTTTCAATTTAAGTATTGAAACAGTTTTAAGTAAAAAAAGAAGATTAGTCAGATATTTATTCCTGACTCTTGGACCTTTTCATCAATTCACAATTTAACTATTTGTGATCCTGTCTGTAAAAACCAGATAACAAGTATCATGTATAGTTATAGTAAAAATTAATTTTACTATAACTTTAATCTTTGACATAATCTTACTTGGTCAGTATTAAAAATATAAAGGTTATCTTTTTACAGAATATTCTTAACATTGTTTTCACAGGGAGGGTCACATATATTAAAGTGAATAGTAACATAACCAAAGTGTTCCTCCAGAAGAACGGTGCCAGATAACAGGCTAAAGTAGTTCTATGCTGTACAGTAATACATTTTATGACAATTTTGTGTCCTCTCCGTGTTCCTTAAAATTAGCCGTGTGCCTTTAAGACCTCTATTTAAATTCCTCCTTTAAAATGTAAATGAGGAAAGCATATTTCAATGCTTTAATAATAGCATCTCTGCAGAGCCTGTAAACATTGAGACAGGTTTACAAAACAATGGTAAACAATGTCAAATATTTTTGCAGCTCAAAAGCAGCTTAGTTTTTGGCGAGAAAACATTTCAGAATATTACAGTAAATCAAAGGGTTCATTGTCCTATAGAGTAGACATGGATTTTGATTCAAATATTTTTAAAGGGTTTTTATTAAGCTGGTCTTAACTCAAATTTCTCCTTGTATGAGTGGGCTATTTCAGGCCAGAATTCTGCTGACCTAGACTTGTGCAGCTCCACAGGTAGACTTCCTATGGTCCATTTCACAGATGTCTCTCCTCTCTCTTCCTCTTAAACCAGCTGGGGGTGAGAGTGCAGAAGTATCAGCCCCTCGATTCAGATCTGAGATCAGTTGTGTCATACGTCATACGGTAGGCGCTCTGTTCAGATGTTGCTCATGGACAAGACTGTCTCAGATCTGAGGCAACGGGTGGTTGTATCTTTTCTTAACAATGGTCAGCACCAGGTGTGCGTTCATGTGGAGACCAGGCCGCCCACATTTATCCCACCAACCAAGTGCCTTTCATGGGCTCTGCTTTGACAGCTTCCCTTAACTAAGCGATACAACTCCCAGGTTCTTCACGAAGAGCCCAACAGTTCAGGTGTCAAGATGAAAACGAGAGAGAGAGAGCGAGCAGTGAATATACTGTGGAGAAGTAGGCAGAAAGGATTTCTTCTCTTGTTATCACACACATATGGTCGGTCGGTCGGGATTTCCCTCGAGATGCCAGCACAAACACAGCTTTCAGGAGTAAAGAGCTCCTGTAATTTTGAACAGCTTCCTCTCTGAACCTTCGATATGAAACATTAATCTAGTCTTTGTCTGGAACTGGCTTGGAATGTAATACAGTCTATTCATTTGAGGATTTCTCTTTGGGTATAATTTAAGTTCTGTTTTCCTTCATCATATTTGCTTGGCATCTATATAGGATCACATGTTGAGTCAATTATGTGTTGTACGTGGTACCATGCTTGTAAAAGTTATTGGCTTAAACTTTATTTAAAAGTCAACAGAGTCTAATTCCAAAAAGAGAAATTTCTCTTTAAATCTTTTGCAGGAGACTTATATATAACCTTTATATATAACTATATTAGGTCCTTTTATAGTTATTAGATTTGCAATGTTTGCACCACAACAATATCAACAATGATACAGAGAAACAATATTGTTGTGGTCACTTTCTTTTTTTTCTGTCTGATGATTATTAGGGTTGGGTACCGTTCACATTTTACCGGGTACAGGTTCCTGAAATTCGATACCGGTACCCAACGGTACCTTTTTCGGTACTTTACTCTGACTTAAGGGACTTTCAGTGGACATAATAAGCCCAAACCTCTAGTTTTCAACTCTTATTTAAGTGACTTTCAGTGGACATAATAAAGCCCAAACCTCTAATTTTCAACATTTTGTTATTTAAATATTGAAATGTTCAGGTTGGATGTAATACTGCCAACAGGCTTTCTGTTAATTGCCCTGTGTGTTTGACAATTGTAGGGTGTCACAGTACGGTCTACGCTTTCATCACGCAGACTCTCAATGGCCAAGAGACATATTCTCTCAGGTACCGAAATTGAATCGATGTGAATCAATACTTTCGGTAAATTTGAAGGGCTAATGATTATCATTGTGGCCAATCAAAATCGATACAAATTTGAAGGGCTCACGCAATTAAAATGTGAAACTACAGCGGGTGACGTTATAGGTGTTTGTAAAGTTATCTTTTAAGTTATCATTCTTGATATAAACAGGCACTTAATGCTTTCAATTGAATGAAATAGGTCAGATCTTTACATTTAAGTCAAATCAGTGTACTGTTGTTCTGAAAACATTTACTTTTTGGTATATTTGCGAAAAATGTTTAAGCAGAAATAAAAAAGAAAACATATGTCAACTTCTTATGAAAAGAACTTCTTATTTTTATTACCTAAAAGAGAGAAACAGTGTGTTAATATGTGACATACTAACTTATAAACTAAATCATATTCACATGGATTTATACTAATTATCATATCTTAATTAACTACTGACATTGTTGTGCTGAATCTTTTTCTCATTTAGTAGATTAAATGAATAGTTAATCATTGAAAGCTTATATAAATTGTTAAACTAAAGGCACATGTATGAATATATTGTGTGTTTACGTATACAGGTCATCATGATTATTGGAAAAAAACTTCAGAAAATTGTCTTGATTATTTTCATTGTGTGTTCCTTTTATTACAGAGAATCTAACATGCTTTTAATCATTCTGTTTTCAAGAGTACCATTAACAGATGCATTTTTAATGGGTAATTTTCTGCTTTCACTGATGCAAACAGAAGACAATTTGCTTTCATTTGTGAAGAAATAAATATACAGTTGGACTAAAACTACTCAGTGACTCATAATCTGGTCTTTCGTGGTCATTATCAATGTGAATATGTACGAATTTGACAAAGATCATTCCAAATGTAAAGATGATGATGACATAATAGTTTTAAAATAATTCTTTAAACAATATTTACTCAGTTATACAGATGTTAACCCTTGTGTTGATCATCCTGGTGGTCACGGTTGTTGTCTAATGACATCATTTCATATTTATTGGTCTATCAATAATTAAGGCTATATTGTGAGTCATTGCTATGGGAACTTCACCTCACGTTACCAAGGAAACAAGATCCAGCGCAAGTATAATCGCCTCATCTCAGTGAATTCATGTCCGTTTCATTCAACATGTCAGTTCAGATGGAATCTAAGTTCAGTGTTGCAAAAGTGCAAAGCTTGATTGATACACACGCTGATAGACAAAAATGAGTAAAAAATGCTGGCGGATACGTCCAGATGACATCAATTTCCATTGTGATAATCTTCATAAAAATCTCTAGTAGACCTGGAGCGCAGTGTGCACTTTGTGACTTCGGCCTCCCGAGGGGACATCTCGTAATTTGCATAAGTAACATCTTGATTTGTTATAACATTAAATTAAGGTTCTGTTATGTTCAATTAACTCTCCAGTTCAGACTGTAATTAAAACCTCACAGCAATAAAATGAGAGAGAGAGGGAGAGAGGGAGAGAGAGGAAGAATAGATCATGTAAAGAAAGGGAGAGTTAAAACTATAAACTGCCGTCTCATCATGTTTTCATCAGTAATGACCTTGGCAATCATGGCTGCTGGGTTGGAGATGTTTTGGAGAGGTGCCAAGCTGCCCATAAGCTGAAAGTTAATGGGGGGGATATCAGCTGTTTCTTTCCTTTGATGTCGTCCTTGCCAGCTGCTGTATGGCAGGCAGGTACTGTATTACGCCACCGATCTTTATAAGACCACTCGCTTTAAAGGGATTATTTTATGAGAGGGATTATGCAACAGTTATGCTAACTACAGGACTCTTTCATACCGATGTTTTTGCATACGGGTTTGGAAATTAGTAATGGTCTTTGTGAGCTCTTTAATGATTGCTGTGTTATGTTGAAGTGGACGTCTCTTTTGAAAATTTACTTTTGAAAAATACATTATGTGATATTTCTATACTGCAGGCTTAAATTATATGTGACAACCCTGCCTGTGAAAACCCAGTCAAGTCGTTTTTTGGTCATTTATTGTTTTCTACATAAAATCATCCTACATGATGTAAATGAGATGTGAAAATATAACCTTGATATCTTTAATATTTACTGAGTAATGACATATCAAAGATTGAAATCAAACTTTGATGCTCATTATCTCATAATTTGATTTTGAGACTTTAGACTGGTTTTCACAGACGGGGTCACATATTTTTTCTAATGTTCTAAATTGATTGATATATTTTAATTATTCAAAGCTCAAATCCATATTTTTGAGGGGTGAAAAATGAACAAAAATCACTTATTGCACAATTGCAATAAAAATAGCCTCCTATTGTACCCCAATTCACAATGATAAGCTGTCAAGTAAATTTGACTTCATAAACCTTGTAAAGATATGTAAAGTAACCTGTAATTTGTTTTGTGTTTTAAACAGAGATGGCGATAGAGAGGCAACAGTTACAGCTTTGATTTGTATTATTTGCTTTACACAATATGTACAGCAAATGATGTAAATGAAGTTAAATGTGTTAAAAAGTAACTAATGGACAATCTAATGCAAACCAATGAAAATAATGGGAAATGAAAACAATTCCCAAATGTTCATGTTGCAGTAGTAAGATTATAAGATTATAGTAGTAAGAGATGATATGGATGTGATCATCTCAATATGTTTTATACAGAAACCATGATTGACAGAATAAGAAAAATAAATTCACTGTTTTTTGTGAGACTTCATTATTAAAAATATTGCAAGTTTAAATATTTTAATGAGAACAGTATATCTGGCAGTGAGTTAATATAGCAGATTATTATTGTTATAATTAAAAATAAAAATTCATTAAAACAAAATTACAAAAATAAGCCTTCAATCATAGTAGCATTAATATCTTGTATTAAAAACCCACGAAATTAGAAATTTAAAATTTTTAGCAATGTGTTGAGATTTTTTCTGTACATCTTCTAAGATTGATAGCACCATACTGGAAAAAACATTTTTATTAGCTAACAATATTATTTTTCAGTAGTAAAATATGAAAGGTAGAGCAGCCAACACTGTCATGAAGAACAATGTGTGTCGTGCCCTTCGTTTTACAACGAATCCCTAAAAAGAAAGTGTTTAAAATCCATGATCTAGCAAGCAAAACTCACTGTGTCTGGATGTATTCGGTAATTATCGTGCAAAAGTCTAAGTTTCACTGATGCGATGTTTTATTCATCACAGATCCACGTGTGGCCTTGAATATATTTAGCAATTCAGATTCAGAGAGAAAGAGAAAGAGAGATTCATTAAAAGCACCGTGGGATGACTGCTACCCAAAGCTGTGGCCTTTTGCTGTGCTCATAACCAGCTTCCTCTCCTCAGATCGAGTTTGATATTTGAGTCAACAAAAAGGGCAATTCTGCCATAACCTCAACAAAAACTGACAGCCTCATTTACATATGCGTTTAAAGAAGCATAGTCAGCTTTGTTTGTGCATTGTGTTTCCTCTAAGCTGGTGCACAGGCTAACACCTGCAATTTAAACAGCAATACTGCGATATTAAAGCATCTGTTCACCCCGAAATTGATTCAGTGCTGTTGTATTATTGTTTCCTCTGTAAAAACAATAGATCTTAGGTCTCAGTAGAAGCCTCTCTCACATGTAGCGATCTGTTTTAGCACATTTTCAACATTATCATTTATAAAATGGTTATTTTAGTGCTTGATTCTGATTGGTCAATAGTTGTGTTGTATTCACGATGAAGCACAGCTTTAAGTGCTCCATTCAACGATTCTGTATATCATCCTTAGCAACGTAAACATATATCATAGTCGTTCAGGGACTAATTTTTCCAGCGGAAGAAAGACTAAGTGATTTTCTTTCAAGAAAGTTGCATTAGTATTACATATTTTTAGGCATTAATATTTGTATTGTGTGATAACTGTTTTACACTATAAGCAATATAGTATATAGAGGCTACCATACCTTATTTGACCTCGTACCTTATTTTTTTACATCAACATCAGTGTATTTACAGTATCTAAGGCCGGTTCACACCAAGAAAGATAACTATAAATATAACTATACATTATGCTTATTAGTGCAGTTTTACATTTTAAATGTGTGAGCCCTTTAAATTCTAATGGATTTTAATAGGCTGTTTTATAATTAAAAAAAGCATTGAAAGTGATCCCAGAATATGTGTGTAGATGTGGACGTTGCTAATCTCTTTTGAAATGTTTTAGTAATTTTTATAGTAACTTTATCTTTATAGGTATCGTTATTGTCCTTGGTGTGAACTTTCCTTTATGGTTCATCTTTGCATTTTTTAATCAGTGCAATTGCAGTTTACGTCATGTTATTTTAATAATAGCTCAATTTATACTTTTCATTCTGGCTTTCGATTTAAATGACAAAAAACAAATTAAGCAAATTAGTCGTAGCAATGCTTGGGAGAAAGAGAAATGAAATAATCCATAAAGCCGTCCCTGGGGTATGTCACATGCAGCTGTTTTGTTTCTTCGCTAACTATGGCTCCTGATTCATCCTGTTCTATAGTTTATTCACAGTTTATCTACCTTCACCTCCCTGCGTGTCTCCCCCTGAGTTTCTCTCTCTCTCTCTCTCTCTCTCTCTCTCTCTCTCCTCTCTCTCTCTCTCTCTCTCTCTCTCTCTCTCTCTCTCTCTCTCTCTCTCTCTCTCTCTCTCTCTCTCTCTCTCTCTCTCTCTCTCTCTCTCTCTCTCTCTCTCTCTCTCTCTCTCTCTCTCTCTCTCTCTCTCTCTCTCTCTATCCCTCCCTTTTGTGCTGATTTTAGCGTAAAATAGCAGCATTAAAGGACTCAGTCTCTATTGGTGAGCCTCTGGCAAGTTTCCTGCTCATATTCTTCCTGACACAGACCTCTTTTATAGAGAGGCTGGGGATATGCAGACACAACTGGCAGGAGGCTTGCTGTGTGCCTGTGTGTTTTCAGACTAGAAAGACACTAAGAAATAGAGACACAGATGGATGAATCGGTAACATGGCAGTCCCCAAACACAACGTCAAAGAAAATGTAATGTAATCAAGGTATTTAACTCCCCATTATCTGACTTGGAAATGTTGTGCGTGTGTGTGTTGATGTATTCTTAGATACAAACTGATATACAATTGTTTAAATGCATTAAAGGTTGCTTTAGATAACGATTTCGGCCAAATGTATAAATGTAAATATGTAAATGTAGTTGATATCAAGGGAGGGATGTTCTGCATCTGCTTGAACAAAATTAGTAAGTGCAGTATGAGTCATCGGTATTTTGGTTCGTATTCCCAAAAGAGAAAGTTTTCTTTTCTTAACATAATTCTAGGCTCACATTAGCATGTACGGGGGATATCAAAGCTTGTCATTGAGTAAAATCTCTTGTTTTGATTTTATGGGGTCTAAAACTTGCATATAAAAGTAACCAAACACTAAGAAACATCTTGATTTTTAGTTGTTTCAGCTTATGTTAATGATTGTTTAGTATTATTTTTAGTAGGCCTAATTTTAAGGCGTCATGAAGCCTACGTGTAAGTTTTGCGCAAATTTTGTGATTGTATTTGCATTAGTTTAATATGTTGAATCATTTATATCTCCTCTTAGAACAGTGACTATGTGTTAAATCTTATGTGCATCCAATCAAGAACAAGACATGCCGTGACAGCGGCCAATCAGCTCTGGGTGATAAACGGGATATTCAGGTGAACAGGTGTTTTGCAACTTCTATTACTGCATTGACCAATCAGCATCCAGAACCGAAACAACCTGCTCTTATTTTCATTATGGAGCAGTGATGTTATTGTCATGAGGTCGCTTGCAATTAACATTTCACTAAAAGCTGCATATCTGAAAGCTATTTGAGCTCATGTGTTAGTCTCAGTAATTACCCATTAGACCTCAGGCTAGTTTATTTGATTTAGCACCATTAGTGGCTATATGAGAAGATTTACTGTTATAGAGAGTTTGATTATGAGTCATTGTATTTTCGTTAAGCATGTCTTCAGGTGGACATTTAGATTTAGATGTTAAATGATTTCATCATCGCCGGGTTTGTCACCTGTTCTCTGTGCTGTTTTAGAGTTGAGGTTATCATTGAGCTTCATGCATGTAACTAAATTAATTATTATTATACTAAAAATTATTGTAGGTGGACGATTGTTGGCAGATGGGAAAGTTAGCAACCACTAAATAACTGCATAGCAGTGCCTTGGTAACTGCATAGCAACACCTTACTCATTTTCTTTTCTAGTTAGAAACTGTTAAAAATGTACAACAAGTACACTAGTCCATTCATTTTAATCGTCAAAATAATTTAAGCAAATTTATTTTTTGTAAATAGCAGGAATTTATCCGTAGTCAAGGTTTAATATAGTAAGTTAAAATGAAAATTTTATTATACATAAAAAAATTAAGGCAACAGTATTTTTTTTACAGCGTTTTAAAAAATATTTATTGTAATGCATATCGTTAAGCATCAAATTGTTATATGTGACCCTTTTTGTCAAATCCAGGCTAAAGTCTAATTATAAGATTAGAAGCATCAAAGTAGTCATCAAAGCCATAAAAATGATGTAAATAGGTCATGTGTGTTTATATTGCTGTAAATGATTGTGAATTTTGACATACGGTTCTCAAATTAATGCCTTTAATTACTGAAATTATTGTTTTTATTGACGCTATGTTTTATTATTTTTCACCAAAATTACCAGAACTTTGCCTTCTAAACATTAATTTTATATTATATATTAATTTAAGGTTATATTTTTTTTATATTCTTTACATTATGCAGAATGATTTTAGAAAACAGTAAATCACAGATTGGGTCACATATGTTATAGATACACACTGTACATACATACATAAATAGAAGACATCCTTACACAGACTTCCCGTCAAATCATAGGCTGCAGTTTTTTAATGTGTTGTGCTGATGTGCTGTTTAAAATAAACTTCAGGTCCCCATCCTGAAATCTGTCTTCTTTGTTATGGTTTGAGGGCCTTGGCTTCATTTTTCCCTGACATTGCATTAATTTTTAGGAGCCGCATAACCACCGCAGCTCTTTCTCTTGAGATTTACACGTGCGCCAGCCCATCTGTGTGTACACAAATTCTTTTATTGCCACACATTAAAGGCTTTATTTGTTCAACCTTCAGCGTCTCCGCTCGCTCCGGTTGCCATAGGCATGTCACTTTATAGCTATTGATGCGTTCTTCCTCGCATAGAGTTTATTTGCTCTTGACAGTCATGCTACAGTTCTGTAGAATAAATGCAAACCGCTCGTGTCTTAAAAGCGAAGGGTAACTTTGCTGAGAAAGTTGCTGTTTTCAGGTCAGATTGGTTTATGTTTGCATTGATGTTTAAAGGGCAAGTGTCTAATTAAACACTAGAAGCTTTTATTGAGAGACGTGCAAAACTTTACGAATGCTCGACATCATGTCAAGGACGCAGGCAATTAATACAAACATGTGAAGAAGTGTGTTTTTATGTATTTTCTATACTCATTAATCGCATCAAAGCTCCAATCATGTTGTCTTTTAGTTTACGGTAAAGTTTTTAACACTGATACTTGTGTACTTGCTCGAATACTGATTTCTGTTTATTCTTAACCAAAACAAAACTGATTGCAGCTTTAAGCATACTAAAATTGGGTAGTTGAAATGAAACAGATGAAAGTTGGACAGATCAAATATGAACGGCCCACATCTGCACAATAATCTAAAGTGGAGGATGGATTGAAAATTGCATCTAAATGGAATAGTAAGCCTGGTAGAAGCAGGATCTGCTGAGTTTTGACCTTGTGTTTTACGGTGGTCATCTAGAAATAATGAGATACCTGCTATGCGCTGGTCACATCTGAGTCTTAGCGAAATGGCACCTTATACAGCTCCATCAGAGGAATTTCACACATCGCAGAAATTTGCCATCGTGGCACAGATTCTGAAAGTCGGGGAACACAGCAATGAATGAAAATCAAGGGTGAAAGAGAAGGAGGTGTATGTTGTGTGTGTGCGGCCTGCCTTTGTAGCCATATCATGGAAAGTACAAGACAGAGTATTGAAAGCTTTTGGACACTAATGTAATGTATAGCAAAGATTTAAACAAGATAGTTTTGGAGCAATTCAGACCTATTTTTACATTTGAATTTGTATCGTTTATTGATGTTAGATTTAGGGGTGGAGTTGGGGGTGTGGCTTCATTCTTGGGTTATATTTTATAGCCATTTTTTTATATATATAAATATTAAAAATATTAAAAATATTGATACATTTTTTCTGTGAAATCTTCTTGTATTTAAGATAAGGACACTTTTTTTTAGGCAAAACATTTCACTTTTAGGTTTGAAATGATAAAACTGCAGTCAAAAATGTACATATTATAATTGTACATGTTGCTTAACTTTGTTGTGAAATGTGGTTACTTACTAGACACATATGTGACCCTGGACCACAAAACCAGTCATAAGTAGCACGGGTAAATTCGTAGCAGTAGCCAAAAATACATTGACATGTATGACTGGTTTTGTGGACCAGGGTCACATATGTGAACCTGAAAGGAAATAACTTCATACATCCACTGACAATCACCCTGACACCACCAAGATCAAAATCATGCAAAAATGGTTCAGCAAAGTCTAACATCAGGTGCGGTTGACACTTGCTTTTACATTGTGTCATCTAGTGACATTTACCTCAAAGTTCAAAAGAGTTGTCGTGCTTTTTGGCATCACTATAGATTTGTAGAACGCTAAGACATTTTCTTTTTTACAAAATATGATATTTTGTAATCAGGCTATTTAAGGACTACATCCCTGTAAAAAACAGATGCGTCACTGCTGGGTCATACAGTATAAGAGCAGTGATTTTGTATTGCCTACTAACTGTCTGACAAGAGTTGTCATATCTCCAAGACTAGAATTGAATTGATGCTTTGATTTAGTATGGACAGATGCTTAAGGATTCATTATCTATATTGATGGTATCAGTGTAGATGGCAGTCACTCAACAAAAGCATTATCCTGATAGAAAATCTTGAGGAGGAAGCCTTTTAAACTTTATATGTCTGGTACAGAGCCAGAAATGTTAAATCACACACAGACACACCAAATAAAAAACAAATTAGACTTTGAGTATAACAAGTCAACAAATTATGACATAAAACTTTACTTTGAACCTCGGTGATGACATGGTGTAATTTATCTGGCAATGTAATGCAGAAGGTCATCAGCGGTCTCGGGTCAAACTGGAAATAATTAAGCAGGATAGATCATTTGTAATTTTGTGACCATGTTTAAAATGACTATCAGAGACTCGGCATCCATGAGAATTTGCATGTATTTATATCTTTTTAGGACTGAGCTATGGATAAACGCTAATTGGTCCCCGCTTGAATTTTTCTGTGCACACTTAAGAATTCTCCTCATTATTTCGTTCCTCTGGTGATTAATTTAAGGAATAAAGTGCAGAAGCTCATTTAAGGTTACAAGGTTAAGTTTGGGAGAGACGTACGTACTGAAGGTGTCTAATCAAACTGACCCAAGACCGGATTTCTCCACTTCAGGTTAATAAAGAAGAAACAGCAGCACGGATGAATGATTTTGAATAAACACGGATGAATAAACACGAGGTTTGTTTGGTTTTGTTTACCACAGATTGCCCTGGATTTGTTTGATAATGGAAAAGTCTTTGCACATTATTGTGTATGTTAGTTTGTAATTAATGCAGAGAGACTGAAATCTAAAAATTAGGTGCCAGGCTGTGTTTAAATATGTGCAAATGAGCACAGTTACTTAATAAATCAACATGCCTGTCTATTATTCATGTTTAGGGATGGGAATAGTGAGAAATTTTAACGATTTTAGATCCCATTCTGATTCCATTAGTGATTCTTTTAGTACTTTTGGAGAAAGAAATATATGGAAATGCGATTCTTATTGCATTTGCTGCATGCACTCAGGAGCCTTTTGCTAAATTATGTAATCATTTCAGATTTCAATAGAACAGAAATAAATGTGGTGATTTCCACAAGGTGTGTTTACACTTCTTACATATAAAA
Organism: Beaufortia kweichowensis; assembly: GCA_019155185.1. Classification (NCBI taxonomy): domain Eukaryota; kingdom Metazoa; phylum Chordata; class Actinopteri; order Cypriniformes; family Gastromyzontidae; genus Beaufortia; species Beaufortia kweichowensis. The sequence goes on from CM032796.1 coordinate 17,126,038, forward strand.
ACTTTATTTATTTATACTGTTCAGATGCTTATGGTCACGTTTAGTTTTAAACTAAAAATAGAAAACTTTATGAGCTTATTTACATGCCAGTATCATCTTGGCAGCCTGTTTTTTTAATTAAAATGATAAGCTACTGTTATTGTATCTGTGTAAATTACAAACATGAATCTGTGAAAGTGGTGATGTCACAAACTCTCATTTATGTCGGTTCATTTTGACAATGTTGTCATCGCTACGTGAAACTTTTCAAAAATATTTCGGGAAAAACGTTTCCGTGTTTTGTTGTGTAAACGTACCATTACTTATTTTATGGTAATATTCCCCCCCACACTGTAGAATAATATTAAACTCATCAAAACTAAGGAACTATGGGAAATATAAAAATTTGTAAAAAAAATCCAAAATAAATCAAAATTATATCATATATTTTTTTACAAGAACTTGTAAAAATGTCCTTGACATTTTTTCAGCCATATCAAAATCTGAATAAAGATTCAGAACCAGTTTTGGTTCTTAATCCTATTCATGTTACTGTTTTTTTTTTAGTTATTTGTTTTTAGTTTTGCTGACCTAACTGTTCTCAAACTTTATTTTCTGCCAGCTCTGTACAATTCCTCCATGACGTCTTCATACGGACGTGTTTCGCGGTTCTTCTCCACACTTCAATTTCCTCTAAAATGCCCCTCAGATGAGTGTGTCTGGAGATCTCCTCTTTCATAATCAAACTCCCTCCAGCATCCACTTTAAGAGAGAGCAGAATCGCTGATTCTCACACTGCTGTATCACACATTATTCTGCAGCTCTGCATGTTACCCACACCAAGTATCAATGTTCAGCTAAAAGTGAACACTCAGAATTTTGTGCTTATTTATGTCACTGGCAAATGGAAGCTGGTGATTTTTAAAGCAGTCTGAGGGTTTGGACACTTTACAGATAGATTAGACATTTCTGGACATCTATACTAGACAGTCAGCATCACCTGCCACCTGAATCAGATGGAGTAACTGGAGAAGTATCAGCAGATGAAGAGTCATGCAGAGTCTCCCACACACTTACAAAAGCTGAAGATGAAGGCTGTGTTGAGCATGTGCTGAACGAGACACTAAAGCAATATTAGGATTAGGGATACTGCAGATACACCTATAATTTAACTTGTATTTTTTTATATTTAAGAAAAATGGTATGATGCCGTTTGTATTTAAGTTTATATTTCTTAGGGTAGGTTTTCTGTATAGGCGCATATGTTAAAATTTGCCTTAGAAAAGATCCTTGAATGCCTGTCAACCAATAGCGGGGCATGTTGTCACATGGTCAGGGTAAGTTGTCACAATCTAAACCAGGGGCTTTCACGATATCAGAATTTCACTACACGGTAATCATCGTCAAACAAATTTACAATAACTATTTTATCGCAATATCTAATCAATAATGCTATAAGTCAAATTCATCTTTGATTATGTTTATTTTGTATTTTCACTCTTGGCCAATGACTCAAACTCAAAATATATTGTGATATATATTTGGTAGATAGTCAATGACAGCTTTTCAGCAAAATTATACATTAAAACAAGTACTAGGCAGAAGCTATGCAGAAAAGTAAAAGGCTAAAATATTATAATACTGTATTAATATTTGAAACACATGTGACAATCTACCCCAACCCGAAAATACCTAAAGAAGTCAATACTACTACAAAGCTTTGAAATTTGCATTAGACAGCGTAGATACACTGTGTTTGTAAACGATAACAAAACTGATCCCAGGACAGTTGAGATAAAGAACACTTGACACATTCTACCCCTGCATGTTTCCTTTTTCATAAAGTCTTAATCAGGTCCGGCTTAGCTCACGATTTATTTTTCTCCAAGCCGAGTCAATGTATTTGCATATGATTAATTACTCTCTGTAAAAACTCAGACAGTGAACTTGATGAGGTTAGCTAATTCTAAACGCTGATATAGCTGAATGAGGGAGATGAATTGCATTGTGGGTAAGCCTGTCAAATATTCACAGGTGTATTTGTCTGTTGGTTTTTTTGTTAATAAACACATCTTTTATGAATTATTTTATGAACATTTATAAATGTTCTGTAATTGAGATGCTTACAGGAATGTACATATACTGTATGTGTTATTTTTTATATTTCAGGATTTACTGTAAGGTTGCAATTTGTAACTTTTCCCTTTTTGTCATCATCTCTATTTGAAACATAACATTGCAGGTTACTTTAACGTGTTTATCTTAACGTGAGTTGAAGTCACATGACGTCAAATGGACATTTCCTGCAAAATCCTAACTGAAAGCTCAAATTATAAATCAAATCATAAGCTTTCTATTGTGAATCATGGTGAGGTTTTTGAACACTGATTTTTTACTTGCCCAATAATTGATCTTTGTTAACCAAAATAAGTTTAGATTGTAGTTTTTTAAAACCTGTGAATCCACTTGTAAATTCAGAGTATGTCAGATTTTGAACAGGAGGTTTTTCTGCTTCTTTACAAGCTTGACACTGTCTTAAATGTCCACATCTCAAATTTTTATAACGATAAACATAAACAAAAATATATAATTTTATTAATTGTAATTTATAAATTATTATATTTTTAACATTCCACAACACTGTAGATCAGCTTTGGCTATATACATGTGGTGACTTTTATTTTATTTTTGATGGCTTTTGTTTTCTTTCTCCATCGGTAACTCTGCAGACAAAAACTTGTGTTTTGCATATTTGTTAACACCTCACCCCTCTCTTCACATATTTTTCTCAGACTGTCTTATCTCTCCGCATCGCCGCTTCATTCCCTACCCGGCTCTGCTCTACAGAGAGCCCTTTCACACTTAATCCGCTTTGTGAGATCATCCAGCCTTTCAGCCTCTCTGCTTCACTTGTTAAATCACAATATCCCGTAAACAAGCAGGTATATAACACAGAGGTTTATGGTTTAGCGATGAACTTGTGTTTATAGGTCTCCCTATAAGATCTGCTGTAACGCTTGTATCCTCAGGAATACGCGATGAACTCTTTCTCACGGCTGGTTGTAATAATTTATGCATTAAGTTGGACGGGATCCAGTTGAGAAATTTTCAGTGGCTCTCGGTGAATAGGAAGGCCCAAATCATTTTCCTGAGAGTAATTGGAGGGTGTGGGAAGGCCATTAATGCAGCGAGGCCGGAGAAACAGAGAGCCAGTGATCAATCAAGCGAATACAAACTGTGGGGTCCAAACACAACACCACTCATTTTCAGCTTTTTAATAGATGTTTGTGACCCACGCCCACCGTGAGCAAATCTGCAACAATATTACATAGTGAAAACGGGGATTTGTTTAAGAAAAGCATGTTTCTTATTTGTTCTGCAATGTCTGCATTTTACAAATGAAATTAATGTAAACCGAATAACAATGCAGACACGCAAAAAAATCGGCCCACATTGCAATTTGTGACTCTGTCTGCTGGTGGCTTTTAAGTGATGGCTTGTAAAAGATGCAGTAGACTGTTACAATATGGTGTACTTTACTATGATTGTTCAACGACGCTCCACCGCTGCCGTCCAAACAACTAAACTGCCTCTTTAAAATGCCAAAAGTGTTCTTGTCTACATGGCGTGCCTTGATATATGCTCAGGTATAACGGTCTTCTCCGTCATTTGATGAATTGCTGCTGTCGTGATGAAAGAAAACTTTACATAAACACTCCACGAAATGGAGAAAATGGAAAGTAAAATTTCGTGTATTGCCTGCTGTTTGAAACACCAGGGTCTGGTCTGGTGTATAATGAGAGTCATTTACATAGAAAGCAAACTGGTTTGTGATGGAATGATGGGAACAGTTGTTGAATCAAACCCATGATCTTGGCATCGCTAGCGTTATGCAGTATGTACAGTAGGGTAAATCAAAAATCAATGGGCTCAATTGTCCAGCAAAATTGCCAAAAGCAGATCCCTGCAAAACCTTTACTTATTTTCCTTTATTGATTCATCATTAATCTTTGACAGGTTATAAATCTATCATCTTTTCCTAAGACGTTCTACACGCATCAATTTAAGGTTACTTAAGGTTAATTCAACGACAAGCAACATAGTTGATTTATATGCGGCACAGCGGGGGCACATATTGATCGGGTTAGAACCCGTCCCATATTATCCTCTGGGCAATGTTGTCTTGATTGATTGTAAGGACTGAGATCAGTAAGCTGGTGCGCACGTTCTCAAACATCCTCTTCTGAGAAGGGCAAATATTTTATTCGAACATGGCACCAATCACGGATGCTTGTGATGATTTTTGGTGTTATCGTGGACAGACAGAAGAGGCTCTTCTGTCAATGTTTGAACTTGACAAAGTTCTTTGCAGCAAAGACTCGCTTCTGAATTATAATTCTGATAGAATTGTATAGTGAATTGTAATTTCACTAGGGTTTTTAAGAAGTACTCCAGACCCTGGTATTAAGATGCTCTACAAGTTTCAAGTATTGAAGTGTCTACTTCTTAAAATTCATTAGATGAACTAAAGTAGATACAGCTCAGCAATTGCTGACATATAGTGATAGCATAAGGGGCTATAAAATGATAGAAATATGTAGAAATATTTATTTATCTACAGTACCAATCAAAAGTTTTGAAACAGTTACTCACTGACTTTTTTCACACATGTTAGAATAGTAGTAAACACAATAGTTACTGTGGGAATTATGTTGTGATTAAAAGCATTCAAAACAAATGAACACTATGTTTTTTTTGGTCATCTTTAAAAGCAGTCACACTTTGTTTAGAATTTGTAAAATCATACTCTTGACATTTTATGAGTAAAGTAATTTCAAACTTTGAAATATACACTTTCAGATTAAAATATTTTAGGATTGTGAAAAAAATGTTTGTCAGTTGTGTCTAAACTTTTGACTGGTACTGTGTATTTATTTATTTATTTATTTATTTATTTATTTACGTATTTACTGTATCATATCTGCTTAGGACAGTCTGCAAGAAATGTTGAGAGTTCATATTGAAGCTTTTGATTTTTAAATGCAAAATTGGGCTTCTTGGATATTACAGTAGATTTACAGTAGATTTATTTTTTCTTTACTTTTAGATAAAAAAGGACAGAATTATAAAAAAGGGAAAGTTAATATCAATTCGTTTTTAGTAAAAGACAGTTGTATATCATTATTAATATTGACAGTATGGGGTGAGCATGTAATTTGGTGGCGGTGAGAAACAACTCATCTTTATTTCATCAAGTGTTGACAGATCGAATGATCCTCTCATTTCACACCTCTGGCCTGTTTCATAACAGCATCAGGTTATTTCGTCCCAGTGCCTGCTGCCATTGAGCTTGTATTGATATGTCGATGCATGTCTATCAATATGTCCATCTCTGTACAAGAGGAACCCGCCGGGCCAAAGTCCCAAGGGCTCGGTTCAACATCTCATTATGAGAAAACCGAGATGGGGTTGAGACCTGTACTGATTGCAATTCTCCCGCAAACGTAACGCCCAACGTCACCGGCCGTCTTTCCGAGACCCCCCCAAAGAAGTCATACATATTACAAATAGTCATACATACTGCGTTCTGTACGTTTCACCCACATTTCACAGCAGATTGCATTTGTAAATTGCAATCTAGATAACGTGTGAGGAATTGTCAATTGGCGTATAGATGAGAAATGTACAAGGTTATTGGCGTAGCTGTGGGTGTCTGAAGGGCGGGTGGGCTACGAGGAGCAAAGCCATCAAGACCTAGACCTTAATCATTCCTAATCAGACACAAGTGTTGACAATAGGCTTTGATTGTGGAGTACAGAGGATGTGGAGCGGATTGTATAGTACTGTATATGCGGCTCTGCAGCCTGAATCCAACTTTCTTTCTAGAAGGAAACTTTAGTTATTTGACTGTCAGGATTTGATCCATTAGTATGCTTCAGGTGGCTTTAGGGAATTTGTGAGTTAAGTGTAAAAATTTTGGTACTGTTACTATTATTTGCAAATATTTCATTCTTTTTCTTCAGTAGAGCAGTAAATACGATTTTTAGGTAAAAAAATCTTGGTTATTTATAACATGTAAGTCTGCAGGTGTCGTCACTTTGAAGATTTTGAGGCTCCTGACAGTGTATTGAGGTCTTTTATGTCTTGTGATGTCATGAAGTGTAATGATCAATCTGTGCAAGACATTATCATGCCATTATGCTAATAGGTTTCATAAAAATGTAAAAGTTTATCATAGCCTTTAATTAATAATTTTCATATCATATAAAAATGCTTTAATGGTTCTTTTCAAGAGATTTCAAATGACTTTTATTTTGATATTTTTACATTGACAATGAAAAGCTTGTTAAAATATAAAAGATACATCGACAGAGAGATGGAAATAAATTCTTACTACCAAAAAGTCAATGTCATTAAATTTTTTTTTCCTTAATTTTTTTATTTTAAGTCAACTTACTATTTTACTTTTTTGCCAGTGGTGAGTTTTTGTAACTATAAAATAAAAATATGTTAAAACTACTTAACTTATTAACAAAAATTGATAAACAATTTGATTGTACTTAAAAATGTAAGGCAGCAATTTTTTTACTGTGTAGCAGTTCAGGATGCCAGACTTCCTAAACACAGTGTTGTTTATTTAACCATAGGGCAGTGTAGTGTACATCAGAAGAAGTTTATAGTTTCTCAGTAGTATATGTATGGAAGTACCTTTATATAAGTGCAACTTTGTTTGGCATTATCAGGCGAGAGAGAGAGATAGTGGCCGTGCATTCCATTTTAATAATTGTGTCAAATGTTATCTCGCCCTTATGGCATTGCTAAACAATGATTTATCGCTCGAATAACCACTGTTTTCAGACACATCCTTCACTTTAGACCCCAGCCTGTCAAATACTGGGAAGTTCATACACACTTTAAGATATTCACTGTATAGATATTGTCTAGCTTGTTTTTCAGTGTTTTTCTCCACACACACACACACACACACATATAAACACACAGAAACAGTTTTGCATATTCACATTGTTGGGGTCTCAGTGATTACCCTCATGTTAGATTCCTGCTGAGAAAATATCCTGCTTATCAAGCTATCTGAATTAAAGAAATCAAATCACAGAAACCATATTAAACTCTGCTAATTTCAATATTATTTTTGATTAGGTAATGAGATTTCATTTAATCAAGAAAACACATTTGAATATGCCAACGTTGTAATTTGTTTGTCAGAAGTCAACCTCAGGCATCAAAAGTTAAACTTTAATACTTCAAGTAAGTAAAATATTAAAGACTGATTGCTTCATGGTACTTTTTTAAACTATTTTTTTTAGATGTTCTGTGTAAAGAAACTAATTAAGACTAGAAGCTTGGCACATAATGGAAATAAACCTGCTTCTTTTGATTAAAAATAAATGTAATTTAAGCACAATACGTATAATGAGCTATACAGAATGTTAACAAACAACAAAACAATTAATATTCTCTCTCAGGTATTCGGAAAAGCTTTTTTTTTTTTTTACCGGAAATGCTCTACTAAATCATCATATGTTAATATAAATTGTTTCATTGGCAGAATTCAGGGGGTCAAAGGTTGACCATGTTTCCCCTGCGGGGTACAAACTAACTACATCTTAAAAAAAGGTTATATAATGTTAACTTTATTTTTGCAGTTTTCTGTCCGGCATGTCATCGAACAGGACAGTCACCGTTGATAAGCTCAGCCAATCAGGGTCATTGTTGATGTGACATTCAGAATGATTAGTCACATGGCAACTATACTGTAGCGCATCAAAATGAGCAGGATATTACAGAACTCCTTGATAGAACGTCATAGGTAAATAAATCAATAAACCCAGAGTCAACGGAGGAACAGGACAAGTGCAAACACCAGCAGTATTCTGGAGGTCCATCTGTAAACGTTGAGTGTCTCTCGCTCTTTCTCTCTCTTGTCAAACGCTGTAAAGGGTGTCAGCATGTTCCAGCGTGTCATTCTTAAGAAGAGGCAGTACTTTGTGCTCAAAATTGCTCATCAAGACCCTTGTTTAAAACTGTTCTCATGTCTGAGTGGGATATTGATTTATGCATAGTGTCCTGCATCAGAAAGCAGTGTGAAGTATACCGGGAAATGCAGAGAGAATACGGCAGTTTTGAAGATTGTAAATGCTCGTGTTTTACAGTTAAGGTTTGTCTGGTCCTACTTGTAAAATTGCATAAATCTATTAACATTAAGCTCAACAGTGTGCATTTTCCCAATGCATTATGAAATATATTTTACTGTACCATCTCATACAGTTTTCCTTCTCTTTTACATTTATCTTGTTTTAAAGATGATTAGATACTGGAAACAAAGATGTTTTATATTGATGTATAATATACAATAATAGACATATTTGTGTTTGTTGTTGACATCTCTCTTAACTGTACTGGGCATTCAAACATCACTGGATATAATTAATCTGGTGTGGTGGTGGACTGCATAATTTATCACAACTTCTGAGTCACACTGCCATATATAGAGGCATTAGCTAATGATTTGGCCAGTTCTGTATTTTCATCCAGGGGTTCAGATTTGCAGCAGGAGCTCTGCGGAGGTTTAATAGTAGAATAGCACATTGTGGTTTTCTCTAACTCTATTCAGTTTGTTTTAAAAACACTTAATTGGTTATTAGACTGACACTAGTGCAGTAGGGATCATAATATCATCTCATCACAACAATTTCAGTCCACATTTTTGTATTGGAAATATATTTTATTTGTATTTTATAAATAGTATTAATATCACTAAATTATCACTAAACTTCTCAGTCAATTCCATTCAATCAAAGTCAACATGGCAACAATAATGCATAATGCACAGTTATAAGTCACTTGAATGAAATATTAAGATGATCATAAAGTAAGTAATGAAGTAAATGTGCATTGCTGCCATGTACTTTAAATTAAATTTACTTACTTTCTTAATTTGTAATAAAATAAGCATAATCTGCCGCCGACATGTACATGACAGACTTCACATGTGTCTCTCTTCATCTTGTTGCACTTTTAACTTCTTTTTTTCAATTAGCAATTCAATTATGTATATTTTTTGTACTTTTTTACTTCATTTGGTGTTTTTTTCAAATAGTAAGTATGGCAGGATTTGTATTGCCCATACTGAACAAACTGTATATAATATATATTACTTGATCGAGCAGAGTATTAAAGTTACGTAGCAATGTCAGCATGACCTAATTCATATTCACGAGATAAACCATCGATATGTCATGACATCACAGCCGCAGCTCCGGCTTTAAAACTTTTTCCGAGTGTTAGACGGGAGTAGAGGATCAGACCCCTGTGTGAGATCAAAGATATGAGGATATAAAAAGTTAGAAACTCAGAATCTATTTCTGTTTCATTTATTTTTATCTCGCCCACTGCTAGGAATTCCTCTTCAGTTTTCTGTTATAGTGTACTGTTTTTCTTTCACCTTCAGTAGATGATGATGTCATCCCCATATGCTTTCATCTGTATACTATATGTAATGATGTGACAGCTGTGTGCTTAAAACACTTTAGCAAATAACACTCTGTAAAGGAATGTTAAGGAAAAATATGTAAATATAAAAAATTGCACATTTGAAGCAGTTTAATCTCACCAAATTGAGAAAAAGCAAAACAAAGGGCTAAAGAGGCAGCAGATTTACATTTACATATAGGCATTTAGCTGACGCTTTTATCCAAAACGACTTACAAATATTAGGAGACAAGATTTATTTTTCTCATTCCATAAATATCAAATCAGATAAAAGAATTACAGTTTTACTGTTGAACAGAGCTAAATAATTCATTACAGTTTGAAGATCAAAAAAACTTTCAAAACCTTATTGTGTAATTCTGGGTCACAGCATCAAGGAAAACAAAAGTTTTTGTGGCTCAGAATACTCAGATATTTTGTGGACACCGATTATTAGTTTTTTAGAATCTAATTTATTTTTAAGTAAATGTTAAAAAATTATTTTTAATTAAATAGATTTGAAATTATATTTTGATTTTGAAATGATTATTTTTTTATCTTAAGTTCACTGTACTTAATTTTCTCTGTATTTTTTGATTTTCTGAACTCCTGATTTTCTCAGGAGTCTGAACTAGAAAGAATTCTGCGTTTTAACAAATCATATGCTGTTAATTTGTTTGTGAAATCTGTCAACTCTGACTACCCAAGACAATCTAAAGGCAGTTTGTGACTGTTTTACATCTTATCAAATTGGTGTCTGATTTGTATTTTGTATCTAATTTGTACAATCTCGTTTTTGTTTAATCTGCTGTTACTGATGGACCTTGATTGCTTAATAATCATTCATTTTTATACAATTCGCAACATACAAATTCATGCAAAATTACCACCAGTTACGTTTTCCCATGTGGTCAGGATGGACCACCCATCATTTGCACACTGGAGTCACATTAAGTCTTCTACAGGACTGTCTCTAGTCTCCTACCCACAATGCACTTGGACAATCTTTAGTCAGTCATTTATTCCACCGCAGCATTCTAACCAGCACATTCTCCTATAGGTGATACCTCGGCTAGCATTAACAACTTAATACATAAACATCTCTTTATCACTCATGTACTCAGGTTTACTTTTTACCTGAGCTTGTTGCAATGCATTATGGGATTGCCTTATTCATAATGATGCAATGCATTATTCTCTATCTATTTACATAGCTTTCAGCTGACTAGTGAGGATGCAGTGAGTTCAGTATTCCCTGTGTGTACTTTGTATGACCTTCAGAGCCACAGGAGATGGTGGGTGTTGTTTATTTGTGTGTCTGTATGTATGTATGTGTGTGTGGGTTATGCTTTCAGACTTTTGTCCTTGTTTTTTTAAGCCAAGGACAAGCACCAGAAAGTGAGAGCAGCTGTGAGAAGAGTATACAATATACAGAAACATATTTAAAAAATAAAATATATAAAATATAATATTAATAAATCAAATTATAAATAATAGTAAACTTTATTTTTTTATTTTTTTGTATATTTATATTTTTTCAAATATTGTTGTGTATATAAGATACTCTTTTATTATATATATCATTATTACCTCATCATGATTGGACAAGTCAATTTTCTGACAGCGAGTTGGCATCACCGATGTCTCTAAATATGCATCTTATACAGCATGTATTTATATGTGTGACATCACATTGAAAAAAAATAGCATATGGCCTCAGATTTAAGTAATAACATTTTTCAGATTGCAGTAAGTTTTGGATTCTTAAAAAGTTTAAAACATCTTTTTTGTCAAGCTTTTGTCTCCAATGTCAGTGTAAATTTGACTTTTAATCACATGACCCCTTTAAGACAAACGTCTGACTTTATTTGATTTAAAATAAAGTCTGATGAGGTGTCTGATGAGGTGTTAAATGATATATGAACCCATTCGGTACGTTGTTGAACTTGACAAAAACAAAACGCATAATGACCCAGATATCCAAGTTGACAACAGAAACATGTGTCATGGAGGTGGGGTGTGAAATGAAACCTCTGTGTTATATAGTGTACAGTGATGGTTGACACATAGTGCTATTGAGTCTCATCTCCACTGCCATAAATCCCACACCTCGTTTCTCTAGCACTGAACTGTGTTCCAAGCGCAAGGTGTTCTCAAGGTCTGCGAACAGTGCGATGCTGTTGTATCCACACTTAATCCAAGACCATCTGGTCCCACACCTCTGGGCCAACAGCTGTCCTGAATTCAGTTTTTCAATCTCAGAATCCTTCTCTAGGACCCTTTTCCCTCAGGTGTCTCTTTTTTGTAAATTTACGTGCGGCATGTCACTACAAATCCGGCTGTGTTTGTTAGTGCCAGCTACTTAAGGACCACCACGTGTTATGTGAGGTCTGGTTGCAAACAAAGGAGAGATGGGAAAATGTAGGTTTATTTTGTGCTTTTAAGAGCCCTCAAAAAATGGGTCACATCTACTATAATATAATGGATCATTTTGTCAAAATAAACGGCTTCATTCCGTCAATAGATAAAAAACAGGAATTTGTGGAATTAATGGATAAACAACATTGGAAACGGCCAAATCTTGATGTGAAACGAATGAAAACAGCCAAATTATGATGTGAAAAGATGACGTGAAAAGATTGAAAAACAGCCAAAAATAGATGTGTTAAAATGACATTCAGCATCTAAAAGTCCTTTTTACTATGTTTAGACTGAGTGTGTATGTTAAGATGTTTATCAGATGTTTGCACACTAACAAAATTAGTGTCCAAGTGATCTTATGAATACTGCTGACTGCAAAATCGCACCAAAACCTAAAAGTTTGAATACGATTGCATCTGTTTAGTGGAAAATCCAAAAGACCAGTGGCAACGAAAGACATTACCTTGTGTTTTGGCCCGTTCTGTTATGTGACATATGCAGTGACTTTATTTGGAAGTAGCAAGACCACCTACAACACTCCCCATATGTAGCACACAAAAGATCTTCTGTGAGCCCACCGTCATTCAGATAATGTTTACCGCTCTGCTCTAAAAGACTTTAAGGTTTGAGTAATTGACAGTTAAACAAAGACACAGACACAAGCAAACTAAGCTGTTATGTAGCCTACTTCCAGAAACATCATTTATTCTGTTACTCTTGGGCTTAAAGATGCTAAAGGGTACGGAGACATTTCATTTGTCTTTCCGACTTTGGTTTTCTTTTCACACATACTCGACATGCTGCTTAACCTCAGCACGCTAGATTTTGTACTTTGACCCAGTAAATTTGTAGTTTTGTTTGACCCGATAATCGCTACAAAAATCAGTTGAAGGACGATGTGAAAACTGAGCAAAGTTCAAATACGCCTCCTGCTTTTAGTAACACAGAAACAAAAGTTAAAGTTGCTTTCGGGTTGTTAAAGTTACCCGAAAATGGACCCCATTGACTTGACCATAGTAATTTTTATTCCTACTATGGAAAGTCAATGGGGTCCAATTTTGGGGTGAACTATTCCTTTAAGCAAAATGATCAAGAAGTTTTAAAGCAGTTTGGATTGAAATGATAGTAAAGCACTTGTAATTGTTACATAACCTCACCTCCTCATGTAAAACTAATCCTGTTTTGATATTGCTTTTAAATCAGTCATTATTCTTAGCCTACAGATAACAGGTTTTCTTGTCTTCAGATACTCTTAGCTCAAGCCAAGAGATGTATAAATTGTGTGTATAGAGACAGTTTTACGGTGGAAAATAAACTACAACAAATCTGAGTTAGGAGCGGTTTGGTCCTGGCAGCGCTAAGCATGGCATGTCACTATTTGTTAAGATAGTCTGTGGGTCTTATAGCGTTCACACACCTCTCCCACATGTGAAATTGCGGCTGAATTGCTCTCGCCATCCCAGACCGGGACAATTTGGTTGACAACACCTGCTGTAGTGCAAAGTATTATTTTTCACTGGGAATAATCTTCACCATGCTGACACTATAGGGAATTGCCTGATATTATGTCTCTGTAACATCTACTTTATGCTTTTTGGAAAGTTTGGCCTGTGAATTAAAGCTGCAATCTGTTTGGTTAAAAATAAACTAAACACATTTATTGAAGAAGTCTCCTTACCTTGATACAATTCACAACAATAAGATACTGATTTATAATTTGAGCTGTCGGGTATTAAATAGCAGGAATTAAATGTCATTTGACTTTTAAACACTTGTAAACTACTGGGAAAATGTATGTTTCAAAACAGAGATGATGATATACTCTATAGTCAAAAGTTATGGATTGCAGCTTTAATATGTCATTGAATATCAGGTTGGGCTGTTAGTCCATCTGTTTACATAGTTGTACATGCAAATGTGTTTATGTGCATAATCCAGCATGTATAACTAATATTTAAATGAGCGGATTTAGCAGGGTCGTGTGAACATCACTTTAATGAGCCCAATCAAAGTGCACAAAGAAATAAGACGGATCTTATGTAAATGAGACAAACCAAATCTGATGTGTAAGGTTGATTTTCGAAAAATAATGGTGATCTGAACATGCAAACGGATTATACTCATTATTCACAGAAACATGTTTCAGCAATATTAACATCACTTTTTATTCCATTTTAATGGTATAAGTTATACAAAATAAGAAAAAGGCAGAAATTTAATTTCAATTTAAAAATTATTCTATTCAATATTTTGTAAAATTGTGCAAGTGTAGAATATAAATTTAAAATAAGAATATAAAATATTCTTTAAAAACTCGTTATTATTTATATTTTAATATTTATTTTATATTTTTTATTTTAATAATTATTTAACTTTTTTTTAAATAAGATTATTAATAAATTAATATTAATATTTTGTTATGTAGCAGTTTTACACATTGTTCAGCTTATTCCAGATAAGTTATTTCTCTGCAACAGCCCAAATTCTTAAAACACTGACCACCATTTATTAAGCCAGTGACAAATATTTTCTGACTGTCAGTGATTTTGCACATCAAGGATTGCTGACTTTATATTAGCTGGCATGCCTTTTAAGGGCAGGGTTTTCAAGACACCTTGCAACTTTTTTATTTTCAAATACACTATATTTGGGCTTTCGATGGACATTTGGACATTGTGTTGTTAAAGAAAAAAACACTGTTTTATTTTTTTTCAAGATCATTGTCAAGTTCTTCCAAGTTTCCCAGTAAACTATACTAGGTTACCTTGCAGTGTTTTTCCAGTATGTTGCACCATCCTTTAAAAAGTGTCACAGTCTATGATGATAAGAAGTGAAGTCCACAGCATGATGCTATCACCAACATATTTCAATGAAGAAACAGAGTTTTTAAGAATCTAAATGGATGATTCCTGGACCCACAGATGGACTCACAGATTGTGATTCCTAATATCCAGTACATTCTCATGTTCTCATTATTGCCCCCATTACTCATACTCATGTTAAACTTACAATTAAATTAAAAATGTAATTTCCCAAGTAAGTAAAACTAGTGATGGATTTTGAACTAGTTTGGTTTAAGAGGGTGATGCCACATTTACTACAGTAGATCTCAGGTGTGTTGAAATGAAACTTCTAAAATTAAAAACGTATTTATAAAAAAAAGTGCAGGTGTATAATAATTTCTCTCTTTTCTTTACTTGAAATGTTTACTGGCTTTCTTAGGAAAATAGTTTTAATAGCTAAAAACGTATAGGCTTTATATCCCCAGTATCACTTTCCATCCGGCTAGTCTTTTGTAATATCCCTTTAACCGCATTTGCATTTAGTCATTTAGCAGACGCTTTTATCCAAAGTGACTTACAAATGAGGAACATCGCCGGCAATTTATCATACAGGAGCCAACAATACTCACAGTAGTGCCGTGCCAAGTTTTCAGAGTTAGCTGAAGCGGTGCAGAGGCCAAAGCAGAAGTTAAAATGAGAAAGAGAACAGAACGAGAAAAGTTTGTTTGTTTATTTATTTATTTATTTATAAGAAGTGCTGTAATGACATCATCCCTCAGGAAGTGATGTTATAAGCATCAGTAAGGTTTAGCATTGACTTAAATGTGATATATTGTGATAGTTATGTGATGAATGGTTTATTTCTCATCCCAGTTACGTCTATCGATGGTATCGAGTTTGTACACGAGACAAAAAAGTTGGGAAAACTGCAAACTTTTCTATGTTTCTATCATTTTTATCTGCATCTCTGTTTGACTTAAAATTGCAGGTGACTTTACATATTTTTCAAATTATGTCACACTGACATATTCCACAAAAATGTATCTGACAGTTCAACTTATAACTTTTAACGTTGCTTTTAATTGTATAACATAGGATTTTACATACTTGCTTAATATATATATATTTTTGTTGTTTTTTGTTTCTTTTAATCAAAAAGTTATGAATTGCAGCTTCTTATTTCTTCATCCACATGTTCTACAGCGATCTTTCTGTGTTTGACTGTTTGCTAGTTATCAAACTGTATGTAAAAGCCAAAATGGTCCTTAAAGAGTCTAGAGCTCAGCAGTATAGCATATTTCCCATCCTCACCTACAATAATTGACTGTAATGTTAAAAGTGTTTTCTGGTGAACTAGTTGCTCGCATGGAAACGTTCATTATTCTTTATATTTTACAGTGAGATTTTATCATACCAATGCTTCGAGTGGTCGAATGGTTCTTTGCTCTTTTATCTTTCTATTGTTTTCCCCAAGCAGAAGAGATGCACAGGAATACCTGTACCGGTCTCATTAACGGCAGGTCTGCTTTTGTGTATTTACTGTCTAGACTTAGCAGATGTTAGTGAACTAAAGAGTTTGATCAGCAGAGCTGTAAGGATGCTGTGGGATACTGCCTGCCAACTGCATGTGTTCACACCTTGTAAGTGGTGAATCCTGCCGACTGCTGTTTAATGGTCCAGACTAACCAGCTACTGGGAGACTGGCCTTAAAGAGACAGTGCACCCAAAAATAAAAATAAGTTACTAACTGACAACCTGTTTTCTCACAACCAAGTCCATGAACTTTTCCCTCGTAATGATATCAGCGTTCCTTCAAAGTCCTTTGAGGTTTATATAGGTACAAATTCTCCGTTGGAGCATAAATAGATTGTATGTTCATATGAATCTGCTCTTTTTGCTCCCGGCATGAATTTTCTCTCTCTTTTGCAGTGTCTGATTTTCCTCGAGGAGTTTGACTGACCTAGTTAGCACTCGTGCACCTTTAGAACGTTATAAAGCATATTTACAGTGCCGTAAATAGATTTAGCATGATATGATTTAGTAATGAGCAGATGAATTATTGGGGTATAAAGAAGGAAGTCTGATGCATCATTTAATGGCGTTTCACGTTGAGATGAAGAGCAATAAGATGAAGTTTCTACACAATGATTTATCTAGTAGTTTATATAATGGATGAATCAATAGTCATTCTGGATGTGTGATATTGTGTATTTTTTGGCATACTTGATGAATCCAATCTTGTTTTTTTCTGTTTAATTCTTCATCAAATTACCCATTTATTCACCCACCCATCTATTCATGCATTTTTTATTTAATTTTGCTGGCAACAGAATCTGCCTTATATTAACTAAGAACCAAAAATGGAGATCAATGCACTGTATATAGAATATTTTTTAAATTTTATGTTATATATCAAATATTAATAATAACTTCATAGACCCCCATGGGTCTGGATTCATGTTAAAGTTGTACAGTGTGAATCAATACAATCATAAAGCATGAAGAGATCATGAAATAACCATATGATTTTTTTTTTACAGGTGATCCTAATGCTGACCAAACTGTATGACTTTAACCTGGGCAGTGTAACCGAGAGCTCCTTATGGAGGTAAGGATGGAAATTCAAACGTTACATTTATTTCATGAAGAAATTAAGCAGTTTGAAAGTTGTAAGTTGCAAGTTCATGTATACAAAACAAAAAAACTATTTTATAAGTAACGGTTTACAGTTTTGAATCATCCATTTTTAAAATCAGTTAAAACCCACTCCAAAACACCCAGGGAGTGAAGTAGGCTGTACGAACAGCACTGTAGTTGACATTAATTTATGCAGTTTAGGAATAAGTTGTAGATTTGTAATTTGTAGCAGACAAATATGGCAAATGTGCTTTAAAGTTTGAGACTTTGCATAGCAGAGAAAAACAAAATGTGTTCGAGGACTCCCTGATGTCCCTTTATGTTACATTCAATCATGCAATACAATATGCTGTTGTGAATGTTTGTTCTCACCTTCTGAAGCGTTTAAAAAAGCACGCAGATAAAAGTCTTGCTTTTTGAGAGGTACACAATGTACAAAGAATGCGATGCGAGTCCCTGTGGCAGCCAAACACCACACAATAGAAACAGATAAATACAATCTCATAGATTAGAAGAAACACAATTATAAAGAAACAGGTTCCTGCGGTCGCTCTGTGCGCTGTGTGATGGGACGAACCTGCCGTGTCTGTGACTTTTAAAAAGACAAAGAATTTATAGTGTGATGAAGCTACATTAGCTGATTAATGGTGTGTCATTCATTGATTGCCTTTATACCCTTTATAGATATTCAGCCCACAGCTCATTGCTCTGAGTGAATGCCATGTATGTACATTAGACCTGCTTTAGGACTTTTATTTTGTGATTTTCAGTGTTTAAGAAGCAGCTTAAAGGAAAAGTTTAAGCTGCTTAAAGTCTGGTATCACTTTGAAGATAAGTAAATTATGAGAGACACTTTACAATAAGGTTATATTGGTTTATGCATTAGCTGGCATAAAGTGACAGTAAACAAAACTTCTACAGTATTTATTAATAATAGGTATATGAATATTTTAACATTTACTTATACATTTTTAAAATCAAAAGTTGTATCCTTTAACATCAGTTAATACACAATGAACTAACATGAACAATTGTATTTGCATTAACTAACATTAACAAAGATAAATTATAAATGCTAAAGAACTATATTGCTTATTGTTGCCTTACTGTATTTTAACTAATGCATTTACTAACATACAACCTTATTGGGAAGTGTTTCCAAAATTCTCTCATAATTTACTTCTCTTCATGCCATCCCAAATGTCTAAAATGTATTTTTATGTCATTTTTGTAATTTTTTAATGTAATTTTTTTGTAATTTTGTAACAAAATTAAGCAGATCAATATGTTAATGAGAGAAAACAATTGATATTTTGAGCTTATTTAGTTAAATGGAAACCAACATAAACATATACAAGTGCCATATTTAAGTATGGCAGCATGTTGCTCATTTTAAATCTTGTGTGTCTTGTGACAAGATATTATGGCAACTATTCATGAGACATGCAAAGTGTTTTAAAACAAAAACATTCTGTCTTTTTCAACTCTTGTTTTCCAAACAAGGAAAGTGGATGTTATCTAAAAAGGACCAAGAAGCATCATAAAAGTTAAAAATACAATTCACATGTGTCTTATATTCCTGGTTATCTAAGGCCATAAGAGAGCTAGGATGATAAACAGACCATAATTGAAGTCATTATTCACTGATGTTGTCCCTCTGCATCAGAGTTTATGTTTACGGGTAATTACACAATGGTGCATGGGGAAGAATAAACGATTGGTTCTCATGTGTCATGTGACGGATTACAGCAAGTTTAAAAATGCAAATAAGACATGAGAGGTACAGAATTTATACCTTTATTTTAGTTGAATGACATCAAAAGCACTGAAGAAAGCAGATAATACAGTATTTAAATTTTCAACTCAACTAATCCAAAGCTTCAATTTACCCAAGACGTTTTAAAACTGGCTTCAGATTAGTGGATCTGGCAACCTCTATGGGCAGCAGATTGAAGCGCTGGTGCTCAGCAGACTGTGTGACCCTTTTTCTTGGAAAGTGCAGTCACCATCGGAAATACAGTGGCCAAACTGCCTGTACTGTGACAGGCTGAGCTCATAATATACTTCAGTCTACTGTCCTGCTCTCACACAATGTCTTCTGTTGACCCAGCGTCTCTATAATGAAGTTAGTGACCCCGCATGAAAGATTCTAGTAACAAAAGGGTGATTAATCAAATAGCTGTATGGAGTATAGTTACCTAACCAATCATTTTAGATGAACAGGAGATGGTAATTGGATTTCTGTGATGTCTGTCCTCCTCGTGTGTGTGCGTGCACATTTAATCATGTAAGAGTTTGCCTTTATCTCATAAGGTAAAATTGAGTCATTTCCACTTGAAGACTGAAGTATATCTATGTCAAAACAAAAGATACCTTTACATTATAAACCAAATATATAACGGCTGATTTATCACTGAATTGTTTTTTGCATAGAGCGACTTGGATCAAACCTTTGACCTTACAGGAATGCTCTACAGGAAAGCTAGTTGCTTAAATTACAGTAATCAATTATAATTTTTCCATTGTTTATGACCCCATTCCCTCATGCAGTTCGATCTTTAAAAACAGATATTTACATTTATTGGAGAGTTGCATGTGACAATTAAAAAGATGCATGATTTAATGTGATTTTGTGGATGATTTGCACCACTCTTAAACATTTTGTACACACATCTATCTCGTGGGAGTTGCCGGGTCTAATGAATGGAGGTATAATAGGAAAAGGCGATTTATAGGTCAGGTGCATCCTGTGCCGTTCCCTCGTGATATTTGCATATTTCAGGATAGTAATTATGCCCTAACATGGGTAAATATATTCAAGTGGTTTTATGAATACCATCATCAAATGCTGTCCGTGGCAGATAATTAAAGGTTTATGGAAGGTCTTAAAGTACCAGGACACTTCCTATATGAAGGTGTAATTAAGAATAAGATGTCTTACAGTAGCTCAATCGACATGCATTGAGACATCATGGGTCTGTTTTAGCCTGTGTTTGTAAGATTTAAAGCAGAAGTTCATCCCAAAAAAAATGTATTTCTAAATGGAAATATAAAACGGGCAAAAAATATTTAGTGCAAATTGGTAAATTATTATATCAAAAGCAAAAAAGTGTAGTGCAGATTTGTAAATTATTATGTAAAAAATATATTGTGCAAATTGGCAAATTATTATATTAAAAAGCAAAAAATATTTAGTGTAAATCTGTAAATTATTTTATCAAAAAGCAAAAAATGTTTAGTGCAAATTTGTAAATTATTATATCAAACAATATATAGTGCAAATTGGTAAATTATTATATCAAAAAGCTAATTTGTAAATTGCTATATCAACCAGCAGAAGCAGAAATGTGTAAAGAAAACAACATGTTGTCATCTTAATATAGAAAGAGCTTTATTGCCAAGTGTGTTTTCACACACAAGGAATTCGTCTTGGTGTCAGGATCTTCCAGTACATAAAGTGGACATAGTGTAGACATACATATAATGTAAGGCAACAGAAAACAAACCACTAGCAATATAGTAAACAGTATATTATAAATGAACAATGATATTGTTATAGTTATCTTATCATTCTTAATGTGATCAGGCCTTTAGAAACATTTATTAGGGATCTGCTATTCAACATTTCTTGGTATCAGTATTTACCCTAAACATAGATCTGTATAGTGGTAGATTGTGAGCAGAACAAGGACAGTCAGTCTGTTATGAGAATCCTTGTGTAATGACCTGGACCGAAATTGGCAAAATTCTGTGTTATTTCTACAGAACTTGTGCAATTTGTAAAATTGTTGTACAGGGCTTTAATAACTGCTTTTACTGTGGCGTGCTGGTTATTAAATGTAATTTCGAGACTAAAAGGTATGATTAATGTACACAAAAACAATATATGTGGCCTTGTGTGCATTAGTGTTTCATTTGTGTCAGCGAGTGAATTGTTTTTCAGCAGGTTACCTAAAAATTTGGGTTTCACAATAAATATTATTTATTATGGCTGAATGGATTAGTCATTTTTAACTTCGTCAGATCATCAAGAAACAGCTTTTGAGAGTAACAACTACTCATTTTTACTGGTTACAGCGTACATTATAAAGGCTTCTCGGTGACTTTGGGCTCCGAGGGAACAGTTTTATTAAAGTGGCCCTGTGGTGAAATCATAAATGTATGTGTATTACTTTGAATCTTATGAGAATGTAATCTTTTGAACTGCCCTTGAGCTATAAATACTCATCTCTACTTGAAATAGCTACTGTAGTCCTTCTCAAAAGAGTTTTTTCTACTTGAATAATATAAATGTATAAATTTCATTCAGCGCTGACAGATTGAGACATGATGTTGTTGACCGTGGTCGCATTTGTTGAGGACCTCGAAGATGATGAAGTAATCTGGGTGAATCATCTCCATTTGCCTTGTTTTAATGAGGTCATGTCATGAAAAACAGGATTGTCCTTGCTGTTTTGAAATATGAATTGGATGTATGATGTGGACATTCATTATTGTTCACAATTTAAAGCTTCTCACTCAGATCACCTGGATCATATTTTAAAGCTATGCGGCAAAAATAAATATTTTTAGTGTAACTCATAAAATATGGTGTTTTTACCAAAGGTTTTCATCATACTTATAGCTCAGATGTCAATATTTGGTGGTTTAAATACTCAAACTCCATTTTTTTTTATGTTTAAATCATGGTTTTTCATAGTCGGGGAAAGTGCCGTTTACAGGATTGTCACATCCATAACAGTCCATATTCCTCATAAATGAACACATGAGAATTCAAATAAAATAACTTATGTTCTTTGAAGAGTCATCTCTTCTTCATTTGTTGGGTATTATTGCTTCTGGTTTGTGTATTTTAATTTACAAAATTCAACAATATATGTTTCCTCTCAAAAACTTGTGTACTTTTTTGTCACATCCATAACATTTTTTATTGTCTGGACTCTATTAACAATGATATTTTGTAAAGAATGACAAGAATGTTTAAGCGTGGCTCAAGTCTTCATTTTTTTATGATATACATCCTCCAAGAATGCTGATTGTGACATAACAGTAAGTAATGCGTTGATTATTTCATAAAAGATCTCAGAGCAATAAGATCTATAACACGAATGAACCAAGGTCAACGTCAGGTGGAAAAAATGTTGTAACACTCTTGGACAGCTTCAGGCTAGAATATTAAAGGGGAAGCGGACCAAAAATAAATAAATAAAACACAAGTTTGTTATGAGAAGATAAAGCTCCAAAGTGTCTTTAAAGATGTAAGAATGGCACTGAAGTTGTTTCGTGTTCTTGACTCAAGTCAAACGAAGTTTGTGAAACTTTAACATCCAAACATGATTTTTTTGCTCGGTTGTACTTTTGATTGTAAGCTTTAAAGTGGGAGCAGATATTTTGATGCTCTGATGTCTGTCTTTGGCTCATTTGGGTTCGAGACGGAGTGTCTTTCCTCTGCTAAAATAGATTTCAATCAGCAGTTCCCCAAAAAAAAACACGTTTTAAAAATGTCAGGTCTCAACCGAACACAAGTTTCACATTAGAACACTGATGAACGCCTAAATATTTAATAAGAAACTCAACACAGGCTTTTTTCAAATGCGCTTCATATTACAGGAAATAAAAACAACAAGTTGTAGGATACATTTACTTCTCTTCTTTTTGTATTTATTCATGTGTGTGGATGGTACTGGGCTGAAAGCATTGAATGAATAGTACATTACTTTTCATTATTAAATAACTAGTAATAGCTTTCAGTGGTGTCCTTCAGAACTGTAAAACTGTCTCTCTCAGCTTCTGTAACCCCTTTCACAAATCCATTATCGACAGTCCAAGACGGGGAACAAGATAATTCAAGTGGCCACTTTTGATTGAGAAATTTTCTGATTTCATCATGTGAGAAATATTGATTTAGTAGATTTTTTAACCACGTTGCTGCTAAGGGAACTTGAGAAAAAGTTTCCAAGGTGGTCTAGGATTGTGCATTATCACTGTCACCTAAGTTTTAGTCTGATCTTTGAATTTACAGGCCAATTCTGTCTGGTTTATGATGGATATTGATGGTTCAATGTTCCAATACTCTTTACCAGCAAAAATTGTTGACTGAACTACATTTTTTATTTAAGTTTATTTAATAAAATGTAAGATATATATTTTTTTACATTTCGTTTTTTACAAATTAAACTTTATACAAATTAAACTTTATTTTCAAATTGAATGAAAAATATTATTGTTAATGTAATAATACCTCTATTTATAAAAATAACAATAACAATAATAATTTTAATCAAATTTGGTTTATTGTTATAATAATTTGTCAAATTTTTAATATGAGTGTTAGACCTTTCCATCAATACATAGTTTGTCATGTTTAGACTAGAATTCAACTATGAAATATTAAAGTACATAGTAAAATAACCTGACCAAAATTTAAAGTAGTAAGCTAAAGTTACTTTAAGTTGATTGTACTTAAACATTTAAAGTATTTACAGTGTGGTTCTGCTCAGCACTTTATCATCTTTTCAACAAAAGCTTAAAACAGTCAATAATAAGTTGCCTTTCATTGTGCCCAAATGAGCATGACTGTAATTTGTTTTTGGTTACAAACTGCTACAAAACTTTCTGTTTAGTTTACATTGCAGCAACCTTAATATTTCAGTAGACCTTCCCTGTTCCACAAGATGCCAAACAAACATTTAGTTAATAATCAAGAGGTATAGCGTCAAAGCAACAAAGCTCAGTCCTCAGATGATACACTGATGCGTGTTTGTTTACGTAGTCGGGAAAATGTTTGTAAGTTCCTTCGGAAGTCAACAGAGGGCATCCTCATCGGGATTCTCTGTTTATCAGAAGCTCATTACCATGGTTACCTCGCACCTGTGTTGTGTTCGGAGCTCATTAGTCGGCGGTTAAACGCTCCCTTCATTTCAGTGGTCATTTGTGAAGTCTTATCAGTAGGATGAATGCGATTCTAAGCAGCTGTCTTTTGCACGTTTATCATTCAACCTTTACTTTGACCTTATCTGGTCTTAGACTTGATTATCGTTTACCATTTCTTACACAGTTGTTTTTGCGTTCATTGGCAGCACTCAACCATACCGTTGACTTTGTAATGTAACTTTCAAGAGCTCATTTTAAAGCAGCTGAAATTAAAAGTCGCTTAGCAAAGTCTCATTAGTTGCAAACTTAACATTCGGTGATGACAAATTCTTAGCAAACTCCCTGTGTGCCCTTCCTCAGCTGTGACTGATGTTATTTAATTTATTTTTTTGCTTTATTTTCTCCCCTAAGTTTAATTAAACACTGACATTTTATGTGAATATCAATGAGCTGGGCCATGTTGTGATGGGCAGGGTGTTTAAGAACAGAAATTACACTTACTCTGTGACTAAACCCAAATGTTTGAAGATTAAAAACAAATGTGCGTCTAATAATAGGTTTAATATAAGAGATGTTATGAGCTTATGAAAGCTTGTGCATGGGATAAAACATAAATCTGTTTTCATTACATTACATGGTTGGGAAAGCTGTGCAAATGAAATGAAACATTTGTGCATTGTGTTTAATCACTTACGCAAATAAATGGCAAACAATTTCTCAAGTGCTCTTTTTATTTGTCATGCAAAATTAATATACAGTGATCCCTAAAAATTAAATTTTTTTATCTTGATTTTTGTTTTATAAAAACATTGCATTATTTTGTCACTTTCCAAAGAATGGTAATCACAATCTAAAAACATCGGATAAAAAATGAAATCTGTGGGGGGTTTTTGTTGTTGATTTTATGACTTTTCATGAGAATTCTTCTTTTTTTTATATAAACCTGCATTTACTTTCTTCACATCAAATCAGATCTTTTCATAGACTCATGTAGGGTATTGTGTGGTAAAAAGCAGCGTTTGACGCTCACAGTGTTGACCTAAACTACTTATTCATTCAACTTTGATTGCTTTTCAGGTCAACCGACTACGGTACCACTTACGAGAAGCTGAACGAGAAGGTGGGCGTGAAAACCATCCTCAGCTATCTGTACGTCAGCCCCAACAACAAGCGCAAGGTAAGATTTACTGCATCTGCGCACCTACGCTTTCAAAACACCTTCTTCATTGTTAGTTGTTTTTGATGTCTCTTTTTTCAAGGTGTCGAGATATTTTCCAAGGAGATTATGTTTATGTGGGCCCAGAGCTCATTTATGACCGTTAACCTCATTGGAAGGATTTCACAGGTTTCTGTCTTGGCTGGCTGTGCTGTTGGCTAATTTATCCTCCGGTAGTATTTACTAACCTCTCCAACTCTTCGGCTCCAGCAATTAGAAGATTAATGCGTTTAAAGGCCGTCACTTGGAGATATAGCAGCATTCAAAGCGTCATGCACTCATATCATTAATATTGATAAGCTTTTTTTACTTTGAGGTTTGATGAATTATAAACCGCATGAGAAGAGATTCATAAATTGCCAGCGTTTTAATCAAAGGTAGGGCGAAGGCGGCTTGTATTTATAGCTTGAGGGTCGGAGGTTTGCGGAGACGGTTTCTCTGTCTTTCTTTTTAAAACCTCGTTTTCTCCTCTTTTCTTTATCACGAATGGCCGTTTGCCACTTAATTATGGCGATTACTGAATTATAGCCCGTAATGAAGATTGAACGCATCTTCTGGTTAACGCAGGTTCTGTTTAACGGTGTAGGCGAGGCTGATAGCAAAATGTAATTTGCTTTACTCTTACACGGTAGTTTACCAAGTGTAAACCAGTAGTTTTTTGTAGCTATTTTCTTTATTATTTCTAGTAGTCCGCAGTTATTAATACAGTATATTAATTCACAGTATATGTTCAAAGGCATAATTGACTAAATCATTTGCTATAATAAAAGTCAATACTGCACAGTGTCTTTAAACTTACATTGGATATGTGCCCACAAAGACTTGTGCAAAACTTAATATAATACATCATTTACCTACAGTATAACTTCTGTCTTCCCTTAAATATATATAGTTTTTAAATTAATGCTATTTTTATAATGCTAAAAACTACCAGTAAGAGTGTTGAATCTGAGCTCGGTGTTGACCGTGTTCAAATTCATTGCACAGAATTCTATTAAAAAAAATTCCCAAATACTTTATCTACTATTATCTATCGTGGTACTTAAAACATTTAAGTTATTGTAGTCATGTCTCTACTCAATCGTTCACCAACGCTGCAGCTCAGTTGTGGCTCTCGATTATAATATAATAATCTGTGCTGTTTTTCTAACAGATGAATTTCGTTTTGCTTACAGATGTGGGCTGTCATTTAGGGATTCGGATTTCCCAGCAGTTCTGAAGCGGCACATTTAATTACATTGTCTCTAGACTGTGCCGACTCAATCACCAACACACACACAAACACCATCAACATCTGCCGTGCCATCACGGTCCACTCTGAATGCCAATAACACGTTCTGATGCATGTCTTTTTTACAGCAAAAAGCTTAGAAATGACTCATTTAAAAGATGTCCTTTTCTCCAGTAATGCATTTTCAAGCGATTAGTGAAGACAGAACACAGATTCAATCTACTCTCTAACTTCAAGTGACGTTATAAAACCAGACGTGCTGCTGGGTCATAATTACACAACTACACTGTAACCACAATAACAGCTTCTGGGTAATAGAATAGTCCAGAACATCAATTTGGTTGTTATTCCATTAACTGGTAATACGGGACAGCTATTTATATCGAACAAGGGATGATTATCCTTAAATGTGGTTAGTGAATTTGGTATTGAAGCAGGGCTGCTTGATGCAACCCCATTAAATCTTGAGGTGTATTAATCCATTAGTCCAAGTTGGTAGTGTTCTTAACTTTAAAGACAGGGTAAGACATGACATCATAGACCTCAGGCCTAACGTGATGCATCTTGACATGCCATATTCAGAGAAAATCTGATGTTTTTAATGTTTTTATATACAAAAATGACATTTTTAACCTGATAAGAGTCAATGCATGTATTGAGTATTGAAAATGCACAATGCAACGACAAATAATTTTTTTGATATTTAAATCTTTAATCTCTTGCATTTTTTTACATTTTTTAACATTAATATTTTTATTCTTTGTTTTTGTTTATATTTATTTGTAAATAAATTATAATAAAAAAAAATGTAATCTTAAATCTTTTTCATTTTTTTATTTTAGGTATTTTTTATTTAGTGTATTTAGTGTATGTATTTAGTTTGTTTTTGTTATGAAAATGTATTCTTGCGTCTAAGATGTTTCCATCAATATATAGTTGGTCATGATTAGATTAGGAATGAACTATAAAATTCTGAAGTAAATAGTAAAATAATCGAAATGTTCCACCTGTGGAACGATGACCATTACCATTTAACACAGAATAAGATCTTGTGCGCCCTCATGTGTATCTACCGTTTCTTCACCTCCATCATCTCCGCCCTGTGTTTTCTCTCAGGCAGATCTCTGCCAGTAGCTGTGGCTTTGTCTGCTTTTGGCACTTTTACCATTTCATTTTCCTCTCCACTGTCTGCAATCTGCTGTAGCTGCATATTCTGCAGCACACATTTACGTCGTCCCCGCGGCGTTTCAGAATCACCGGACGCTGCTTTGGCTTCTACCTCATCTCTGTTCTGTCATCTCATCCGCTCTGTAATTATCTACCTCCCTCCAATTATTTTACAGAAAGCCTGTAATATTTTAGCCCAATATGACAGTCAGTTCTGCAGGGTGATTTCATTTGCTCCATTTCATTACTCTCTTGACATTAAATAATCTTTCCAGAAGCACGGCTGGCAAAACAAATAATTTTGTCAATGGACCAAAAGTGGCACATTTTGGCATTTGTTGATGGCGCACGTTCAGTTTGAAACTCTGCAATCTTTCCTTAAAGCTATTGAGAAGCGTAAGACTAAATAATACGTTTCGTGAAATGCATATTGAAATTGTCTGTTCCAGGACATGATATAATAATTTCACATTTGATACAAAGCATTTTGACTTTTTTTTCATTTAAACATCTGCATGTTTCTCTGGCCTTATTATCCATCATTACAAAAGACCTTCTAAACACACAGTTAAGTTAAAGTTCAGTTAGTTGCTGACAGCATAATTGTATTATAGCTGTTGTGGTGCAACTTCACAAACTTAACAATAAATGTAAAATGTTAACAAGGTGCATGGAACACATTGGCAAAATAAAATAATAATTATATTGATTATTTAATATCCACATCATGAGTTGCTGTTGAGTTTTGAGGTTGCGTAAGAATAACTGTATAACACCATATTTATATTAGCCAATTTTTAACTTTTAACAAATTTTTTATTTTAACAAACAAAATCCACATCCAATTATATAATATTTAATATAGATAATACTTTATATTTATCCCAAATTTGTAGTCTCAATGTTTGTCCTAGACATTACTTTAAGCAGATCTCTTTCATGCCTGTCTTCAGAAAGAAGGTTATACTGCAACAGATTAATGATGAATTTGTATGAATTTGTACAATGTATTATTTAAAAAAAATGCACAATAAAGCTTGTTTTAAATGCAGACAAACCTTGACCTTAAACTAAACTTAACTTAAACTACAACTTTTGACATTTGTTATTAATTAAATGAAACATTTTCTCATGTCTTTTAATAAGTCTCTTAATAAACGTTTTTGTGTACTTTTTTTAGTTTTGCTACTCTTCTGGGGATAAAAGTAACTATGACTACACCAGGAGAGCTGAACTTCACACACAGACACACACAAATAGCCACGATTAAATAATTAAAGGAGAAAGATGTTTTGACAGGCTGTTCTACTCTAGAGCTCTGGACTGTAGTTGTTTTCGCAGGAGACCTTTCATTCAGATAAAAGAGTATAAAAATATAAAAGAATGAATTGTCTTTTAGTAAAGAATATGTTCTGCCTTTTAATAAAAAAAATCCTCCAGTCTGGACAAATTGGTATAGCTGGTTTTATTGGAAGGGATCATGCTTCCCAAATCTCTCCTAAAACTGAAAACCATCTTTAAGATTCTTTCTTTTTTCCAAAAGTTTGCCAGCTTTTAACAGCTGTGTTGTTGTACTTGTTGTGCATGTGTGTTTGTGTTTTGTCACTGTTTATGAGTGTGAATTTGCAATAACTAGCAGGTGGGTCGAATTTGCACTCCGTCCCAGAGGAGCTCTCTGTGTACTTTCATGTTCAAAGAGTGCTATTTATAGCTTCTGGTCATCACAAACCGGACTCACTTTTAAAAGTAAAACAACTACAATAAACACCCGCTTCTCAGGAGTACACAACACAAATGGACTCTTGGGAGTCCTGACCGGTAGTGACCTCACAATAAAAGGCAATAACACAAACTAAATGGCTGAGGCAGTTAGCGTCACTAAACCAAGCATGAGATTCAGATTATTTGTGTAGGATTGTCTGTTGTAAGCTTTTAATGATTTTTCTGCCATTGCTGCTGAGTGTAGAAATTAAGATGCTAATTATACAGTAGCGTTTATTGCCTTTGTGATGGAGCGGGTTTGTATCAGTGCAAAGTGCCTCTTAGCTTAGTGTTTCTGGATAGTATCTGGGCAGAGATAATACAACTTTGAGATCGTAAATCTGGCAAATACTGCAGATACGAAGAAACTAGCAGCCATTTAGATACGAGACACACACCGCAGCTATAAAAATTCAAATATATGCAAATAGATCTTTATTTCGTCATTCGCTTTGTAAGGGAGACATTAGAGCTGGAGTGAAATCGCAACGCTAGGCATTATGGGTAAACTGTGAATTGGCTCTCCAAGGGCAGATCTGATTGGACGAGGGGTAAGACTCACAGAGGGGGCAGAAGCGAACGGCGAGGCTAAGAAAGAAATAAAGTTGAACATCTGTTTACCCTCAGGCATCATTTCAAAATGCCTGCAATGAGAAACAACAGAGAGGTAAAAAAAACGAGGTTAAAAAGCGAATGAAATGAGGAAAGAGCTTCCGTTGTTTCTGTTGTTTGTGCATGATGGCAGTTTGCCCTTCATGGTCTTGTGTATAAAAGATGAAACAACAACTCGGGTTTCTTTAGGAATCCTTAGTTAATTAATTTCTTTCTCTTTCATTATTAATGCTTATGTTATAATTTTATCCAGACCGCAATGCATGCTCACTAATAAGAATCATAAGACATCTTTATTTTTATATTATCGCATTGACCTACAGCAATTAAATGTGCAGATAAAACGAATGAATTGCATAAAAGTGCACACTTGTGTGCTTATGTCTGTGTGTGTTTTGGACCAAACAGTGGTTAATTAACCTCAGAGGAAATAAATGTTGAACATCACAATTATAATATCCAGATAGTCTTTAGAGATCATAGAGAATAAAATGAAACAGCAATAATGTCGATTAACACTTGCAGATTAAATATATTTAAAGATGCAGTTTGTAACTTTTGTCTCTCTATCGCCATCTCTGAAACATTAAATTCAGGTTACTTACTTATATTTACAGTTTAATATTTAAAGAAGATTTGTTGAGTTCAGTTTTGAACATTAATTTTTATGCACTTACTCAACTGATTTATTTATGTTTTACCTAAAAAAGTTACGCGCTGCAGGTTTATATATTAGATATTTAATGTTAATTTAACTGTGGCATTTTCATAAAATAGCTTTTAAAGGGTTAATGTAAGCCCGATTTATCTGTAGAAATGGTGATAGCAGATTTTCCAGGATCGTGAAATGCTAAAATTCATTATGCATTCAAATGTGATATCCAATGAAATTTGAATTCATGTGGTTTAACCACAAGCCTTTCACCGATTTAAAAGAAGCAAACTGTTATCACTTACTCACTGCCATAATGAAATGTGTTAAATCCTCATCCTCAGATGGACGCTTGTTAGCCCGCTTTCCTGGACCCTCTCAATCACACGCGAGACCTTTTCTACGTCTGCTCGGGTGTGAGCCTGACATTTCTCATTCTCGTATGAAGACTTCACATTTTCCCATGTCGGCGGAAGTCACTGGATCTCTGACCTTTCAGCTTCCCAAAGCTTTAATTAGACTCGGCTTCCCCGACCAGCTCTCGGCTTCAGCCGGCTTTGCCTCTCGCCCCGCTGACAAGCTCCGCGGTCGTGTGCGTGTCTTCGTAGGGATAATTGCCAGATAACAGGGGTTGATCTTTTCGGCCGAAGCGTTGTACTTGTGTTTCATAAAGAGTAGGAAATAAAAGGATATGTGCATACAAAGAGAATAGCAGATCAAAAACTTTAGGGCAGAACTACATTAGGCAAAAAGCTTGCGTCTTAGCTAAAGGGGACGACCGTGAAAGATTAAAGCTGCCTGTCTGCCTTGCCATTTATTTGCTTTTTTCTCTTTGAAATCAGGACATCTTCCAAAACCGATGTTCATGCTTTCACTTTGTCTTAAATATGTGATTTCCTTGTACAGTAGGTTATCATTTATTAATAAAACTTGTGTTGTTTGATCATTTGCAATATACTGGTGCTGTGCAAAACTGGAGTTTTTACATATTTTCAAGGTGTTTCGTCCAACGCTTGAACATTTGAGTCATCATCAGTTTCTCCAGTCGCCTGGCAACCCTGTAGAGTGCCATCTATTCCCTCAAAGACGAGCCCTAAAACTGAGCCGTCAGCACGGTCTATCAGTGTTAGACAGAGATTTCGCTTCCTGAGATAAAGATTTCAACATTTGCCTGGATTTTGTTGAGCTTTTATTGGCGTTGACCTTCAGCAATAGTAACGGAAGCTGTGCATTCAGCATCTCAACCACTAGGCGGTTGTTGTTCAGAACTGAAGTGTCTTGTTGTGGTTTACATTAACATTTAGGCATTTACGCTTTTATCCAAAAATGAGAACTGATGCATGCAGGTGAATCTGATTTTGGAGACAGGGAGCAACAGAAGATGTTGATCCTTACTGCCTTGTACTAATGAGAAAATATGTTTTAATATTAAACCAACGCAATAAATTTCTGTAAAGAGCAGTCAGCAGTTTCATTTTTTTTTCTCTTCTAAATATCGACTTGTAATTTTCATACTGGAGAGATATGAAGATATAGAATATTAATGATAAAAGCTGATCCTTCTACTGTACACATGGCCTGTAATGGTAAGAGATTGATTCATTCATTCACCAAAAGATTCGATCAAGTTTATTAAATGATTCATTAAGTAAGTCTTCGTTATTCAGAGAAAAAAGTTTCTTGCACTTATAGTTGCAAAGTTCTGAACTGAATGACAAAGGCATTTATTACAACGCCACCTAGTGTCCAAAAGATGCGTGTCAATGTGCCTGAGTAGTGGGAGGGATTTCTGATTATCCTACAAAGTCTGGGCTCCATACATTCTAGGGCAAAAAAGTAAATAATAATGAGAAGATCCTTAGAAATACAATTTCCAGCACTTTGTTAGTGTTGTACTTGAGATCGGCCTTGACTTCAAAATCATTTTTAAGGTCTTGGCCTTGTCTCAGTCTCGACTGAATGATATAATTAAGATATATATTCACTCTAAAAAAGGATGTGTTATTTTTAAACACATTTTTTGTGTTATGCTGTTTAACACATAATGTGTCATTTTGTGTTAAATACATAAAAGGGACAACACATCTGTGTGCTGTCCTTAACTAGACACATCTTGTGTTATTTTAACACATCTGTTTTTAGAGTGTAATAATATAATACTGTTTTCATGAATATGAGCACGGTAGGATTATAAATCATTAGTGTTAATATTTTTGGTATTTTATAGAAACCAAAGGAAAATTCTTGCACAGAAATTCCCCCCAAATGAATCACCGCAATGACTTTTATTATTATTTTATTATGGGGTTTTTTTAGGTTAAGGGTTATGTGGGTCTTTCAGATGAATTTGAGAAGTGCTGGTCTGGTCTTGGTGGTCTCGACTACAACATTACACTTTTTTGTTTGGACCCTTAAATACTTGCATACTTTCTTTTACAGTTTTAGATTTTCGGTGTGTATAGAATACTTGGATGACCGCCTAGATTTGCTCATTATCACCGTGATGAAGGAATCAGAAGCAATTATATCTCTTCTTTAATCACTGTTTGAGCAGAAAGGTGACTTTTATTTAAAAGCAGTGTTTTATGGAAACGTTTTTACTTCTTTTTCTCTCCTAGCACACACACACACACACATAACCACAGACACATTCTCCAATAACCAGCGTGAGTTATACCAGCATCCCTGCCTCCCAAGGCAACCTTAAATAACAACACCTTGGATGTTTCTCCAACACCTTGAGCGATCACCTGGGACCCAACGCAGCATTTCTCTCTAATTGGTCAGTCCTCTGTTGAGCAAACAATAGCCTTGGTTAATAAGGCAATTTTGAGGGTTTCACCACGCTGCATTCCTAATAAGAGAAGGAAAAACTTCACAGCTCTCAGTTCAGGGAGCGGATTGTGTCCCGGGGCTGTTACGACAAGCATTGCTGATCTCGGATCTGTGCCGTCAGCATCGGTGGTTTAGCACGCATCATGCGGTGGATGAGGGGAAAATGCTGCACACCTGTGTACACCCACAAAGACTCCTTTTGAGAAATTTGTGGGTGCTGAAAACGGGCACGTAAGCAATGTGAGGGCAAACAGCTTGGTTTACAGTTTTTTAATGATGTTTAGTCATCCGAGGAATAGAAAGAGTGTGTGCTGGTGCGTGTGTGTTTATACTGTGTGTGTGTGTGTGTGCGCTTAAATGAGGACTGTACAGTCTCTATATTTACGTTACTGTCTTTAAGCTTGTGTATGCGTTTTTAACGAGAATTCATTTTCATCTCATCACAAATTCAATAATCATAGATTTACTGTCCTTGACTAGTCGATAAGGTTATAACAACATTAACCCTTTATTGTACAGTGTTGCCATATCTTTATGAAAATTAACAATGGTTTAACTAGAGTAACCATGTGTTTTGGCATTTATTTGTTATATTGTTTATTATTTGCAGGAAATTGACAAAAATTAATTTTTAGAATATGTAAAAAATATATATAATGTTATAATTTAATACTTTTAAAATGACACAATACTAATGTATTTTTGGATTAGTTCAGAAATTAATATTTTTTGGAAGAACAGATTTTTAATCAAAGCTTTCATGTGTCTTGTCTTTGCTGTTGGATAACTTTATATCACTCATGAGGTGTGCTTTTGTTTAATTTAATTAAAGGCATAATTATAATAAATATGTGTTCATTTATAGTCATATATCAGTTTCTGTAAAGGATGAAAGGTCAGCCTCTTAATGGTCCATTATTCTGGTTTGTGTGATGTGGTCCAGATCTCAATCTTTCTCTCCATATAGCTATTTTGTGAATGCATACTTTGATCATATCATCCGACCAATAACCTTCTGATGCAATGCGGTCAAAACGCATCTTGTTTTAACTCAACGGTCATTTTATTTCCCCAGCTCACCAGAACATAAAAACGTTTGTGTCCACTTCAGAATCGCTTTTCATTTCACTTGCGTTCTTGACACACTTCTCCAGGGCAACAGAATTATTAAGTAGATCAGGGCAGCAGAGCTTGCGAGCCCATTCGTCAAACAGGACATGCTAATGCTAACCATAGCGGTTGAAACCCAGAGCACTGGCTCATCAATCACAGTCGCCATCTATACAAACGTGACCTATATGCCGACCAATCAGAAGTGATATTTGGGTGGCTCGATTGATGAATACCATTTTTCAATCAAATGCTTGAGATGTTATACATTTTTGATATGATGTTAATGACATATTTGAGGTGAAATGTATGTAGTGGCGGCAGGCGGGTCAGTCCTGGATTTGGTCTCTGTTGCCTTAAAAGTGTGAAGGACGTCTAGTCTAGTAAAGGCTTAAATGAACACTAACATTATGGCCTTATGACCATTTGGAGCACCAATAAGGAAAAACACAGTAAATCAAAATAAGTACATTCTTAAAGGAACAGTTCACCTACAAATAGAAACATACCCGGTAATATGTTCTTTAGTTTGTGAAACACAAAAGGAGGTCTCAAGACAAATATCCAAGCCATTTGCCATATTTTTTTTACTGTAATTTACTGTAAAACATCCAACTCTCTTGCAAGAAGAAAAACAGAAGCGAAAGGGTCTCCTATTGTATTTTACAGATAAAAATATTTTCAGGTCATTTTTAGGTGACCTGTCTCTTTAAATCTAGTGCAGTTTGTATTCAGATCATGCAAGAATCTTCTGTACCGAACACAAAGCACTCACATCAGTCATACGAGGTGTCACGTGCCGACGCTGTTATGGATTAATGCCTCTCGATCTGCATTTCTATACCTGACATAGACATGTGGAAATAGAATATGCAGATGCGGCGTGGTATTTTGTGTCTCATTCGTTCTTGTTTGACCTTCAATCATGCAGAGAGAGAGAGAGATGAAGAAAGACGGGTTTGAAATGACAAGAAAGAATTTGAGGTTCTGAATGACCACCATTGAGAGGACAGATAACACCATGACCAATGAAAATGCTGGAAAGAAACTCAATTCCCGCTCTGCCTGGCTTTAATTAATACTATAAAAGTAAAATACATATATTTCAAGTACAAGTGACTTTAGCTTTAGATAAAATAAAATTAAGGATGGTCTACGTTGGCCTTGTTGACTCCCCTTTCATACTGTGAATCTTGCATTACCGAGGGCAATTAATTTTTATCTTATTTTCTTTGTCTCCCCGCTGACATACCCTGGTGAAATCCACCTCCCCGACTCTGTTTCAAGGCCTATCAGTGATTCAGAGTAAAAGAGCAGAGGTTTTGGGAAAGACAAAAGTTAATGAAGCGCCAGATGAGGTGGCTGGTGAGAATGCGGGTGAGAATCTTTAAGTTACCGTTGAGCTCTTCTGCGGCAGTTCTGATAGAATATTAATGAAATCAGGAACATATTTTGGCTCCATCTTAAACTAATTGGATCGGCTCGATCCCGTAAATCCAGACTTTAACAAGGGCGGTCATTAATACCTCTTTCCTCTGCTAACCTGACTGCGATGAAATGGTCTTCTGAGCTTGGAATTTAGCTTTTGCCTATTTATAGAAAGAGAAAATTACTGATGGGAAAGAGAAGATTAAGTCAGGAAACTGTAGGTCAGACTCAAACCTGCATCACTTACGATTGCACACGAACGCTGTTCTCTAAAGTGACTTTTCAGTTCTTTATTTCCACTGTGTTGAAATGATGGATTATTTTAATGTAAGATGTGACATGTAATAGCTTTAAAGTAATAGAGAGCTTTGAGAAAGAAATAGAGGGAAATCTTTTGAAAAATTGCCAGATGGTCAAAAACTAGATTTTTCTTTAAAAGTAATAATTTCTCATTGTCTGTTTCTAAATATCATTAAAGAAAATATCTTCCCATATCCTTTGGAAAATTAGCCATGGTTACATTACAGTAAAAAAATATTTATCTTCAAACTATAGTTACTGTACACTTTAAAAATTCCTGGTTGCCCTAAAATTTTAGGTCCGTTCAACTTAGTAATTTCTACAGTTTTTATATCATTTCAACTAAAAGTAAGTGTTGAAATGACTTAAAATTATTTGAAATAAATATTGTAAAACTAAGTTGACCAAGACTTTTTCTACATTGTAGCAAAATGATTAATTTACACTGTATATATGTGAGTTCCCTTGGAAACGAACTCACAACCTCTGCGCTGCTAACACAACGCTCTACCAATGTAGCGTAAACGTTGACTCAGCTTTCAGTGTATCTCCAGCTCCAACAGGAAACATCATTTTCCGTTGGCGATTTTCTATTTACATAACAGTGACAAACATGCAGTAAACCGATAGAGCTCAACACACACACTCACAATCCTTCGACCCTGACACCTTCAGCTGCCTCTGTCAGTGATAAGGGTTTAAAACCGCTCAGGCTTACCAATTCAATTATTTTGACGCTGATTATATTTATTTATTTATTTTCAAAATTGTCACAAACTTACGACTGGTGCCACTCTGAAACAGGAAGGAAAAAAGCTCATGGGAAATTATAGATTTAGCAGCCTGACTGAGTTTGGAGTGAGTTAAAGCGCGCGCACACACACACAGACACATGCGTGTCATTATAAATTACTCACTGGAGTGTGTTACTGACAGCGTTAAAGAGATCCATGTTTGTGAACCGCTGTGATTATGATAAAATCAAACCATGCGAATCAGGCATTAGAAATGAAAATATCACATTTAACAAGTGGCGGTGTTGCCACAACTTTAAAAGTATTCATTAAGACTTGCAAATTAGGGACACGGTTTGTGGATTCATCAAATCTATGAGCCTCCCGTCTTGTATACAAAATACAAATTAAGACATGCAGTTGATGTTTTTTTAATTGCTTCTGGCTTGTATTTGTATTTAAGTGAATTTTAAAGTCGTTAATTCATATTCTCGGGGTGCAGAGAAAGTCTTTATCAAAGTTCCTTATTGAGTAAATGGAGAAAACATTTACACGGGTCTCATTTAACACTCTCTTAATGTTCCACAAGATATAGTCAGGACGTTTTTCTTAAAGGGATAGTTCACCTAAAAATAAAAATAATGATTCTTTCATCATTTACTCAGCTTCATGACATTCCAAACCTGTAGGACTTTCTTATATTTTTGATATTCAAACATCATTGGACCCCATTGACTTCCATTGTATGAACACAAAACCACTAAGACATTTCTCAAAATATCTTCAAAATTTACAGGTTTTGAATGATATAAGGGTAAATAAATAATGACAGAATTGTTGTGTGAACTATTCCTTTAACAATCTCTAAAGTGATGTTCCTCAGGGCCACCGGATGAGGCGTTTGGCCCCTGAGGGACAGTGAAAACCTTTAAAACCTCTATTATTTATTTTTTGTCCTTCAGATCATGTTGCTGACAGACCCAGAAGTGGAAAGCAGTTTGCTTATCAGCTCGGACGAAGGCGCCACCTATCAAAAATATCGCCTCAACTTCTACATCCTCAGCCTGCTGTTTCATCCCGAGCAGGAGGATTGGATCCTCGCCTACAGCCATGATCAGAAGGTGCGTGATGTTTGTAGCTCGAAACCCCAAAAGTATGGCAAACCACATTTATTTATGGGATCGGTCAATCGGCGAGGCGGCGTTCTGCCGGGAGGTCCTCCAATTATCAGGTTATTGTATTGCCAAAAAGTAAGCAAGCGCTGAAAAGCAAAGCCAAAGAAAAATCACATTGTTTATATTTGCTCTCATGATGATAAAGAACATTGCAGAAGCAAATGGCAAAGAAAGACATTATAATAATGAAAAGTGTGCTGGCTAATGGTTGTTAATCTGTATTTGGGGCTTGAAATATCGCCTGGAAAGGCTATTATCAATGCGAGAGGAAATACGTCTTAAAGAGACAATTTCAGTGAGCTTAAAGTTGGCAATTAAGGCAATTTATGGATCCCCAGTCGCGGGGCATTACCATTAATTATATGCGTTCAGGCTCATGGTTTAGGGCTAATAAATTATGAACAGTTTTTACTCTTCTGAAAAGATTGTTCAAGCGTCAGATTTCAGCATATCAAAAGATCATTTAACGTGTTTTATTTCTCAACGCAACTTTCCATAACTAATTATGTTTCTGCGTAAAAAATAAGTGCAGGTCAATAGAAAAAAACATTATAGCAGATTAGCGCTGATTTATTTGATTTTTTTACCCCTTGATGATGATCTAAGTGATTTAAATGACTGTGATTATGAAAAACGCATGTGTAACCGACACAGCATTACAAACACAAAAATATTGTTTTATCTCTATATTGTTGTCTTTAACAAAATGACAAATAAAAGTTAAATGGTGATCTGTAACAAATCAGCCTTGAAGGTAATGAATTACAATTAAATAGACATATTGAAAAGAATTATCAGGCAATTGAAGGCTAATAGTTTAGTGTTTGTACAACATGCATGACTAGCCATGGTTAAAACCGCAGTACAAACAAAAACACAATCATTGGCGTAATTAAAACACTATCCCAATCTATACTACAAATAAATGAATATTTTATGAATGTTGACGGCTTTTCTAACTTAAAAAAGATTGGTAAGTTGCTGAATTTGTTTGTCATTATAGTATCGGTAAACAGATGAGAGAGATGGCCAATTGTCTGCAAATGTCCACCTTACCATAAAAATTAAGTTTTATCAAAGTTTTTTATCATACAGATAATTCAAATGTCAAACATTTTAAAGCATATTTTTAAGCATGATTTATGAGGTAAAGTGCTGTTTTCCTAAAATAACTAACTAAATAGTTTGCTATATGAGACATACTGTAGTGGACTTCTAAAGATGTTTAGTTTGTCTCTAAAGCAGATAAGTTGAACAAATTCGCTCTGATTTGGTTTAGTTTAATCTTGTTTGTTACAGTTTGCTCTGTTCTGTTGGTTTTCTATATCGCTGTGTCTAAATATGACCAAGTTTCATCCACCCACAGTCAGGATGCTATACTGCAAACAAGAGATTGTGAAATCACAGTTTCCACTCAAACACTGAGGTGCAAATGCATTGAACCCCCCAACTGTTTTAGATCTGTCTTGCTAAACCTGGCAAATATGAGCTGCATTGTGCAAAGAAAGTCAAGTTTCACAACTTTGAACAACTTTATAAGTGTTCGTTTGTGACATTGTTCTAAAAAGATTTCATTTAGAAAGATATACATATATTAGATGCATTCTTGACGTACTGAGAATCTTATCCTAGTGATCTTATTTATTGTATTAAAAATTAAATAAACTATTCTATTTGATCATATTTGACACATGTTAAAGAGAACTTGGGTAAATAAATGATGACATTATTTTTATTTGTGGGTGAGCTATCCCTTTAATCTTTAATAAATTAAGATACAATTTTTTTATTGTTTTATGCAATTATTTAGGTGTTTTCAAAGATTTCAAAGCTTTATTAAAGCCACAGTAAATGTGTGAATTAATGAATGAATGAAATTGAAATTGTGAATAAAATAGTTTTACAGCATAATTTCTAATGTTGCATTTTGTCACGTTATGAAAACGTTTTAAAAGTATTGTTTAAATGTGTTTATAAGGCATGAAATACTATAATAAAAGCATGCATTTATAGCAGCAAGACAGAGGAGTATTTATAAAATTTTAATCACCATCATTACTATCACAGAATGATATCAAACATAACACATATTTTGAAGGAAATTTGGTGGATATTGAAAATGACAGGATTCTGTTGTGATGCATGTACAGTATATACAGAAAGTTCACTTCCCGAAAGTCCACAGGGCCAAAAGTGTTAAAGAAGTTGAAGAAGCACCCAATACTGAGTAATGATATACCATAAGACATCTTAACAGATTCTTTTTGCCAACAGACAACTTTTACTGGCATTAACACAATATGTCTTTCACAGCTCTACAGCTCGGTGGAGTTCGGCCGTCGATGGCAG
Organism: Beaufortia kweichowensis; assembly: GCA_019155185.1. NCBI lineage: Eukaryota > Metazoa > Chordata > Actinopteri > Cypriniformes > Gastromyzontidae > Beaufortia > Beaufortia kweichowensis. The sequence goes on from CM032796.1 coordinate 17,166,793, forward strand.
CTCGTTCACGAGCGGGTGGCACCCAATCGATTTTACTGGTAAGTGCTCAGTGTGACTTCTGCTGCTGCATATAGAGCATCAATCATCTGACCTCCTGCCTTGTGTGCGTGAGAAAAAACAAACAGAGGAGCACGAATTGTTCCCCGGCCCTGATGCGATCTCTCCCGCTGTGTTTGACCACCAGCGGAACGTTGTCTCAACGTTTACGCCAAGCTACTTAATGAATGTGGTGATTATATCTTGTGACTGATTTGCAGTGTTTGCAAATGATTCAGTCATTAAGAAAGCTTATTTAACTCAAGAAAGATGGGTAATAGGTGTCTAGACTGCGGTGATTAAGTTGACCTGTTGCGAAGTAAATTCTAAATGCGTTTCGATTTTGCGCTTATCTCAGGTCTCATGCGGGCAAACTTGAATGAAGTACGTTTTGAGCATGATTGAATTGGTTTGTTTGTCAGTGTTTGAGTGTTTTAAACATATTGTTCATTGAGTGTTTAGATGTGGACCAAAACAGGCTACAGAAATGAAAAATATGTTTATTTACTAAGAAATGATCTTGGTTTCATTTTTTTCAGTAGTTTTACATTTTTAGGCCACCTGATGTTTCTAATTATTTTATAATTGATGATTTTTTTCTTGTATCGCTTGCCTGTCAACAACATCAGATAAAACCGTGTGCGGTCATGTCAAATATTTATTATGAATAAAAAGTCTGGCAGTCACTTAAATTATTAAATCAGCTAAGACTTTGAGATGTTTTTTTACTTTAATTGATTTTAAGCTCCATCTGTTAAATTGTCACTATTTGACAGGTAATTTGATGGGGTTGACGGTGTCAAAACATGACACATCGCACATGCAATAATTTGCTTTCTGGTGCTGCCAATGGAGTTTAGATAAAACTTTGTTGTGCAACATGTTTTCGAACAAAAAATGTATACAAAAAGACGGACCTATAAAAGTTTTGTTACGTTTAATTTATGTTGTAACTAGTGCCCTCTAGTGGTCATAAAAATAACAACAGACGTCATATATTATTGGTCATCATGACATGAAATGATGTTTGACTGTCGTTACCAATCAAAATGTGTGTTCGTTTTAACGCAGTGTTTTTATTTTTCACATGGTCCCTTACCACCATTTTTCCAATTTCCAACACTTATTATATATAATATATATAATAAAATATATATAAATATATTTATACTCTCATCTGATTGGTCAGTTTTTCATTGTTTTGTCGTCTACCTCTTACCAGCCGCACCGTCTTCCAGATTCAGTCATTTAGCAGCAAGAATCAGTTTTTGTGAACACTTTTACATAAGCACCGTCAAAGTGGGACAGAACAGAGACATCAGAGAGTAAGCGTGGAGTATCGTTATTTTTAGTCCGGTAATGATCTATCCCCGCAAGTTCTCTTTTATGAACTCTGGCGTATGGAGTCTTGTTATCCGCAGAGAGCTGCGACGTGTTCCTTACAAACACATCGCTATTGACTGTGTGAAATTAAATTGTACTGTTTGATTTGCCTTGGTCACCTTCAGAATATGAGATGATTGAAGGAACGCAGTGTTGGATGGATGAAATGGATTTCCGCTTCAAAAGGAGCTCTGATCTGATTGGGCTGTTCTGGTTTAATACAGATTTAGACTCCAGGTGGAATCGGACGGGTCAGAACTTTATCTTTGCTATTGATCTGAAATCAAAACCCCAGATGGTTTCTTGTGGATATTTGAAAATTAACCATTCTTCTGAACATGGAAGATTGTAGAATAATATTGGATTTTGGATATAACTAAAGCTTTGTGGAGTTAACTGGGACTCGAAAGCATCCAGTCCATTATATGTGTCCATATAATAAAAGTCAATGGGGTTCAATGTTGTTAGGTTACCAACATTCTTCAAACTATCTTCTTTTGTGTTTTGCAGAATAAAGAAAGTTATACAGGTTTGAATGGAAATGAGGGTGAAAAAATAATGAAATCATTTTAACTCTTTTTTTGCACATAATTTAAATATTTTTATTTTTATTTTGTTTAGATTTCTGTCATTATGAACTAACAAGACAGTGTCAATAGTTCCAATAAGTGTCATAATAAACTCTTGAGATACATGGCTTGCTGTATTCCTCGCTGGAGCAGCTCTCTCTGATTTTTCAGTCTTGAATAAATATTTCATGCAACAATGATTTTTTTCCACACTTTAAAGAGCGCGAGAGATATGTGCGATGCCCGTGGGTGTTCTTGGGTAGCAAATGAGAAGGGCTTCGTTTTAATGATGTCAGGATATATGCTTCTGTCAGAGAGACAGAAAGATGAAGATGGAAATAGGGGATTAACAGAACAGGGATTCCTGAGGTTACCCCGATTGCTCGGCTGGAGGGCTAACATGGATCTTTTAGCCATTGAAGAAGATCAGATGCCCTTTTATGCCTTTATCTATAACAAAGTTTAGTGTTTTTTGAACAGTGCTTCCAATGTGATTTTTATTTCTCTTTCCAGGTCTAAAATGGGTTTAGATAAAGAGCCAGGCCTGATCCATCTTGAGACCAGCATCTCAGAAACCCGTAAGTCTGACCGATGAAATAATCTTACAGATGTTATTTTACAATTTTATGTATTGCGTAATTTTCATATTATTATGTTTAATATCGTGCAATTAAAACACACTCACTGAAATTTTTATGTCTCTAATAATCTATGTTTTTCTGATAATACAATCTAATAATCATCATTTATAAAAATGAGTTTCCATAAGATCAGTCTGTGTACAATATATCCTATATTTGCATAATATTTTTTGTGTTTGTGTCTGTAGTACACACACACAACACAACAGTTGTAGAGCTGTCAGCAATCATTAACAGTAATGTAGCAACATACGGTATAAATTTGTTTGTTTTTTGCCTGTTGAACACGTATTCACTTTGACTGACAGACAGAAAACAGGCTGTTCCTCATTGCTCATGATATCCTATCATCTGTATTTATTGTGTTGTTTGCCCAAGTGATTTTCCAGAAAGACTGTTTGTCTTTTACAGAGGCTCTTTATGTCACATGCAAACTTCAGAACTGCACAGACGCTAACAAGGGCAAACCGTTTCCCGGATACATTGACCCCAATTCACTTGTGGTCCAGGATGAGTATGTGTTCGTCCAGGTGAGTAAATTAATGGGGAAACGTATGACTTTTTACTGGTTTTAAGTGGTCATTCAAAAATACAATCGAAATACAGAATGTGTAAAAGTACGATATTCTGTATTTTGAGATACTGTATGTAGTACTGTTGCTCAAATAAAAAAATATTAATATATAATTATAATTTAATATTATTATAAATAAAAAAAATGCTTTATTAAAAATATTTATTTAAACAAATAAAAAATATTTACCATATGCATTAATGTGATATTTGTGTAGTTGTGTTGCAAACTGGGACTTTTGAAAATATTACCATAAGTTGGAAGCTTGTGGGAATTTATAAGAATTGTTTCGAGGTTTAGGGTAAGTTATACGTGATGTGTCATATACAGACATAAATATAAACAGTGTCTGTATAGGACATAATATAAACTCTGTGTGCCATAATTCCCATATATTCCTATAAATTCCCATTAGTTTTTTAAAATTCCTGTAATTTTGCAGTCCTAGTCTGTAGTGATATGATAAAACAGCAATGCATTGTGATACTTTTTTATATCAACATATATCATTTTAACAAAAGCAGAAGAAAAAGCAGGTTCCTAAATTAGTGCAAACTCTAAAACTAATCTGGAGACAAAATCTTTTTTGCATTTGCCAGTTTTAAATGTGATCCAGTTAAAATATAGGAATGAATTGCATTGAATTTGTGAATTGACTGTATTGAATATTGATTCTCAATGTGTATCATTGGTCAAACACAGCCAACTAAACGTTTTCCACATGTGTAACTTTTCGTCCTGGATACGCTTGAATTGTCACGTCTTAGTAAAGTTTTCCTGTCCTGTCTGTTTTCCGCCCTTCCATTACCCAAGGTGTCAACCGGTGGTCGTCCAATCTACTACGTGTCATCTAGACGAGACGTGTTTACACCCATGAAGCTTCCCAAATACACCCTTCCAAAGGTAGAGTGCCTCATTCACACCTGCTCAACAAGAACTCAAAATCCGCCACACTGTCACACAGTCAACAAACAGTGCTATTTCAAGCTCAGATCATCACGTCCCAAGACATTAGCTTTTAAAGTTTCAAACCTTTTCCCGTCATCTGGCTCTTACTTCCGAGCGAGCGAATTCGGGGGGCGCAGATGCTGCCCGAGTCCCTCGTCTCTCGGGCCGCTGTGGCACATGACAATTAAACATGTTTTATTCAATCAAGCTCTCCGCGCTCTTTACCCGGCACGTACCCGGCGACCCTCGCGCAGCCTGGGGTAGATGAAATTCGCCGACCGTCAGCATGTGGTTCTGTTGCTTTCGCTCGACTGACAAGCTCAATTTAAAGCTAATAAGAATATTTGCTCTACGACGGAGCTGCGAGGAAAAACAAGACGGGTGAGAGTAAGCTCTGATACTGATTATTAATCGGATTCGGCTCAGCGGGGTGAGACTGCCACTGCTCCTCAGCTGTCCCCCGCCATCCTAGAAATGACATTCATATTCAATCTCACCTGATTAGAAGCAGAAATTACATTAAAGGTTAAAGTCGTCTTCCATTGATATATGCAAATGAGAAAGGTAAAGGTGTTTTGAATATTAAAGGGTGTTTAAGTTGTTGTCTACTTTCTTATTTTGATTAAAGACAGTCTGGGCTTGTTAAAACTTCACGTGGGCTTGTAAAAAGTCACGCTGTGGTGCATCTAATACAATCAAGGATTTCACACCTAACAAGTGATTCCTTGCGAAAATGAACCATAGTTTAACTATAATAATTTTATTTGTAGTTCAACCACATACTGTGTTTACCATGATCTCATTTGTATAATGAACCTGTTAACCATCGCCGTTCATCTATTTATGACAAACTATATATTGATGGAAAGGTCGAAGCCTCAAGAATCAATATTTGACCATTTTAATAACAATAAACATTAATAAAAAATGTTATTTATAAAATACCTCAAAATTAAAATGACTTAAAAACAATAATGAGATATTATACCTAATATCTAAAAATGTAAAAATTGTAGTTTGGATAGTGCATTTTTATTTATATGCTCAATATGTGTGGTTACAGTTATCAGGTTAAACTTTGTAATAAGCAATCTGCCAAAAACTCAAATAAAACAATGATTAATTTTGATAAATGTGCTGAATAAATGTGTACTGAATTCCCATTAATATGGTTAAATATCAACATTGATATCCAACATATTTGTTTACATGGCCAAAAAAAATCCACATTTATTTATGTTGCTCTTGCAATCACCACTAATTAGAAAGATCTGTCTCAAAATATCTGTTTTAATATGTTTTGCAGGATCTGCATGTGATCAGCACAGACGAGAACCGTGTGGTGGCGGCGGTTCAGGAGTGGAACCAGAATGACACGTATAACCTGTATGTGTCGGAGTCTGGAGGCGTCTACTACACGCTGGCTTTGGAGAACGTCATGAGTAGCATGGGTCCTGAGGGAAATGTCATGATAGATCTATATGAGGTACAAGTCAAAAATAGATCTGTGCTTTTTCCAGATGAAGATTGTGGAGAATGGCACAGTTTTTGTCTCACTGTTTCGTCTTCAGATTTCTCTTGGCATGTGGAAATTAAACACACTAATTGATGCTAATTGAGTTTAATGCCGAGTGAATTCATTGCACTGCTAATTGACTTAGGTTTTCGTAACATCATTATCAGTGGATTATCTAAATAAGGAAGAATTAGGAACCTTGAAATCAAACATCTGCTCTCTGGAGATGAAGAATTCTTTCACTTGATGTTAATTTCATGGACACGATCTTATTAAGCCTAATTTGATAACAGATTTTAAGCTATATTAAATTAATGCATGGTGGATGTGAATTCATTTGTTTAGATAGTGTAAACAATATTTATCACTGTTCCTGTAGCTGGTATTGCATGACACTAGCAATGCCAAGATTATGGGTTTGATTCTCAAGAAACAGACAAAAAGATTGAAATGCATACTGCACCGTAAAGTTGCAATCTGTTTAAAACATGAAATCAAATGACGTCAAACTGACATTTTCTGTTAAATCGTACCTTAAAGCTCAACTCATTTTTATAAGTTTACTGTTGAGAATCACGTTAAGATAAGGAGACACTTTTGATTTTTTTTTTAATTTGTGTTCATTTTTAACCAGATAGCAAGTGACTTAATTGTAAGTGACTTAAAAGCATCTGTCAAATGCATATTTGTAAATCTAATGTACATTGGTTAACATAGGTCATTTATTTTTATTAAATGTGAAACAAACACTTTCCAAACAAACCATTTCATGAAAATGTTTTTAGAAGAGTTTGTCAGATGTCTTTGTGATTATTATAAGTTTTTGGCAAAATTTCAAAAGAGGTTATCTTGGTTCTGACAAAAGCACTAGCATTAGCGGATGTCAACAGTTGAAAATATTTTATCTTTAAAAAAACAGACACTGTTTAAAGTAAAAGTGCTTCACAATGCCAAATGATGATTTTTGGCTAGAATGGATCCATAACAAAACATTTAACATCTTTCTGTTCTCTGTAGTGGAAAAAGTTCTTTGGATCGTAAATGTTTTTACAGAAAGACATTTGAGCAAGCGGTTCAATAGGGAACTAAAAATCTCACATCATTGTGAAAACCTTTTGTTTTTAAAAAAAACTTTATTTTTAAAAGTGCACAGAGCAGCTTTAACCTTGTTCACAGTCTTTAAAACCTTTTTGCCATAATATAAGATTTACAGTAATACTGTAATAGCTAGTTGGAACTTTACAGAGTTTTGCAGATGAGTGTGATTTAGCGCTGACAATGCAAAACAGCCGCAGCAGTGATTAGCGCTCTGGTGCAGATTTCTGGTCTCAGTGAAGAACAGCCCAGATCTCTGTTCATTCACTTCTAAATGAAACACGGCACGCAGCCACGCTTTCCAACAGGGGCCAACGGGTGTCAAGCTATCTCCTGATCAAATAATTAAACTGTTGATGATAGCAACCCCCATAAAATCACATTTGGCCCTCGGATAGGGCGAGAAGTCCAGTGACTTGATTGAGGTCATCACCTGCGTGTAACATATGCTAAAATCCCTGCTGTCGGCTAAATTGAAATATTCGTCAATTATTGAAAAGCGAAGCCCGTCCCGGGCTGACTCTACCTCTTTCTGGAGCTGCAGATGTCACTTTAGCTCAGAACAGACACGGATTACCCTTACATACTCTCATTCCACTTCACTAGATTTATTTTACCAGGAACTGCTTTATGTACGGGGATTTTTAGTCGTTCGCTTGGCAGGGTTTGAAAACAAAGCCTTTTGTGCAGGAACACTAGATAAATAAAATACATAAGGAAAGGGTAGAAATGTAGAGATTTGTGATCTTGTGCTCATTACCTCTTTTGTTTGTGTCTCTCCTGTAGGTGGCAGGGATTAAAGGCATGTTCTTGGCCAATAAAAAGATCAGTAATGAGGTAAAGACGTATATAACCTATAACAAAGGCAGAGATTGGAGACTTCTACAGGCCCCTTCATCTGATCTCAGAGGAAACCGTGTCCACTGCATTCTGGTGAGAAAGAAAAACGGACCGTTTAGCACTTGAACCTTACAAAGCAATGCAGCTTTTCTTCAACTATTGCTATTTTGTTTCCTTTAAAGCACTTTTCAGACTCACACTGCTTTGCTAAATATGCCAGCGGTTGGCATCATCCCTTCACAGATGTTGGGTCGCACTAAAATCTGTACTAAGGCCAAAAAATAAATGCATGATAAAGTTTTTTTAAAACAATTTTAATATTAATATATTATTTTGACATAAAAGAAAATACATTAAATATACCAAAAAAACTAAAGAAAAAATTTCAGGCACTTTTATGTCCCAGTGGTTAAAAACACACCCGGCTTATTATTAGATTTACATTTTTTTTAAGCTTTATTGTTTCAAAAAGCAGTTGACAGTGGCATCACATAATGTGTTTTCTGGTGGATATGGGGGTTTGGAATGGATCTGTGTAATCAATGCCGCTTGTCATTTCAAATGATGAAGCAAATACGTCATTCCTCCGAGATATTATCCATCCCAGGCGAACGGCCTCCGCAGCCCGCAAAACGCAAACAAAAATAATTACCCTTTAATAAAGTGAACTAATTAATGCTCCCACTGTTAGCCCTGCCTTCACCATCCATTACAGAGCTATTTGTTAGAAAATGTCAAAGTTTTAATAAACCCCTAAACAACCCTTGCAACATGTGCTTACCATTGGCATTTCCACACATATAATGAGAATTGTGTCACTAAAGGTTATTCCAATCAAAATTAATGTTGGGAGGGGAGAAAGTCGCCAGCCTTCGCCGTCTGGGATTTTTAATGGGATTTTATTCCAACCCGAGCTCAATGGCGGTTTAGTGCAGGTCACACAATGGGGGTTGTATCGATTTATAGGCCGTATGCGATGTCATTTTGTTTGTTTTTGTTGATTTTAGCCGTACTGCTCCCTGCATCTTTACCTGCATGTGTCAGCGAACCCGTACACGTCCGGAAATATAGCCAGCAGAGAGTCGGCCCCTGGAATCATAGTGGCGTCAGGTGAGTCATGCGGGTTGGTTGTACCTGTACTATAGCTGAGCACTTTTAAAACCAGTTTAAGCAAGTTAAGATCAGCAAACCACCGTTTTTAAGCCTAGCTTAAGATTTTTGTTTCAACAGGGAATAGGATGAGATCATTTAGGATCTGCTAGGGACTGAAATGTCACTTTGTTTTAAATCATAAAACTCCATATCTAAGCACATACATTTAAAGTCCTTTCATCTTGAACGCTTATGACACTTTTATTCTTTAAGAATTTCATTTCACACCTAGATGTCTCTACAGTATATGGCCTATAAACAAGATTAGTGTCATGCAAGCGCAAACAAATGCAAATGCTAAGTGCTACTCCTAAGATTAGTGACGAGAGAGTCTTTATATTGTTCTTATTATTTTTTCTCCATTGTTTCCTATTTTTAAAAGCGTCTGATTCTTCCTTCACTTCAAACTTTAAATGTTTCTTTTTTAAGATTGAAAGCGCTTGTCACTTTTCTATTTTACTCCTTTAGCCTTGTGTCTTCCTTGACGTTCGCTATATTGCCTCCGGATGCAGGAAGATGAAATATAAATGTCTTGGCATCATAAATTTCTGGATAAGTAATCTAAGAAGGAGGGCAACTATTAGATATTAGTTTCTAAATTGAAGTTTAGTTGATTGATTTGATCATATAAGAGTTTACTTCTCTTGCAGGGATGGGAGAGTTTCATAAAATGCTTTTAATATATAATGGTTTCTGTGTTTTGATCATCAATAAAACAATAGTGCATAGATAAATATAGATATGAATATGTGAATACATAGATGTAGGTATATAGGTACAAAGATAGATATGTAGATATATAGATACAATGATAAATATACAGTGTTTCACATACAATATTGTCCCACCACTGGGCAATATTTTTTCAAAATAAAAATATATTCATATTTTATTAGTTAAGCCAAGTTGGATATGAATATTAAAAGACAATTTATTATCCAAGCTATTATTGTTTTACATTTACTGTATACAGTGTGGAACATAGAAGGTACATAGAGGAACATGAAGAACATATACAGTAGGTTCTGTAGCTTCTGTAGCTTTAAATTTAAGAGAGTCTGACTGGACCATTTTAATATTTTAAAATAAAGCTAAAACGTAAAAATGTAAATGCACTAAACAAAATGACTGAAGTATTAAACCATTAGATGTCATGTCCATGAGCCTACAGTACATATTAATAGAGTAAGCGCGTTATTGTGTTGCTGCTGCCGCTAGGGGTCAGTAGTGAACCTGAGCTGAATACAGAGAGACGAGAAAGAAGAATACAGCGCGTGTGCTGCTTTTATCGGTAGTAACAAACTTTTTAAATAATTTATCGGGAGAGAATCAGCTCAGAGAAGCTGAAATGAAGCACATGTGGCTCTATATAAACATATTACAGGAAGATCATCGTCCCTGAGCGCGTTTGATGTTTAAAGTGCTACTGTAAAGACGCGCTGCTCACTTTAATATACAACTATTTTAAAGGCTTACTATGTCTCGACGATGTGTAAGTTATCATGTTCTTTTGTCGTTCATGCTGCTATTTGCAAATACCATGTAAAAGTAAACACATTATTTTATATAAAAAAACATTTGTCTGTATGTTTCATAAATTCAAGACTAGTGTACAGTAGTTGAACAGTTGGAGTCTAACCATAAAGTGACTGATAAAAATACTTATATTTTATCTTTATTTTATTATTTTATTTTATCTTGCAGCCGTGGCGGGGAAGATTTAATGAATGTAGCTGAAGAGATATAGGGATGCACACACATATATATATATATAGAGGTGATATAGATGTGAATGTATAGATATGTAGATGCAAAGAGATAAGATATAGATATGTATATATGGATGCATAGGTGTAGATTTATAGGTACAAAAATAGATGGATACACAGATATATAGATCATATAGGGATGATATAGGTATGATTATATAGGTACAAAGATAGCTTTAGATATGGATATATAGATACAGATTTAGATATATAGGTACTAAGATAGATATAGATAAGTATATATGGATGCATAGGTGTAGATTTATAGGTACAAAAATAGATGGATACACAGATATATAGATCATATAGATATGAATATAGATATATAGATGCAAAGATAGATATAGATATGAATACACAGATATATAGATTATATAGGGATGATATAGGTATGATTATATAGGTACAAAGATAGCTATAGATATGGATATATAGATACAGGTTTAGATATATAGGTACTAAGATAGATATAGATATGTATGTATGGATAAACAGATATAGGTACGGCTATTAATAAAATATATAGATACAAGTAACAATATAGATATATGGAGACATAGATATAGATGTGGATATATGGATATGGCTGATGTATGGATGGATAATTGCATAACAGTAATTTCTCTCTCCCAGTAATTTCTCTCTCTCTTTTCTCTATAGGGTCAGTAGGCTCGGAGTTATCAAACAGTAACGTTAGCATGTTCATCACATCCGACGCTGGAAACACATGGCGACAGGTGACTCTGACCGGGGGCCATTCGGGCAGATGGGGGCAGGCAGTAATTTTAGCACTGATGCATATCTTTGCTGCATAAATCCACGTGGCACATGTGAGAGCTGATAATCTAATGACACCTTCAGAGAAAACTCAATTCAATGACATATATGGATACCCGTGGGTGCGTATTTGCTGATGTGATTTAAATTTATGGGGCCAGCTGTCTAATTAAAAATGGAGAGCTTAAATAATTAAGAGAAAATTGATGTGGCGAAAAGTTAAAGCATGCTGGGTAGGACGTGGTTTTTTATGTCATATATCTTGTCAGTAAGAATTACAATCACTCGGATTTGAGAAATAACGTCATTTCAAGGACGGAAGACCTGTGGTTGCCAGGTTTCATCTAATCAAATTGAAAGCCCTCCCAGGAAGAGAGGAGAAGATGAAATATAGTCATAACTCATCTGACATTATGAATGAAAATAACATGGGGTCATATTTAAAAGAGCACAGTCATTTTATTGTTTATGTTGCGCTGGACAGAACATGATTTTATGTCTAGCAAAACTGTCCAGTAACATATTGGTTCAGTAACCGGTTTAGATAGCGAAATGTCATCCCTCGTCTCGGTGATGCGATCCACCCTAAAATAGGCTTTTTTACTTTAGGACTAACTAACAAACCCAATGATTTCAGGTTTTGTGAATTGATCCATCTTAATTTAAATGAGAATGAGAAATTCATTATAGATTTATGATAAGCATTTAAAGGGGAGGAAATGGCTTTATCATACTGTAACCCCAATTTGGCAACCTTTCCATCTGGTCGACAGGCTAAGTAAAACAAAAGAGACTCATAACAAAATATCCCGCCAACATAACATCCACAGAGGGTACAGATTTCTTAAAGCCCCCAGTACATGTAAAATCATTAGCCTGTGAAGTGCTTAAGCCAGTCACATGGTGTTTTAATCATCGTTTTCTTCACTAAACCAGACTTGCGTTTGCTAAATGCTTGAAGCCCTAAGGCCTAACGCCACAAGAATTCACATCAACACAGACTCACAGAACATATGCTTTAACAGGGCTTCGGGGCAAACAAATGAAAATTACTATTCAGGACCTCCTATATCTGTTTATACTCTGTATTAGGTCAATCTGGTCACCCACTGATCAATACATAAAACTCAAAACCGTTAAAACTGTTGCGCCACACTTCTATAATGGTGAATGGAGAGAGATTGAATGTCAGAAAACTGATGTCTCTTATTTGGCCTTAAAGCTGCAATTTTTTTTACTTTGATCTTTCAGTGTTAGGAATTTTTATAAATAACATTAATAATAATACCTTTTTATTTTTCTCGAAAATTGGTTAAATATATATACTTGAGTCTTAGACCTTTCCATCAATATATAGTTTGTAATGACTAGATTATAATTCAGCTAAAGTATTAAATATTGAAGTGCAGATCAACATGTTAAGGGTCATGTTGTAATAGTTAAACTTGTTTTACCTATTTGTGATATTATGAATTAAACTAACTAATATGATTGTATATTAAATATTGATTAAATAATATATATATATATATGATTGTCTTTTGAAAATGTACACACATTCATGTATACTGTATATTATTACTAACTGTATCTGTTTCTATGTCTGTTGTAGATATTTGACGAAGAGTACAGTGTGCTTTATCTAGACCAGGGCGGAGCTTTGGTGGCAATTAGACACACCCCTTTGCCAATCAGACACCTCTGGTAATCGAACCCTACACACAAATAACATTATTAATATTTCATGCATATGTCGGTGAGATGAGCCATTGCAATCACAGCAAGATGACTCACATACTTACGATGAGTGTGAATGTTCTCATTAAAGCCAGCAGACTGTGTAATACTTTTGTCTAGTAATCTAGATTAAATGTCAGAAAGGTGCACTAAAGTACTGTTTGAATTATTTGCCAGCTGTGTCTTTGGAAATGTAATCTTTTTCACACTGTATCAAAGCGTTTGCTGGTGGTTTGCACGCAGGTTGAGTTTCGACGAGGGAAGGGTCTGGAACAAATACAGTTTCACCTCGTCACCCCTGTTCGTGGATGGAGTGTTGGGGGAACCAGGCGAAGAGACTCTTATTATGACGTATGTATGATTAAGATGGATTAATATTAGTTTTAAAGGTTATAAACTTCTAGACAAAAGAGGTCTTGATGAAATATAGTTTAGGTGAAATTATGTTAATCCTTAGAGCTTGAAAAAGAAAACGTATACAGTAAATCTCGCTACCTCGGTGGACTGTTATAAAATAATGCAAATTACAAACTAAGGTGGTTTTTCAGTCTCAAATAATGTGTTCTTACAATAAATCCATCAAATGAAACCAGACTTCACTTAAAATCTTGTGCAACAAGCCCGACCTGAAGTTATTTTGAGAAATATTTCATGAAGTTTTTTCTTGTAGGATATTCCTAGATACTTGCTGTCTTTCTGACAGGCCCCTAAAATTGTCACAAGGCTCTTGAGTGTCAGACTTTCTGGATGTGAGTTTCAGACTTTTTGTTGACAGTTTGACGCAGGTTTCCACTGATGCGGTTTGACTTGGATAACATAACTAAGCATTTCCTCTTCCTGTCCGCTCGGCATCGTTCTAATCATTAGAGTCACTGCCGTCTCCATGTGCCAATGCTCGACAGACATATAGCGGGCGATGCTGTGCTTTTGTTTGCAGGATCTTCGGGCACGTCAGTCATCGCTCAGAATGGCAGCTGGTAAAGATAGACTTCAGGTCGATCTTCAACAGAAGATGCATGGAGTCTGACTATGTGCCGTGGAATTTACATGACCAGGTGAGAACTTCCATACAGTATTTATTTAAATGAGACAAATCTTATATTTGTTTCACTTATAATTCTTAGGTGCCGTTTAGACAACAGTTTTTAACAAAAAAAGAAAACTTTTTGCATTGTAGCTGTTCATTTACTAAAAATGCTAAATTTTGAAAACTTATTTGAAGTTTTTATCTTTTAGGAGGTGTAACATTTTTCTTTACAAATGGATATTGCTAACCACTGACGTATAATACAGCCTTTTTAGCCATTTTCACGGATCTGTCTGAGTGATTTTGTTTTGACAACATCTATTAATGAAACTTTTTAAATCCATACTTTTCCGCTTTTTGCTACTGTATCTTTAAGAGCTCCAGGTAAATGGCCTGAATATAAACTGAGAAACAAAGTTTTGAGTTCAGAAAGTTGGTGGTATATTTTTATAGTCTTATATATTGAACACTTTTATTTTAAAAGATAGGGTAAATTAAATTTTTCATGGCATGACCCCTTTAAAAGACGGCCATGGCCAACAAAAACAGTTATATGAAGTTTATATAATCTTGTAAAATCTTCAGTTGCACAAATTGGAATTTGTCTCTCGGTCACAAGCAACAAACGTCTTTTTTAGGTTCGATAAAAGGTACAAGGATAAAATCCTCAAAAAAATATTGTCTATTCACCGCTGTTTTCTTAAGGTTTATTGCTTAAGACTGAACTTCACATCGAACAGCATGTCGCACTGGCTCCTTGTCACAAACTTTTCACGAGAATCCTTTCTAACTGTCCCCAACATGATATTCTAGAGTCCTTTGTTAAAACTGTATATGAACAGATGGAATAATATAAATCCCAGAAGTCAAACCAGAAGAAAAGTGTGCCCTGACAGTAGGGTAATAGATTTAAGTCTATCAGGTTTTACTTCAACTTGTACCTGAAGCCTTGTGAAACTCGCTGTCTGGATACTGCCATTACTGTGACAAACTTTCAGATTTCCGGAAGGAGTCAAAGACACAAAGACAACACAAGCAGACAGTCGACAGCAAAATGTCAGAATCTGGACAGTCAAAACCCAAGTCCCGGGGTTTGATTGAGCAGGGATGAAAAGTAACGTGCTGATTAGGTGAAACCACGCATCGTGTATCTAAATCTACACGACCAACCGTCCCGTGGACTGACAGATGCGCTGCAGGGTTTTATTGTTCTGTTCTGCGCCACTTAGTCTGATAAATATAAAACAAAAACGACTACATGACCAGAAACGGACCTCTGCTTTAAAACAAAACTTTTCCATTCAACCAGCACAAATCCTGTACCCGAAATAAACCGCAGTGGAGTAGTTCGGAGGAACCGTGTTATTAGAAGACCAGAAAAAAAATCATTGTAAAATACATGAAACGTAAGCGAGATGCCTAGCACCCTGAAACCTTTCATGAAATGAACCCTGCAGAGTGAGATATAAAATATGGAGTACAACGAGTGCAAACACTTTTTTCCCCTTGTTTTCCCTTTTTTCTATATTTGGCGTGATGAACAGATACGTATTGTTATGAATTATTTATGTGAACGCTGAAATAAACCTGAGAAAGAACTGCAGAAGCCAGCGTTATTGTGGGAAATATTTACATACGTTTGGTATTTGTCTAAATGTGTATGTATATGTTTATGTTAAAATGCTGATTGTAGGGTGAACACTGTCTCATGGGAGTGAAAAGGGTATACCGAAAATTAAAACCCATAGCGAGGTGTGTTATGGGTAAAACTTACTCCGTCACGATGATCTCTGATCCTTGCGACTGCACTGCATCTGACTTTGAATGGTAAGTGATTCTTTTTTTAATTTGTTATACAATGTCTTCGTTTCAACACCTAAGTGAGTTCACTTGATGCCTACATAGACAGCATGCTAACTGAAATGACAATAAAAGTTGATGTTAGCATAATGCACAATTTTTTTTGCAATTTATCGATATCGATCTTAGTTTGTACATTGTCTTGAAAAAAATCAATTTACAATGCATTGTGGTATTGCCTTTAAAACACATACCGCAAAACCGTACGTTACTTTCTGAAACGACCTTCATATCATAAAAGCACATATGACGCTGTTAAAATCTGCCTGTGAAAGCAGCTCTCTAGGTTTTGAAACAGATCAAAGTAATTATATTTTATTAATTATCATCCTGTGGTTAAATTCAATTAAAGTGACAGACGACGGTGAAGATTCACATGCTGAGCATATGCCACTTAAATTAAGCTATAGATTTAATACATGCACAGACATACGCAAGCAATTAACTGCGATTTCTGTAGGTGAGAAGCCATATGTGTTCAATTTACAGTTTCCACTGGGAAAAGGACAACTAGCTTTAGTCTTTTAACATACGCTTGGCGAGACAAAACTGTTACTTTACTGATATCTCTGAGCAAAAAGTCCAGGAGTTTGAGACGTCTTGCTTGAAGAGGAGAGATGAGAGTCAGCAATAGATAAAAATAAACATACAGTATGTTTCTGGAAAATAAATCAATACTCTCATCTGTATTTCTGTCCTCGCCCCCTTTTTATGGAAATTTGGCCTCTGCCCTCATTTCCCCACGAATTAGCAAAGTTATTAATTTTATTGCAGTGAGGTTCTAAATTCACTCGTCTCATGAGGCCAGACGCACAAAGTGTGAAAGTTATTTATCAGAAAGTAAAATGTTGTTCGTTTAGCAGCACAAGCAGGCTGCATCTGTGGAGCTTGTCATGGTAATTGGTGCGATTTGTTTTCTTGATTGGGGTTCAGTCGCATTGTAGGATAAACAACTTTGGCTTGTTTTGTCTGCTGTGGTATTAACTGTAGTAACCATAGTTTATTTGTAATAAACAATACAATAAACCACTATATTTGTGTTGTCATAAAACCATGCTTAAAGGAATAGGTTACCTAAAAATGGCATTGACTTGACCATAGTAATTTTTATTCCTACTATGGAAAGTCAATGGGGTCCAGATTTTGTTACTCAAGCCATGCTTTTGATGGCATTTATAAGTAATGAATTTCTAAAAACGACTTCTTGGAGAGTTTCACCATGCTGACAGTAAACTTAAAATCCTGAGAAGTTGTTTAATTTATTCCTTTTGAAGTGTTGATGCTAAACATATTAAAGGTGATGTGCATAATGCTGTAGTGACATTATTTGGACCACTCATCTGCTATTCTTCAAAATAACATCCTGATGCCATTGATTGACAAAACAATGCAAGGTGTCTTTAACAGGTTTGCTAGCGCCACAGTGTTTGCAGATATCAAGGGATTTAGTTTACAAAACAGTGTTTTTCTTTCTGTATTTTTCTAAAGCAAAATTGCTCTAGAAATAAATGTTTTTCTATCATCTTATTGTCTTTTTGTGTGTATTCTAGTGATTATGGTTTCGAGAGAAGAACTGATGGTAAATGTACTCCAGCGTTCTGGTTCCTCCCCTCCTCCATGTCTCGAAGCTGCACCACCGAACACACGTTCCTCAACAGCACCGGGTGAGATCTCTTGTACAGTAACGCTCTGACACATGTCGGGATCCTCTGGTTGATTTGAATGTAATAATGAATAAAATATGTTTTCACGTGTGTGCAGGTATAGAAAGGTGGTGTCTAATAACTGTACAGGTGGGGTGATAGAGCACTACACCGCCCGTCGGCAGATGTGTCCCAGCCAGGCCCCCCGTGGCCTCCATCTAGTTACCAATGAAGGGAAGCTAACCGCTAGTCTTGCTAGCAACGTTACCTTTCTCGTCTTTCTGGAGGAGGTAATATACCAATCAAACTCTTTAACCTGAACTCACAAATGAAATGTTGTGGTCTTACTGCTCAACACAAGAATATTTTGAGGATGAACTTATATGTAAAAACTTTAAAGCTGAAAGTGAGCAAGTGTGAATGTAAAGTGGACTGAGACTTTAACTGAACCAGAAAAAAACCTCACGTTATCAACTTAATCATTCACTTGATTAAACAGATTTTATTCAGAGTCATTGGCAGCTCTTTGAAGTTCACCTGGCATTCATCGGAGCGGTCCTTTCATCTCTCCTGTTTTTCAGGGTGACGGATCACGGACCAGCATCACTGTGGATTTCGGAGACGGAAACGCCTTCACCTACTCCAACGTGAGCTCTATCGAGGACGGGATTAAACACATCTACAAGAACGTGGGAATCTACCGCGTGTCTGCTACAGCCGAGAACAGCCTTGGCTCTGAAACGGTCCTGCTTTACCTGCACGTTACATGTAAGCCGAGATCATCGATATGCATAACACAGCCATAACATATTCCACCTTTATATCCTTAATGTATTTAAGAGACGCGCTGGGCCTGAACTCATTTACAGTTTATTGACCAGAAAAATCTCATTTGGCCTTGGTCGTATGCACTCGACATTAACCGGTCTAGGTTACAAGCTCATGGTCTCCAACTGGACAAATGAGATTGAAATCATCCTTCTTAGTTATTGCCGACAGACACATCCGAGTACTTTGTAGATCCTGAGGACCCAAAATATCACCCTGCTCTGATTTCAAAGGAGAAGTGTACTTTACTTCTACAGGTAGCAGTTGTAAAACACGATTGCTTCATTTGTTTTAGTTTGTGCAGCGTAGGCAAACTGTACACTTTACAGCCTATTATAAAAGGATGACATATTTATATAAAGCTCATAAAATCCATGTACACAGTCAAAGTGTGCGTAGGGCTTCACAATATAGTCACAACATCATTCACTACATCATTTTAAACACATTCGAATCAAAATTACGAATATTTTAAATATTACGAAATATTAGGAATATTATGTTTATTAGTGTATGGCTATGACTTCACATTTATGAATTTTGACTTTATTCACAAAATATTACAACTTTTTTGTATTGCTATGACTTTATTTTTGAAAATGTTGACATTATCCTGCAAAATATTACACCTTCAATCTCGTATTGCTATGACTTGATTCTTTTACATTTTGACTTATTTGCAAAATATTACGACTTCAATCTTGTATGACTTTATTCTTGTAATTTTGACTTCATTCACAAAATATTATGACTTCAAGCTTCGTATTGCTATGAGCTTTATAAATTTGACCTCAAATTATTATTATTTGATTAATATTTTTATTGTTGTTATCTTATTTTATTTTTACATGGCACTAATTCTCATTCGTACTTCAGCATTGTCTGTTGTCTCCTCTGGAATTATTCAAATTCTACTTGCATGACGATCATTTATTTTTGTAGCATTGATTTCAGATGTATTTGACGCTTCTTGGTCATTTTACGTTTATCAAACGGGTCATTTCTGTGTGGGTGTAAATCGGCCAGAATGTGTAGACCATGCCAATAGTTCATGCCAATAACGGCTAGGGAATTTAATGAAACAATCTCTTTATTTTCCCATGTAGCTATTTGTACAAAGTTGGAAGTAGTTGTTTTTAACACATTGTAAGACTAGATGGACCGGGTTTCACATCTTTTTGAGTACTGTAGTCTGTCTGCGCTTGAAGAAGCTGATCACGGATCCGCTGTAACAGAGAGCTTATTGAGCATTTTAATTCACATTTTTACCCTTTTTTCATGTCCACCTACTCAATGAACTCACCACCCCTGCCACATTCAGACAGACGGATGCCTCCGCAGTGTCTTATTGATCGGGGAGAATGAATGCTTCCAATCTGTCAATCCTGTCATGCCAGTGAAGGCAAACAGAACCATCGGTGCACGAGCTGAAATTTGCACGCAGATGTCTCCGAGTCCCTGAAGGAGTATTTGTGAATGAATATATACAATATAAATATAATCATTAGGGGTGTTAAGCTTATTTGTCAGGGCCAGGATAAAAACTACAATAATTTAGAAAAAAAAAAAAATCTGTGTTGCAGTTCAATGACAAGTAATTTCACCATGCAAAGAATGTGAATGACTTTACTTTCGTGAAATGTCCAATTTGATTTAGATATTCTTCAAATGTACCCATTATTTTTGTTGAAATGGTGCTTTGCTCTTTAGAAATCACACAAAAAAATGTGTTTTAAAAGTGTACAGATTTAAACATAAAGAGTTAACTTTGACAGACCTACATATGATCCCACTTTTCTCTTTTTGTCCTTTATGCGAACAGGTCAACTGGAGTCCATTCACCTCTCGGCCCCCTTTGTTGCTGTGAAAAATAAAGAAGTCAATCTGACGGTTGTTCTCTGGCCAAGCCAAGTGGGAACGGTCACCTATATCTGGTGGTTTGGGAATAACTCTGAGGTGAGGTCACACTAAACCTTCATTTATCTTCTAGACCATCCATTGCCAACCAATTTAAACCAGTTAAAAACAGAAATTAACTTTCGAGCTGTAAAACAACAATTTAAATAACAAAACTCAATCTTGTTAATCTTGCTTTTACAGATACTGTATATGTGACCCTGAGTGTGAAAACTCATTTTTATAATGTAAAGAACATTCTGTGTAAATATAACCTTGATATTTATAAAATTGACTGAATAAGGCCATGTCAAAGATTAAAGTCAGTGGAAGTCTACTTTCTGTGTTTCAGGTTTACAAATCCTACTTTCTATCTTTGTGCAAAATAATAAAACATAGTGTCAATAAAATCAGCACTATAAATCAACTTAGGAGTACTGTATCTTAAAATATATTATTTACAGCAATAAACACACATTACGTTTTTTTTTTTTAATATCATACAGGTAGTTACATTTTGAAACCTGTATTTTACAGATGGGGTCCTAAAAATTAATTTTGCCCCCTGACCCATATTAAATTCAGTTGATCTGCATTCACATTTCAGGCTGAAAGTGCTATCTGAATGTTTTAGCACAGCCACAGTATATCAAATATTAATATATGCAATTAAGTGCAGTTAATTCAATTTATTAATCAGCGTAAAGTCATTTATTCCATTATAATTTGGCACATCACTAGTTTAGTGTCGATAAAGGGACAATTACTTACTTGGGCTGTAGGGCTGCATAATACAAAAAAGATGAGCACTAAACACGACTCACTATGTGTGTGTGTGTGTTTGCGTGTGTACCGTCACCGGCAGGAATGTAAATAAAGTTGACATGTTCTCTGCTAGTAAGCAGGTTGACAGGGCACTCTCATGGGAATCTGGTGTTGTGTTCACAGGCCGTGATCACGCTGGAGGGGAGTGTGGCGTTCACGTTCTCCCGGGAGGGAATCAATGTTGTCACCGTACAGGTGTCTGCTGGGAACAACATCCTGCAAGACAGGAAAACCATCGCTGTCCACGGTGAGTTCGGCTCAATACTGAGGAAAAACTCTTGTGTGTATGTGTGTGTGTGAGGAGGTTTATATGCTGGTTGTGTGGTTGCACTGAGAAAAATACTTACTTAAATAATAAAAATAAAATTGTATTATTTATTACTACTGTAGGCCTTCAAGATTTCACTTGAAGAATTTTTTTCTCATATTAATATTAAAATACAGTACACCACAGTTCAGTACATAATAATGAGTTGTGAACCTCATTTCATGTTGAAACATGAAAATATGCTAAAAATATAAAATTAAGATTGTAAAATATATTTAATGTTCCTTGTGCAGAATACTTCAGATCGCACCTTCTTGCTTTTTCATCCAATCTTGACGATCACAACCCCGACGTGGCTGAATGGAGACTTGATGTTAGTCGAGTTATTAAAACCTCTATGATGCAGGTGAGTTCTACAATTTTCACTTTAACACCACAGATATTAATCAAAACTGTCTATTGCACTATTTGCTAGTATTTTCTTATAAGTATGCATAATTTCAACATTGAAATTTCTGCAACATATGCGTTTGTTTTTCCAATAAAATCCTGTATAAAATGGCACCATCTGCTTCTATCCAGCAATAGCAAAAAGCAAATTATGACTCATGACTGAGATGTAAGCTAAAGTATTTATTTATGGTTCTTTCTGGCATGATCATTAAATACAGGATGTATTTAGATGACTAATTGTTGATTTACCAACAGGTTAAGTGTTTTCATTACACAATCTTTATAATCATCAAGGACTTTCATTCAGCAGAGATACTGAATAAAAAAACAGGGTAGATCACTACAAAAATGTGACCGTACCTTCACCTGAAACTAAAACCACAAGCATTATTTGGTAAAAACTAGCATAATATGAAGATAATCCCTACAAAGACACAGAATCACTCCTGGCAACAGACCTAAAAGACTTAAGGAGAGAATCTCTGATTTGGTCCAAGTCTGGTTTAATTTAGGGAAACCTGCTTTTGGAGCCAAAAAATGGTTTCAAGAAGTATAAAACTACAAGAACGATCAGACTCTGGAGCTCTTTAAACCAAGCGTAAAACATAAAAATCAACCAAAGGTCTTAAAATGGACACTTGGGAATCAGCTTGTAGATTAACCTTTACTAGTGAATTAAAAACAGAGCCGTGACCGACATATGGCACTGCAGACAGAAATAATCATCAGATCTCCTTTATTTATTTACGTGGCAGAATGACTTTCTATATGGATGTTTATGAAATATGACACATGAGAATAACAGTGTTCATGTAAGCCATATGTTATTATTGTGTGTAATGAGTGTTGCATTGGGCATTGCAGTTTTTGTCTTTAATATTTTGTTTTGTAATGTCCTGTGTTCAGGCGACAGGTGTGAGTCCAGAACAGCTGTTAGTTTCTGTTCTTCCCGGACTGCCAACAGCGGCCGAATTCTTCCTGTTACCAGATAAACAGCTGACAGAAGGGAAGCCAGACAAAACAGCTATACATTTAGACCAGGTACTCCACATAATTACTTTGTGTATCTTAATTTAATCCTCTGTGACCATGTTGCTCATGTCCTAAGACTACCAGCTATTCTATTTAATCGTCTTTTTTAAAAGACATTTAAAAAGCTGTTAACAGGATGGGACCCTTTTAAAAACACAACTTTGCTCCTTAAGGGTGCTTGTTAGTAGCTCAAAAATACATATCTGTACCTAATTGGTACATATTAGGACCTTTTTTAACTGGTTTCGTTCCAGTGAGGACAAGAGGGTGAAAGTCTAGAGATGAAGCATCTTGTCAAGAATTTCAGACGGTCTCCAGCAGGTGTCAATGTTGGCCTGTTATTGAACACTGAGTTTTCTTGTCATGTGCATGAATTCTGTTCCATTCAGTTTCATTTATTTATTTGTCACATATACAGTTATACAGAGGATGCGAGTTGTAGTGAAGTGTAGGTCGGCTTTAATTAGATGCAGTAATAAACATAATAATGAGAAGTTATAATAAAATGCAACTGCCTTTATTTATATGTTAAGATCTCGTGACCATCTGAATACTTTTAGGTTTATCTCTGTAACCCCTCTTATAATCAGATGCTTTCAGAATAAATTACATCTGATGGCAAAGTTCATTTTACATTGGCATTAGTAATTGTACATTATTGCTTTTTTATGATCCAAGTTGATCAGTGCAAAAACAAATACTTAATACCTACCTAAAGAATTAAGGCCCATTCACACCAAAATGACAATAAATTTGTTTAGTAAGTTCACGCTGCAGTTTCAGATTTTAAAAGCACAAGCCTTTAAATTTTAATGGATTTTTAATGCCTGCAAATTTTTATTGTTCATCAGCTGGAAAATAATTACTCCAAAATTCCAAAATCTTTATGATTTTCTTAAATTTTGACGATTTTTAAAACTTTATATTTATCATCCTTGGTGTGTGAACTGGGCTTTTAGTCTAATTTGAAATAACACACTTTTGCAAAACAGAAATTAAGACCTTTGACATATACAGTATAACTTGCAGGTAAAAGTGGCAAATTCATCTAACTGTCAAACTGAACGACATTCATCCCGTTTCTCACTGGGTTCAGGTTAGGATGTTCGGACACGGGTCATTTCATGGCTCAGTATATTTGGCCATCAGAAAGAACAGCCATTACTGAATATGAGAATATAGCTCATATCCTCAAGTATTAACATGCAGTGTCATCTATATATTTTTGAGGCAGTGATTTCTCACCGTGCAGAAGGAAGGTCATCAGCAAGTTTTCCACTACTGTAGATCATTTCAGTCTCACGATCGCCTATAGCCCCGAGACATTAGATTACAGATGACGGGGATATCTAAGGTCCTTGAGCAGATGCCCACTGCAGTGTCTTTTGGCATTTTTCTTGGCCAAATCTACCTTGAAACTCCCAAAGACCTATCAGTGGCAGATCAATCTCTATTCAAGGTTGGCATGTTCAAAGTGTAATGTGTGGATAGCCTTATTAAAAAGAGTATAAAAGACTTACTGACCCTGGTACAATTCATAAGGAAAGTAATTGTTCATGGAAGGGTCTCATTTTAAACGGTTGAGAAGTAAAGAGAGCGAGATGAAGAAAGAAGTCAGGAGTCATTTAGTAAACGAGATGGATTTAATGAAGCCCGAGTAGAAAAAGTAGTCCATGCATAAAAAGTAGTTTTATGCGTAAAGTTGTATATCACTGACCTCAGGTCTGTTAAAAAAAAAAACCCATAGTAAATATAAAACCAACTTCATTTCAAGAGGTCTTCTAATGTTTGCTCTATATTAAGATTTATGCATCCATAACAGAACTGACAGTCAAGGTCTGTGTTTGTGAGAGAGAAAGAAGTGATACGTAAGGCCCAAATGAGATGCTTCCCCTGTCATATGTCTTTATTTCTGAGTGAAGGTGATATGGGTGATTTATGCAAAGTTGTCATCCCAGCGTGATAGAAATTCACGTACGACAAACATCACCACGAGCCCACGCTTGTGCCTCAACCCACAGTGCATCAGGCTCAGAAACAAGGGATTTTAATAGCTACAGGGCAGGAATATCGTATATCACAATGTGTATTGTTTATGGGACTGTTTAGGTAAATTAATAACAGGTTTATTTGGATGTATGACGAGGTTAAAGGTGTATACTTGTCTAATATGGTTTGTGATTCTCTTTCTTTTCTCCGTTCAGCTCTCAGAAGTGGTGCTCAGTGCTCTGAATCAAAATCTGGTTCAGTTCACACTCAGACCGGGAGTCCAGATCACAGTGTACGCTGCACATTTATCAGCAGGTAATGGAATCGACTTTAAAGAATTCATTTTTGAATATGAAAGAGGGAAGACTTGAAACTTACCATTATATAATGACACTGAGTGAAGCTTGAAAACATCCCGCAATGTCTTCTGCTTAATTTTTCCTTACGTCTAGCGCCTCTAGTGGACACAAGTGAGAATCACAGTGGTTCAGCTATGCTCATGCTCCTCTCTGTGGTCGTGGTGGGTTTAGCCGTGTTCCTCATCTATAAATTCAAAAGGTACTGTGATCCATTTCTCAATTCTCCACTTTCTGTGTAGGACATTCCCAAATGATGCTGAAATGAAGGTTTGGAGTTTAAGTCAGTTTGCAGCTTTAGAAAAGTGGTTTGCAAAGTAAGAATTTAAATATTTCTAGCAGGTAAATTATAGGTTTTCACAAATTCATTTGTGAAACCGGTGGTGTTTAAGTTCTTAAATTTAGGGTCAGTTTAGTTCTGCAGATAGTACAAAACATGTGATCCCTCATGACTCGGATGTGATTAACCACACGCCTCGTATGTCGAGTGTTGATTCACATCTCCGCTGTTGCCCAGCCTTCAGATTTTTTTGGCTAAGGGCTCATAACAAATGAGAAATGTCAGTCAGCACACAGACATTATCAATATTTAGCCCTTTGAGTTTTTCAAGTTGACCTTTATGAAATGTTAAATGATTGCATCGTTTTGAGAGAGAAAAGGGCGAGAGAGGTCAATAAGACAAGATGGGGAGATGAGAGCGAGACAAGAAGCTACGGAGACCAAACATGTGCCAAGAATTCCCAAACGCTTTTATTTTTAGAACATGTCATATGATCCGGACTCTGCGGATCGGTAACATTTCAACAAGTAAAAAGTTTAAAAGAGGAACTTCCTGTTAATGAGGACATTAGATCACATCTTAATGAGCTGTCCATTGTGTTCTGTTTCCTGTCTGCCTTGTCCTACTCCGCTTGTATTTAGTGCTATAAAATCGCTTTTAAATCCTCAAAGGCAATGCTGAGTTTAAGTTCGCTACTCGTTTTTGCTTACGGGATGTTTCTCTCGCCATAATGATGCAGACGGAGTCGGATAAAATCACCTCTCCGATGGGAGCCGTCGGTTTAGCCCATGCAAACTAGCTCGATTGTAACTCTTAAGTGAGACTTCTTACACAGAGGTCATTTGTTCCTCACCCGTGTCTCATTACAAATTTCTCCCCGAGGCATATGTGAAGCGCGCCTTGTGAATGCAGACTACCGCACACACAAACTAAAACACAAGCTATCTGTGATAAACAACTGAAATGATGTGAATTACAAAGCCAATAATAATGTATTGGCTTAGATTTCCTGTTACTCTTCAGGTTATTCCCCCTCGAGCATGTCTTGCGGGCCTTTGCAGTTTAATAAGATGGTTTGCAAAGTAAATGTATGTAAGATTTTGAACATGTATATCCGACAAAATTAACACAATTTCACTTTACATTTACATTTAGGCATTTAGCTGATGCTTTTATCCAAAGTGACATTAGGAGAAAGTTTAATTCTAATCTGACAAACTATATATTGATGGAAGGGTGTAAGACTCAACAATAAATATTTGACAAATTTTAATAACAATAAACAAAGTAAAATTTATTAAAAAAAGGTAATGTTATTGTTAATTATATAAATACCTAAAATATAAAAAAGTTTTAACATGATAAAAAAATAGATATATTTTTTAAAAACATTTTCAAGTCTTTCATTTTAGGTATTTTTTAATTTAAGTAACATTAACTATTTTTATTTTTGTTTAAATATTTGTTATGAATATTTAATCTTTGAGTCTTATACCTTTCCATCATCTTATAGTTTGTCGTGATTAGATTAAATTTCATGAAATATTAAAGTGAATAGGGAAATAACATGGATGTTCCTCTATTGTTGTAAATGTTTAAAAGAAATCAAAAATTTCAAAAATTGAATTTTTATGCGTATGCTTAATATGTGCAGTGACAATTATCAGACTAAACAATTTATATGATTATGTACGTTAACAGGGTTGACAGAAACATATTTCTTATTTAATTGAAACTCCAAGTTGTGTTTTTGATTGTAAATCCAATGCTAATAATGAACAAAATTATTGTCACAGGGTGGAAAAGATGTTCCTTACTGACAAATATAAAAGACATCATGTGTAAAATGAATAAAAAAGTAAGGGGACTGTATATGTTACCACATAAATTGTTGCTTCAAACATAGTGAGGGTTGCATTGTTTTTCTCGTGTCTCATTGTAAATCTTTCCTCAAGGAAGATCCCAGGCCTCCACGTCTATGCAGCGATGCAGGACGAAAAAGAACAAGAAATGATCCAGAGTCCAGTGAGCCCCACTGACAGCACACCCAGCTGCAGTTCTCAAAAAGAGCTGCTCACATCACTGGAGCCACTGGACCCGGAGCCCAACACACAGACCATCGGTGAGTAATGACTTCTGTTGACACACAGGCCAGTTCCGTGCATGTGGGATTCTTCATCCCCATGGGGTATGTGATCTTTCCTCTGCAAAGCACAAAAGAAGATATTTAGAAAAATGTTTTAGTGATTTTGTATTTTCAGAAGAAAGAAGTTACTTTTTTGGGGTGAAAAACATACATACTGTCTTCTAAGTGCTGACCCCTCGAGTTTATTTTCTAACAAAAAAACTAATTTTTTTATATTTTTCTATTTAAGTAACAATACATTTTTATTTATTTATTGTTATGAATATTTAATCTCGAGTCTTTTCATCAATTTATAGTTTGTCATTAAATTTAAACTATGAAATATTAAAGTCGAGTTTATTTTCTTTAATGCTTAGAGTTTGCAAAGCTCATGCAGAATCTGTAAAATAATAGCGATCATAAATTGCATTGTTTTATTTATTCTGCCGTTTAACATAAGAGATTATTCCAAATAGACAAAATAACTGCAGTTAGACGATGTTGAAAAGTTTGCATACCCTTGGATCTTAACATCACACGCCGTCGTCTTGGGTAATAAACACTTTTAAAATGTTTTCATTTTGGTTTGTCCAAAGTTACGAAGAAGCATTTATTTTTACAGATAACTCAGAAGGCACACAGTACAGGTGTCCTTGAGGATTTCCCATTTACTTGCACTAATATTCTCAAACAAAACTCACAATATCCAGAGACTTCTTCTTTCTGGAATGTGCCCGAGTGTAACAGTCTATTACTTTGTAAACAAAACTTTATTTCTCAGAAGACTAATAAAAAACCTAAGCTGCCTGACTCCTGAAAATTGTGTTGAAACCAGTCAGCCAATCAGATTGGGGCATGCGTTTTGCTATTTTTGTGTACAAGAAAATGCTCTTTGGGCGTTGCAGATTTTATGCTATTGTGTTATTCTCTTTCCCAGAATGCATCAAACCTCATCCACGTGTCAAATTCTCATCAGATCTTCCCACATACATGGACGTTTGAACTCCGTCACGTTTGAGGACTTTAATCATGCGGACACAAAGGTTTCAAGCTTTATTTAGTACTTGTGCATGTTGGACATTACGTTTACTGTGCTCTGTGAATACTAGAACAAACTTTGTACAGGTTTTTATACGTCCGTGTATTCAATATGAGAACATTTTTGATGCTGTTCATTTCTAATGATCTCCGGTGTGTACAGAGTTAGCAGGAACGGCTGGCATGCGCTCGAATGAAAAAGGGCAGAAAAATTGTAGTGTTGAATTTTCTGCTACAGGTGGCGCTATGTGAAATGTTTTACAAACAAACTGCGGAATTGTTAATAATAATTACAATTTTCTAGGTTTCATTTTGTGAAACTATATTTAGCACATTTGTACTTTACTGTAACACAATGATTTTGGTTTTACACTAAACATTTGTATTTCTTTATCCGCACAACAGAGTTGATTTTTTGTTTGACTTTTCTGCAATTTTTACTTTATTTCTTTCTTAAATCAGTTCTTTATGCATAGCTATTGAGATACAACTCCCAGATTTATCGAGATAAATGAATTTTAATATTATATGATATACTGTCACGGGGGTTACACACTTTATCATTTAGCAAATGTATACATTGGATGATGTTTTAATGCTTTTATACGCGCTATCATGTCACGTGTGAATTGTACAGACTGAATGAATGTACAAGAAAACAACAGGCACACAATGAAGTTGCAGTACTGAGATGGAAAAACTGGGAATCACTGTCATAATAGCACCAAACTAAAAATATACATCATCCATGCACTATTTATGACATCATAGATCAATACAAATATTCTGCCCTTTTTATTCAAGGTACTTGCATCTTCATATGATTATCTAGGTTAATACAGCTATTGTTAAAGAATGATCATTTGCTAAACCGTCGCTTTTCATTTTCATATACTGTTTAAATGTAAATCACGCTTATTACATTTTCGGTTTGTCAAGATGTTGGAGACTGCATGTTGAAAAGAGATAACTTTCATTTTCCCTCATCTTTTGTAAGCTATATATATCTCGCAAAGATGAATAGTTCACTATGGACATGACACGATCACAAAACAGATTATATTTTCATAATATCGTAAGATCAACACTGTCTTTGAGACAATGTGTGACTCAATCTTATGAGCTGAAACTGTCAATCAAATGAGAGCAGGGGATTGTGGGTAAAGGGAAGGACCACAAAGGGAACAGCAGCAATAGCATTATATCACTATAATTTGCCCCAAAATGTCCACAAGAAAAATTTACTGTGGTTTTAAATAGCCAAAGTGTTTTTTGTTGTATTGGTAGTAAAACCATAGTAATACAAATGGCAATCAGTCTGTTAAAAACATCATGTTTAAACACTTATTATAATAAAACCATGATTCATTTAAATAGACAAACTGAATGAAGCTTTGAATGGACAAACTGTGTCAGCGCTGACACTTCTCTATTAAGAGTAAGGAAGATTATTTTTGTAGACGACAAGACTTTTATTACTGTAAAGATTTTATATATATAATATAAATATATAAACAATTTTAGATGTGTATGTTTGATGTTTTGTTCCTCTCTTTTTTTTATCTTTCTTTGACCTCGACTCTGTGCTCTGTGCAATTGTTTCTGTTTGGTGAAACTGTATTTATTAAAAGTAAATAAGTCCCTGTTATTGTGTTTTGATTTTCTTACGGTATTTGTAAAAACTGTAATTTGCTGAAGTAACAAGTAATTTGCTCAAGTCATAGGGAGAAATAAAGTATAAGTCAACAATGGTCTTACGTTTGGTTTTGTTGTGTAGTGGTCCAGTGATGTGTCCTGGGTTCAGAAGCCACCTGTGTTGTGTTTTATACTGTGATTTCACTGGAACTGTGGCGCGAGGTGAGATACCCTGTAACAACAAAACAGCTTTAGGTGACTGTCGCCTCGACCTGGATCAGCTGCTGACTAATCTAAAACACAACGCTTAAAATAATACACTTAAGAGGTGTTTTTGAGCAAGTATACAAGCTAAATATCAGGATGTTAACAACACTGGTCCAGAAGCACTTCCTGTATTTTTTTTTTATTTTACATATGTAATTAAATCTTAAAGATGTTCGTTAAATTTTTTAATTGTTGAATTTTAATCTGATTATGACAAACTATAAAAGGTATAAGATGCAAGATAAAATATTTGACAAGAAACATGAACAAAAAAATTTATAATTTTTTTATGTTACTGTAATTTATAAAAATACCTTTATAAAAAATATAATTTACTGCTAATATTGAATAAACATGTCAAAAAAAAATATATATATAATTACAAAATATCTAAACAGTAGCTAACATCTAGAAAATTACTGAAACACGAAGTGATTGTCGACCAGTGCTGTTTACATCTTGCGAAATGGTAGACTGGTATACTGTAGATGTGATGATCAATTAAACCTGAACTAGAACAAACAAGGAAATGGAAATATATTACAACGTTGTTATTTTTGACCTAAAAGTAACCCCATGATATAAGATGATTTGGAAAAGAGAGCCAGTGTGTGTGAGAGAGAGAGAGAGACAGGAGGAAGGTATCTGGAAGGCACATGAGACTGCAAATTAGGGAACAATCGATGCTTCCAGGGACCCGGGGTTCAGCTGACATCTCAAGGTAACTTTCCCCATCGCTCAGGGAACTGTAACTCTGTGTTTTTGTACATGTGTGGCTCTTACATAATTGCAGTCAAGGGCACAGCTAATTTAAACAAAATGACACGTTTTGATTGGCTTCAAAAATACCATAACCCTGTGATAAAGTATTTGGCAAACATCGTACCTCTTGTGTATAAACGGATGTTTATCAAAGGCCCGTCTTTTTCTTTTGGATGATAACCAGCACGATTCCCTTTCTGTGGCTTCACACTGTAGTTACTTCAAGGGCATTGGACTCGATCTTCCTCTAGAGAGACAGAAGCCACAGTAAACACTGTCCACTGCTGGCATCTCTGTTAGCAGCCGGCTGACTCGCTGCATTTAATTACCTTTGGAGAGAAAGAGCAGCAGGAGAGAAACACACACGTGTGTGTGTGTGTACCTGTGAACGGAAATCTCGTTAGAAATTCATTTCATACTCCAGTTAATAAACACTTATCAAATGATGTAAATATGAAAAAGGTTTTTCTTTGGTAATAGAAACATACTACAGTACTGTAAATCTTAGGGGACACTATGACATCACTTCCTCACTGTTCATGTGTTCACATTTGACCCTGTCTGTGAAAACCAGGCTAAAGTCTCAAAATCAAATTATGAGAAAGTTTGATTTCACCTATAAATATCACTACAATTTCATTTTTAGACATGTCATTACTCAGTCAATAATAAAGATATCAAGGCTGTATTTTCACAGAATGTTCTTTACATTACCTAGGATGATTTCATGTAGTAAATCACAAAAAATGACTTTCACAGGGTCGTAAATGTCAACCTTCTATAATATGTGGTTATTAAAAAAAACAATAATGGAGCAAATCATACTAAAATGTAAGAATTTGTACGAATTAGCCACTTAAAATATTGTATACTGTAAACTATAAAATTGCCACGAGAAAATTTAATTGACAATTTTGAGACATTTTTTATTTTAATTCATTCTGGACTTCAAAAGTATTATAAAGATTATAAATAACATTTAAAAAATCCTCAATTATTTAATTATTTAATGTATTTATATAAACTTACACATATATTATCATGTGCCATGTACACACTGCAAAGTAACTTTTTAAGGTACAAAAAAAGTGCAAGACATTTTTGTATCATCAAAATACAAAATGTCTAGCATCTGATGCATTTGTTATAATAAAAATACATCAACGCTATTTACTTTCTGTCCTTTTTCACTGAAAATGCGACTAAAGTTGCCCGTAAACATGCTTGTGATGGTCGAAAGCCCTTGTTAATTCAGTTTTTATGTACTCCAAACTGCATTCGGGAAATGTACCATAGCGGTGAAGCACTATTTACAAGCTACCAGACTGCTCCAGGAAACCCAGCATGTCCTCGCAAAACAAGTCACACTTCTTAGCATACATGCTTAAAACCCTCAGACACAGACAATTACACCTCTCCAGAACACCAACTATATCGTCCATACGGTGAGTTATCATTATCATAACATGACATCAAAGAGAGCAAAACAGAGATGGAGAGAAAAAGAAAAAAGAGCTCAGGTCCTTATCCAGCCATTCACTTCATTAACTTCCCATCTCTCCTCGGGGACCGACCGTATTCTCTAGAGGTTGAAGAAGGCCAACAAGAGAAAGTCACTCACTTCCCTAAGCCTGATTTGCATGGTCTGCTAGTAATTGGCATTCAGAAAAGCTGTATTTGATTAGGAGGTTCAGGAGGACATCTTTTTTTTCTCTTCTGGAGACATTATCACACAGTGTCCCTTTTTAAACAGCACTGTCGACGAGAAGGACACATCTGTCTACTGAAGCATGAACAACTTTTCTTCAGTGATTGATCTCTGGAGGAAGATGTATATTATTATGAGAAGAAAACAGAGCGATGGTCTTAAAGACACCTCAGGGAAAACAAAAGCAGGCCAACAGTTGGCACTTGTGGGACTTCTTTCTGTTTCAAAGCCAGGATACCACAGATCACTTGTATATTTCAAATGAATGGGTGCTGAACTATGCTGTGTTTGCCTGATCGATGACCATGCTTAGTAGAACTGCGAAATAAGCAAACTCTACATGATGTATGTATACCACTGAATACCTATTAATCTGCTTTGAATGCAACACAGAGTTTAACTACTGAAATACTTTTATGCAACCTGTAAAATGTTTGTTTTTTCGGTATTGATCAAACTTGTTCCTTCTATTTGCCCACCAGAGCAGCCAGTAGAAAAGGGTCATTAAATCCATTTACCACTGGAGTGTGAAAACCATGCTTTCAGCTGACATCACCGTAATTGACTTTACTCTTTTATTATTTTGCATTATTTTGTGCTCATGAGCTGCAATTCAAGCACCACACTCTAAATGGGATTTATAAGTTAATAAAGCCTTTGACACCTTTATTTTCATTATGTTGTTTATTCACACACACACACTTAAATAAAACTGCTCCGACAATATCATTTATCTAACGAATTGCTGTGTCTTGTCCAATGCACTTAATGTTGTGAATCGTGCAGTTAAGTTGGTTATAATTATTGAAAACTTTCTCTTAACTTTTCCTATCAGCACAACCAGGCATATCATATAGCTGGCTCATGTGACATGATGTCATACAGCTATCTGGGTCATGTGACCTGCAACTTCCAAGAAAACAAGATGTTTAATTACTATCAGTTTGGTGAAGAACAGGTTGAGGCATAAAATATATTGGCTATAAATAATTTCCTTGCAATAATTCAGCTCTAATCTAAGCCATTAATCACACTTGCCCTAGCTTTTTTCAGCTTTTACACAATGGGAATATTAGTGAATGATTTATCTCATAATTACAGCATGCAACTACAGTTCTTAGTTATACAAAATACCATGGGACGGTTTTATCGGTTGATGCACACACTGCATCCCTTCAAAACCCTTATTGTTACGTCACACACCTAAATAATCCTCATTCTAAATGTGTGCATCTTCCACATGATAAAAGTTAAACCAAACTTACCTTAACTTTCTCTCCTGTGCACAGGTCGCAGTACCGTCTCCTCCCTACAGGGGGAGTTGTGGGACCACCATCACATTTCAGCTCGCACACATCCTACAACAGAAAAAAAAGGGTAAATGATGGGCATTGAGATGGCTTGTCACCCCAGCCCGTCTCAGAGATTCGTCTTTCTTTGTTTATATAACAATTACTGTCATATCACACATCCGTTTCTTAGCTTAACTGCTGAAAATATACATGAGGCTGGAAATACCCATAAGGCCAAGTGACAACAGACAGAATATATGGATATAACCGGAGGCAGTCGATAGCTCTTAAGGTGACACCCTAATCACAAGCTATAGGTGAAGTGACAAAACCTCAGAAGTATGTAGTGCAGTTTACAGTAATGTATATGAAATGTTCTGTGTAACACCTCAATCCACCACAGCAAGAGAAAAGAAAATGCTGCAGTTGTCTATAATTAACAGAACACTGTCATTTCTGACTTAAGCCATGAAAGAGTAGATTAAGCGAAAATATTATAAGTTAAAACTAAAATATATATTTACAACTAAGAGGAAAAAAAAATGTTTCTCCCTTTCCCGAAAATATGAAATACAGCAGGTACAAAATGTCTAGTGGAACAGATTTTGGCTTTAGTAAATAAATAGCATTCACAAAACTAAAAACCCTGGTTGTGATGTGGCACCAGCAAACATCAGATGAATATAACAATATGAATTTATGTAAATGAGTGCATTATAAATTATAATAAATTTTAAAAACATTATAGATTATAAAACTGGTACTACTGGTACTATGGTACTACATATCTACACATGTATTTATATAAAACTTGCCTATCACACATTGTATAATGTAAAAGCAAATGAATTTAATGTACTTTAATATCAGTGTCTTTTTCTAGAAAAAAATAAACAGCCATCAATACAAATGCAAAGTTTGCAAACAAGTTTCAATCACCACTTCTGTCTGGCAAATTTTGACAGAATTTTCATTTTGGGTGAACTGTATAAAATCCAACTAACATTACAGCTCCGAAGTCAAGCGGCACTCTGGGATTTGAAGTACTGTATCACTTTACTTATGTCTGAGAACTGCACACTTTATTTTGCTTATCAGCAGTTATAAATATCCAATGCCACTTCATGAAGGCCAATGCAGAGAGAGACAAGGTTCTTAAAGAAATGCCAGTCAAGGCAAGGCTATAAGAATAAATGTGTTGCAAATTCTTCCAAAACTAGTTGTCTTTCAGAAGGGACTGCTTGTTAAGACAATGCCCAGTCTGATCCAGTCTTACAGCATCCGCACATACATTTGCCATCTATAGAAGTGTATTATATCAAGAAAAAAGCTTTGGCTGTAAAGCTTATATCTCTGCTGGGGTTTGCCTAAAGGCTTGTGAGATACTGAGGATTGATACTAAAATTTAACTGTCTTGGTCAAAGTGCCGCATGGTGTATTTAAGGCAAGCTAAACACAAAATTTAGAAGATATTTCCTCCAAGCAAAATTCAAGTTCGTAAGTATCTGCTGTCTGGACGTGTGTGTTGCATTGATATATCACATTATGAATATTATTAATTAAGGAGGTGTGAAAAATTAATAGGTTCACAATCACAGACACTCCCTTCCAGACGGGGTTTGATTTCCTCTGAGAGTTGGTTTGTAAACAGTAGGTCATTTCCATCATTTTTCACAGACACATTCACTGCATGCTTATGCCAGAGTAAAGTTAGAAAGTACATAACATTCATTTGGCAGACACTTTCGTCCAAAGCAACATCAAGGTTTATGTTTCATCAGTATGTGTTACTTGGGAATCAAAATTGAGATACATAGTAACTGCAATAACCCTTCAGAAAAACTAGTCTTGTCTGAAAAGCTCTTTTGTGGAGGTTTTCCAGTCTACAACTACAGTCTAAAGATAAAAAGAAAAACGGATGGATCTGACTATAGAAAAACCTCACAGGACAAAGTGCCTTAATCAGCAGGAACACTTGCACTTTAAAGCCACTTCATCTTCCAAAGAGATCCGAAACATACAGCAGAAGCCACAATGGAGTGAGTTAAAACCAAAAAGGTTAATGGTCCCGGGCGGTCCTGCCAAAATCCAGATATCAATCTAACGGAGCGCTGGTGGAGTGACTTAAAACATGCTTTTCGACACCATCCCCATCCAACCTGAGGAATTCTGAAGAACAGGCAAACACTCCGCTGTCAAGACTTATCCAAACACACACAGATATAATTAAAGATGATTTATTAAATCTATGCTGTCAAAATCAACAATAAAACATTTTCATTACATTTTACTTCAGTAATCTGATTAATTACGGAGTTTGAACAGGATATTGAACCAAAAAATATAAACTGGAACTAGAATTATGGATTATGAAAAGTATTTTCTGCATGACAAGTTGGAGGGGAGGAGTTATGAGTGACATCATCAAAACTAAGTTAAGTTGTTTCAGAGGCAGGTTAGAAAAACCTTGGGTTATTTTCAACCCTGGGTTAGATCAAAAATGGACAAACCAAACCTTTGTGTTTCTTATTAACCTCTGCTGGGTTATTGTAACCCAAAATGCAGGTTTTTCAAATATGGACATTTTCCTTCATTTAAACTAACAATTGTCTCTTTTTGACCCAAGTATGACCGAAAATATCCTACTTTATTCTCTATAGCATAACACAAACCAATGATTTCATTCAAAATAAGACCAGGAATATGTATTGCAATCAAATAGGGTCATTTATGGTTTTTTGATGACACAGTGGCCAAAAAAGCATTGAATTCGTATCAGCTGTGGTTCTTTCAGTTTCTGCACGGTTGTTATATTTAATCCAGCAGTACATCGTGTTAAACAGCAGATGGCACTGCATATATACTGTTTTGTAATCAAAACACTTTTACTAACAAAGCAAACGCTTCATGAAGGTGCAACTCTTTAAGTCACAAACACATCTACACACATCTGTAACACAACTAAATGCGTCTCATTCACTGAGTCCACAACAACTTGCAATAGAAAAAACTGTTAAGTGTTTTACGCTGCAAAAGTCCACAACACTTGCAAATAGAAAAAACGCTGCTGCAAAAAAGTCCACAACACTTGCATATAGAAAAACGCTGACACTTGCAAACAATTGCGTGTTTATATACCATGTCAGATTATTTAGGCTACTAATATCTGCTCTTAACAAAAGAAAACTCCTCGTTGAAAAGTTGATGAATACAGATTACTGTTGGCAGTATGTGCTTATGTTACTAATAAACAAAACGCATGTTCAGACTATATTTATGTATCGATGTAAGAAACATTAATCAATAAAACTCCTAATCCTCTCTATCTCCTCTCATAGTCCTGGCGTGGAGAGAGAGCGTGTGTTGTTTGTCACTCCTGATTAACGTAATCCTATCTGAGCCTAGCAGGAAAGCTGGAGATAACCAGTCAAGACTTCAGGTCTGGGTTGCTGGCCAAGTGACCATGAAAGAAGATTTTAAAAGTTTAAACACAATAAATAACAAAATACACCTTGTGGAGCTAAATATTTAAGTAATATTTATTTTTTTAAAAAAATACTTTTGGGCTTAACACAGTTGCATGTTATTGCGGTAATTTGTAGTGATTTTTGAAATGTGGCTTGAGCTGAATCATGATTTCTGCTTGAGGTTTTACATTAGTGAATGAGACCCACATTATCACAACAAAACATACTGTGGCATCCTACACAAAGAAACAGCAACTTGTACATTATTCTTGTCCGTAAAGCAAC
Source organism: Beaufortia kweichowensis (assembly GCA_019155185.1). Classification (NCBI taxonomy): domain Eukaryota; kingdom Metazoa; phylum Chordata; class Actinopteri; order Cypriniformes; family Gastromyzontidae; genus Beaufortia; species Beaufortia kweichowensis. The sequence continues at coordinate 17,204,867 of CM032796.1, forward strand.
AGGAACAAAAGGAGTGTAACAAAGTGCTTTAGACTCCAAGGTCTTTAAAAACCTTGTGAAGTGTGGGAGGGATAAACTAACATAGTCAATAGGTTGTCATTATGTATGTCCCGCTATTTAGCTAAGCTGTATAAGGAGCTGTATATTCCCGTTTTATGAGCATTTGATTAAAAAAGGTTGCATAGTGCAACACCAAGAGAAAAGCTGCCTTTACTCTCTCTCTCTCTCTCTCTCGCTCTCTCTCTCTCTCTCTCTCTCTCTCTCTCTCTCTCTCCCTCTCTCTCTCTCATTATCACTCTCCTCTCACCCTACCTCCCTCCCTCTCTCTCTCACCCTCCAGCCTCTTCCTCCCTCTCTCTCTCTCCTCTGGGAGGGATAAACTCCCTCTCCCTCCCTCTCCCTCCCCTCCCTCTCCTCCCTCCCCTCTCTCCTCCCCCCCCTCTCTCTCTCCCTCTCTCTCTCTCCTCCTCTCTCTCTCCCCCTCTCTCCTCTCTCTCCCTCTCTCCCTCCCTCCCTCTCCCTCCTCCTCCCCTCCCTCCCTCTCACCCTCCTCTCTCCCTCTCCTCTCTCCTCCCTCTCTCCCTCTCCCCTCCCTCTCTCTCCCCTCCCTCTCTCCCTCTCACCCTCCCTCTCTCTCTCCCTCCCTCTCTCTCTCCTCTCTCTCTCTCTCTCCTCTCTCTCTCTCTCTCTCTCCCTCTCTCTCTCTCTCTCTCTCTCTCTCTCTCTCTCTCTCTCATTTAGAAAAAGCTACTGCCCACAGCAACAGCCCACTTCCTCATATACAAACACCCCAATGTTCACAGCAAACAATTAATGATAAAAGCAAGTGCTCATTAAGAGCAATGTTCTCATTAAAACCCATGATTAACTGTTTGTTATTTATGCAATATCTGTAATGCAACACCCACCACGAACCTCAACCACACTTTTTGTTGTTGTTTTTTACGGTAGATGTTAGTAAAGTGACTGGGGTTGTATAATGTTTTAAATGATGTAAGCTCTTACCCCTTGAGCTCTGGCAGTGGGAAGGCACGCAAAGACACGTCGTCTGGGGGGTGGGACTCGCAAAGCTATTTACACATTTCCTTTGCCAAACAGGGAGAGTAATTATCTGCCTCAAAGAGAAATCAATCCAATAGCATGGAAGGCCTCCAAAGACACAGCAGCAGTACAAATGATGATGATGAAAAAATGAGCTGTGTGCGGCACAGTGTTTTTTTTTAGGGCTGCTCGTCGGTTTTATGGCTACGAGAAAGTTTGTCTTTGTGCGGCGTACTGCACATGCCAGATCAACTCACGTTAATTCAAATGAACATTGTTTATTTTAGAGAAAGGTCAGAATCAAAAACATTTCACTATAATTTTACAATGGTCAACATGTTTAGACGTTCAGCAGATTAATGCAGGTCCTGGTAAGGAGGAAGGGAGTCTCACATCAAACTTTTGACCATCCGCGTAGTCTGGTCTACACTCGGGCTTATTCTTTTAACATGATATTGTGATACCCAATCATAACATAAGCCATCTACTTTAAATTTTAAAGGTAAAGTGACAAAAATAGCTAAAAAGCTTCTGTAGCTCAACTCGTATTTCGGACAAGGGATGTGAGGGACATTTTAGGGCAGACAAAGATAAGGTGTCCATTTTGGTCTCCAGACACCATCTTAATTCATCATCTTCTGTTTAAAAAGGCTATTCTATGTCTTCTAATTCATTTGACTCTGAATAAATAGCATGAATTTAAAAAGGTTAAAAAATTGACATTATACAAATTTGACAGACCTTCATAATAAGTTTTATGAAGCTAAAAAAATAACTGATCAGCAAAGCATGCTGGGAATGGACATTTTCGTTACACAATTACCCTGTATTAGGGAAAATATGTTTTATAATGAATTAATTTAGTATTTAGCATATAATTATTTCATATATAATTAACTTATTTTTAATTAGTGTGCACTATTTTACTGTATTTTTTATATTTAATTTTGAAATTCGGTCAGTTTGGCTGATATGTAGCTTGCCATAAATAAAACCTACAAAAAGTAATCTGGTGGTAACATGGGACTCTAATCTGCACCAGTAATGAATCATTTTTTATAATCAATTATGATAAATCTGGAAAGAACAGTGCTTTTGCTACAGTGTACGTTTAATAAACAGTAGCTATACTTGAAAATCACTGTTTATTCCATTAAGAAGTTACTCTAGATTGGCATTTAAAGAGCAGATGTAACAATATCATACTTCAAACAGTTTTTCAAATGAAACATAACTCGCATCAGACTTATCAACAAAAACAACTTCTAATCTGTCATAAAGCCATCTGGTCACCTCTTAAAGCGATGAAAAATTCTCTTTCTCTGCAGTAAAATCTTCCGATCCACTCGGACTCATTTTCTCTCCTAAACTGTGACATTACAGCTCGACGGGCCCCGGCGGCTCCTAAATCATCCGGCACCTCAATAAAATGTTTCATCTTGTCGTAGCACATCAGCGACACTCCCCCGTTATCCAGACTACTGCCTGCAGTGACGGCCATCTCTGCATATTAATTTACGCTAGGTCTGTTTCAGCTCGGCAGGTGGGGACATCTGCGAACCAGGCGGGCCGATGCATCACCTCTCTGGTCTCGGAGGAGGGAAGGATCTATATTAGGGTGTCAGTGCTAACAGCTAATCATTAGCGGAGCCTTTCCTGACCTGTAATTAAAGTGCCGGCCTTCATTTTCCAGAAGGTTAAAGGCACGTGGCGGAGTTTAAAGGGCCGCAAATAAAGGCAGGAGAGATGGACAGGAGGTTGACTTGCTTTTGCCCTAGAGGAAGTTTGGCTTTTATACCACATTGCATCTTTACACTAAAATTTGAGCAGGATCAGACATCTTCAGTCATTAAATGCATTTTATTTTTATTGATAATTTATCATATTCTTATTTGTCAGGGTTTCCCACCTCCAAAATCCCAACTGAACCTCTGCTTTCGCTGCTGACACTTGTCACAGAGAATCACATTCTGAGGCTCCTCCATCAATCTTTAGTTTATTTTTTATTTTAACATGACAATGTGTAAACAGTAAGGTGATGTATCTTAGTCAGGAGTTGATTTGTATATATATATATATACACATATATAAGATCTCATGAAGTGTGGTTTAGCAATGCCAAACTTTAAGAAAAAAGAAATTTTTCAAGTGTGTTATTCATATACTACATTTAAACTAAAAAATAAGAAAGTATGTTTTCAGTCTACTTTTTATGTGCTTCTCAGAAAGAAACATAGTTGTATTTAAAGTTTACTACTGTTACACAAAAAGTATTCTTACAAGTTCACTTTTATAAACCAAAAGGTAAAACATAAAGGTAAAAAAACAAGTATTTTTCAGCGTTTGTAAGGGTAGTTACAGTAGGACTACAAGATACTTGTGGTAACATAGTATTACAGTACAGCTGTAACTATTGTTGTATGCTTAGTTTTAATATTATTTGCTGCATTATATAATAAATAAACAATACAAATATACTGTAAATATCAAAATAAAATTACTTTATAAAAGACTTTATTTAACCATATATTGAAATCTACATAATTGCAATTTTTTAACATTTGAGGCTAGAGGTGGATCTTTAATGTAGAGCATATTAAAGAAGCATCAACTACAAACAGATCCACAATACAATGTAAATGTCTGCCAGCATTAGTAATTTCTGTAGATCTACTGTGTCAGCTCTGATTTATGATATCACAAAAGCATGCAGTTATTCGACAAGCCACAATAAAGGATCACTAATGCTAAAACTAAACTGTATAATGCTAACAAACACATTTGACATGTCTAAGAAGATTTCTTATTTGAGATCTAACAATCACACAGAAATATGAAGTGTTTGTCAGATCAGAGAGAAGAAAGGGCACTAGAGGGGGCTAGTCTGAGTCTGATTCTTTCATACAGGATGTGATGAATGAACTACAACAGGAGCAATCCATCACAAGCCAGAGTATTAATTAATGTTGTAGGAGGAATGCCAGAAAGACCTGTTTCACATCAGCAAAAAGAGAGAGAGAGAGAGAGAGAGAGAGAGGAGAGAGAGGAGAGAGAGAGAGAGGGAGAGAGAGAGAGAGAGAGAGAGAGAGAGAGAGAGAGAGAGAGAGACCTCAGTAGCAAATTTTAGCCTCTCCAGCAGACAACAGCTAAGTGAGCTAAATGCAGTGTTTCTATTGACAGACGCATAAATGTTTAATACAATTTCTGACAGGACTGTAACCTTTAAGACATGGCTCTTATTTATTTAAACTGTGACTTTAAAGATTTCAACTTTTCCAGTTGGGATAGCAAATGTTAGCTAAATAAATTGATAGTTACTATCGTTACCATGTAAATTCAACTACTACATAGTTGCCTATACAACAAATATGAGAAAACAATAACAGATTTGTCAATGTAAGATATCGAATTTACATTCAAAAGCAATAGATTCGTCAGTAAAAATAAACCACCTTGAGAATGACAGGCTATTACAAAAATGTGATCGTGAAATTTTAGCTTGATGGATATGATTTACAAAACCCTTAATTTAAAATAGTATGCAAAATCTATTTTTTTATTATACAACCCTTGTGGCAACATCTATGACAACTATTCCAGATCTCTTCTTAATATCAAACTTTATGTATAAAAATTTTCTTCAAATGTGTAATTTCTTCAAATGTAAGTTTTCCAAAGGTATCATAATGACTAATAAAACAGACTCACAACTGCCACTTAAGTCAGTTTAGCTTGTATTTCACATGATAAGCAAAACATAGTTATTTACATGTTTAAAACTGCACAATGGAAGTCTTTCTATGTGTTGGAGAGTGAATATATGTGCAATGTGTTCATAATGTTAGGTTGCAGAAAGCATTGACTGAACATCAAAATGCATTAATATTAAAAGAACTGCTGGCTCATTTATTCCCGTTCTTTAACAAGGCTTGCCTCATAGCTGGCCAGCTGCCTATGAAAAATAAAGCTTGTCATTTATTAGCAGAGTAATTAGCTACACCAACCAACAAACCCCAAAGAGAAAGTGCACGCACTATATTAAATCTGCATTCGCTACATCTCTAGTGTTTTGTGAAGTCACAGGAACATGTGCTAAAGAAGTGAAGAGGAAGGAGTGAATTCTGTCATCTCGGTAGTATTTCAGACGCTCCTCATTACGACCACTATAACCAGGCTGATGGATGCGGGAAACATCCATCACTCCAACACGCAGCTCTGCAGCGGGTCAAACATTACGGTGAAATTATCACTGCCCATCATTTCTCCTCAGGCATTATAAATGTGGCATTTATTACCAGCCCGGTCTCAGATGCACCGCCTAAAAAAGTCAGATCTTATAGCGCTGATGTGAAAAAAACACCCTGGAACATTTAAGATGGAGACTTAAAGATGGTGCAGAAGGTTGTGTGTTATTATTAACTAAACAGAGATTTATATCCAAAGCTATGAATTCTAATAACCGTGTGAGATTTAGTTTTGTTTGGACTAAACTGCTAATGTTAAACTTGTAAAAGTCTCAGGGTTCATTTTGTGTAATCTTTTTTTGTCTTGCTGTATGTTGAGTGGTGGCCAAAAGTGATACCAAACTTTGGACAATTAGATGGTAATTGTCCAAATTTGGTATCACCTTTGGCCACCACTCTGCTCTTTAAATAAATATTTTATTAAAGATACATTAAAAATGTTATATTCAGTATAAACTAAAGCATTTGACATAAGAATTTAAGAGGTCTTGGCAAAAAATTACACACAACACAAAGTTTACAAAGACAAGTCCACAACATTGACTACAACATAATACCACAAGAGAGGCAGCTTTATTTAGCTATATTTAGTCTTTAATTTTGTTTTTCTATGCATTTAAATAAAACCCATATTCCTTAAAATCGCTGTAGTTATCGCACATAATTTTGTCCAATAAATGCTTAAAAGTTTAGTGTTTTGTCTATTTTGTACCATACATCTCTTATTTTGATGGTTTAATCTAACCTGAGGGGAAATTAAAAGCAAATATTGTACAAAATAGAGTTTCATGTTGCATCTCTGCCTTTGTGTAGCATGTAGTTATAGATATTAAAATAAGTGATAGATGCTGATGTCACAAGATACAGATAGATATCCACCATTATGAAATAAAATAAATCCTGATCCCTCGGCCGACTGAATAATAAATACCGTCAGCTCCAAAGGTGTCTTGAAATATTTCAGCTTTCTCGCCAATGGCATTACGCCTGAGTATCTCCTCAGCTGTCCCGGCCTGCTGTATTTGAATTTATGTGGGGCTGTAAAAGTGAAATTGATTTCCGATCGAGCAGAGGAGCCCGACTCCGGCTCATCCAGTCCCATTAGCTTTGCATCAGAGGAGACACGTGTAATTGCTGGCAATCACATATTAGGACGAAGCGTCTCCGACTGCTGACTGTGCGAAGACAGCAGCAGAAGTAGCAAAGCCCAGAGTCATTTCTATTCTGATGTTGTGGTGTGTTGTGAATGTAATAAAGCTCAGAGGAGGCCGGAGCTAAAATAGTGGAAAGCAAGAAAGGTGCTATTGAGGAAAACAGTGACACAAGTTACGCCTCATAATGTATGCGTGTAATTGCATAAGATGACAAATTTTAACCTGTTAACTGTCACTCAGGAGGAACATCTATGTTATTTCCCTTTTCACTTTAATATTTCATAGTTGAATTTTAATCTAATTATTACAAACTACAAATTAATGGAACGGTATAAGACTTAAGATGAAATATTTGACCATATTCATAACAATAAACATAAACAAAAAAATCTTAATGTTACTGTAATTTATACAAAAATACCTACAAATTTGAAAATGAAAAGACTTAAAAGACTTTCAAGAAAAAACATATATCTAAATTGTGGTGCATTTTCGTACTGAGAAAAGGTCTAGCATCATTTGCTTGCAGATCTAATGCATTGCAAAAAGGTCATTTCTTTTCAACCGTATAAAGCTCCAAATTCTTCTGTTTGTTATACGCCTTTAATTGCATGAAAACAAATATTAAACACGGTTAGATTCAAAGCTATCTCCAACATGAGCACCGCAGCTTGCTAAAGCTATCTGTTGACACCACACGTTCAACCTAAAATTAAAAAAATGTGTCATTATTTACTCACCCTCATGTCTTTTCCAACCGGTATGACTTTCCTCCTAAAACACAAGAGGAGAAATCTTAAAGAATGTTGTCGTTGACTAAAGTATCCCATTGTGCAAAAAATTATACATAAATAAATAAATAAGAAAATAAAATAATAAATAAAATCACAGATTCACAGTTCAATGGTTATTCACAATTTCCCACAGATTTATATCCCCAATATTAACTTGACATTCCACAGCTAGATTGTTCTGGGAGGAACCTAACAGAAGCTCTGTGGGACATTCATAGCACACAAAATAATTAATCTCTTTTGAAACCCTCGTTCACGCCTCAAAAAAGTATTATTTCAGCTGTCATCCGTTTCCTTTCTAATCAATACCACAAAAACTGAATAAAGCATCAAAAGTTGGATTGGATGGAGAAAATTCCTTCTGTGGGTGGGAAGCATGGTGAAATTGCACACTTAAATTGCCAATCCGTGATTAGTTTTACAGTTTCTTTCTGTGGATAATGTTTCTGTCAGACTCTGAAAAACTGATCCAGGGTCAGTTCATGAGGACAACCTCCTCAGCCAGCTCAACCAGGTTACATTTACCCAAAGATTTATTGTTTTGTAATCAGTACACCTGATCTGTGTAATGTAATTCTTTTTTAAAGTTCGTTTTTGTATGAATTTGTACAACAGAAAATCTCAGTTTTTGCAGCATAATTTTGCAGACGGGCATTAGCATAGTCCTGTATATAAAGACTTTTGTAAAATCAGTATGTGTTTTTGAGACTATTATTTAATTTTTTTTAAATAATTTAAAAGTTATTATTATTATTATTTAAATGTTTTGCAGATATACATTGAAGTCTTTGTGACACATGAAACTTGCACTGTATGTAAACGATCAGAAATTCAAAAGCCAATCAAATATTTTTCCTAACAAAGGGGTTTTAATATAAAATAAATGAAAAGTTTGAATGTGTCGATAATCTTTGGAAATATTTTTGTTTTTTCTCACAGTGAAGCGCTCGTCTGACTTTCAAATCCTTTGTCTTACATCTTTAATCTCACTCCAGGTCAGAAATCATGGATTTTACAGGTTTGTGGGGTTTTATATTGACAATTAGTTTTCAAATGTAGATTTTTTTTGTATTACCTTTCTTTCTCTCTTCCCATTTGGACAGTCATGTCTGTGTTTGTGGCAAGCAGTTGGATGAAAAGTCCATCAATAGTTCTTTTGTCCTCGTGTTGCTGGCTGTATGAGATTATGCATGAAGCTCCTGGACCAGGAGCTTCATGCATCAGTACATCCTGCCGGCATACACAATGAAGAGGAAGTCATGGCAATGTCTCCACATCTCACCTAAAAAACAAGTTTGTAGAATTCAGAAAGGAAAGACAACACGTGTGGAGGAGCTTTGTGCAAAATGTAAATAATCAAAATGATTTGATTTTACTTTAACGCTATAACTCCATTGACACGCTCTACAAACGCACACATACAAAACTAAGCTACAGTGTGAAGAAAACACATCTGAGCAGGTGTAGGCAGTCATGCTGAAAGCGTCAGCAGTCTTCCAGGACCTTGTCCGCACTTTATGTCACAGACTGATCGCAAAGAGCATGTGTACGTGTCTGAGAGCAAAAGTAGGAGACCGCATACTCATTAACACAGCATGCTGGAGTGCCACAACAGTACCTGACTGACTGTGATGTTCTCCTGAGCTCTATTCACAACACCTACACACACACAAGAGCATCTAAAGAAAACAAGCTGGAAGTGCAAGAAGATGGACGAGTGGATCTAATGCGTTATTTGTGTGGGGACGTGATGGAGTTTCAATCTGTGTGCTTTTAGACCACATGTGCTATCAATAGGGTAGATAGCATTAAACATGTTGGTGGTTCTCCAACCGCTTTCGCAAGATTTACACAAATAAAAAATAGGATGTATGTTGATTTTAAGTGCAAAAATGCATTTAGCAAACACTTCTATCCAAAGCGACTCAAAGTATGTTTCCTAAGATTCGAACCCATTACCTCAGTGTTGCTAACACAACACTCCAGCAATTGAGTTACAGGAACACACAACGAGAAACGTGTTTATGTACTTTCATGGAATATGGTTCGGATCTAACTGACTGAAATGTAAAATGTAAGTAATAGGATTGAAATATTAAGAAAAAGATTTTCTTACTTGTTTCTGTTACTTATTTTTCTGTTACTTTTGCAAAGGAAAAATCAATAGATTTTATGTAATCCAGTTAGTTGTTGACAAATTAATCGGCGAAATGTTTTTACATTTAATGTAACGTGGACATGCCACAAAGATGAATGGAAGTTGTCTCGACGACCAGGTGTGACAGAATGGCATTGTTTTCTTGTTGGCACGGATATATTCAATCTAATTTGTGAGGTATCGTACTGGCAGATTTTCACTTTTTAATGGATTACTCTACTGGCAGTAGTCTGTAATCAATTTTGCAAAGACATGATTGTGTGTTGTATCATTAATTCTGTTATATATTTGTTGTATTGCAGCTTTCTGTATAGTGCACACCCAATTTTTATCTTTTTTGGTTTTAAAAGTATATAAACATACTAAAACATAACATATATATATATATAAACATACAAATATATACCTATATATATTTTCATTTTATCATTTATTCAATAATTATCCATTATTCATTTATTATTATTTATTATCCAAAAATTCATTCATATATATAATTTATATAATATATAATTTATAATCAAATGAAATATAAATCAATTTAATATTAATATTATAACATATAATAATATATGTTACATTTGTATATATATATATATATGACAGAAATATGTATATGACAGTGTACAAATTTTACACGTTACATTTGTTTTCCAGCCCACATACAGACAAAGAACACAATGACCAAATAATACCAAAGGCCAAATGGTGTGAAAATCAAAAACAGCAAAAAGTAAACCAGCAATAAAGTTAACTACAGCTTCTCTCTACGGCATCAATAACCAGCCATCTTGCAAGCTGTCCCAGTGAAGTCTTTCACATGAACTGTACACACACAACCTGTCAACACATCTCCCAGCATTAGTCCATGTCTCAGAGGACCAGTCATAACTGTGTGTCTAGAGTACACATCTGTGTGGAGACATACGGCAAAAACACACATACACGCACGCTCTCCCCAAACCACAGGCACCTGCGCTCGCTCTACGCAGTAATTACATTTACTACTCTATTTATGGGCACTGCAGCACACACAGCAGGCGTACAGTCAAATCACTTCCAGCTTCTCATTTCTTAGACACAGATGCAGATGTGCTCATCTGGATGATGCTCTCAGGGGACTGGCTAGTATCAACTGTGAAGTGGTAAAAACATATGCGTAAGTGTACAGTACTAGGACAAATAGCCTCGGCACTCTTTACAAATGATTATGACAAGCCAAGCTATGCCTTTACTATTGAAGAGAATGGCGCTTGCAACGCTGACATCAGGGGTTTAGTTCCCAGGAAATGTACAGTGTGTACTCATACAGTCTATAGCGATTCGTTACTGTTTTACAAGATGGCTAATTGATATGAATTTGATTTTTTTAAATATAGGTTACACTGTAAAAAATTTCTGTAATTTTAACAGAAAAATAATGTAAAAATGCTACAGTAAAGACCTGTTAATTGATTACCAGTGAAAAACCTTTACATATAGAGTAAAATACTGTAACGGATTAAACATTACATTTAATTATACTGTAAAATGATGTAAAATGTACGATTTTTAAATGCTTTTAAAACATTTTGGTTTGAATGGTTTGAATTACCATATATTGTAAAAATCTGGAAAATATTCAACAAGATTATATGTGCATTTTTACAATAAAATAATGTTAAAATTATGTTTTTGTAATTTAAAAATACAAGTTACACTAAAATTTACGGTGAAAAACTGTTAAAGGACATTCCCATAATTCCCTGCACAACTCTTTACATTTGTTAATATTTCCTTTCAAAAAGTAATGTTTCTTCTAATATTTATTACCGGATGTGTATATTAGAGTGTTTTAGGTTTCATTTAATGTTGTTTAGTCAATGTTTATACCAAATTTTAATTGTCACATGTTTTACCCTAATGGTGATTTGTGTTTGTGTACATGACACTGGGCGCCATTTCTATAGTGGTAATAATATTTTATATAGGAAGGCCATTTGTGATGAACTCTGCTTCGTCATGTTGCCATCCATTTTACTACCTGTATTATGGTGGTAAACTTGAGTAAATTTAAAGACACAAAGCAGAATTATAACAGTTTTATCTTGTATACCAGTTAAAGAAATAAAGGGTTAAGAATTGTAAAATACAGAAAACTATGCTGTAATATATACGGTTAAAAACTGTAAGATATACAAAACATTTGTATAATCCATAAAAGTTTGCCACCATATTTCTCACAGTTATAAACTGCTAAATTGTATACATGCTTCCTATATTTTTAACAAAGAGTTACTGGCAACTGCAGCTGCCGGTATTTCACCGTAAAAACAACAGATTGTTTTTACAGTGTAGGGTTGGGGCTTTATTTGTGCTTTTTCTCACTTCGTATGAATTAAATTAGTCACCTTGTAAAACAGTTATTTGAACTTGAATGCATTGCAAGTGTCTGCCAAATGATTAACGTGTCTCAGCACTGGTAATTTAGTATGATTTATTGTGCAAAAATGTATAATTAATCATTAACTCCAACTCATGTAAATGTAGGGAATTTTGTGCATTGGAATAAATTAAAATGTTTTTTTGTGAGTCTGCACTAAGCACAGTGTCAGATGAGACTGCGGGCAATGCACCTGCCAACATTTTTGTAACTAGATGGTATTAAGATACAGATTTGATCAAATGTAGTTCTTCATCTGAAAATTGAAAAAGCAACTTCACTTATGGGAAATGCAGGATTTAAGCACATTTAATTCAGGCGATGTATTACCTCCAGATTTTTTTTCTGAAATGCCAGTCTATCCAATGAGTCCTCTAGTCTGCGCTCTCTCTTCTTTGCATCTTAGTTGTCAAACTACCTTGTGTGAAATGAGGCTTGAAGTCGTTTGATTAGACAAATGCTGTACTGGAAGGAAAATGTTTAAAGCCGATAGACAATAACTTGTGTTTACCTCTCAAAGATGATTCCAATCTGCAACAAAGAAAAACTGAAAGAGTAAAAACACAGGTGCTGATGTTAGTTTTTAACTGAACTGAGAAAAATACATCAACTACTAAAATAACTTTTACAAAGTAGGTTTCTTTGTGTAACTTACAAAGTAGGTTTCTGCATATTTCAATATTGCCCATTATATTTATAATGATTTAATTAGAAAGTTAATGAGCAGCTATAGTCTGCATATGTTTTATCACTTAATCTATACTGCTGACTGAAAATACTCATTCATTTTTATTTATAGCTTTTTATTCTCATTTTTGTTGCAAATTAATAAGCGCATTCATGCAGTCATATCGTCAAGCACATAATTAACAGCTTTATCTTGTCATATGGCTTCAAATAGACACCTTACAGTATATTTTACAAATATCTACTTGTTGTACAGCTTTATAAATATACCTACCGTGAGAAATGATCTTGAGCTTCAGATCTCTGCTGATGAAAAACTGTCAACACATTTCAGTTTGGATTTAACTTGTCTGACTAGTTAGGAGTCTGTTTGTTGAACTCACCTACTTACCTACCTACACATGCCTGTGTTTCCTGTAAGAGAAACTTTTAAAGATTAACATCCGATGACATGACTAGACATCCTACAGAACATTCCAAGAAACATTAGTCATGTGTTACAAAAAAAATTAGACCATATCATGTATCGCACATCATCACTATGTGTCAAAACAATAACTACATTAATGTTGCGCTGGCAGAAATGGATTTATTGAACAATCATAAACTTCATCCAGACTTGATACAGCAAAAGTACATTTAAATTTATTTTATACTTTATATAGCCATTATCATTATTATTACAGTATTATTATTAATACTTTGTAGTTATACTTTACTCTTTAATTGTACTTGCTGACATTACGATGTATTTAAAGTTAAAACTAAATGTCAATAAAAAATGTATTACGTATCATGTATTTTTATTATTTTTTCTTATGACATCATCAACACGCAGATTGCTTTTGATATCAATCAGCATTATTTCTAAATATGGATTAAGGGTATGAAATGCAATAAAGAACGGAATGATGAAATAAAGCAATGTTCACTTCTTCACACATTTGTCCTGACAGCTGAGATCCACTGATGGCACATACTAAAACTTTTTGTATTGCATTATCATGCTCACACAGTATACAAACATGCCATTTCTGTCCACAAAGGGCCAACTGGTCTGTTCAACAGCTAATTTGCCTACAGGTTTACATGCTCTTGTATCATCAGATTTTCTTTCTCACCTTTCTTATACACTGTACATCCCTAAAACTGAAAAACATCTGTTCACCCACTTTGAAAATCTTCAGATTCAGCACTAGGCAGTAAAGTCTGATCTTTCATCTCTGTCTGCTTTCATTTTTGAAACGCTGCACGCAAATCAAACACGGTCCAGAGCTTTCATACAGGTTTCACTTATTTGCATTTCTCTATTTTGTTCTGAACCAGCAGGTCTCATTTGACAGATTGTTGACCACGAATACAGAAGTCTACGGGGGATATTGACATTTGCAGGCTAGCGTTCAGCTGTGCCAGAATATTGAGTGGGATCAAACATTCAGCGATGATGCAGAAAGGAATAATATGTGCAGAGTTTTCTCCCGTGGAGCTGACACTATTCCCCAGAGAGAATTTTTATGGCCTGTATCTGGTCAATCGGTCGGACGCACGCTTCCATCTGCGAAGCTCCGTTAATTAATTTTTCTGTCCGTGCAGAGTCATTTTGCGAGAACAGCGAGAGAAAAATCAAACTTAATTGACCTTTGCATTGATATTTGGATTTGGCCACATTGCGGCGTATCCTTTTAAACCGTCACTTCATGTTGTTTCACGTCAGTTTTTGTCCAGAAATAACATCCACCAGGCATGAAAACTAATGTGAGGTCTGTGGTATCTTGTGGCGTGTTGGACAGAGACCCGATGTGAGTCTTTACATGGAGAAAATGTCATTTTTATTGAATGATCCTCCCACAAAAACCTCACGTAAATTATGACTTTATGTTCAGTTTTTAATCTCAAAAAAGTGTTTATTTAACTACATTCTCAACTTCAACTTCTATTAACAGGCAAAACTAAAGAGTATTGATATCAACAAGACGGTGCAGTGGTACTGTGTGACTACGAATTTGAAAAAGTGCAACACATGAAAGTAAGAAAAATTAATTATTAAAACAATAAATGAAAAAAAAAAAAATGCATTGTGAAAAAAATGAAAATATGAGCTAAATAATTACTTAGATGGGAACGTCTAAGGTCAGTGATGGAATAAAGTTTTGCACAGGTTCCCTGATCAAGCATCGGTTTGTACTCAATCTAAACAGAGATGAACATTCCAGATGTCTATTTCATGCTTCTTCTTTTCTTTCATTCATATTCAATCAGATTCCTCCAACACGTCGCACATCTGCGTCGAACTCGACCCGTTTGTTATTTATGCAAATCAAACTTCTAGTCATACAAAACAGCTTTTGATGTACGAGGACATCCGTGGAAGTGCAGATTTAGGATTACCATTAATTCTGAAGGCCTAAAAAATCTGTCTGGGGACCTAGTAGAATCATCTGGTTTCTTTAATCTGATTCATCACAAGAAAGATTCATATTCAGCGACTTTCTCGCACTGCTGAATGTCAAATCTTAGATTAAAGAGACTTGGCTCATTTGGTCGTGCAGCACAGGGGAGTTTGAGCAATCGCTGAAAACCAAATGCACTTTTCCTTTCATTTTCTGTGGAATGAATTGAGCAGGTGCAACACGGGAATTATTTAGGTAAACATTAATTTCTTGGAAACACAGACATTCAATGTCAATTGTGGGAGATTTATCAGGGTAAACCCGGATGTATCCCGAATGCTGTGTGATAGATTTCCAAAGTTCTGCATGCATATATTATGCCCACAAACATTAATCATGTGAAAAGAAATGAACAGATTACACACTGGTGCCTTTTAACCAGCTGTGCACATTTTTTGGAGGCAGAAGATATTCAGGAGGTCAAGACAGTTAGCCTTTGGCAAAATATTCCATTACAGCTGGATAAATCGGGACATTAATGCATTATTTAAGGTATTCTTGAGGCTGTTTTTAATTTCAGGTGGAAGATTCACCTTCGCATCCTCAGCTAATGGTGCATCAACTATTAAAATTTGCTGATACGCTTAGATCAAAGAGCCATCAGAATGACAGACTTGAATTCACTTTACACATGGGCAAAGTCTAGACATTCGGAGACAGGATCTATCTATCTATCTATCTATCTATCTATCTATCTATCTATCTATCTATCTATCTATCTATCTATCTATCTATCTATCTATCTATCTATCTATCTATCTATCTATCTATCTATCTATCATCATCTATCTCTCTCTCTATCTGTCATCTGTCATCTCTCTCTCAATCTCTCTCTCTCTCTCTCTCTCTCTCTCTCTCTCTCTCTCTCTCTCTCTCTCTCTCTCTCTCTCTCTCTCTCTCTCTCTCTCTCTCTCTCTCTCTCTCTCTCTCTCTCTCTCTCTCTCTCATGAATATTTCATAAAATCTCCTTTCTGATTTTGTGCCATTGAAAATGCAGTGTAACACCATTTGCAATTTTGAAATACTTCTACAAGTTATTTTTATCCTTTTTTTCAGTTTTTATCAGTTTAGAACAAGAAGAACCCTTAATACCCAAAAGATTAGCAGGCCATTAAGATAAAGGTGGGCAGCAGAGGAAGTTTAGGAGTCTGTTCACAGAGAATACAATAACTTGAGACGGTTTGCATATGGTTGTTACAGTAGATAGAATAGAAAGTGAAGGGCCAGATGTTGTCGGGAATCATTTGGGGATCCGACTTCATCAAAGAGTTTCAGAACTCTCATGGAATACTAAGAGAATTTTTGCCTTTTCTGTCTTAAATATATAAGCGTACGTCTTATTGGTGTCTTGCTTAATATGACAATAAATTTGGTGCATTGTTGGTGTTTCTGGGTCACTGTCATATGTACTGCAGTTGGAGTGACAGAGCCAAATGGATTAGCCAGCGGATGCAGAACAGTCAAGTCATCATTATGATAATCGTTCTTTTCTAAAAAAGAATGCAGGTATAGACTATAATGTAAGATTGGATCGATATTTGGCATCACTAATGTTTCAGTAAAGCCACGTCATCTTTGAAAACTACTCTGAGATATGCCAAGTGAATTAATGTCCGTGAAATATTTTTACTCTGACAGTCGCTGTTACAGACTCCAATTACCTTTTATTCTTCACGCATGAATGATCTCATCTCTTTACGAAAAAATATATATTCTAGATCTAAATTACAATCAGAAGGACATTGTCATAATCTGTATATCAGAAGAACATTTTCTGATCTTGAATCATCTGCACCGTAGTTTATGGTCTGGTGAATATTGAAAATGATTAGATCTCTTTAAAGCATCCCATAGTACATTTTAAAATGCTAAAGAAAAACTTCCAAAAGTTTAAATAGATGCATGAAACTGTACAGTGTCTATATTCTTGCACTTCATAAGTAACAGAAATGCAAATTACTGTGAATGAAATGATAATTCCTGACTGTCCACTAGTTTATCTGAAGCTAAAAAACTGTGATAAATATGCACTTTGTTGGCTGATAAATCGCCACTGGCTGATGGTGATCAAAACGGTTCACATTAATTTCTATGTTGGGCATATTCTGAATATTTAGCACTTCCATCTGCTCCAAAGACAAGCAAGTGTACAGTCATCCATAAATGTATGAAACCCCCCACTGTAACCTGCGTCAGAGAAGATTGGAGATCCGATATTTATAAGCTTTAATCAGGTGCCGTATCTGAATAACATCCAACACATTTTATGAGATCAAAAACTGTGAAAAAATAACGAGCTTTTTATATCCTCCTGGTATAGACGAGTATCTTTCATTATGGTGTCTGGAGAGAAGAAACACATGACTGTACAGATACTGTGATCATATTGGACACAAATCCAACAAATAGTTTTTAACTGTGTATTGACATGAGAACAAAAATTGTACTCAGGTTCAGCAGTGTAATCTATAATAATAATAACAACAACAACTCCTATCATGATTGCATTGTGATTTGTGCAAAGGTGACCATGATTTCAACAACAGTTCTGCTTTTGGCCACCGGGGGCAGTTGAGTTGAGACACTATGAGGCTGTTGCAGGAGACAAAGAGATGTAAACGAAACCACGATTCACTTTCAAGGTTGAAGGTCACCGAATAATGGAGTGAGAGAGAGGAAAAGATGGAGGGGTAGATTGGATGTGAAAGCTAGATAGCAATTGCGAGTGAGAGAGAGAGAGAGAGAGAGAGAGAGAGAGAGAGAGAGAGAGAGAGAGAGAGAGAGAGAGAGAGAGAGAGAGAGAGAGAGAGAGAGAGAGAGAGAGAGAGAGAGAGAGAGAGAGAGAGAGAGAGAGAGAGAGAGAGAATTTATAGGTAGGCGAAGAAAAAAGAGACACAGCTGAGATTAATCTAACCTGCAGTGTAATGAGGCTTCTGTCTGGCTAGCCTCCATCGTAAATAAAGAAAAATGGACTGTATTCATGCCAACTTGCCATCTAGCATGTCTAATCTGTGTCCAAATCGCATGAGTCAGACGCATCCCCACCCTCCAAAAATATAAAATAATAAAATCAAGTGTAATGGAGGGAAGCCCCATTAACTGAAGTCTTTCTTACCATGGCAAGAGCAATCCCATGGGTCAAGTTTTTTGAAAGGACAATGTGAAATGACAATGCTGCCAACATCCCTGACAAGGGTCTTTTATCAACCACTGCAGAACGCCAGGTCCCAACCGCGTCGTTTCCGAACACCTTCCTGTTGATATAGATTGCGTTGATTTTACCGCCACTAATGAATATTCATCTAGCACCGGCCAAAAGACGAGCATCTGATGTGCTCGTTTGTGTGCGTTCGTATATCCCATATGTTCAAGGCCACAAACACAAATCCCCCAGTGATAATTAAAGCCATGCCAGCAGGAGTTTCTTTCATATATCAAAGTTTGATTACTATAGTCGCAGATTCTCTGTCATTCAGAGAATTTATGTATTTACAGGCTTGGAGAGCTTTAGAGGAACTCGTCCTTCAGCTAAATATATCTGTAACAAGCAACTATCATTTACCAGTATCACACTGAAGACATCCATCTGTAATTCTCATTAAGAATTTCAGCGAATGACATCTGTGGTAAATTTACTAAACAGTAAACGCCACTGATTCATAAAACACCGGAATTCACTCATTCAATGTTATGCGTTGTATTATAAAAACCAATCGTCCTTTTCATGCATTTTTTTGTAAATTAGTTATTTACCTGCCGCAAAATAACCTTGAGTTATTTATGCAAGTAAAAAAAATATTTTTGTTTTAAGAGATTTTCTATTTGGGTGAAGTAATTATTTAAATCCATCCATCCATCTATCTATCTCTATATATTATATCTACCACATATAAACTGTTTAAAAGCAGTTATTTTTAGAAAGAAATAAACAATTTCAAAGCCATTTCCTTCCCTTAAACACCAAACTTGTCAGAAAGTCGCATAGGTCCAAATGCACAGATCATCTTTGTGCCTTGTTTATTTCTAAAGTTCAGTGTGATATATACACCTGTGATCATATTATACATTTTTGCCTAAGGTTTTCCTTTTGCACCCACACAATTTGCCTCGAGCACAAGACAACCGTGCATGTACCTCCCCAAGATACTAAAGAAAACAATGCATTAGAAGCCCAAGACCATTAAAGTGCGAATGTGCAAATCATGACTATATTACAATCCATATCTGATGTACAAAAATACATTTATTTGAAACAATTCCAAAATGACAGTAGTTTTCCATAGAAATATTGAAATAAAGATGTAACAATAACCATGAGTCATGCAGCTGTAGGTTTTGTGCAGAGAAGTATTACAATTTTGTCAAAACATGTCTGGTTTCTATTACACATAAATATTATGGTAAGTATTTTGTCAGCCAGTTTAATTTTGCTTTTTGTAGTGTCATTACCATTATATATAGTTATGATCTATATCACAAAGTTGGTAGAGGGTTGATAGAGCAAATAAAATCTGAATTACATCATAACAGTGTTGAATGCTGGAAATGAGGACATTTCGCCTATAATGTTATATAATAAATAAACAAAACAGACAAAAGCACAAGGTGTTGAAGACTGACGATTTTTTGGATTTCCAGACTAACCATAACCTTTTTAACTGTGTTTTAACCAAATGCAATGCATTTTTTTTATGCCTAAACTTCAATCAGCCAATCAGAACATATTTGATATTTAATAAATAAAGTAGGTTTGGTCAAACACACCATGTGGCTATGCAGAGTGAGTTATGTCCAATGAGAAGTCAAGACCGTTATGCAGGAGTTATGAAATTTGTCCACATAATAGTTTCATTATAGCCACATCTACTAAACCAGTAAATGTCATAATGAGAAGTGTGAATTTCAGAGATTAAGCATCGTGCTGAGCTGAATTTACAGGTGTTAATGAGAGACTACCAGCATTTCTCCGTTCTCACATCTCAAAGTCCATGAAGCTGTAATTGCATTGCTGACTTCAGCACATTACAGAGTCTCTGAGAGAGACTGCAGGCAGCAGAGATTTAAGGGTATAACATTGTTTTCTGTTACATTGTTTTGGACTACACAAATCAAAAAACAATTTGCTTTCATTAAATATCTTTGGAACGTTCTTACAGTAGATCAAATTGTAACATGGATCATTTGGTTTGCTTGCAAACTGCCATTAAAGCACAAAAAGGACAATCTAAATACATGGGATGTTAAATTTTCCTCTGTATTTTAACCTCAATGACCCACATAACAAAATATGTTTTAGGAACATTGATCTAATATTCCTATTATGTTATGAAAACATTATTTCTGGATGTTTTTAAAAGTTCCACTAACAATGTAAGAGTAATGTTTTAATACTAACATTTTTAGACTGCTTTTAAAACATTTAGCAATGACGAAACTATAAAATGATATAATGTTAATAAAAGACACTTTAGAGAGAACTTTTATAAAATGTTTTCCAAAGTTCTGAGAACCTCTTTAAACTTACAGTACAGTATATCAGTGAAAAAGGTTTAGTATGTCTCTTAGATTGAATCCTATATTCTGTATCTTTGATTCTTTCAGAAGTTCTTAAAGTTCATAGCAGTCTGGATATAAATCAGGACTTTACATTGAGGTTTTGGTTAGTCTGGCTGGAATATCAGTCAACCCTGACTTTGAGATGATCAAAATCCACAGGCTGATACAGTCTCTGCGCCAAAGTCTAGTGAGCTGCCCATCTAGGGAACATTTTAAGGCATCACAGGCATGCTCATAATGCCAGGAGTATATCAAAAAATGGGTCACCACAAAAGATTACGCCAAGATACCTTCCTTTGGCTAAATTCTGGCAGCATCACATGGCAGTCTTTGTGAAGGAAGCAATCCCATAATGCACTGCGGTGAGCTCCACAGACTCTTTCGACATCAACTTTTTTCAGTGGCTTTAACTCATGATTCCTTTATTTCCAGTTTAGATGTTTTCTTTAAAGACAGCAGCCTATGTAGTCAGTAGACAGCCAGGCAGCTCACTAGATTTTGAAACAGCAACAGAAGTTTATGGTGCATGCAACTCTTTAAACATGATTATGAAAATAATACAAAATGTCATAAAAAATGTAAATTCTCAATCTGGTAATTCAGTTTTCATTTAAAATCTATAACTAATGTACTTATCCATTTTCAATAACGTTACAATCGATTGCCCTGTTTCACACAGATATAATCTCATGAAAATAAAATTGTAAAGCATGGTTAAACATGAAATGAGACAACACAATGTTTTTCGGTTTGTAATGAACGTCACTAATCAATTATAACATTAATTAAATTCTTGGGATGTTATTTTTGCCAGTGTCACTTCTGATATTTTGATCTATTGCTATACATTTACATTCACAATGGAATCTAAGACACCATCTGCTTCATCATAAATTATTTTCATTCTGTGTGAAAAAGGCAATCGACTCCACTTAAGAAAAAAAAATCATATACTGAAACACTGCTCTCTATGACATTAAATCTGAGATAAAAATTTATATGGCAACATACTGTAGAAGCATATGTAGCACATCTTTACTTACTTTTTTCTGGTACGATGAAAGAATAAAAAAACTATTTACAGCATTTGCTTATCTACAGCACATCAACGAATCAAAGTTTTGATTCTCGACACCCTCTTTTTGAAATGTACCGTAAGCGTGCCCAGTGAAGTCCAGTCTTCACTATTATATTTACAAGCATATGTAAATGAAAATACACTTGCTGTATATACACAAAGTAAAATGTAAGACCTATTGAGAATATTGTACAGTTCTATGGACAATATCAAATAAGAAAAAAAAGAAACACTTTACTCGATCGTAATCAGTTACCAGTTATAAATTATTCAATTCTAAATGGCCAGATATTATCATGAATACATGTAATTACAAAAGGCATTCTTATTTGTAAGGCATTCACTGAAGCAAACTTATAACAAGATGAAAAAACATAATGGAAGTTTACAGTAATTTACATTTAGCTGAAGGTACGGTAGATTGAAGATTAAACTCGGTCGATTTGCCCTATCGCTCCATCACAACCTGCATTTTCTTTTTATGATTTATTATATAAGATGTGTTCATACATCATGAACATTTAACAATGTCAGGGCTCAAAAATAGCCTGAAAGAGACAGCGTTGGTATTTACTGTATATTCTCCCCTTGTAGAGATACAAAACCTCACCACCAAAATAAGATTTTATCACAGTGATTTAGAGGAGATTTCACATCTTGACTGAACTTTGGAGTTCATGTCTATCTGCCTTTAGAGGAAGGTTAGATTTACATAAATCTATATTTAAACGTTCAAATGTTAAAGTAACAGCCAATTGAGAAGATTGTAGAGCGGGATCGCTTCAATCAAGGTTAGAAACTGCCGGATCTCATTTCACTCCTTCAGCTAATATACTGAAATGAGATGATCTACTGAACGTACAGAGAAAAATAATACAAAATAAATAAATACAGTCATTAAATGCACTCTTTACAATGTGTTTGGTAGCAGTTTTGGTACAAACAAACAAATAAGAACACTTTGCATGAATGTAAACAAGGTCAAACAAAAATAAGAAAAGTGTATGTTCCCAACAACCCTTTTATGCTGACTTAGCATCTAATTCTTGTAGTTTAAAAAGGGGCAAAATATTTTCTAACGGTGTATGTCATGTTTTAATCATAACCAGTGACATGTAGTTAAGTGTATTCGTATTTTCCTCACAGATTGTAACAAATAAGACACTCATGCAAGTCTGTGTAAATGAGCTCCTTAGAAAACTATTAACAATGAGTGTTTTGAAATTACAAAAAAGAGCAAAAGGAAAACTGTCAACTTTTAAAATTGTGATACCTCTGTACACATTATTACATTACACCGCCTTCTTCTGGACTCTTTTAGACACTCGTGCAGTTTGGAATCTCCCTTGTGCTTTCACAGGTGTTGATAACGGCCCCTGAGTCCAAAAACACACAAACAAACCCATTAGCCTTATGTAAACACATCCCTAAACAACCCTACTAACTTAACCCTGCTTTCTTAATGCAAATCCTACTTTAACAGAGGAAAATGACTTTCGATGTTGTTGTATCTGAGGCTGCATAAAGTAATGATAATACTTATATAATCAATACTTCTATAATAAATATTATATCATCGGTTAATATTATTTACAATAACAAGAACTAACAATAAACAATACTTCTTCAGCATTCTAATATTAATTTAACCATTTCCTAATCTTTTTTCAATCAGAAGTTGTGCATTAACTATACAGTTAACTAACATAACAGCATTTGCATTACTTACTAAATTAAAAAGTAAAATATTGTATTATTATTATTATTATTTTCATAACAATAAACAAACAAAAATATCTATAAAAATGTTAATGATATTTATAAAACGAATGAATGGTATTACTGTGAAGTGTTACCAATATTAACCAATAATATCACAATTAGCCTAATATTTGTAAGTCGCTTTGGATAAAAGTGTCGGCTAAAAGCCTAAACGTAAATATAAATATCCAGTTTGCCACTAAATATTCCATTTTACTCATTGTAATACACATTACACCACCCAGAATTCAAATTTTTGACAACATCAAACTTGCTGTACAGCCCTTTGACACCCAAAGAGCTCAAAGATGTTCTTTGTGGCATCAAATCTAACATTATTCATCACAGTTGTTGTTATCACACTTTGCCTAATATGACCTCTGGCTTTTTCTCTTTGTAGTTTAATTAGTGTTTCTTTATAATTACTGCTAAATAGCAGCAATTAAATATTAATTTGTGGTTATTAAGCAATTACACGATCACAGGCACATTCACTTGGGAAATTAGGACACTTGGGCCCACTGTAGATAGTTCTCATTAGCAATATTTGTCAGATTATAAACAGTTTTTGGTTTTATGTGTGAAAGTCTGAAAGCTTTTTCTTTTTAGTGACAAAGCTGAGCTTAACTGTATATAATAACTTAAATATTTGTAAGGCTGAATGCAACAAAAAAATCATAAGAAGTAACCTTTTCCTTTCATTTTCTGTTCTGCATGAGAACTACAAAACTTGAAAGATGAGATTTTCTGAGACTTACAAAAGTAAAAAAGTAAATACAACTAACTCTTTGCTAAGCCCTGCCTTTAAAACAATGCCATCCGCTACATCAGACAAGCTTTTGCAAAACTCATAGCAATGTAAATCATCCAAAAATACAGTACAACACTGACACAAGATATCCAGAGAGGATATACTGACGTTTGGCGCGTGCCTCCAGCTCTTTCTCCATCAGCTCTTTCTGGGTGGAGAACTCGCTCAGGTTGATTTTGGACGGGGCATCGTTCTGACCCACCGTACTGATCATCTCCTGCTCTTTTTCATGGTTTACCTCTGCGTAGATGTTAATCCAGGGGATTTTTCTGCAGAAGAAAAAGAGAAAGGGTGTAGTTTTACCCCCATGTGGCATAAAACGGGATTGCAATCTGCTATTTGATGAGCATAACTGGAAAGGTTTTAATTATCAAATACTCTGATTCAGCAATAAGAAGTATAATCAGGATTCAGAAATCTAAATAATATCATACTGTATCAAATATCTATTTGTGTCTTTGAAAGCAGGAAATTGTCATAACACACACAACATAATAATATATGTGCAAGCTAGTTGAACAGTGTTTGTGCTCATGCAAAACAATTATTAAATACTGTGTGACTTCAATCACATTCTTTCTTGTGTTCCTGAAAAAACTGCAATGATAACTGCAGACTATACTTAATATTTTCTCAAGCAGAAGTTGCTATTAGCTGTTCTGCCATCACAGATTGCTGGAAGCAAAACACATCCACCGTTTGATAATGTTGCGGGACAACCCGAAACTAATTACGGAGATGTTTTGTAATTCTCCCAAATTTCATGGTGTGCTTTACCAACGAGCAGAACACAAGTGCAATTGTCATTTTTCAAGCTCGCTTTATACTTGATGAAACAGAATATGTGTTTCCAGCGTCATCCTTTTATTTCAAATTACTATTAATTTTGTGAGTTAATTGCTTTGTTTTTCCAAGTGTGACATTTCCATAAATATGCTTCCTTTTTAAATTACTCGTGAAAAAAACGTCATCTATTATTAATGATTGTTTCAACATTTCTTCAGTCTTTTCCGTTTGAATTATTTTGAGACGAATAAATAATTTAAAGCCTTACAAAACAGTTTTCCAGTGGAGGAACCACGGCTGCATATTAAACAATTCATTGATATTTTCCTCCCCTTTCACAGAAATGTTTTTTCTACAGTTCCATCGTATGGAGACATATAACTACTAACGTGAGCAAAATAGCATGCTCAAAAAAACCCATGAATTTCAATGACCTGGTGAAAAATCCTGGAGAAGGATATTTATGATGTTAAAAGTCTCGCATGTACCTCTTAAATTTGTAGATGAGAAATACAGCCAAACCCAAAAACACCACAGATAGAAGCATTAGCATCGCAGAACTGCTGTGTCTCGGGATGGAGTCCACCAGTGGAGCTGAGAGAGAGAGAGAGAGAGAGAGAGAGAGAGAGAGAGAGAGAGAGAGAGAGAGAGAGAGAGAGAGAGAGAGAGAGAGAGAGAGAGAGAGAGAGAGAGAGAGAGAGAGAGAGAGAGAGAGAGAGAGAGAGAGAGAGAGAGAGAGAGAGAGAGAGAGAGAGAGAGAGAGAGAGAGAGAGAGAGAGAGAGAGATTATGCCTCACTGCATTTGATTATGAGAAAAATTCCTGTAAACATGTAAACAATGTGGCTATCAAAACAATACTTGTAGCTCAACCAATGGCATGAGTTTGCTTCTATATATTTCAGAACAAAATATTTCAGTTCCTCTTTACTACAAGTGTTTTTATGCACATCCAAAGCCTCTGTGAAGCGAATTAAAACACAAGAAACGACCCATCTTAAATCACACGACATCTCCTGTCACATCATTTGCTACATATTCCCTTCAGCGATCTCAGAGGGATTTTTTAAGCGCTGGCAACCCATAAAAATCATTCATGGGAGCCTTATACCCTCTGGCTGTATATTTCCTCCTGTGACCATCCTGTTGAAAGAAAGCCCCAAGATTCCTCTGACCTTCTCCGGGAGCGTCTTGAAAGCTTTCTGGAATGGAATCTGACGCGGTGAGACAGGCCGCGTTTCACTGTTAAAGTGCACTGTGGGTAATAGCACACGCATCACATGAGTTTACTCTGTTCTAGTTACTGCTATTATCACCGCAAGGCATTAGTAACCCCTACCAAGCGTCTGGAAATACATAGCAACCACTGTTATAGCTTTTATAGCACATAATTGTACATGAACCAGATGAACTATGGCACATAGTGGTCCACAAAATGTTGATATTTTGATGTTAAGAGAACATATAATACAGTTATTCAGCTATACTTTAATAAATGGAATATCACTTTATTATGTGGGATTTGAAGAAAATATATAAATAAGTATTGAGGTTGGCAGATGCTTCAGATGAGCTGCAGGAATCAATACCTTAATCAATTGGTTTGTAAACAGTTTTAGTACTTTTGAACAATACTAAACACACAATTACTATAATAGGACTATAAAGGCTGATTTACACTGATGCTACAAAAGCCAACAAACACACACATTTAACAACAAGTGTCATCCTAACAAACTGTCAAAGCGAACACTAACAAATATTATTTTGTTTTCGTTCCTTAGAAAAGTAACCGGGTGTTTAGTTCACTACAAAATTTTAATGAATTTACTCCATGATCCGACAAACATCATTAAAGCATTTCAGTCAGTAAAAAAATAAATTGCCAACAAGGATTTTGCACTGATCCGACAAATGAAGATCAGTTTCTTGTATCAGTGAGAATTCACCTTTAATTAAAAGTGCTTATTACAGGTAGTATTTAATTTTTTTTATTAAAATGTAATGTTCATATTTTAGATGTTCAGCTAGATCTTCATTTTTAAAATGAGAACAGGGCGAATCAAACAAACAGAACCAAAATCATTTCAGTGGAGACTTTCCTGCCAAGCTGTGATTGCTGGTGAACAATTATCCAATTATCTTACATAACGCTTTCAGCAACTCTGTTGAAGCATAAAAGTACAAATCTCTCAACAAAATATAGTGCTGATCTCAAGAAAACAATCATCATAATTACCCAGAAGAATTTCGAGGAACAATATACAACACTTAAGAGAGTCTAGGGAAATAAAGCTTTTCAATTAAATCAAGTGTAAGCAGGTGTGCGCTGCAGATGTCTTCTCGTTATTTTAAGATTAATATATTAAAAAGATGAATTTACTGTTGTTACCTAAGGTTAGCTGCGTGACGTAAACAATGACCCGAGAGCCGGGCCTCAACTCGAACTCCACCGAGATCTGATTCAATGCATTGACCAGGACTTCTGATAACTGAAAAGAAACAAAACATTTAGATTCAATAAATGAGTGACACTTGCCTACTCAAAACAACACAGCATGATGTCAGGACAGTTGCTAGGGTGTTGCTATGTGGTGACAGGTGTATTCTGAGAGGTTTTGACTGTTGCTAGAGTGTTGCTAGGATGTTTTGAGTGGTTGCTAGGGCATTGCTAGGAGACTTTTACTAGCCTGATAAAAAAGCAAGACTATGATACAAACAAGATATTCAGCTTCTCAGACACGGCTAAAATAGGTTGCATGATAAATGCAACCTATTTTGCATCTTATTCATGGTATATTTTAAATTTTTGTAATATTATTAAAAATATGATAATAAAATAATAACTTTAATACTTTAATAACTTTAATAAAATATAACCTTTTTGTGTAAAATAGTGAAGCACCACTAATAAAGCATCCTTAAAAATATATTACTGTACATTTAAAAATCAATCCATATGTCCTTGCCATATGATTCCAATTACATGATGGACCCTTCCACATTATCGCAGAGGCAACTATGCCTTAAGGGAGAAAGAAAATTGGTGTAAACCTAGGTAAAAATGTCATGTGATCCCCATGAGTATATTTTTGACATACTGGCTCTATTCAGGTGACAATTACTTTCAATGCACCCCCGGGCAGAAGCTCCTGATCAAGGACCATCTTTCAACCACATTTCAACCTTCACCATTAACAAGAAACAGTCAAATCTGCATTGAATGTCCGTCACATGCGGGTCTGACCTGCTCAAGATCCTCCTCGCTCTTTTTCCTGCCATCTGACTGGTTCCTGGGAGGAAGCAGGAAGAGCTCAGCCGCAGTTGGAATTCCGGGAAACACGGCGACCAGAAGCTGATCTTCGGGAATATCTGTTGCGATCTGGTTGGCGGGAAGAGGTGCTTGATTATGTATTGCATGACTGAAACACTCTTAAAAATAAAAGTCCTTCAAAAGGTTCTTTACCGTAAAGCCAAATTTGAAAAATGGTGAAAATCTTTTGTTTCCCCAAAGAAACTTTCAGCCAATGAACCATTTCTTACATTTTCATAGTCTAAAGAACCTTTTCCGACTACAAAAAACCCTCTGGTGAAACAGAAAGGTCCTCTGGATATTAAAGGTAAAAAAAAATACACACACAGTAAAAAATGGTTCTTCGATGACATCATGAAGCACCTTTATTTTTAAGAGTGTATGTCATGCTGTCTTGCAACTGATAAATTAATAATAAATTAACTAATTAAATTAAAATGACACAGAGAGACAGTTCTAGCCAAAAAAAAAAGATCAGACAAGCGTTGTGTACAAGTGCAAACTGCTTTACAAACACACACACGCACAGAATACCTAAAAACCTCAATCAATATCTTTCTTAGAGACCTACTACAAAAGCTTAAAGGTCTAGACATTATTGGCCAGCACAGAACCAATAAAGAGAAAGACCACCAATTATTGACCCATAGATACTCATTAAAGTCCATGTGCCTCATAAAGAAGAAATGATCCCAGATCAGGTAAATAATCTGATACTGTAATGCTCCATCGGTTATAAGCCACAAGCTCAGGACATTACACCTAAGCATAATTTACAACGAGCGGCTCGGCCAGATCCGAGTCAACCTTACCAATCGATACTCGCAGTCTAGGTTTGTCCTCACTGTTGCAATATTGAAGCGTAAACCCCCGGGTCTCATCGAATGATTCAGCCTATGTGATATTCCTAATGATTAATACACGTCTCCACCCTCCAGCCTTTATTTCTCTCCGGCTCAACATTAGATTCAACATTTACCCCCTTCTGCCAGCGAATTAAGGTCCAAAAAGGCCATTAGAAGGCAAAAGAGAGATATAATGTAACAATGCTCTTAATTACACCCTGCTAATAGCTCAAGAGTAATTGCTTTAATTAAAACACTAAATGTCAAAACATTCGCCTTCCCAGACAGAGGAACTGTGAAATAACATTTAAAGGCACAGGGGCAACAGTTCATTATAGCTGAGGACAAAGTTGTTATTAAAGAGTTGTTTAGACATCTGTTGTCTTCTCTATCAGTGCACTTTATCTTTTTCCAGTTAGGTCAGCTGTGTCTAATATAACCTCTCTGCCAGAATGCAAATAAACAATTCTGCACTATGAGTTTTGCCTTACAAAGGGACAAATTTGCACAGTGTGGGTCGGGTATAGTTTGTGCTGGTGAAAAGTGCACTTTGGTCATGATGAGAGGAAATACGTAAAGAATAGAAAGTGAGGACATCAAGTAAAGGCTTAAGAAAAATGAAAAAGATACATATATTAGAGTCCACACCAATCATTTTGATGATAACGTTGTTTACTCTAACCTTGTAAGCTGAGTTTTTTAGCCCTTGAATGGGTTTTGATTGGCTGTCAATGTTGGAAAAAAGCTCTGAAAGTGATCACAATGATCTTCTTCACATTGTTATTGTTATCGTTATAGTTGTATATATATATATATATACCATGTTTACAGTTACATTTACATACAGTTGTCATCCCCTTTTTTCAGACTGATGATCGATCAATGCTTCAAAGCCCCATTCATATCTTGTGCATCATTGCCAAATGAATTCCCCTAAAACCTGAATGGTTTAAAAATAATGAAGTCCCATTATTTGCATTACTTTTACAACCAAAATCTTTGCGACGTCACAATCTGACAAATAGACCCCTTCTGCCTTTAAGCCCTGAAATGACCTTCTCTACTCTCACCTTCTCAGCCTGTTTTACTGCATTCGCCCGGGTGCACCAGAACCAAGACTCCTCTCTACCTTCAACCCATTACCTCAAACAGATGTCTTAAATGGACCTTGACTTTGATTATTCCCTCCCTCCCTTTTCCTCTCTTTTAATAAACTGAGCTGTTTATCAGCAGCCGTATGGATAAAGTGTATCCCCTGCCTCTAGGGCACTACACAATGCGTTTTAAATGCGAGAGGATAAATGAAACGAAAGAATCACGAAGGGAACAGAACAGAAAATGCGAGCCTCTTTATCACGATGGCTAGATACTGAGACATTAGGCTTTGAACTTGATGTTGAGACAGGGGCACAAAGTTAGAAAAGGACACTTTTACTTCTGGAGAATTCTGGGTAATCCTCTCATAGCAGGTGAGCCAGGGGATCTGAGGCCAGAAACCCAGACTGGCGGATAATGAGTGAGAAAAAACGTGTAAAAGAGCGAGTGTGTGCTGGATGTGTCTGTGTTTAACAAGGAGATGTGAGATTTTTAGTTTTGTATTCTGACCTTGTTCTCTTGAACATTCTTAATGCTATGATGAGTATGAGGGGTTTTTGTGTGTCTACATAATTGGCCAAACACAATGTTGGGAAAATTAGTCAAAAAACATCTGTGAAGGGTTTGCTGTGGCAATAATAAAATTATCTCCAAAAAAACATTGCATTTACAGTCTTAAACAGAGGTGTAATGATACGCACAGCTCACAATATGATACAATACACTACATGATACCGTTGTTTACAATAATTTGAACAGAATGTAAAAATAATTACAAGATTTCAATAACTTTAGTTATTTTGTTAAAGAATTAATGACATTTAAGCTTCTTATATATATATATATATATATACACACACATATATATATATAGAGAGAGAGAGAGAGAGAGAGAGAGAGAGAGAGAGAGAGAGAGAGAGAGAGAGAGAGAGAGAGAGAGAGAGAGAGAGAGAGAGAGACCCATGAGTGGTGCAACAAGATGAGTCATCATTATTTCCATTTCTATTTAGGTTATTAATTTTTCTGAAATCTCAACTTAAAACGGCATACAATAAATAACAATGGATTAAAAGCGTTATGAAAAGCATCAATTATTTTATAATTTGATAATTCATAAATGAATGCAGCGTAATTGAGCATTAACTTGTATAAGCTTCTGTGATCAATTTAGTTTTCAAAACTTCTTGAAACAATCTCGAGCAAAGTTACAGTTTAATAAAAGCTGCACAAAATAAAGAAAAATCAGTAAAAAAATCAGTATTCATTAAGCTTACAATAATAATTTATAAGTTGAGCTATCGGGTAAGGTTTCATGCTAAATGTCAGCTTTATCATTTGACTTCAACCCACTTAAACATCTCATCTTCAAAGTCATGTTCGAGTCATGTTTCAAACTGAGTTGGCGATAGAGAGGCAAAAGTTTGATTGCAGCTTCAAACTAATTATTTAGAAATCATGAATTGATCAACAGACGTGTTTTAGATTTTCTCGATCCTAGACATTCAAAATCAATTCCGGCTCTATATTAAAGTAGCTTTAACAAACCCACAGGGATTTAAAGCTACTCCCATTTCAAGGACACTGAAATTGAGCTTCAATGATCCCAGTATCAGACTGACAGCTCTAGTACAAGCGTACAGTATGTGCACTTGAGAGCGTTTGTGTGTCGATGTATCGACAGGCGGTGTTAAACCTCGCTCCGAGCCGAACCGAGGTGTCCGAACGAGTCCCGCTGTCCACTGACATTTAAATAAACTACACACACACACACAAAGGCCTTCACCTGTAGGTCATTACATCACCAAACACACCACATTTATTGATCTCAATATCTAATAATGAAGAACTCTGTCTCTCCAGAGAAAAAAGAAATAAAGAGAAATAAGGAGAATTCGGGACTGGATGAAGACGAAGCGTAAGATGAGGAGAAAATTGAGCGGGTGGAAAGACGGATTGAATAGATTCTCACTCACTTGGAGAACGGCCTTCTTAATTACCCGACCTACATCCTGTCTCCATTCAGGGATGTCGGGGTTGGCCTCGTCCAGATTAGGAGAGAAAGATAAAAGAAGCGATTTGAAGAATTCTGTTACAGACAGAGAACGAGAGAGAGAGAGAGAGACAGGTGGAGTGAGCGAGAGCCCCTTAATTTCGTCTCTCATAAGATGCCCAACACCTTCTATCTGCTGTGATTTGTTCCAGATGATTTAGTGGAGCTGTAGCAGAGTTATCATTACTGACAGGTATGGAAAGGTTAGCGCTGATCACAGAAATGATTACAGTCTATTTGGCAGTTGCCAGAAGGGAGACTAGCTGACAAAGTCAAGACACAATTTCCTGTAATTCTGAATGTGTGATAATACATTTCACAGAGGTAAGCGTTCTTTATATTTATACATACAGTAGATCATTGTTACCTCTGAGGAGAAAATATGGAAAGCATGGTCTGCAAACTTTAAAGATTTAACTTTCAACTTTCAACGTTCAACGCA
This sequence comes from Beaufortia kweichowensis, assembly GCA_019155185.1. Lineage (NCBI taxonomy): Eukaryota > Metazoa > Chordata > Actinopteri > Cypriniformes > Gastromyzontidae > Beaufortia > Beaufortia kweichowensis. The sequence continues at coordinate 17,237,552 of CM032796.1, forward strand.
AGTAAGTAATAAGGTATGAGAGGTACAACTTTCATGAAGTAAAATCAATAAAAGTCTTCCTGACTGCCTGTGATATATGTTTACATTGCTAAGGGTGCTGAGCAGTGATACAGCTATTGACCAATCAGAATCAAAATTAACCAATTTATAAGATTTCCAGGAAGTCACGCAGGTTGCACAAAAGTCTCGACTCACCTTGCACGGCGACGCTTCTGCTGTCTTGTAATATGGAGTCTCCTGAAGACACCTGCACAGTCACTGCGGTCATTCCTTCAACGTTAAACGTGTAGGAAATGCTGCTGTCCAACGTAACGATGGGCTAGCGGCACAAACGTATGCACACAGTTATTCCGCAACAAAAAAAGACAAATCATTGACGGACAGGAAACTTTCTGAGAAGTTGCTAACTACCCTCTAAGCGCACAGTGGCGACAGTTTAATTGACATTTCAGCACAAACTATGAATAGATTCTAAAAGCACTGCATCTAAATACCATACAAACGAAACAACAAGAACCAAATTATAAATGCTTCAATGCTCCTGTTCTGTTTATCCTCCATCCTCCAAATGTCTCAGAGGCCATTGTCTGAACAAAGCCGGGCAGAAAATGTTTAATTATGTGCTGGTCGTACCTCCGTGTTGTTCCCCAGCCACCAAAAATAGGTGAGCGTTCGGAAATGAGAGGGCCAGACCACTGCTGTCAGATTCACCTCCTTGTTCTTAATGACCACATACGGCGCCAACAGCTGAATGTGCTCCACCGGGCCTGTAACACACACACACACACAAGAATGCCAAAACGAAGGAACAAGATGTTTCCTCCATCGACATTCAAAATCCACAATGCAGAAACCTACATGTCACGTGCAGGTACAAGGATGACGTGTCAGACCCGAGGGTGTTCTCCGCCAGCGCCGTTACCCTGAAGATGCCAGCGCTGCGGTACACGTGTCTAATCCCCTCCTGAGTCCAGCTCAGGTTCGAGTAGGACACGGCAGTCCCGTCTCCAAAGTCCAGCTGAATGTTTGTCCTCATGGAGTCTCCCTGAAAACAGCACACAGAGCTCGGTTCAATTACTCTGTGGTTTCTTTAATTACTCTCTGTCTGGCAACCGCAACAAAAAAAAAAACAGCTGCAACTTTATCGTTCTGCTTACACAGACACTGTCTGAATAACTCTGAATTATACACGAGGAGCTCTTTTTTACTCAATCAAATAGATTATGGTCACATTTACCTACAATATATACATGTTACATGAAATGGCTTTCAAGTACTCACAATTTTATCATGTAATTTCCAAGAACAACAAGTTATACAAAGTTATAAAGTATATATAAAAAAGATAATCTTTCAGATGTGCATATTGGTTTAATTAGTAGCATTAATTTCAAACTAATCTAATGCAAACTAATAATTTATAGTACGTCTTAAACACTTTAAAGAAAAAATACAATTATATTAATACCAAGGCAAATTTTATAGCTTCATAGCTTAAGTATCCTAAATTCACAAAACTAATTCTTCGCATAATTTGACCAACAAAAAAAACAGCATACTTCTCACACAACTGTTTTATTGTAATATTTCTACTATTTATTATTATTATATTTATTATAATATTTTTAATATTTATACTATACTGTATATTATCATAATACAAATGGTTTTGGTGGAAATAATGCCACAACTGAAGGACAGTTGTAATGTACAGTATATGTGTATAAACACATGCTATATTGGAAACTATACATAGAAAGTAAATTCTAACTCGTTATACTGTAACAAAAAAGTTGCATAAACCTTTATTTAAAAAAGTGTGTCTGTTTGAAAACTTGTGTCTGTTTTTACAACACAATCTTAAATACAGACCTGACATTTTCTGTAGAGAATCGGTAAGCTAAGAAAGAGACATGTTGAAAGAGAAATGCAATGCTGGAACTACTGTCCTAAAATGCTTTTACCCATAGCCCTCCAGTCTCCACATCTGGCGGACTCGTGGCACAAGAGACGACACACATGCACATGTGTGATATTCCCAAATCCTCTGTCTGCCTTAAGCACATTGTAGTTTAATGCTAAAGGGATATTAATTTGTAACACTGCATTAGCAGCATATGAGGAGGGGGTGTGGTGTTTATACTCGGCATAATGACAAATCCAAAGGCGTCTGCTTTATTCCTGTCTGTTTGCTTTTAAGCGCTGCTGACTGTGAAAGCGGCCCGCCTCTGTGCAGGCATGTGAAGCCGGGTGGCTTTTAAGATATTTCACGCCACTTTGTGCAGAAAATCACAACTACACTGTGGGAGGAGGAAAGCAGAGATGAATGACAGAAGAAACAGCTTGTATTGTGACACGAGGTTGAGAACACGGTGTGCACCGAGCTCGCAAAGTTTACACAAAGTCCTTTTTAGGGCGAGTCGGTGCATTCGGCGGCCATCTTGTGAATGCCCTCGGGCGGCTATTTTCAGATATTCAGCTCTTGAACCATCGACTGGAATCTCTATTTTGCTTGCCAAGGTTACAGTAAAACTAGGATAATTTGTCTTTTTATGTTTTTATTTTGGTTAATGGTAATTTTTTGGAGTAAGGACAATAAAGTGTTTTGATTAGCCTGTTTATTTCATAAAGAGCAGCTTATTTTGTGTTTGTTTTATACAGTTCATTTCATTTGTATTATTCTAAATGGCTTGTGTATTTTACTTATACTGTATGTGTCATATTTTGACATTTGATTTTATATTCATATTATTTTTAGAATCTGTTTTTGAGCATCCCTTCCAACAGGAATTTTGTTTTCAATAACTTGTGTTGCAGCTTGATTTACTTAAGAAACTACTCTATTTCTGACCCTCATGATTATAAATATTTGGAAAAAAGTGTAATTCTGCTACGAATTTTAAAGACTAAAAATTCCTCTCTCTCTCTGTCTCTCACTAGTTGCACTTTCTTAATGAAGGAAAAAGCCCTCATCACCTCCTCTCATCGTACCGCAATGTGACAACTCCTCTGTGATGAGATGCCTGGGGAGAAACACTTTACCTAGAATGAGTGTGTGTGTGTATGAACACAATCTGTAAAAAAGTGTGGCCGTGTGTGCATTGCACCTCGATGAAAAGCTATTCCCCTGTAGGCTTGTAATGTGTATCCGTCTAGCACTGTACCATCTGTAGATAGTGAAGCCTTTACATCTGCCACAGAGATCCAGCATAGCTCAGAACGGAGGACGAACAGACACAGAATTATGGGAGGATTCAACAATGTGCCCACTATTTTATATCAGTCAAAGTGTTCAGATTTAAGGCCTATTCACAGAAAAAATGATAACTATAAAGATAAAATTTGAAAAATCGCTAACAGAGGAAGGAAATTGTTAGGATCACTTTCAGATGATTTTTTTTAGCTGATGAATGATAAAACTTTGACAGCCAATCAAATCCAATTACATTTTAAAGGGCTTGCACATTTAAAAAGACAACAAATAAACAAAACATTACCATATTTCTGCAAACACATCTAACAGCATCAACTCTTTCTGTACCGTCAAGTAATCCCAGACTGATCTGATGATATTGAGAAGTGCTATGCATTTCCTCTAGCTGACACAAATATCCATTTTAAACCTACTATGTGCACATTTAGATATCTGACTTTCAATCTATTTGGGTTAGCAAATCAATAGAATAATTATTTCTCAATAATTTAAGTCTTGATCCAATATCAGGCCCATAATGAAAGTGTCTAGCCATGCTGCATTTTCAATGATCTGATAATTTCACTATCATTTACCATTAGCAGCGGGCATTGACATCGGCATTGAGTTCATCAGATTCTCATGATTGATCTCACCTCCTCTAGCCGCACCAGGAAGGTCACATTGCTGCCCAAGTTGGCTGTTAGTTTGTCGTCACGGGTTGTCAGGACCAATCCTCGGGGCGGACGGTTCGGGCACTGCTGCTTTCTTGCCGTGTACAAGTCCTTTACGCCTTTTGTGCAGTTATTTGCAACCACTTTGCGATACCTGAAAATATGAACACATGTACATATTTATCCATCTGTAACCTTTTGTAAGCTTAGAATAATGGTTTATAAGTTCAGCTGTTAGTTATGATTATGGAAAAGTAACAATTTTATGGCATCTTCAAACAAACGATGCTGGACCTTTTCTTAAAACTAACTGAGCCAAAACAATAACTCCAAATGAAAATGTCTCTTCTTCTGTGCCCTTTGTTCTGTGTAATTTGGCTTGTCTGGTTTAAATGAAATCTTTCCATTATACACACTGTTATCTGTCTATCTTGGTCCTTTTGTAAAGGCTGTCCGTCTAGAAAGTTATCGAAGAGATGGATGTAACAATCTTTAGACATCAGCTCAAACCAATACAGTTTGTGTCTGCTCAAGAATGAGTTTAAATCACAGCACCTAAACAAGTAACACTCTTATTTTAAACTCAATGGAAACTTAATTGTCTTATCAAAAACATGATTATGAGTTTAGCGGGACATACTGTATGTTATTGAAGCTATTATTTGCTTTCATGTTGATGTGTGTGCATGCATGTTTTTACCCCGTGCTGTTGAGGTAGTTTTGGCCCTGGCTGCAGCTTCGAGATACTGTGGACGGGTTGAACCAAAACGCTGGCAGACAGTTTCCATCACCTCTCCTCTCAAAACCATAATCACTAAAAATCACACAGACAAAAAAGATCATTTTTATTATCTAATTTTTATTTATAAATATTTATAAATAAATAAAACAAGAATAATAAATACAATGCAATAAAATAAAAATAAAATAAAATAAATCTCATGTCATTCCAAACCTGTATGACTTCTTTCTCTTGCAGAACACAAAAAAATATTTTGAAGAATGTTGGAAACCAAATAACACTGACTCCCATTGACTTCCATTATATGGACATTTCTCAAAATATCTTCTTTTGTGTTCAGCAGAAGAAAGAACGTCATACACAGGTTTTGTACGACATGCAGTGAATAAATGACAACATCATTTTTATTTTTCTCTCTTTAATACTGCTAAAATACAGTTCTTTTAAACATTCTTCTAACTACTATACTATATCCCTTCGTTGAGCACAGCAGCTTATTTTGCATTCAAGCGTGTCCTTCTTTTATGCCCTGGAGACACTGAGATGTATTAATTCCCTCATGACAAACGTCTCTTCCACTCAGAGCTGTAGGCTGCACGTCTTTCCTTCTCCTCCGAGAGGCCCGAGAACCCTCAGAAGTGAATGTCTGATCAAATATCAGCATTGACGTTGATTTATCAATTAATTACTCGATCCACCCTTAAAGTCAGCGGACCACATGGTCCCTTATGGCACTCAGAAGCTTCTGTTTTTAAACAGGCTCTTAGGTTTTTAATTATGTGCCGTTCCAATCCATTTCTCAGATAAGACTCGAGCTTTACAGGACATTTGTGTTGCAGTTTTCCCATATACTCTGACTCATCAAAAGACACTATCCACATAGATTTTACGTATTTAATAAATTACAAAAGACAACGGTTGCCAGTGTGATATTACATGGCTTTTTAGAATACTTGATTCTGATTGGTCAACAGCCCCATACAGCATTAAATGATAATGAATTTGATCAGTTCTGCTTAATTGTTTTACATAATAAATTAAAAACTATTCTGACAACTTTACAACTCCTGCAGTCCACAGCCAAATCTGTGCACGATTATTAATCACAGACGTCTTCGCAACATTTATGTCCACAGGTCCTATATCTCATGACTGTCTCGAATATATTCAAAAGACATATTTTTAATTCTAACAGCACAACCTAAACCAATCAGTGTTATTAGATGAGCTCTCAGTTTCACAGCTATAAGACAGACACATTTTATTTTACAGAATAATTACACTGCGTATCATTTCACCAGCTTCTTTTGCATTCTTGAAAACAAATTAAAATGCTAATAAAGAAAATGTATCATAATCAAGTCTATCGTGAAACTGCAAGCTAAATAACGTAACGGTGTGTCAATTGGCTAATGAATAAATAAAAAGCAAACTATCACAGAGACGAATGCACTCGATTTAGACTGCCGTGCTTTGACCTCTGTCGGAAAGGAAATAATAAATAAAACTGTTTTAAAGCTTCGCTGTATGCCATCAATTTAAGATAAAAAAAGTAAAATTTGCATGCAAATGAAATCTGTTGAGTAGCTTGTTGTCGTATCATAGCAAAACGTTGCCGGTACAAATCACATAAAAAGCCATTACATAAACGAAATTGGGAATAACATTGTGCCTAATCGTTCCATAATTACCCCGTATCGAAAACTGTATAAATTTGCAAGTAAATTATATAATTACTCACCTGGCAGAACTAATCTTAAACCTATTCAAAGTTTATCCAACGTCTTTACATAGATTTTATGACTTCAATGTCAACATGTAATCAGAAAGCACTTGAATAATGACACAATCATCAAAGCTTATCATTTGGACTCGCGGTTCCTAAAACACTGGGAGATACGGGTTTAAGTCCTGTCTGCAATGTGTCTTAAATTCCTTGTAGTTGCACAAAAAATACAGCACCAACAAAGTTTGTTCCCAGTTAACATTATTGTAATAATTTTCCCTGATAGAAAAGGAAATTAAAGTTGTGAACTATGCAATGCGGCTCTGGCCAGAAGCATTCTAACCAAAATAATGAGTCAGAGCCTTTTTATAAATGACTTGGAATACAGCAATGAGAAAGAAGCTAAATTATAGGTCGGAGTTGCCAAGAACGCAGAGGTAAAGGTCTACACATATAGTCATGCACAGATATTTGAGGATGACTATAAGGCTATAATCAAAACAGCGAGAGAAAATTCATAGGTTGACCAGAGATTCTGCCCTACATCATTTTCTAGTCTGCGCTTTTACTCTTTGAGCAAAAAAATGGTTTAAGCAAAAATACCAGCATTGCAATCGAATGACTGAACAAATTAAAAACATGCAAGAAAACCTGAAGGCATCTTGGAGAGTCTTGGTTAATTAGCGTCTCTCTGAAACCGAATTCAGACCCTTAATGCATTTCTAAGGTTTTTTGACCATACTGTTATCTGCAAAATATACATTTTCTATGAATGTGATCAATGCTGTTACTTCCAAGGGTTTCTTACTGAATAAACTTTAAGTAAGCAGACAGACAGAAAAGACCATAAGGATGAAGAATGCGATGTATTCAAGTCCAGGGACTGTGATTATTCTCTATTCTGATCTTCCGACAAGACTACTACACCATTTACAATGACCTTAAAGAGAAGGTTCACCGGTGCGCTGTTGCAGGAACATTGTTCCTATTCTGAGATCTTTGAAAACAGCTCCCAGGCCTCCGGTCGACAGAGCATGGGGTTGGTACGGTTTCATAAGCACCAGTGAGCCCACCTAAATGAAGACCAGACCACAAAAGAACACGGCTGCTCTGCACAGGGAAAGCTAGACTAGATTATATCAACAGGATCTGTTGTTGGAAAGTTGGTTCAGGGTGTACGATTACATTTAAAGGGATAATTTAACTAAAAATAAAAATCCTTTTATTATTTATTCTCCCTCATGTCCTTTTCATCTTTTTGCACAACACAAAAGAAGATGTTTTGAAGAATGTTGGTAATCAAACAACATTGGAGCCCATTGTATGAAGACGAAAGCTAAATATCTTCTTTTGTGTTGCACAGAGGAAAACAACATGAGGGTAAATGAATAACTAAATCATTTATATTTTTAGGTGAACTATTACTTTAATTAGGCAATTAAGGTTATTGTCAGTTCTCTGGGAATCAAACCCATGATCTTGGAGTTGCAAGCACTATGCAAGTAGACCGAATGCAACAGAACATAACAGACGGTGCCGTCTCATGTATGTATATTTCTTGCCCCATACATTAACTCACATGATTAGTCAAAGTGCATATGTATAAACATATCCGTAACTCAATGAACAATAAGATGTGGACATTTTCATAGACAACAATTAAAAATCTGTGATCTTGGTGAGGTCTTGACTCACCATTCAAAGTCATGCGCTCTGCAGATGCACGGTTCTGCCGACAGGATCCTGGAGTGGTCCCATCCCACCATACAGTAGTTGCCTGGACGACGCTTCATGTAGATCTGCTTCTGACCCATAATGCACGGCTCACCCTAAAAAATATCATCGTAGGGTAGTTATAACTTATAAGAGGCATAATTTACTTTTGCCTTTTAAGTCTTAATACCTGATTATGCAAGTGCCAAGTTTGGTAGTCTCCTTCCGTGCACCTTCTGGTAAACACAGACTTGTAGTCGATTTTAATGAGCTGCCATTCAGAACGATGGCTGAAATGGCCAAAAAACCTGCCAATGAAAGTTAGATAAGCTATTTTAGTCCAATATCTGTGAGAAAAGGTCAAAAAGAACCACGCTATTCCACATGGACTTACGTCATGATCTGGTTTTCTGAACCTCCCTCCACCAGAACTCCATCCACAAAGAGCGGCATGGCTGAAAAACTGTGACGCGTCCACTGACGACCTTCATCAAAGCTGATCCTAAAAACATGGCAAAGACAAGATCACAATTAAACTTTTTGGATTTAGATAATATTCATAATTTGTTTACCCTAATTGACACAATTAGGCATCTCATTTCTTAAACAACCATGATGCAAAATGTATCCCAAGGCTGTAGGAAAAGGTGTAATTGTGTCCCAAAAGGTTTAACTGTTGGCCTGTATCAAGCAAGAAAGTTATTTAAAATAACTAAAATGGCTTTTTACAGAGAAATTGAGCCCCACAGGGTCTTTAACAGCATTAAAACTGTCGGTATGTGCTGGAGAGAGGTTTGATTTGCCTGCAAAAATACAGGATCTTTCCAATAAATGAAACTTTGGACAAACGTGCTCTTTTTTTATTTGAGCATCCAACTTTATTTTTTGTCATGCAGTGTCCAGAACTTTTATTTATTTATTTATATTTAAGCATTTATGAACTTTTAATCTAAAGAGACTGAGGCATACTTTATATGTTCAAAACATGGAAGAAAATCATTCATACTTCGAACAATATGGGTAAAAAATGTATTATTTATTTCGGGATGATGCTTTTAAAAGGTTGAAGACAAGTGCATAAAACCTAAAACACAGTTAGAGATGAAAAGGTTAAAAGAAAGATCTAGGAAACCTGAGGCGGCATAAAGAAAAAAAAGAAACGTTTTATCTGCAAAACAGAGAGAAAGCAGAAGCGAGTACGAGTTGAAGAACTTTCATTGTGAAGGTCTGATGGTGATATCCTCTGACAGCTTATCAACATCATTTCGCAGGTGCAAACAGCAAAGAAGCTTGTGTGACAAGGTTGAAACAACACGAGGGCCGAGGAACGGAGGTGAAGCTGCTTTCGAAACCTGTAGTCCGCTAAAAGCAAAAGTCGAAGAGCGCTGACACATATCCATTAATGTACCGTCGCGGTCAGGCTGATACCTGGAGTCACACTTACGCGAAAAACGCGCGCTGCCCTGCGCGGTTACGACTCTGCTCGCTGTCTCGCTTGAGTTGTTTAAGAGAACTAAAATGAAGGCGCCACACTTCAGCGGTCATAAAACTAAAGCCAACGGCTTGGAGTGATAAGAGAAAAAAGATTTGGGACTCTGGGGGATTAAACATCACTGAAGCAAAACTAGGGAGGGCCAATTTGAAGAAGTAACCAATGTGTGAACTCGAGGGGATAAGCGGGAAGCTTTATTATGGAACACTTTCCATGGTGCACGACATACAAACTGATTCCAATCTGGACTTTCATGTCCGGCTATTTTTTATTTTTGCTCTTCTCTTATATTTGACTAGTTACTTTTAATATAAGACACAGAAGTGTTACTATTTTTGGAAACAAAACACTTACCAAAGATGTCTGGTGGGAACAGTAGGCTGTTTAACGGCAACTAAAGCACCACCTTTATCCAAAAACCACACGTTGTGTTCTTCCTCAAAAATCTGCATTATGGAAAAAAGCATGAAAATACTGTGTTATGTACAACACAGCTACAAAATCAACATTAAATGTGACATAACTACTCTATCATTGACAGATACAACTACACGTGAAATCATACAGTACCTGTCTCCAGGTATTGCCAGCATCGGATGAAATGAACATCGCTACATTGTTGTATGATAGTTCAGAACCAATATTTCCTGAAAAATAAACCAAAATTAAAAAAAAGAAACAATTAGAAATGTGTGTGGAGCATTAGAAATTCATGGTAGAAGTCAACAAATATTTATTTGTATATGGATGAGCAGCTTATATAATTGAGAGAACACCATGTACTGTAGTTCAATATTTGTATAATGCACACTCTCTAAACATACAATCACAACATGCACACATAAACACATCCACACAACCATTGCATATAAAAGAAAACTAACAATATATTACTTAAATATCTTAACAGTTTATGATGGAGAGTTGAAATTTAATTGCAGCACAAATTGAGACATTTGAGAAATACTAAAGTACTTCTTTCTGTCAATATTTTTCCAAAGTTTGTCTATTTAAATTTTTAGTAAATACATCTGACAACAAACTGATATTACCATTATTTTATTTACAATCATTAATTTCAGTATTTTAAATGCAAAATTGCCAATCTTTTGCAGCAAGAAACGCACATTACTGTATGTATGTTCATTATCACAGATGGGGTCACATTATGTATATTTTAGTCATAAACACAGTAAGTCTCCAGAGCTGTGAAAGAGAAACCTCAGTGCAATAAACCATTTCTCTGTGATTAACTCTGAATCACTCAGGGGAGAGAGAAAGAAAGACAGAGAGACATCTGATGGACTCGTGTTTGTGTGTACTGTGATTTTCTCAGTCAGGGCACTGCATATCCACAAATGAACTGATAGCCTCATATGGTCTTGTCTGTTTTTTACGCCTACACGCACCAGCTCACCCACACACGGATCACGTCTGCAGTAAAACCCGCCTGCGGCCTTCTCTGCTGTATGTCTCTGCCCTGTTCCATGTGAAAGTGAACTGACGGGTGAAGTCTTTGTACATCTTTCAGTTTCCTGTGAGAAATTTGTTTATTTTCTTCAAACGACAACTTTTAGCAGGCCCGTTCGGGGTACATAACTAGTGGACTGGGAGAATTTATGTTTATTTAAAATAAAGGACTATTCGAAAAGAAATGATTGCACGGGAGGGTATTGCCAAAGAGTACAGATACGACAAGATGCTTCAGTTGTATACGTATGAATAATAGTGTGAATAATGGACAGTGTAACACTTACAGTACAGCCGCTACAGTAAAAGAAGACCCGCCTTTTAGTAAAAGGAGCAAGTTGTTAATCGTAAGTCTTTAATTCTTAAACAAATAACAATTTTAAGTTTCATTTTGTGTTTCATTTTTAACATATCGTGATGCGATCGTAACTTTAAACCAAATCTTATTGTATTGTGAGCTGAGCTTTTTACCTGCCAAGATTAACAAAAAGCTTACAGATTTAATTTAACAGATGTTGGTCTGGAATATGTTTTTTTATTGTGACCTTAGCAAGCCATATTACAGATACAGGTCTAACCCCATAATGTTGCTGTCCGCCGGCAAATATGTCTGCATGTGAGGTGACTTTCCCTAAATGGTATTACATGACAAATACTTAACGTTGGACTGTGTCCTAAGGTGATAAGAGAAGTGCTAAAGGAAATAAATGATAAAACACGTGGCTTTAGTGACCACCCTGACATTACAGGAACTGTTTAGGCTGATTAGCCAACAACAACACACCCGAACACATTTACTGTCATTCACACAAAGCCTTCTACTTACCTGTAGCCACTATGACTCCCGGCGCCGGGCTCTTAGTGGATATGGAGCCAGAGAGGTACGGGTTTTCTGACATCTGCAGTTGTAGATGAAGCGAACAAAAGGGCTGAGTGGAGAGAAAGTGACACATTCTCCATTAGCCACAACAAAGCTATTATGTAACTGTCAATCAAAACAAGCCGACGTGATCCCGCAGGTATAAGAAGGTCCAAGACAACAAGCGCACTGTATTTGCTATGACTTAGGCGACTTTATGCTCTATGTTACATCATTTATAATGAAGAACCAATTCCCATAATTTACAGTCGTGACAGGGCAGTAATAAGGATAACGTTGTGTGATCTATGGGGGATTGGATACTGTAAATCTGGCTGTGGGAGATCAGCGTGTAAAACAAAACACAACTCAGGTAAATCAAGGCAATGGCTTTTCATAAATCAATGGAACAAGCTCAGCCAATCGTGTTAAAGGAGGATAGAGGACGACACTGTGTCGGACCAGCTGTTATCAAGGAAACGCATAAAAAACTATTTGGGAAATGATGATTTTGCAGCATTTAAGTTAAAGTCAGCATCTTATTTTAATTAATATCATGAAGGTCCAGTTTCATTACTGTCACATAGACAAAAACATAATGGCAATACTACATTAGTCAACAATTATCAAGAATGAGCTAAACACTAAGTGGATGTGTGGATTTATTAATAAAAAAAGATTAATTTACCGTGTAATTTATATTGCTGTATGGATGTTTGCTAAACAGGTTTTGTTATCATCATCATGTAGGACTCATGAACGCATATTATTTGCTTAAAGCTTCAATCCGTATATTTTGTCTGTCATCATTTATATTTATATTTATTCAATTATTTTATTTATATTTAAAATTGCAAGCTATTTTACATTTGTATCTTTACAAGGCTTACATTTTTCAGTAAAATTTTAACTGACACCTCAACTTATAAATCATTATTTTAAACTTATTATTGTGAATCTGGGTATGATAAAGAGACGACTTTGAGACAGACTTCTTATTTTGAACCAGGAAAAATGTATTAATTTTGAGTTTATGATTAATGGTGTAAATATACCTGCCCGGGATGTTTGAATAATGTCATACAAAACCAGAGATGTGGATCTCTGCACACATTTTCATGTTGAAATTTTGACTGAAAGTTGAATGAAGTCTGCCCACACGTGCCCAAGTTGTGGCGCACTGCCATGCATCAAAACTCAACTTTTCAAAACTCTCTCATTATAATCAACAGTGTGGAAGGGTTTGATGTTTGCACCAACACCATTTCACAAGCTGTAAAAGCATTTGTTATAAAATTAAACAGCTTTATAAACAAGTAAAAAAATTCTCAGATGTAGTTTCAACACTTCCGACATAGACAGCCAACATCATGTGTGTTTTGTGATAAAAGCAGGTGTGATGATTTATTACTGAAGTGCTTGTACTCATTTATCCAATCGCTAAAGGATAACAAGTGCAAATCAATAATACCGTAATGGGAGCTCTAAGGTTTTCTACAGAAAAGATGAGGGACAATTAATACAAAATAACATGTTTCAGAGTGCCCTCGGCTGACAGCTCTACCCTTACTGTGAGCGTTAATTGCCTCTTATAGTCATTACCGGTAAAGGCAGAGATTTGACATTAAAATAGAAAAGCAACTCTCCTGGGACCTTTAACACAACAAAATGAAAATTATGTCTGCGCTCTATGCACTGCAAAACGTCCCTTTTCATCCTCTCAATGGATGGCGTGACATTATTATGTGAACGGCAAGAGGCGACGGGATTTGATGTCGGTAATCATAAGGATTATAGAGGGCTAATGAGCGTGTCAGAGGAACGGCCAACATATTCTCTCTTTTAGTGTCTGCTTCTTATTTGGCACACACGTTTTTTGCAGTAGGCCTTTATCTAAACATGATGTATACCTACTGATAAGGCCGGCATAAATTTCCATGATGTTCCAGGCTAATAAATATTTATGGTTATATATATCCATGGTACGTTTTATTGGAAAACACACAGCTGAGTATTACATGACAAACCTGCATGTAGGACATCTTAAATTCTTTTTAAGTATATCAACCTTAATCAAATCCTGTGGAAAAATAACATTACCTTGAGAAAAGTGCATGGCCAGTCATCCTTTAACTTACATTTTTGAAAAATTGGTCAAATTGCCTTTTCATTATAACTTGGAATAAATTGAATGTTGATGTTTGCTTTGTTCTGTCTTTCTCAGTCTCATTCCTGTCCGGTTTTTCTCTCTCGCTTCCTTACCAGAACACAATGAATAGCATTTCCAGCTAGGTCGACGGTGGGCGCCTGCAAAAGCCTCCAGTCGCGGCCCTTGTTGTAAGTAAGGTACGTCTTCACCTGGTTCTCCACCTTCCTATTAGCGATGAGCATGCCCTCAATCCCTGCTACCTGGTAACAAGGGAAAGAAACACGAACAAACATGAACATCTACATCCCCGGTTCCCACGCTTTCCAGCTGTCACCCAATAAAGACTCTTAATTATGCACGGACACTTGTGCCCACTCGTACGACAGCTAACCGAAGCTGCCTGACATACTCTGGAGAATTTTTGAGGTATTACTCCTCCTGACAAGCATCTAACCCAGTGCCACGCTGCTCATTCTTGGCTCAAAACCAGTCCAAAGTTAGCAATACTGAATCATGACAGTAGTGCCGGCGACCCGTTTTAAATGGCGGCCCGCTAGCGAAGCATGCTCTTAGGCAGGGTCCAGCTCTGTAAGTGGCACTAATAGGGAGTGCATTTGACAGTGTCATAGTGACGGAGCCACATCGGACGGACACGACTAATGAGGTTCCCTCCTCCGCTGGCCAGACCTGTCAATCACAACGGTAATTATTTATTATTCTTTAGCTTCCATTTCTCCATTCCGATGTCTCCCGGAGGATGGATGAACCGGTGCCGGCAGAGTGGTTCATATTCTGAACGCTCGGCAAATCGGGTTTGTAAAAATTGTGTTGATGGTTTATGTGTACAATGAGTTTGTCATCAGAACTAGGTCGAATGTATGTTGTCATTCTGACAGTTTACGAGTTTCTGGAGATGTTTTTGCACATTGCGCATTTTCTCATATTAAACATTTTGAAAAATGTTGGTAACCAAACAACAAAGCCACCACTTACATGTTATTTATGGACACAAAACCACTAAGACATTTCACAAAATATCTTCTTTTGTGTTCCACAAACAACACGAGGGTGAATAAATGATGAAATAATTGTTATTTTTGGGTGAACTATCCTTTTATGAACCTGTTTGGGATAGTGTGAAAGGACGAGGAAAAATAAAAATGTCAACATCTAAATAGAGACCGTGCCAGTAACACCATATACATTACGAAGCAATTCTTCAAAAAAGAAAATGATACAATGCAAAATAACCTCACTTTACACTGATCAATACACAGATAAATATGAAAAATGTCCAGTCTTAAACCCTGTCTATCCAATGGCTCCATCTGGAGCTTTGAAAAAAACCCATAACAGTTTTCAATAAGCATTAATGAAGACTGCTGTAATGTATTAGAGATATGGACGGACTGCTGATTCAGTATTGGCAGGGTAAACGTCTTGGCACAGCCGCGGAGAGACGCATCATAACCCGTGCATTAATGAAACCATCCTCTCTTGCGCTCGCTAATGGAGACTATATTTAGCTCCCTGGACACGGGAAGCGAATATTTCATTTCCCAACTTTTTTTATGTGCTTGGTGGAGGGATGCTAATTTTAAAGTGATATGATACAGTATCTGCAGAGCACAGCTATATTCTGATGCTAATGTTTTACTGCTATGAAGCGGGAATGGGTTTCCTCGTAGAAGTCAATAGACAGGCCAATTTATGTGGAAAACAAATAGACAGTATAAAGCCTTCTGCTGTTTAAATTTGGTCTTGTAGTACTAAAACAGGTGGATCGAAATTAAAATACACCTGTCGATACTGGTGTTTTATTGATTTGACATGTAAATAAATGATGGCAGAACATTCATCTTTGCTAAAGTAACCCTCCTATATTATTTCTAAAATCTATGAACAGAAAAACATACACAGTATTATGTACATATATTATGGAAATAATGTACACCAGCTACACCACTCATTAATTTGAAGACCACCAAACCCGAGCAGTTCCTCCTGAATTAGTAACCGTTCCCCTCAAGCCCGCCCTCCACCACATTTAACTACGACTCAATTCATCGCCCTGTCTTCTGTGCTAGCTTTCATTTACGCTTGCTAATTCCCCAAAGGCTTAAAATAATGTAGGCTATGCTTGAGTACCAAGGCGAGAAGTGAAGTCTGACATGAATTTTAATGCGGCCCGAGGAACAACTAGCGTCTCCTGAAGAATATAGTTAGCGTGTTAACAAGTTAGCAATGAAGTTATGCCTGGTAAAGGTCGATCATGCTGTTGCCCCCGAGGCTTCGGCTGGTCCTGACGTTTTCCAACGCCAAAGTGAAGTACGCCCCCCGCGCGTCGGATATGTACAGGTTGTACGTGTCGTTCTGGTTCCACTCCTGCACGGCGGTGAAGACCTGACCCTGATCCGTACTTACGATGTGCATGTCCTATATAAAAGCCAGAGGAAAAAGGAAGAAGAGACAGGGAAGTCATTAGCGAGGACCCCTGCTAGCTTTCGGTGGGCAGCAGCTACAGGATTACATGTTCGCGCAGGGCTCGGTGATACATGAGTTGTAATGTATACCCAGCTGACCGAAGGAAGCCAAAAGAAAAGAAGATTTAGCCCTTTGATTCTTCAGCTCCAAAATAGAAATGAGAAACGTGCATAATGCTTACTAAAAGGTGCACTCTTTACGTTTTCCTCATTAAAATGTTTTATACATAAACAAATAAATAGCATGACAAACAAATACCCTCCCATAAGAGAGAATCACAGTGGAAACCGTGTTGAGATTATCTTTAAAACGATGAACATTATAAAGCATCAGGACAAAACGTAATTATTTTGTGTTGATTTTCAAGATGACTAATTTTATTAGCATCTTACCTTGGGCAATGAGTACTTAGGAATTTTAATGCGTATGAAAGGATCCCTTTGATAGGACACATAATAACTCGCCCTGCCTGTGGTCGTCACCTGCATGAAGAAATGGAAAAAACACATATCTTACATACCAAACAACGCAAATCAACACAACTAGAAAATTCACACTGAACATTACTGATTCAGATTTTAGTACTTTATAGTAAAGCGATATGACTATAAACTTCCATCATGGTATGAGTAATAATTTTAGTTGATTAATAATTTTAGTTGGAAATGTAAGGAATGAATCAAAAACGAATCACAAGTATAATCACAAAAGTATAAAACATTGTTTTTTCAGCTTTGCACTTTTTTTTAGTACTTTTTAAGTAAAGTAATGGATATTATGACCATAATCTTACATTATGGTATGAGTGATTATATTTATTCATATAATAATTAATAGATTCACACAATATTTTTAATATATATTTATGTAATATTTTTGTTGAAAATTTAAGGAAAGAATGGTTTATATATTAAACAGCTGGAAATGACTATTTTTGGATAATGCACTAGATTTACACATTAATAAACCCCCAAATAAAAATTCTGTCATCTTTTGTGCACCCTGGTGTCTCGAAAGAACCTTTGAAATAAATCATCTACCTCTGTGTTACCGAAAAGAAAAAAGTCATACAGGTTTGCTAACAGCATGAGGTGCTATCCCACTTCTGTGTATATTTCGGATTTAAAGACAAACTCTACTTTTAATCTACTGCCTCTTCTGGGCCATCAAACCAAGCTATAAACGCAAAGTGCTGATTTAGTATCCAAATGCACAGGTTACTCCTGTTAAAAGACTCTCTCGACCATGATTCTGAGGATACTGCTTGGTCTTAGTTTGTCGATGGCCTTTGCAATTCAGGAGTGGGGAGTGTAAATATCTCGCAGGACGATCAATATTCTCATTATTCTCTGTCAGGAGAAATCTTTAATTCTCGTGTGCGGCGCGCCTGCTTCGCGGGGGATTGTTGCCGCTAATGACAGCGTGTGCAGCAAATGCACACCGGTGGTTAGCATACGCAGCAGGAACTGTCAAAGTCCTGTCATATCTGCAGCTGCACAAGCTGGACGGAAAATAAATTCGTCCGAAACACAAAAGGTATTCATTTCGGCGAAGTAGCAGACGCGTTTAATTCGTCCAACTTCTTATCATAATTTTAATTAGAAGGCACGTACACACCCAACAGGCTTCTGATGTGAACATGAGAATAAAATGAGTCAGTGATTATATGACAGAAACAATTATGGTTCTTAGCAGGTAAAGTTGCACCATACAGGAGGAGGGAGAACAGAGAGAGAGAGAGAGAGAGAGAGAGAGAGAGAGAGAGAGAGAGAGAGAGAGAGAGAGAGAGAGAGAGAGAGAGAGAAGAGAGAGAGAGAGAGAGAGAGAGAGAGAGAGAGAGAGAGAGAGAGAGAGAGAGAGAGAGAGAGAGAGAGAGAGAGAGAGAGAAAGAGAGAGAATGGTCTGATGAAATTTCTAAACAAACAGCATTTTCAAAGAGTCTTCAAAAATGGCTCTGCATGCAACAGAAGGATGGTGCAGGAGAGATCGATGGCTTCCAGGAGCAGCTGAACTTCGAAAGAAATTGGGATGATCGATTTTTCTGTTTCACATTCTTTGGACTGCGATGCAACATCACAAAACATCGGGATTTAGTATTATAGGCATTATCTGAGAGACTTGTTATCTGCTCTGCTGAGAGACTTCCAAGAGAGTTGTGGGTAAATGTTTTGAAACTTCTCAACAATTTGTGGAACTTTTCGGTCAGTAATACTTAAATTAGCCACAAAAAAATCTATGTATCAATATATAATTCTCAAATGTTTCTGTAAGGAACTTGGGTATTACATTGCTTGTGACTATAGATCAGGTATACAATACGTCCTCATTAGTACTGTGCTGAAGGCAATAAATTTTATGCAGACAAAACAACAATTGGGAATTTAGACCATTACCATTTCACTTGAGCATAAAACAACATAAAAGTGCCACTGGAATAAATAACACAAAAATCTGAAGGTGTATATTTCAATGTTTGAAATGAATTTGTAGACAAAAATATATTAATTTCTTTAATTAGAAAACTAAAATTGTATTTTTAAATAATATTTTTTCAAATGGATTCCTTGGACCAAATAATGAATAAAAAGCAGTCGATAAGAGTCCAGCATAGAAAGAAATGTCTTCAGTGTTGTTTGAAAATCTTCACAGGTTGAGACCTCAAGAAACTGGATGATAAAATGTCAAGAGGATGATTTTACAAATTCTAGACAAAGTGTGACTACTTTTATTTTGGATGCTTTTAGTATTTTATAATTTTATGAGTTTACTACTATTCTAAAATGTGGAAAAAATCTAAACAACAGTGAGTAAGTGTTTCCAAACTTTTAACTGCTACAACATCATAAAGATTTATACACAACTTCAATATCTTATCAACACAAGTTCTACTGCAAATCATGAATCAGTAGCCACACGACAAAAGACAACCTGATCTATCTTTTAACCGTCATGGAGAAGGTCCCTCTACAAACAAGCAACAAAACACCTCCAACAATTTAATCACTGTCAACGTAACGTCTCTTTAGGGTATATTTGGATCCCACTTATTACTCAGTCACCGAATGAAATAAATATCTTTGGTCTTTTAATCTCCAACAGGGTGCATGATTTCAGGCAAGTCTAATAAATCAAACCCTGTTTATTTCAGCGTTTCAAAAACAACATCTTTGCGAAACAGCAAAGCTTTTGAAGCGAGGCACCGAAGCGATTTCAAAGAAAAAACGCATTCCACAATTAAGGTATTAAAACAGTTTACCGCAGTAATAGCAAGTTGTTAGTTGCAGAATTTCATTCACTCCTCAAAGTTGGTGTGACTTATGCAAAAAGACAAGTACATCACTATTCTGCAAGTGCAGTAGGACCAAGGGAAATAAAAGATACAGTAGTTTTCAGATCCCTACAGGGCTTTTCTTCTGGGAAAACCTTATCAAAAATAATACCGGTAATGCAGAGTGCTATGCTCTTCTTGTCTGACACACTGTTTGACTTTCATTAATTGCAAATGCATTTACAGGCCTATAATCCAAAAATAATTAAAAGGAGCCATTTGCTTGTGTCTCTTCTGAAGTTTCCAAAGGCTATAACAATAGCTTTAATGCGTGTTGTGTAACCATCACTGGTTACCTGTCCAAAACGCTTTGGCTATTGCATTTGGATACTGTTTCCCTTTGGCAACTTTTACAAGAGAAAATGGACAAAGCAGTCAGAAATTCGTACATTTGAGAGGCTAGAACAACATAATGCATTTTAATCCACTTTAAACGAGGTGGGTGTATGAGGCTGCTGGATCTGTATGAGAAATAAACAAGGAGAAGCAGCCTGTCATAAGCTATATCTCAGTACCCTGATGAAATGAAACCATCACAGAAATTGTAATAGATTTATTGTCTATAAAGGGAATTGTATTGGTTCTTTAACGGTCTTGGTGGATTTCTACTGGTAATGCGGTTTTATTGGCGCAATGGTTTTTTGGAGGATGGGAACCAATAAAAACATTTAAAAGGCCCAAAACAAACTGCATAAAGACATTTTGTAATGGTTTTGATGGTTAATGGTTTGTAATGGTATTTGTAATGAAAACCTTTGGAATATGTATTGGGGCATTTCCAGCATTATGAACTTGACATTTTCAGTCAAAACGCCAAAGATTCTCACTACAGAAAATCATGCTTTAAAAATAAAAATAAATGCTTTAAAAACTTTCAGAGAGACCTCACATGAGCATTTAAATGACCAAATATTGACATCTGAGCTATCAGTATGATAAAAACATTTTTTTTCATGGTAAGGTTGACATTTGCCAGGAATTGTTTTCTCTGCAGGGAATCAAAATGTTTTGAGTCCACTTAAGTTCACTTTATACAGAAATTAAATGTAAACCTAAAACCTGATGAATCTTCACTGGAGTAAGAAGTGTGACAACTAGCCCCGGTCTTCTTTCCGCATTCAAAAACACAACATACATAGTCATTTATGACATTAATGAGGGGAAAGTAATTATTATACCTACTCGCTCATTCACACAAGCACCACAAGAGTGTTTTCACAGTTTCTGCACTGATTGTAAGGGAAAATATGCATAAAATCCCAGAACGGCACAAAGCGTTAAATGAAGCAGAATGTTGCACACTTCACGTTAAGCTCTTATTGGCAGCATTATTCAATTACCTTAAATACTTTATAAACAAACATGCGCTAAACAGGAAAGGTGAAACTTTGTTAAAGACAAACTGCTGTTTGACTCCTTCATTAACATGTGTTCATTTCTACAGCCCTACATGTAAAATACAAGCCATGGCAAAGTGAGATCTGCCCCATACCTGCACGAACATGTATTCATCTTGAACCACCAGTGAGTTGGTCTCGATATAGCCGGGAAATGGATACGTCCTGCTGGATTCGGAGCAGGCGTGAGCTCTGCATGTCACATACTGACAATCTGTTGTAAGGAGAGATATGAGAGGAGCTGTTAATTAGATTCTGGTGGGGCATTCGGTCCAACAGCCCCTGTCTGGAAATCTCAGGATGCCTCAGCAACAGACAGCTTTAGGTGATAGAAGATCTGTAATAATGTGTCTGACGTTCACCAATGAGAAAGAGAGTGTTAGAGAGACAGACAGGTAGAAGGTTCTGGAAAGAAGGGTGGGTCCTGTTGTAATCAGGTGATGTATTTATTGTTTTGGTAATCCAGTCTAACAGCTTGGAAGTATGATATTATCCTCAGCATCATCTAATTCACTGGCTCTTACTGGCTCTCTAGCCCAACAAGAGCTCTAAGCCCCGCCCCTTTTTAAGAGGAAAGAAAGAATGAAAAAAAAAGAAATAAATAAACAAAGACATATAAAAATATAGAAAGACAAAGAAAAACATTGGCTCTTACTGTATGGTTAGGTTAGGGTTAGGGTTAGAGAAAGAAAGAAAGAAACAAAGAAAAACACTGGCTTTTACTGTATCACTATCACTATCTATTAGAAAGAAAGAATGAAAGAAAGAAAAACACTGGCTTTTACTGTATCACTATCACTATCTATTAGAAAGAAAGAATGAAAGAAAGAAAAACACTGGCTTTTACTGTATCACTATCACTATCTATTAGAAAGAAAGAATGAAAGAAAGAAAAACACTGGCTTTTACTGTATCACTATCACTATCTATTAGAAAGAAAGAATGAAAGAAAGAAAGTAAAAAGAGAATAAAAAACACTGGCTCTTACTGTATCTCTATACCAACAAGAGCTCTAATCCCCACCCCTTTTAGGAGAAAATAAATAAATAAATAATACAGAAAGAAAGAAAGAAACTCACGGCCTTCAGGAGTATGAGCCTCCATGTGCACTAGATCCAACTCCTTGTCCAGACCGGTTACTGACCTGCAATCGAGACAGAAAGAGGCTTTATCACAGGAAGAAAACGTTAATGCTCCTTTATGGACGTCTGCAGCTCCCTTTCATCCAGAAAAGTAAAATGAGAGTTGCAGGGTGCCACTTCTCTGAATACCAAAAGATGGGATACAATGAAATGAAAGTACAGTGTACGCTAGCCGTGAAAGGCTTGTATAAAACCCTATATTTGTAGCTGTGCATTTGGGCATAGTTGTGGGATGGGGCTGTTAGTACAACATGAGACTATTGGAAATGTGTTACATTTACATTTAGGCATTTAGCTGACGCTTTTATCCAAAGCGACTTACAAATATTGGGAGACAAATGAAACAACCCTACCATTTACTTTACTAACAGTGGTTTTTATAACTCAAGTAAACCATACCACATACTCTCTCTGTGCCTCTCGAATACATTTTGAACAAACGTGTTAAAAGCTCTGCTTCCTCACCAGGAGTTTAAACGTCCTTCTGCGGCCAGTGCCGAGTAACATCAGCGGGGCATTAGTGGAGTTACTACATTATTTATGATCGTCTTAAGACTTTTGCAAGGAAATTTCTTTCACAGCTGATGTGCAGTAAACATTTAAAGTATGTGGATGAGAACATGAGGTGCAAGCTGAAGTCTCACAAACTAAAGATCCCAGCTGGGACAAGTATTATTGGGACTAAAAATATCTGAAAAATATGCTTTAAACAATTTAACTTGTTTATTTTTACAATGGCAAAACATGATACTGTACCAGGAGCTGAAGTTAATCATTTCTTAGTTAGAGAATAAGAATTATCTTTTATGCACAGAACTTATTAAAATCTGAAAGCCACAACTTTTTGCGGTTAAAAATAAACAAAAAGTTAGTTATAAATTTTGTTGCTACAATTCGCGACAGTAAGCTTATAATAATGATTTATACTGAAAGTTAAGCTGTCGGGGTACAATTTTGCAAAAAATATCACTTTGATTTAAAGATAGTATGCAAAGTAAACAGAAATTTTATGTTTTAAACAGAGATCCCAATATAGCAGCTTGTAACTTTAAACAGAATATAATGTTTTAGACGTGAGACAAATCAATTAATGTCACAAAGCATTTCTAACAATCAATAATACTAATTTGTGAACTGTTTTCCATCCAAACAATATGTCACTTGCTGATGATGTCATTAATTTACATTACAACAGACTAACAAGACTGAAAGTGATATTGACCTACAGTACAGTATATTAAAATATGTAGATTTTACAGCCCAGATTACTATAAAAAAGTTAAAACTGTAATAAAATCTAAGATTTTTGATGGCAACACTGTGATATCTTGACAATTCAGATCACAGCTGGAAGAGGAGACACATGTGGGAATCTTAAACTCAGTTTCTCAGAAAAAGGAATTAGAGAAACGCAACCAAAAATCCACTTAATCTCAATGACGCCCTGCTGGAGAAAAAGCTACATTATTATGAGGTTCTCGTATTTTTTTATATCTTCCCCATCCACATTTATTCCCTCGCTTTCATCATCCCCATCCTGAATGGAGAGGTGTTGTGACATAAAGATCTCAGGGTTCATAATGGGGAGCAGATTTCATGTCACGTAAGAATGCACAATTTTCTGATCACAAGACAAGAGCGAAACGGCTACGTTTTTCAAGCGTAACCGTCTTCTCGATCGCTCAGGTTCCGTCCATGTATTTAGAACTCGTCAAAGTCAACCAGCACTTTCACAAATTCAACTTGTTCGGCCAGAAAATTGTAAGCCGGTGACACCGTCTGAAACATGGAGATGAGATGGAATTGTGACTATATCACCTACCAGTAAAAACGGTTCGGAGTCACTCGTTCATGAACAAGTTGCCACTTTCGACCAAAGTCAAACGAGCTGTACAGCTGAAAGAAGAGGACAAAGAGAAAGAAAAAACAGGCGTTAAGATATGCAATCACTCGCTCTGTTAACGTGAAACTGTGCAACCATGTGAATCAGTTTCTTCTCGTCTCAGTTACGAGCCTTTTCTCTGAATTAAACTGATTCGCTATTGTGATTTAGATTCTATTATATAGTTGATTCATTGCGTGTGGTGCTTTTCAAAGGCTCATTCTTGAGCAATAAACCATAGTGCTTAAATCACTTGTCATGGGTTAAGACGATCGTCGCCATTAAAATGGTCATTATTGGTTGGGCTTTTCTAGGTAATTGAACGCATGGTGTGAAAGTGAACCTCGTGGGTCTTTATCTATGAGAAATACATATTTCAATAATGTCTACATTGAAAAAGCAAATACGCTGGACAAAAGAGTCAAACAATACAGTTCAGTCGATACAGAAACAGTTCTTTGTGCTATGAAAATCTTTGCTGCTCACAAACCTGACACCCAAATAAAATGATTTTTCGTTAAAAAGTTTTTGATGTCTGACAGAACACATGAACACATCATCTCCAACATTACACTTCAAGACATCCCGCCAGGTAACAGAAAGGTATGGAAAATGTTTTATAGATACCATTACTTCTAAGCGCAAGAAGATGACAAATGTAAAATGTGAAAATATTAATCAAACCTTGAGCTGTTCCTGGCTTTGTAAAGCATCTACAACTCGACAGAAGAAACTTTTGCTTCTAAATGTATTTTTAAACAAGGTCCCCGATCGTTTCGGTGTGACCTTCACAGTTCGTGCACACATTTTAGAATATTTGTGGACTGTCTCGATGTCTCAGTGTAATGCAGTGTACTGAGACTGTTATTGAAAAAGTAGGAAGTTAAAAACTGCATTGAACTCTGCAAGAATTGAAAATGGAAGGCTATACATAAAGGAACACAGCCAAAATTGTTATGAATTGAATTGCTGTTGCAGGCACACAGATACAAACATACAAATCATTTGTGGTTGGGCGGTTACCTGAAGCTGGCAGTACGTGAGCACACATTAAAACGTGTCTAAATGAAATTATTTGGACTTGAAGCTGCGAGGAGAATTCTCAGGGGAGTCCTAATGGATGAGATGAGTCCACACGAGTCTCGGGGGAATTTATTTGCTGGTTAAAGCCAGGAATTCTGTCTCACTATGTGTTGTAGATATGACTTAATATGAGAAGAGAATATGAGACCAGATCTTAGCCTCAATCTTCACTGCGGCTTTCTAGAACCATTAGGATGTTTTTCTGTATGCTGACGCAAACTGTGTATGCTGTAATTTTCTGTGCATTACACAAGACAAAAGCGTGATCATTCTTTCAACTGTAAGCGCTTTTGACCCTGCAAAACACACTAGCTCTTATTTGTCCAACAATGAGTAAACATGAAACACAAGACAATTGTATAATTAAAATGTCTGAAATGTCATTAACATGTTTAGCATATTACATGTTTTGTAATTATTTAGCATACTGCTAAAACAATTTTGTACATTTTGTACTGTCTATATTGTACATTATACTGTCTATATTGCACATTTTGTACTGTCCATACTGTACATTGTATTGTACATTTTGTATTGTCTATATTGCACATTTTGTATTGTCTATATTGTACAGTTGTATTGTCTATATTGTACAGTTGTATTGTCTATATTGCACATTTTGTATTGTCTATATTGTACAGTTGTATTGTCTATATTGTACAGTTGTATTGTCTATATTGTACAGTTGTATTGTCTATATTGCACATTTTGTATTGTCTATATTGCACAGTTGTAATGTCTATATTGTATATTGTATAGCATAGCTTTATTCTTTTTTATCATCTGTGTCTCGCTGTTTTTCTGTAAGACTCTGGAGCTTCTGTCCATGTGTAAACATTTCTGGCAATAAAGTTCTTTCTGATTCTGAAAAACTATTTAGAAATAAAATATAGTAGCCGACCTTTGTATAATTTTCATTTCATAGCAAGTAATTTATTTATCATAAATACTCTACAATTGAATAAATCACACTTTCTGTATACTTTGACAAAATTACAGTTTAAGTGGCTTAATGACACAAAATAAACATATTCTCTGACCCACTCAGCTACATAACAAGAGGTACCTAATAGGTACAATTTATAAAAACATGATGAAAAATAGTTAACGGTAACAAAAATAAAAAAGGTAAAATATATTAGTTTGACAAAAATAAGCCTTGGGACATAAAAGCACTAGGTTTAACTTGATGTTTACAGTATGACTGATGCAGTTATTTAAACCTTCATATGAAACATAAAAGCATAACACTGAAGAGTGCATTCTACAGTACGTCTTGACAAGTCAATGAATGTAACAAAAAAAGAACAGAACAAAGAGGTTTAGCTTCAAACGTTGTGTACAGACAAGAGCTCATTCAGTAACTCTTGCGATGCTTTTGATTGGTTGACTGCCTCCTGATTGATCAAGCCAATTTTAAATGAAACCCAGACAAAAATTTGTGTTTGAAAGGTTCAAACACAATAAAACAGCAAAACTACAAGGATGTGTGGAGTTACATCACGTTATTTAGATGTACTCTGATATCACTAAAGTAAATCTTCACCTCAGTATATCTGCCACAGTGAATGTGAACACACATGGAATATGGATTTACAAAAAATAAACTAAAATCTATATAAAGTTCTATGTTTACAAAGACTTATAGGCAATATTATAAAAGTTAAACTTGAAGCTAAGTCAGCCTTTAATCACCTTTAATTAACACTTTGTACTTTGTGACTGCTGCTTTTCATTTCCAAGCACCATCAGATCCTCCCATTTGAGATCCTCGCCCAATCACTGCAGAGAAGCATCGATTAAATATATTGATCGAAAGCCCGATGTCCAATAAACAATCAGTGTGTTTCCAACACAAACAGCTTTCACGCTGCTCTCAAAGACTAACGGAGAAGCTCAGCATCTGTGCGGGACTCAAAATGATGTGTTTAGAGCTTATTACATCGATCATTGCTTTATTAAAACTAATGGTGCAGGTATGTGCCATAGACGCCCATTCAACTACAGCTTTAATGGGTTTCCAGAGGCGTCCATTGACTTCTAGTCATGTAGATTAAGTAATATGAATGAACATCATAACAATCATGTGTAAATCTATCTATCTATCTATCTATCTATCTATCTATCTATCTATCTATCTATCTATCTATCTATCTATCTATCTATCCTTGAAAATATAACCTTGATATCTTTAATATTGTCTGAGTAAGGTCATTGGTAAGGTCAAGATTGAAATCATAGTGAAATTAATAGGTGAAATCAAATTGTAATGCTCATTATCTCAAAATTTGACTTTTTGATAGATATAACTTTGTTTTTTAGTAAGTAATTAAGTAAGTAATTTATTTATCATAAATACTCTACAGTGTAAAAAATACACTTTCTGTATACTTTGACAAAAGTACTGTTTAAGGAGCTTAAACACACAATAAACATATTCTCTGACCTCTTCTCTGACTACAAAATAAGTACCTGAAAGTTATAATATATAGATATGACACATTTTCACCTATAATTTTCTCTCTCCAAAAAGAAGGCCATGTGTATATGAAACGTGTGCATACAGTAGAAACAAATTAGATCTAAGAACAAGTTGTGTGTCAATAAAAGACCAACTTACTGTATATAAGTACTAGTCTACATGTGGAGAAAGAAGAGCAGATCTATTACGAGTGCTTGCTTCCTTCTCACATTGTATGACGTATTAATCACAGTCATATTTTCTTCTACATAACATCGACAGAACCATAAGGCTAGACATTTTCCTTACACAAGTAATGACAGGCGAACGGTAGTATTAGCCCTGCACGTCGCTAAACACATGGCCTAATTTCCACCGCTCTAATTGTGTTTCTGCATGCCCAGCCGCACAATTAATGGCAAAGCCCGGTGCGTTCCTATTACAGTGATTGATGCGTGCGTTGATCCGCCCCCTGCTGGGAATAGCATGTTATTATTCTAGTCCTACAACGGGAAGTCACTGACCCAGTCCAGGTCTGGCCTATTTCAAGATTCTTTACCATTATTGATGGCTAACCGAGATGAACTAAAAACAGGCGACAGCGTGAAGAAATGGATGCCTCTGTGAAAATTAAAGGTAGGTTAACCGAACTTTGTAGAGCTTTCATAATTAAAGTGACATCAAATTAAAGTGAAGGTGGAAACTAACAATTTTGAGATTATGGCTCTGGTAAATTAGTCACACTTGACGTGCGCAAAGACAACTCTGATGTATTTCTCATTGGGGAAATATCAGAGTTAATTAAGCCCGAGGTTTAGTAGCTTGTCAATTTTTCCGACCTTTCAAAACAAGTTTGTTTAAAGGTGAACCATGTTTTTTCAAAGCTGAAAAAAGGCTCTCTTATCCTGAGAAAAATAGATTTTTTAAAAAGCTATTTCGCTTCTTTTTTTACATTTTTTTTTTACATACATTTTTCAATCTTTTTTATTTTACGTATTTTTTTTTTTAAATAACTACTATCTGGATGATTTTTTACTACAATTTTCTACATTTTTGATATTTTAAAAAATTATTTTTTTACTAATTTTTTTTTTTCACATTTTAGGTATTTTTAAAATATAACATTTTTGTTTATGTTTATTGTTATGAAAATTGTTAAAAAAACTTTTTCAAAATTTTTTGGCTTCAATCTTAAATGAAATCTTAAATGACTTTAGGCATTTCACATCTGTCCAAACACACAGGATGGGCATGGCTCAGACACCCCTTGCTGCCCACCGGACCACCGGTTCCCTCATAAGCATAGACGTTGACATATTGTGCCGCTGGGTGAGCTCAACCTGCGCTCATTCATCAGCCCAATGACATGCTCAATTTTAAAAGCTCCGAGCTGTCACAAAGTCGGCTTCATAGCTTCCCACTTACATCAATAAATCAGTAGCTGCAGCAGCGACCCGCTGCTGACAGCCAGCGACTGCCAACAGGACGACTCCTGGGCCTTCTAATAGGAGGTGAGGGACACGGGGAGAGAAGAGCTGATTTTAATAATGTACTTATAATGAAAAAGAAAATCTATAGCACGTATTTGCATAACGCCCTGAACACTTGGATCGTTTCCATTAAATCGTGATGGAGAGAGGATGGAGAAGATCCTTGAAAAAAGACAAGGGGAACTTTTAAAAATAAAGTTTATCGCCCTGATTTCTTTATTCAGCTTCTATGTCCAGCTTGCGTCTGGACTCTGTTTTGTACTGCATGTGTTGATCTGATCTTTTGTTACTGTATATTGAAGTGTTGGTGAATGCAAAGATTATTATGTCCCAATAAAAAAAGGGCAGATGTTTCATTGGCCATCTGCAAAAAGAAATGTAAACAGATTAGAGCAGTAAGTGAATATTATGATGCCAGGACTAAATTTCAGCACTAACAACTTAATCACCAAATGTGATGTACAGAAGATATCAGCTGAATTGTTTAAATGATCAGTCGAGCCCAAAATGTTCATGCTAGCCAGGCAGATGGCAGAATTAGCCTCATTTATGATTCAAATGAGCAGCAGGAGGACACATTTATGGCTCAGGTGTGATTTTCAACTATTTGATTAAATCTGATACAATAAGTAGATGACAAAATTAAACGAGATGTGGGCAATTTTAGAAATAATTTGAAAGTGTCACTTTCCGCACAGTAATCAGGTCTGTTTATCTATGGACAATCATTTAATTTAGAGAGCAAGTAGTTGCAATGTAACATCAGTGTATCCAGATGTATACAGTAAATTTGATTACATAAACAGGTTAGGCCAAACTAAAATTTTATTTAGTCATTAAACAAATGCTGTTGTATTGTTTAAGCAGTAGTTTTTCCAATATGAACATTTCTAAACATCCATGTGTTTCTTTCCATGGAACACTAAAGGAGATGAAACTTTAATGCATCTTACTTCTATACCAAACAGTAAACATAAGCACTATTCAAAACATTAAAGTAAACCATGTGTTATATTCCACATATTCTGAAGTCACACAATAGCATTGTGAGAGGAACATGTTAATATTTTGGTCGGTATTATTGGAAAAATCTTCCTTTCCATTGCAGCTCTTAAATCTTCTGTAAAACAGAAGCAGGGTTACCAGATCTGTGCTTAAAATCAGCCCATTGGCCAGTAAAAACTAGCCAGACAACACTACCCACAACTCATTTGCTCATACCAAAAATACATATTTCATAACAATTATTTACTAGCAACAATCCTCGAGATTGACCTAAAATCTGTTACCAAGGAAACAACCACACACGGGTTTCCTACCAGCTCTTACATACAGTATGTGCTCTGTCTCAAAATCTTGGATATTTTCATCACTTGTAGAGTCTTAGTTTAAAAAAATTCAATAAAAGCATTTCAGTCAAATATAATTTATGCAATATGTCAAACCTGCAGCTACAGAATCAACCCGCAGCAACAGTTTAAAAGCATGAAAACCGCAGACTTGGCAACACTGCACAGAGGACACAAGTAAATATTGACTACATTTTTTATTTTTTTAAGGTAAATATTCCTCATAAATGGTTTTTGGGCCTATATTTTTGTAATCTATTAAAAATGATTAGAAAGTTGAATCAACATTTAAATATTTTTAATTCCCATCAGAGAGTACTCAACTTTCACAATACACTAATGCACTCCCCTGCAGAGAAGGAGGAGGAATAAAGAGTGTGCACGTTATGAAATTATGGAAATGAGCAACCAAGCGTTATTGTTCCTGTGTCTGACCATTATCATAATTCACTTTTATGCCAGCTAATTGAGTTAGCTATAAATTCCTGATGCACTTACGAACAACACTCTAAATCATCCAGTGTCCTGCGGAGAGCTCACGATGGCGACAGCTGCACCGATCCTTCCTTTCCCCGGTGAGTTAAGAACATGTTACCTCACGGTGACGTGCGCTGAGAAAGCTAATACGCTGAAAAATGCAAATCACAAATTAAGGTTGTTTGGGGTTGTGGTTATCTTCAACGGCCAGGCCCCCAAAATTACACCTCTCTAAACCATCGCTCTCATACCCGTTTGCCAAATTAATTTGCCTCTCGAGTGTTTAGAAGTATGAACTGGTGTATTCATTAGCTCATATTAGTAAATGTTCATTTTAGTGTGCATAAGTGTTCATCCCATGGAATACACATAAAAATAATAATATAATTGTGTAATTAGTCTAATATCTAATTATATTCCTCTTTTACTAGTCTAATTTCTACTAATCTAAGTTTTTCTACTATTTTGTCAATCAAAGTAAACTTTAATGGTGATTTTAAAAGTTAAAATTTATTAAGATACATAAATTAATAACTAATGCAAGAAATACAAAACTTGCTTCAGATACTTTAATGGAAAAAAAATCAATAAGCATTTAGCTAGCGTGCACAATGTAATGTACTGTACTGTATGCATTATTATGCAAAACTATAAGCAGATGCATGAAGTTTTTGGCTTTGCTTTGACCGTCACATCAAACCCGGATGAGAGGAGAGCCAGGTAAGATCAGAGAGCATCTGTACATCGCTGTAGGGCAACAGTTTATGGGGTGGAACTGTTGGCCAAATGAGGCAGTCCGATCATAAGAAGTAATGAATTAATGTGGTTATTAAAAGCTTGATCAAAGGAACAGTCTTCCAGAACCATGCCTGACACAAAATGGTGCTTAGAAAACACTTAAACTAACCACAGGCAAACATGTAAATATTACACGCAAGAAAGAGCAAATGCTCTTCATTAAAATCTGCAATAAGCTGTTCATTAGTGCATTAACTATTTAAAACCAAAGCAAAAAACAGACAAATAAATTATTCCATAAGCAAAACCGATGGTATACCAAGCAACATTCGTTCGGCCAGTCATGTGAAATTAACATAGCTTACTGAAAAATACAGTAATTATTGAAAGAGAAAATATTTTCCTTGATAATCTGTTGTGCACAATAAAATGCATCTATCGTTATTATGTAAAGGACATACAAAAGCGTTATCATAAATATTCTGAAAGTCTCAACAGGCCCTTTGGTTTGTGTTTCCACATTAAAGGAAGTTCAGAAAGCCCAGGAGCTCGAGTCACGAGTCATTCGAGCGAGGCAGAGAGAGGGAGGTTAGACACAGAGAGATGACAGGCTAGAATCCGGCTAAAGATACGTGCCATCTGGATGAGCAGTGAGCTGAGAAATTCAGCTTCAACAGCACTGGAACAACCAACTTGAGAGCAAAGAGAGGTAAAGGTGCACGCAAACACACTCTAGGGTCCCGCGGGGACGAGCACAGGCTGAAAGCGGCAGGAAGGAAAAGGCACATATGCACAAAAAACAGTCTCCGTCCAGTCAGAAATCATCAAAGATCGAACAGGGAAAAGATTGCTTGATTATTATGGCAAGATTTAATTACAAAAAGGAAAACTATAGAAAATACACTTTCTGTACTGGCGTATAACAATAAGAGGGAATATGGCTGAGAAAAGAACATTAACTCAAGCGAAACCAGTCTAAAGTCTAAAAATCTAATTTTCAGATAAGTTTTATTTTCACCTATTCATTTTATTATGATTTCAATCTTTGACATGTCATTACTCAGTCAATATTAAAGATATCAAGGTTATATTTTAAGAGAATGTTCTTTACATTATTTGGGATGATTTTATGTAGAAAACATTAAATCACAAAAAATGACTTTCATCACATTTTCACATATTATGTTCAAACAAAGATCTCAGACTACAGCGGAAATCTAAAATCTTTTTATGTACACTATATGAATTAATTATTTTAATTATGTTAATTTATTTTTCATTTACTTTTACTAAAAAAAATGAAAACATGAATGATATTATGTTATGATACAAAATGAATAATGAATATGTGAGATTTCACACTTTTTCTAGGTCTTGACTCACATATGTAAATGTGACACTGCAGTTAACCCCTTTTGTTTTGTAGGTTAGTAGTTTTGCTTCCATTGAAGCACAGAAGATGCTCTTTGAAACGTCTCCAACATCACGCTGGGATAACATTTTTGCACAAATTTGTGAAGTCTACGCCAGCTGGAGTCATTTATACAAAAGGGGGCATGCAATATGTTAAGAAAAACATTATTTTTGGTTGTATTTTGTTATGCCGGTAATAAAAATTGTGATATTAATGGCAAATTAATTATTGTACAATATGTTGTGACTGGACACACACAACAGGTAAAGGCAAGCATCTCCTATTTTATCCAAGATAACCGTCTAAAAGTGCACATTTAAAGCTCCACACCAGATCTTCCTTACAAATTCATTCTGCATTCCTCAAGTAATGATGAATAAAAGGTGTCATTCTAGGCTTAAATTACATAATCCCATACGCTCGCTATTAAGAGCTACAAATCCATCCACTTGAGTTAGACATGGTGGGTATTATAGGCGGTAATCTCTCGCAGACCCTCGAACAGACGAGTTATCCGCAGAGACGCCGTTAACAGCCCACGCTTCTGCTAATTCTCAAACACTTTATCGCACAATAACACAAAGGAAGCTTTGGTTTGTGTTTATCCTTATAATATTTAATCTCCCTGCATTTCTCCATATCAAACAACGTCCTCATAGCTCGCCAGTGAAACAGTTTGTGTGTGAAATAATTAGCGGCATACATCTGCATCATTAGCAGAACTCGAGTCAAAGAATGTTTACGTATTTAGAGGAGCTTTGGGTTCTTGATGAGAGAGTTATCCCTCGGGATAAACAACTTGGAAAACGGTTCAATTTTTGTAGACAGGTTTGACGTTAGCAAACACGAATTGGGAAGTAAGCAAAGACAGCTAATTCAACCTCGAGCATGCGAATGAGGGCAGACTCGAGAGGCAGACTGCAAAACGAGATGTTCCTTTGTTGTTGTTCTGTTTCGGCTAAAGCTGACAAATGCATAATTAATTACATTTCAGGTAGAGCGAACAAATCATTGGCTGCTTTTACCAATCACAGGCTGTCTCATACTAACAAGTAGCATCCATCTGCCTAAAGTAATCCTAGCCTACAGCTGATAATAACTTTGAAGACGTCAGTTTTTACAAGCAAACATTCTATTTCGCACCCGTGAAAGCTAATACCCATAATCCTGTAGGCATCTGTCAGGTCAAGCTCATCCAGGTGTAGCAGCATCTGCTGATCTTCTGAAAACCTTCTGTTCAAATTCTGAAAAACTGAATTGTGCAATATAGCTAAATCTTGTACTGTATATATATATATATATATAGAGTCAAATCCTTTTTAGATATACTGTGCCAAAATCATCTTAGCATTTTTACCCCAAAAAGGTTTTAAAAGTTATTTACTGTATATCTTTTGCTGTAATGTGTCAGAACAAAATATCAGTTTACATTTCCAAACATTCCATTATTCATAATAATTCTGTGAGATTGTTGTATGCACAAGGAGTCTGACAACAGCTGGTGCTCCACATCTGTTCTCAATATCATCAAGTCTATTATGACATGAAGAAAGAAAAAAACTGATACAGAAGAACAACCAAAGTTGAAGAAACCTGAAAAAGAATTCTGCAAAGCTACTGTACCTGAAAAAAACTATGTGCAAGTGTATTTAGGACAAAAACTGCTTTAAGTGCAAAAGGTGGTCACACCTAATATTGATTTTATTTAGTTAATAATGATAAATAAAATCATTATTTTTATAGCATCCCCAATTTACAGAAGTGCCTGAATCTATTTACACCACTGTAGCTTTGCAGGTAGGTTTCTTCAAGCGTTTTTGAGACAAATCATATTATTATTATTCAACCTGTAACTTTTGTCTCTCTATCACCATCTCTGTTTGAAACACAAAACCACAGGTTACTTTATGTACTTACATGGTGTAAAGTCAAATGACGTCAAATTGACCCCAAAGTTTAACCTATAAATCATTATTATTTTAAATAATCAAGATTATTTTTTATCTTTCTTTACATTGCAATTAGTTTTAATACTATTAGCTTCAAAATGTTGCTGGTATCTTTGCTGTTTGTCTTACACAGTAATACTCTTTAAATAATGACATATTTGGAAACTGTTTTTCTTTTTCTTTCAGTAGTTTATTTTTCATTAACTCTTTATCTCAGCAGGAGACGCCGTTTATGAGGCTAAAGGTATCCGGCTCATTACAAGCTATTCCAAGAAATCACCACAATTTCTTGTTACATCTTGTTCTGTGGACCTAAAAATAATCATGTTTTTTTCCAAGTTGAAAATTACCACATGGATAATGATACAAATACATTATATTAAAAACAGTGATATAAAATGTACTGAGCTTACAAATCTAACATTATTTGTGTGACTCAGACACAATGAAATTACATTAGGTTTAGTAATTATTAAACTTTGCTTT
This sequence comes from Beaufortia kweichowensis, assembly GCA_019155185.1. Classification (NCBI taxonomy): domain Eukaryota; kingdom Metazoa; phylum Chordata; class Actinopteri; order Cypriniformes; family Gastromyzontidae; genus Beaufortia; species Beaufortia kweichowensis. Next base: position 17,273,250 of record CM032796.1, read on the forward strand.
TACGGTCAGCATTCAAAACCAAAACAACTCCACAGGTGTGTTAAAACTATATCAACACCAAACACAAACGCATGTCTGTACTAAAAACCGATGAACACCAAGAACAAGCGCTACAGTATAGTCAACACATCTTCCATTTCTTTTGAAGGAAAAACATGAACCACCTTCTTTTTTCAGCCAGTTTTTGGTGTACAGTATAATGATGAAACCCTTACACTGGGGTGCATTCAGAATTAATGGAGCTGGTAGGGAGTTATGGTCATTAGTGGAAAAGCAGGGAGTGGAAATATAGAAGAAAGGATGGACAAAATCACACACGGCTGGCTGGCAGAGCGGCACTTTGTAACTATAAATCTTTTGATCCTCTTCTGACCACGGCACGTTTTAAAGGGTGGTGGCCTTTTAATTTCATGGGCCAATTAGTAAATGATGGTACACTGTCCTCCATAAATCTTATTCTATGTGATGTTCTGACCGCACAGGATTTTGGTCATCAAACGTCCATTGAGTTAGTGGTACAAAGGTTGTGGGTTTTGACCGCCAAAGAACATATGTGACCCTGTCTGTGAAAATCCACTGTTGTGATTTACTGTTTTCTACATAAAATTATCCTAAATAATGTAACCTTGATATCTTTAATATTGACAGAGTAAGATTATGTCAAAGTTTTAAATCATAGTGAAATGAAATAGGTGATATCAAACTTTGATGCTCATTTTCTCAGAATTACATTTTTAGACTTTAGCCTGGTTTTCAAAGACAGGGTCACATATTGATTTAAATATACATATGAAACATACTACAAAATATACTAATAAAGCCAACTGATCTCTGGTCAGTATCCAAATCTCAATGCCAAAAGTCTAGTCCTTGAACCCGGGGATTCTCTACAAAGAGGATATATTACAGTATGCTGTTAATTAATCTTCCTCTTTGCTGACGATTACTGCTAGAAATATTTTTTGCAAACAAAACAGCAACAACAACAATAAAAATAAGCTTAATTATAAAGCAAGCTAGTCCAATAAACAATAAAACAACATTTCCAAAACAATAGACAAATATATGCATTTATATTGTCATGAATAAACACCTGTTTATTAACATTTCTTTCTATATATGTAACAAAATATATTAAATATAAACATAATATATATATTTCCTTTTTTAGAAAGCTGTTTCACCGCTTTACAGCTTTATTTTAATGCAGTCTGTGATTCAAGTTTTTTGTTCAATTTGCCATAACTCTTAACTACAGTATGACATTTTTTCCTTTGTATTCAATCAAACCCACGCGGCTTTAGTTAAATTGAGTTCAGCGCTGTAAGGCCACCAGCATATTGCTGCTAACATTCATTCAAAATAGGTCTTAAGTAGTAATACAAGATGGCAGTCAGTTCCGAAAAATGAAACACTTCTTAGAAACAGTAAGGCATGATGAAATCTATTGCTTTTCAACTCCACCACTGACTGAAACGCAAGCTCAGACCATGAAGAAGACGCCACATGCTTCACAGCGTCAGTGTACTTCTGACATGCTGCCGTCTTTGTGAATCAGACATTTTTGATTCCTCCGCTGTATGACTTTCTCTTACTGGTTGTCATTGCATGCTTCATGGACTTACTGCAATCTCGACTTTCCACAAGAATGGTTTTTGGGATGCAACAGGTTCACTTCTTAAAATACTTCTCAAGTGTGAAGTGTGTACGACTCTTCCAGATGCCGAGCAAACACTTTGATTTTCTGCCGCTACCAATGTCATATATGTCATATATGTCTGCATTTGTAATATTATTTATAATTTGCATTAAAAACATTAAGCCAATTTTAAGACCATCAGAAAAAAATTAAGCAAAACAAAATTGGCATTAATTAAATTTAAAAAATCATCATCATGTAATTCAAGATTTAATTTGTCACACACAAATAATGTTATATAAACTATAGAACATGCAGTGAAATGAAATCTGGCCAATTTTACAGACTATACAAAATATTTAAAATATAAGATCAAATTTAAATACAATGCAAAAGAATAAGATAAGACTAAATTAAAGTAGAGATAAAAAATGAAATATTAAAAAATATATACAATTCATAACTAAAGTGTATATTTAGAACTAGGAAAAAATTTTTTTTTTTTTTTATAATAAAGGCCATATAATAAATGTACATAATAAGCGACATATATTTTTTATATTATTTGGAATCTGGAAGAAATGTTAGCCTGAACATTTAGTTAAAATGACGCACTGGGTCAAACATCTCTCTCACTAAAACTCTTAAGAATCTACACGTTACTCTAAATGTGTATCTCTAAACAGAAAACTCAAGGATTACTCCTTTAGCTCCCCAGACAGACATCTGATGACACCAAGCTGCTCCTGTTTGTTTCAGTAAATGTCACCCATGACTATATGCCATATGTGGTCTCTGACAGCAAACAGGGAAGATGGGTTCAGAAACACAGGCATCACCATAAGAACAGAGCAGTTGAGCACCAGATGATGATTACCAAAATCTTAAAGGGTCTTTATGGGCTCCTGAAAGCTATAACTTCAGAAACTGCTAATTCCATTATAGAGTTAGAAAGCATACAACCGCATTTGATACACAGAAGTGGTCTATAAAGTTATTTCAAGCATCATCAAGTCAGTATAAAGAAGATCAATTTACATTTATTCTTCGAATGAAGTATTCATTTGAATGAATTTTGTGTTTCTGGTAACATTTTGCAATGTGCTTATATTTGTTAACATTAGTTAATGCATTAGTTGAATCAACAATGAACAATACTTTTACATTTATTCATCTAAGTTCATGTTAATTTCAGTCTTTACTAATACATTTTAAAGTGCATTTTAGTTTATGCACGATGAACTAACATAAAGAATTGTATTGATATTAGCATTCAGAAACATAAAAAAATGCTGCAAACTTTATTTCTCATTGTTAGCTAATGCATTTACAAATGTTAACAAATGCAACCGTAAAGTGTTACTGTTATTTTACTGAAAATTATGAAATACTTGCTATCATTCTAGATGTGCAGATTTGACTTTTGGCTTGTCTTGCATATCTCTCCGAATGTCTAACTAACACGCACACACTTCCAGTAGTTATTATCCCAGATCACAAAGGCTAACTGACAGCTCCCACCTTTAAGAGAACAGATCTTATAAAAATAAAATAATAAAGGTCAGTGCGTAGATAAAACAGCACAACCTGCATTTTAAATCCTCTTTGAAGGCCAATCTTCAATCCATCAGCCTCACAGAACTCGGTATAATGGTTGTATAAATAACCCGAATAATGGACTGATATTTTTATGAATGAGATATTACCCGTCGGTTTAAACCTCAATCACGGCACTCTAAATTACACGTAATTACTCAATAAAATCTTCGAAGTGTTGCATTAGCTTAAGGCTGCGGGGCAAACGCTGCACATTTCTCCTGCTGAGCAAAAACACGGCCCTGAATCTAATGCAAAAAATGACCAAATTATACTTGTGCAGGACACTTTATCGCTTAATAGACATTAATGTCTCTGTCACATCCTCTAACGCCTTTCATTTCTGCGACACTTTTACTCACAATGCACCATCTGCTAGATTCACAAAAGTAAATTCACAAGTGTTGTGCTATCTGTCTCTTGGCTGCATACACCATAAAACAACAATACTTCACAGCAACCTTAATATAACTTTAATTCCAGCTTTTTTTCCAGGGTGCAGCCGAGTCACAGGTGTGCGGCTGCGACGCGTCTTCAGAGAGTCAACAGACGTGCCTTCGATCCTCCTGTCCTTTCATCTGCATCCTACATCACAACCAGAGAAAAAATATCTGGAAGGCTTCGCAGATGCAACAAATTCTCAAGTTTATTTATATCTGTTGCTTATTAGTTCTCACGAGCACAGCTCTGCCTTTGCGGCCGATATTACGATGTGTCCCTCACTGGCTGCAGTTTATGATTATTTAGAACAGTGACGTTCATTAAAAATACAACTGTAATTGTACCAATTATGTTTAAAAACACACGTGACATGAAGCTTTTAGCACGTTTGTATGTTATGAATTGTTTGACTGTATATATATATATAGACATAAACTTACATACATGCACATTTGTTTACGTCAGTGATTCCACACACACATGCAGAGAAATGTTCTCACACTGCCCTCAGTGTATATAATTTCATCTCAGACCCCGTGATTAAAGCGTACTGTGCGGTTATGCCAGTGTCAGTCACTTGTAATCTGTACAGCCATTAAAAGCGAGCACGTCACGGCCATTGATCTGCGGCCCCATCGCACGCTGTTTTATTCTTCCGCAGTGAAAAGGCCATGCCGTTTGATTGACAGTGTGTCTCCGCCACGAAAAGTCTCACCCGCTAATGTTCTCACTAAAGGCAGAAGTCATTTTTCTCTCATTAGCATGAACTGGTTCTGCCAGAGACGCTTTCCGCACGTGTCACAGTTTGAAAGCTTAAATAGTGGATCTGACCAAATAATAATGAACAGTTAGGATGTAAAAATAAACTGCAAAGGAGGAAACATGTATCTTTTGTTGGAGTGCATTCAATCAAATTTGAGTATTTTGACACACCTGCATCTGAAATTGACGACTCATATACCTAAATGAATGCCAAAATCAGTATGTGAAATTATGTTTAAACTTTTCTATCACATGAGGCCACATGAGATGAGGAGCCGCCAAATTAAAAAAATGCATACATTAAAAATCTAAAGAATATGCCAAATATTAATCGAAAGGTCTCATGAAAATCTTTAAAGAAAGTTAATGTTATATTTTAAAAATAACTACAATAAATAAAAACTATATACATAAAAAATAATAAAAGTAATAAAATATATAAATAATAAAAACAAATCTCAAATTTTTTAAAATTGTAGATGTAGGAATTGTAGATTTCAGATGCATTTTCATGCGAATGCACAATATGTGCAGTGACAGTTATCAGGTTAATGTCACAACAAATCACATCATCTCCATTTGTAATAATAAATGCTTCCATTGAATGCAAAAGCTACACTGAATCTCCATGTTGTTGTGCGAACACAGGTATATGCTCTAATGATCCACAAACAAACTCTAAAACCTAAATCTCAAACCTGACTAATGCAAGTACACGATGAAAATCCAGCCGATAACATGCAAAATACACATTGACCTCTATAAAACAAAGACCTCTTTTTTCTCTTTGGTTCAGCGTGGTGCGTCTGAAAGCTATGCTAATCTACTCCAAGACGAGCGTGTTTGCTTTTAAATATGCAACCCATGGGAAGATCCCAATGAGGAGCTGTAATAGTAAATGCATTCAGAGACGCGACTCTTTGAACTACACATGTGGGAAGGCGATGTCTCTTTGTTTACCAATGAATAGATCAGATTCCTTCATGTCATGGCAGGTTAGTGCTGTTTGTATTGAACATCTGATTCACTGATTCACCTTTGCCCAGTCAATTAAAAGAGCTGAGAAATGCCCAAGAGAACTGAATGATTGCTATGTTTACACATACACAATACACATAGACTATCAGTCAGCAATGCAAGGAGATCTGGGACTGATCTAGGCCCAAAGACAGATCTCACTGCAACAGAGATCATGAACTTGATCTCAGACCTGAAGCTGAAACATTTGGAAATGGCAGAAATAGAAGTACAGATATATGCAGAGCTGATGAGGACAAAACCTGATGGCCTAGATGAAACACGACCTGGATCCAGAGAACAGACACGGGTCAGAACATTGAGTGGGAAGGAAGTTCTTCGTTTTATTTTTATACACACTACCAGTCAAAAGTTTGGAAACACTTACTCACTGTTGTTTTAAGAATGCATTTTAGAATAGTAGTAAACTCACTAAAACTATAAAATAACAAACTGTGGGATTTATGTTGTGACTAAAAGCATCAAAATAAATGAACAATGTTATATTTGATCATCTTCAAAAGTAGATACACTAGATCTATACTGAACTCTTATTGACTAATTATTATTTGCTCCTCGTAATCTGTTTTAAAAAATGTTTTAAAATGAAATCTTAGTTTTCTAATGAAAGAAATGATTATTTTGGCACAATTATATGTTCGTTTTACATACATTTTCTTTACATTTCTGAGGGTGCTTCATACAATTAAACTGATCAGCTTTGCACTACTAGACAGAAAAGTTAAAACTACTTTAACTCAACTACTTTAATTGTCTTCAAAAATACATTGCTTCACTAACTGTTTGCTTTCTAAATGTGAAATATCTCCTTAAACCAACACAATCTTTTCATATTAACTCTAGATTTCTTGTTCTCATTTCTCATTAAGGGAAACTATCATCCACAGTTTTCAAGCATTGTTTACAAGCCTGCTTTGCCACTAATCTTGTCTTATAAAAATGTATTATTTATGTTTTAATGAGACATCCATAGACCTTTATCACTTTACCTTATCATTATGACCACACGGCTGTAACTAGCACCAACAACAGAAACAACAATAACTGCATAAATCTGCTTATATTCTCTGCAATCACCAAAACAATCTTTCGATAACAGTTACCGTGTAATTTATTTGCAATGCATGCTGGTAACTCACAGACCCTTCATGTATCACAAGGAAATATTGTTGTCAATATTTTCTAATATATGGTTATATATTCAAAATAATAAATTTTCTAAAATATGTGACTTTAAAAATGCATTGATTTGAAGTGTAAACCTTACTGTGCATGTCCATAAAGACAACACACAGTATTGTTTTGTGGTTTCATGATGATATAGCCTAAAAAATGGTAAAATTCTCATATGCAAGAGTTAACTTTTTTGAAACCATCATGTTTTGTGCTTTATTCAAAACCATTTTTTAATTTCACATTTGAATTCTTGATCATTCAGTGTGCTTCAAGGGTATCAAACACACAACCTTTGCGCTTCTAACACAATCCTGCACACCAGCTTTTGTCCTTTGTCTTGTTTAATGCCACAAGCCCTTCTGGAGAACTTGGTGTGATGCCTATTCATTTGTTTATTTCTATACTTCTAGATTTCGTCTGTACTCTGTCACCCATCAACAGGTGCTTTAGCCCTTCTTCCATCTCTCGATAGCTCGGTGAAAGATGCGGGAGGTCAGGGGTCACCTGAGGAGGCTTTTATGAGGCATCCCGCGAGGCCGAGCTCTTGGATGGAGTTCTGAATATGGCGGATGTGTTTTATAAACCCATAATGGTTAACTGTGACTAGCGAGGAAGGTGAAAGGTTATAGAAAAACACATATTGCTTGTGGGTGTTTGACATGATGGCACACAATCGTATTACTTTTTTGTAAAATATACTGTACACACAAATTTTGTGTTTCATTTACCGCTGTGGAGTATCAAGTTTAAAGTATCATGCAGTAAATAAATCTATAGTGCATGTATTAAGTATGAAAAACAAAGTTTTAAGCATTTGCTTCTCGAATATTTAAGTAATTATTTTGTCTTTGAGAAAGAAATATGTGAGAAGCAGTAGATAAATCTCCATTTGTTCTCTCTTTAATCTCAGTGTTATCTAGGAGGAACAAGTGAAATTTTATTTGTAATTTTTCATTTATGTGGCCAGTCAGATACATGACAAACTCACACTAAATCACATACAATATTTCCTTCCATTTCAATATTTCTCAGTTGATCCTGTAAATATTCCTGCTCTCTCTCACTCTCTCACCGTTTTTCATCTTTTCATCCCTCTTGGCCTACACTTTTTTACTGCATTGTTTATTCTGTTTTCACTTTTATACATCTTTTCCGAAGCCATGAAATAATAATGAAAGAATGTCATTATGATGGCAGCATAAAAACCCACAGGATATATCAATCTGACACGGAAACATGTTCTGTCTTTTAGCAGACAGGTGTTTGTTTTCATATGCACAGGAAAAGACACAAGAGATGCTCAGAGTGAGTCACAGTCAGAAAGCAGACAGAGTTTAGATTGTGTGTTTCAAAGAAACGGGGCAAAGACCTGGACTCACAGGAACACATGAATGCTCTTTGTGTACTAAAAATCTGTACTAAATATAAAAACTAATTTTTGCCAAAATAAAATTAATTTATTCAAAATAAAATAATAGAATAGAAGGAAATACAAATAAATGAAAAGAAAAAAATGGAATAAAATAGCATGGAATGAAACACAACAGAATAAAACACAGAAGGCAGAAGAGAACAGCATAGAAAATAGCATAGAATGGGATAGAAAATAGAATAAAAAAACAGAACAGTACATAAAAATAGAATAAAGAATATAATATAGTATAATTATGAATAAAGAAGAATATAATAAAATAGAGTAAAATTATGAATAAAAATAAATTAGAATAGAATAGAATAGAATAGAATAGAATAGAATAGAATACTCAGAAGCTACAGCTTCAGTACTGAATACACTTGTATTATTAGTAAAAATGTATTGCATGTTAAAAACAGTGGCATAAATATAATGCAATGATGCAACTGAAATCAAATGCTTCTGCATTTATAAGATATATGTCATTTCATTCAACATGAATGCTAAAACGGATAGCACAGAACACTGGCAACAACATATCTGTCATAATGAGCAGAATACTGGCATGACAGAAGGCTGGCAAGATTTTAGACGGTTTAAAAAACCATTGATGATCCATTTGTCTTTCATTTAAAATGGAGGATTAGACAGAAGAAGCAAATGCTGTGCCTAAAGGATAATGAAGGTTTTGTCATCTCTGAACCATCTGCTATGCATAAGTTAACTGTTGAATTATATTCTGTATTCTGCTGATGAGTCAGACACACAGTGAAGCAACAGACTGTTGAAAAACCTCATCCTAACAACAGAAGATGTGGACACCGGACATTTAGGGTCAATCTTCTGTAACCTAGAGATTCACATTGACTAAGAAAATAAAATATTCATACCGTAGAAAAAGTGAGAGTGTGTGTCAATAAGGGAAAGATTTCTGTGTTTAAGAACCCCTTTGTCTGCTTGCGGTTAGATAAAATGTCCAATTACATCAAACTATTAGTAACATTAAAGAAATCCAGTGACTACTATTGGTCAATAAATCACTGGCTTACCAGGCTGTGATGGTGAGCAATGATCAATAGCTATTTTCAGGTTTTTGGACCACAGGCTGCCCGGATGCTCCTTTATAGAAAAGGCCGACGGGCTGATTTGTTGGGCTGATGTGTCTGGTGGTTTTCTGAGGGGGTTCATCTCTTTTTAATGAATCGTCAAGGTGTGGATCTGACCGGCCTGACATCTTTCAATAAAACAATGCTTCAAGCGTTGACCTAATCAACAGCTCTGTTCTGCCTGTGATGAGTCTGAACATTATGTGCAAGCACCCTTTTCCATTCAGAAAATGAGACACTTTAGTGTATGCCGCCACAGCTTTAATGTGTCTCATTTCTGACACATGTAATAATGGCTGTCTGTAAAGTGCACCAGCGTGCAGCTCAGTATCAAGCACAAATATGGTACAGTAAAATAGCCATGCAAGAAAGAAACTAGTTATAAATATATCATATGTTGCCAGTTTAAAAACATCAAACCATTTCAATTAAATTTAAATTAAATGTCCAGATTCGACCCACCCATGTGTTGAAACAGCCCAGCATAAGTTAAATTAAGCCAAGTTTACTCAATGACGACTATGGCTGTATGGGCAACTCATTTAGGCTAATTCTACATATAAATGTTTCTTTTCTATTCAAGATTGTTAAGTGTGGCAAATTAAACCGATTGACGAGATCAAGTTTCTATCAAAAAAGTCAAATTTTCAGTATCAATATATTTACATACCCATATAAAAAGTCCAAATTTCTATATAAAAAATTATAAAAATTCTATATCAAAAGTCAATATTTCTAAATCAAAATGAGTTTTTCTAAATTTCAATAACAAAATTTATTAAAATTATAAATCCAAATTCTATATCAAAAGTTAAAATGTATATATCAAAATTCTATTTTTATATAAACAAAGTCATCATTTTTTAATTATTAAAATGTATCCAAAATCTATCTAAAACTTTTATATCAAAAATTCTATATCAAAATCTATTAAAATTCCATATCTATATAAAAAGTTTTAAAATTTCTATATCAATCTTCTCAATCATCCCCAAGTATACTCATTCTATTACACACACAAAAACACACAGACACACACTATTTAACACACACAGACACACACTATTTCATGTCTGTGTTTGCTTGTGCCATACAAGAAACCGTCCATGCTAAATGACTATTATCTGTTATTTTTCATTCACCCATTACATTAAATTTGCTAAAAATTAAGCCAAAAACAAATCACTTAGTCATCTTTTTAATAAAAACAATAACAATAAATTATAAACATCCTAAAATAAAGAAGTTGAGCCTAGACCGGCCGGACAAGCACTAATAACCAGTCCCTGTACACACTGCTTAAATAAAACTTTACGATATCTCTTTTATGGTCCCGACCAACTGATTTGATAAAATATCTACTGCTGTAAGCCTACAGTAAAGCTTACCTTCTGGTCATGGCTGTAGGCCAGAGCCCAGTCCTCCTGTGTGGGGTGGAAGAGCAGACTCAAGACAAAGAAGCTCAAGCGATATTTCTGGTAACTTGCACCTTCGTCTGAACTGATGAGAACACTGCTTTCAAACTCTGGGTCGGTCAGCACCATTATCTAGCAAAGAGAAAATCGTAGAAATAAAGGTTAAATGCAGGTTAAAAAGCAAAGGGCGAGTTTAATAAAAGAGAGAAAGGAACAGCAGTCTGAGTGGAAGAAAGAAATGTGAAGTCGTCAAGCATCAAACTAACACTGCACTGCATTTATTAGGGCTTTAGATTCGCAAAATGTGTGGGCTATTGTGAGGTACTGTAAAGAAGCACGGTTATTAATGTTATTTCATTACATGAAAATATGATGCCAGTCATATTTTCACCTTGTGTTTTGAGAACACAACAAGTGTTTTCCCATTGACATTTTCAGGTGAACTATCCCTTTAAATTGGTTACACATATGCACAAGAGAAACTCTGTGGACGAACAAAACGCTTAAAGCATAAACGCAAAGCTCTTCTCCTTATACTGAATTATGGAAAGTATTTCCTTTCATGCCCGTGTTCAGCCGCGCGACTGCATTTGATCACCATGATAATTAAAGGGGAAGTAGGTCTGCCAGCTTGTTTAATGGGCTTCTGCCATCATAGTTTCTGCCAGCAGGCAGCTTCAAACAGATCTTACCTGAACACCAGTGATCCTTAATGCAATATACGAACATGCTGTTCATGGTAATTCTGCTCCCTGATGACACATTTGGAATGGAAAAGAGATGTACAATGACTCAAATAACTCTGGAGTCTCCAAAAAGTTATAAATGTTGTCAAATAGTCAGTTAAAGAGCTTAACCTTCACAGTACTGTAAGCTGATAAAATGAACAAACTTATATTATATTAGTTGTTTTATTTCCTATTTAAATTATTTGTGATTTGTGAGCAGCCGTGTTATTATGTTACTTATTCACACAAATTATTATTGACTATTATTAAATTATTAATAAGTTGTGTGGTTTTGCTTTTTAGGAAAAAAAATAAAACATAACAAACAGATAAAGCAAAGGAAAGTAAGTAAAGGTAAAAGTAAAGTAAAGTAAAAAAGTATTAGCTAGAATTAGATTAGCTGGAAATTTAAAAGGAAATTGTCATTTTTATGTGCTTACAATAGCTTCAAAATATATCTGAAATAAATGTTTAAGATTGACAAAAGCAGTCAGTGTGCCTTTAGTGCTTTAAAAATAACGGTAAACGAAAGCTTTCGTGAAATGTCTTAATTAGAACAATTACAAAAAGAAAAGAAAAAACTGGCGCTGCTTCTCCTAAGAGGCTTTCTTTTGTTATTCCATAGCAGAGAGTCGTTTATAATCATATATATCTGTATTGCTTCAGCGCCTTTCGGGGCTAAAAACAGTTGCAGACTTTTTCATTAAGGATGGTTACTGCGTGCAAAAATATGACTCATGTGTCTTTGATGTCTTTTACTTTAAGTGCTGGAAGCTAATAGGCCCCAGAAGCATTTCAGCACATATTTGAAAAATACGCTCCACTCCGAAAGCTAATGCAAGTGAGCACAAGCTGACATCCAGACGTGCTAATATTTAAAAGACAAGCTGTGAAACATAAGGACGAGACCCCCCACCTTTATTGTCTTTCTCTCCGGCTTCCACTCGCACGGGATGTACGCGGCTGTTTTAATCCCTCAACCGGATTTGAATTGGAAAAACAGCGGTGCATTTGTCACTGACAAAAATCCCAACCTCTCTCCACAAGCTTTAACTACGTATCCTCCGGGGCACTGATTTAGATAAATTGTTTTTCATTAAGCGCCAATAAACAGCCAGTCGAATCGCAGCCAGGATTTTGTTGGCCTGGGTCTCCAATTTTTACTCTTCATTATGGTTACAAAAAGATGGAAAGAGCCCCCCTGTGTCTCCTGGTGTCTTCAAGCTTGTCAGATCCAATTTAAAGATTTTAAGGCCTCATCATTTTCCTTAATGTTGTATTAAGCAACAGCTTTTTTTGTGAGAGGAAAATTACTTCTCACCTTGCACTGTTGGGTTCTCCGTCAAGGGTTTATTTAAATAACTAAAGTAGAGAAATAACTTTGAGAAAAACAAACTTTTCACAGATGCTTATATAAGAAATTATATAACAGTTCCCGTCCTCAAATCTGATTGGATGAGGTACTGCACGCTGCTTGTGTGATATTGTTATAGGATAACATGTTTGATATAGCGTTTCTCTAATTAAATATCAAATATTTCATTAAAAATTTTAATTATTATCTTGACCTTCATGCAGTGCAGGTCTCGTAACATCATAACCTTATTTAAAATACTTTCCCTAGGTTCACAAAATTCATGATTCACAGAGATACTTTGAAACTAAAATTCTGTCTGATTCGAACCCCGCTGTGATTTTCTCTCACAACTTCTGTGAAATCTGAGGTAAAATTTCCTACAGTTTATATCTGAGAACTAAATCCTATTCGAAAAGGAATGTCTGTACAAGATATAGATTTTTTTACAGTGCTTTTTCCTAATTTATTCTGAGCTTCATCTAAAACTACGAGTAAAGTGAAATGTGTGATTGCTCAGTTTGGTGTACCTTCACTGTGGATTTACTGTAGATCTTTTTTCCAGTACAACATACAGATAAACAGAAGAAAATCAATAAGAAGAGTCCGATGAAGCTCATAATGACATCAGCATTACAGTAAATACAATATCAGTCCAAATTTTAGACAATTGACAAAAATATTTCTCATGATCTTAAAAATCTTTTAATTTAAAGGTGTATTTTTAATGTCTAAAAAATTCATCTGTAGACATAAATATAATTGTGCAAACATATTATTTATTTTATTAGAAAACCACATTTTATAAAAAACAATGTTTTTTAATGGATTACTTGGAGCAAATAATAAAAAAAAAAACGCAGCCAATAAGAGTCCAGCATAGATAGAAATTCCTTCAGTTCTATCACAATTCCCAAACAATTATTCTGATTTCCGGATCAGGGTGGATCTCATTATAAGATGCACTGGATTTGTTTACACATGTATTTAGCGCTGTCAACTGAGTCAGACGATAACTCCAGTGACTATATGCCACGGCTGGGCCGCATACACAGAAATCTGAGGTCAGACAGATACTGGAGGTGCAAAATTAAGTTTTCAAGCCACTGGCACAAATGGGAACAAACGGTTCTCAGCCGAACAAAAGAGTGAAGATAGTTGCGAAATACAATCAATAAAAAGGGTTGAGAGATCTCTGTTATCTGCTGACACCCAGACAGCTAGCATCCCGCCAGCTAATCTACATGCAGCGCGCGCTTAAAGACTCCACGCCGCTGAAAGTGATTGGCGTTTGTGCTGGCTGAGCGGTTTAAACTGTTGAAAATAGACACGGTTTCAGATTAATCATGTCATGCCAGATCAACCACATTTTTAACAGAGTGGCAGAAATATAAATAAACTTCATTTGTTGCCGATTTGTCGTTGGCATCAGCGCGTGTTCAATCTCTGTCCGGGACGCTCATAAACCTCTGAATTCACTTTGGATTCTCTGCGAGTCCCAGTTAAAGGCTCAGACCGAGCGCTCGAAATGTCATGCCCATCTCTCAAATGGAGAAGTGTTGTGCTAAAGGTTAGGCCTAAACTTTGAAAACAGTCATGGGAGTCGATTCTTTCTGCAATGGGATTCTCAGTATGAAAAAACAATACAAGCGTGTTTGTACATAACAACACAACGTTTTCCAAAGGAGGTCATTCATCTACTCATCTATTGTGCTGTAAAATTGGACTAATGGGACCGATGAGAATGTCTAAGGGCAAATGGGGTCAAAAGTATAACAGGTATTTGACGTGATGTTGAACCTTTGAGGTCTCATGACAATTTAACCTTCGAGTCCTTTACGACAACGGGAGATGAAGAGTTATTGTTATTGTCAGGGCCGTCACGCACATGTTTTAAGGGGTCACCAGTGGGAGTCCCGGGTCGTTTGGGACCCGCGGTGAAGAAAGACATGACCTGAAAACAACGAAAAACTTTTTTACAAGGTAGTAGTTCTATATATAGAGTAAATAAATATAACATTTTTACTAAAATTTGAATGTAAAATATTATAATTGTTTTAAAGCTGCAATGCAACTTTTACAACTATATCACCATCTCTGTTTGAAACATAAAATCGCAGGTTACTTTATGTACTTATCTGTAAGTCCAACATGAAGTTTTAACCAAAAAGAGTTACAAACCGCAGCTTTAAATAAACCAGTCATAACCTAAACTGAATTTGACACCCATGTATTTTCATTTTATGCAAAAGAGCACCTTTGACAATTTGATAACTCCTTTTACAGGAGAAAAAAGTCATGTTTCCAGCGGCATGCAGGTGGATTTTCGGCCCACATTTGTCCACACTTAAATACATGATTTCTGTCACAGCGTTTAAAAAACACCTTTTTACCTACAAAAGTTATGCAGTTATGTGAAAGTTACAAAACTTCCAAAAATCCAAAGAGACATGTGTCAGACTCAGTTTGAACAGACATGATCCTTATTATTATTAATACTGTTACAACATTTGTATTATGTAATTCCTATCGTCAAACACACATTATTTATGCAGTCAGAGTATCACTTGAGCAATCTGGGCAAAAATCCATCCACAATGTGAAGCTTTCCCCGAATCAGCTCATTAACCTTTCTGCCCTTTACGGATTATAGACAAGTTTAAATACTAATCGGAGAGAATTTCTTTCAACAGCAGCTCTGTATTGACAATTATTCCACCCACAAACCTTGAAGCTATTTGTTTTTTTAATTTAGTGGTTTTATTTTTTAAACCAAAGCTAAATATTTGACCTAGGCATAAGTATAGCAGACTTAACATTGCATTGTAATGTAAGAGGGTTTTGTCCATCAAATACATTTTTAGTACAAACAAGATTTGCGACTGTACATCATAGTTTGACAGTAAATCCATTCCAATCTGGATTAAAGTGGAAAAGTTTGCTGTAGGCAAAGGATAATGACATATACTCAACAAGAGCCATAAATTATTAAATAAACGTAAAATTCAATAAGGTAATGGAGTCCTGATGTAGCTTTTTTAACCTTCAACCTTAAAACCTTCAATCATAAACAAAACAGTCTTTGAATTGAATTTTTTTATGTTATTTACAAAAACTAAAAAAAACAAACAAATATGATCTATCTTACAAATACTGTTAGTTACAAAGAAACTAAATCAATAAAATTGGTAAGTACGTAGTTATTTACAGGATATGAAATATGTTCTTCTCATATGGATTAATGCCCAAAGCCAAAAATTTCGATCTCAATAAAAACATATATAGAAATATATAGATAGATGTAATCCTGGATTATAAAAATGTGATTTCTTATTCAGATCAATTCCAGGTAGAATTTCATGTTGCTCAGGTCAGATGTCGCTCCTATAGTAACACCTGCACTACGTGATTTTTGCACTCTTTGAAAAACTAAAACTAATCTAAATAACCATCTTTATAAGAAGAAGAGGAAATGTAAACACAGAGGATCTCAAGAAGAAAGCAAACTTTTCTAAGAGTCAGGATGAGAAAGCAGGTGTCTTACCTTTCTTTTGTTGGTAGGGCAGACGTAGAGGTAACTCAGAACGGTTTTGACTCCCACTTTATCATTCATTCTCTCGTACGTGCTTCCATAATCTGTTGATCTGCAAACAGGAAAATAATCCTCAATACAGTATTCGAGATGCTTTTCCTTATTTGCGTACGGCAAAACGATCAGGGTCGGCTGTGAAATGATTGAACACATTTCAAATCACATTCATGAGTTTCACAGTTTTTTATGCCTACTTATATTTTCCTGATCCTCAGTGATGAGTGAAGAAATCTCGCTCAGACAAACACAATCTGTTGAGCATACGTTGAGAAATTCTGCCTTGTTCTACAGATAACTGTCATCCCGTAACCCCCGGGCATAACTGTGACAATGCTCCAAAACATGCGCTTATTTGTTTGGAATGGCTAATGATATTTACTGTCTTGAAATACAGATATGAGGGTTAGATTTGGGTATGGATGGATTATGTGTCTATCAGAAACAAGAGATTACTCAATAATACCTGACAATAATACTAGAGATTGCATTTCTAGTAATGTAATATTCAATAAGCAATAAGGCATGTTTTTACTCTCTTAATATATGAGATAACAACTACGAAAACACACTTAAACAAATTATATTATATTTTTATGCAGATTGCGATCTGTAACTTTTGCCTCTATAACCCCATCTCTGTTTGAAACATAAAATTGCAGGTTATTTACTGTAACATACTTTTCAGATGTGCAATTTTCCAAGTTTTGATCAAAAAGATTTGATATATAAATCATTATTATAGGCAATGTAAGGAGGACACAGATTTTTAAGTACTTGTTAAATAACTTAAGTGCTTTAATCTGTTAACACCTATTTCACTATTCACTTTAATATTTTATACAAATAAACAAACAAAAAATAATAAAAAATGGTAATGTTATTTATAAAGATATCTAAAAAGATTTTTTTTTTTAACTGTAGAAAATGCATTTTCAATATGTGCAGTGACAGTTATCAGATTAAATCAAGATGTCAATTAACATATTTTGGATGTTTTAATTTAGTCTATAAAAGGCTGTTTTTTAACGTCGCAACATACAAATTTGTTTGGAAATAAATAAAATTCTGTTCTTGGAAATAAATAAAACTCTGTTTTCTGTTCTGAGTTTTCAACCCAAAACAGCTTGTTAGAATCACATTTTCCCAAACTGGGAATTCGAGAAAAAAATCTTTTTACATCATCTAGCTAAAAAATACAGTACAACCTTATATATAAACTGGAAAGAAAAACTTTTAACATGTAAAGACTGTAGAGAATTTCTATGTGTACTGTATGTGTAGCTGTGCATCTGCCGTTGTATTGAATCCACAATATGCTGGATATTTATTAAATGTTGTTCTGGATACAAAACAGTAAATAATGACAGAATTTTCATTATTGGTTGAACTGTCCCTTTAAGTACCCCAGAGATATACAAACTCCTAAATGGGAATCACTGCTTCGACCTTCTGTCGACCCAACAAAATCCACTGAACCATTATAGCTTCTTATGTGACAAGTGTTTAATGGAAAGTCTTTGGAGCGCTTACATTCGTGTCTGATTCCGCTCTTTTCTTGAACATGCTCTTATTTCTCCCCTCCAACCCCAATTTTATCTTATCTTGCCATTTCTGCTATCTCTATTTTTGCCTCCACCTCTCCAGTTCTCCACAGTGTTGCCTATTTCCGTTCAGTCAAATATGTCTCACCCACCATTTCCACTTGTGTTCAGCATCTGTGTGGGAATATATCATTCTCTAGCAGCTCACGGAAACATTTTTGCTGTGTTGAAGCCTTAATTATACTGATTTTATTTCGGTCTCTAAAAATTCGGAGAAATTACCCACTCATTTTTCATGCAACGACTATATACAAACATACACAGCATCTATCATATCATCTCATCTTAAAGACCAACCCATCACAAATTATTCAAACTACTTGTGAACAAAGTTGAACAAAATCACACATGACGGCTTCAGAAGAAAAACCATTCAAATTTCTGTGGGGACCAACATAAACTAAATCATTTATGCTCTCTTAATGACTTACATATAAAATATAGCCAAAGCAAGAGCAAGTGAACAGACTCGGGTTCTGAAGCCTGAATAATTTAGCAGGAGAAACGAGCTGTTAGCCAACACAATCCTCTAATACTTCTCCATCGCATTGGCTTGCCGCTCACGGCAGCAGCGCGGAGCGGATAGTGTTTTCAACACCATGGCTGACCCCATATCAAAGTGACGGCCTGGGAAACACAGATGGAGGCTCGTCGAAACCACACACAGGCAATCTCATTTGAGGAAATTCCCATTTTCCATCTCTCAATTCCCTTTCTCATTCCTCAGGACTCTGTGCCAACAGGGCAGTAATGGATTTTAGTAAAATTACAATGCAATCTTCCTCATTCTTCTTTATTCTGCAGCGGCAGCAATATAAAGCCGCAAAGGATTATACAGTACAGAGACGGACACTGCCTTTAGATATTACAGCAGAGAGAAATCCAAATACTGATATTGACTCTGACTTGGGTTGGCAGTATGATGATATGCTGTATGTATAATACATATGACAGAAGTGTGTCAGCTGGTATGAGATATTGCTAAAGCATTGCTGAAACTATGTGATGAGATTCCAGCAATGAGAAAATCCATCATGAATTGCAAAACATTCACAGCCAATGCATACATTTTATATTTTATATGTTTTTAATGAATTTATGATTTGACAGTAAGTGGGCTACTGTACCCATAGCACGATACGAAAGTAAAAGCAAACAACCAATTTCTTGTAACTTGAAGCATTACTACAGAATTCTTTTAACTTTCAATTAAAAACAAAAAAATGAGATAAAGCACCTTATATTTGCCTCTATAATGCCATCTTTTCTTAAAATATGAAATTGCAAGTGTTTTTGTTCATTTTTAACCAAAAAAGGATACTAATTGCAGCTTTAAATAGGCATCTAAAACTTGTTTAACACCTTGTCTTATGTAAACCAATAATGCTCAAAGGTGTTGTTTAACTAACTAACTAACTAACTAACTAACTAACTAACAAGCTAAATGAACAAATAAATAAATGAATAATTAAATAAATAAAATATATTTAATGAAGTAAATCATTATTAATAATATATATATATATATATATATATATATATATATATATATATATATATATATATATATATATATATATATATATATATATAATTTACAATTATTATTTAATTATTAAAATGATTTTTAACAGTAAAAACAATCACTAGTGTGGGAGGCAAAACAGACTTACAAACTAACACATATTTTCTGTCATCCACACAAATATACAGAGTTTTCACACAGTACACGCATTATTTTGCTTCCTTTTGTTTTTGTTCTTACCTAAAGTAAAGGGAAACTAAAAAATATACAGAAACTATTTGCAGACAAACATGCTTGAGTCTGCTTGAGGCAGCTTTTATTTTATGACTAGATGAATTAACATTAAATGCCTCCATTTAAAACAAAAATGAGATGTATAAAATAGATGTAAACACATAAAAATTATATTATTTGAGGTACAGTACCATTAGTTCATGCTAAGTCCTTGTCCTGCTATAAGCTTTTAATTTTAGAAGATTTTTTTGAATGAACATTATAGCACTCTGAGAGAATAATGATCATAATGCGCACGCTAGTAGTGTCATTATTTTTATGATGTCAGTTGAGTTATCATGAAGGTGTGAGACACTAAATACACCCTGATGACAAGTTCCTTCCATTTGTTCATCATTATTTATACTCTAGTGACACAGTTGAACTGCACACGCTCGATAAATCACAAGAAATCACCTCAGTCCTTTTCAAGGAAACTGTCCACAATTATAGTTTAGAATCTGTCCAGATAATATTTTTTGCACTCGGCCAAAAAGATACATGTCAGGTTGTTCAATAATTTAATTATTGAACAACAATTATTGAAAAGCTCTTTCGAGACAGCTAGTGTAATTGCATCACTGTATGTGTTTATACACACATCCCCGAGTTTGGAGAATTGTGTCTGGACTTCAGAGAACCATTAAAATAACATATCATCAAAAACAGCAGGTGAGCGAATTCTAGGAGGAGAACAGGAGAATAACACAACAAGTTCTGTTCAAAGAGTTGAAAAAGATTATTCCCGAAAAAGCTGTAACATTAGCACAGCCCAACGCAACACAGCATGGACTTTTCAGGAGAAGAATGAAAAGGGTGTATCAAATCCCAGCGTGAATCAAGGTTGGAAATTAAAGAGACTTTGGTTTTGGTTGTGTGTATGAAAGTGTTTCTCAGCTCTGGGGAAAGACACATTTCTTTAAAATGTAAGCAATGGCCGTGAGGCAAAAATCTATACAAGATCACAGTACCTCTGGTCATTTTCACATTCAAACCTGAGAATATCTAAAGTAAAGTGTGTTGCACAACAGGGAAAGCTTTCTTTATACAGAAACTGCGAAGACGCCTGAAGCCAAGGTGCGTTTCCTGAGGTGTGTGACCATGTGCCATCTTTGTTTTGGTGAAAATGGGCTTCGTTCCCCGAATTGAGAAATGCATGCCAACATGAAGCCCAAGTCAACTTTCACTGAAGGGGTAAGAAACAGAAGGCGAGCGAGCGCAGGAAACAAACACATCGAGAGAAAATGGAAAATGTGAGAATTAGTGGCCAGGTTTCACGTTAGGGATTGTTTTGAGGAAGAAGCCATATGGTGTGGCAGTAAAGCGGAACATAGCGGAGGCATGTGTACGGAGCTCCAGGGATGACGAGACATAACCTCTCCAAATCTCTGTCTACCAAATGTAACATCACAGGGAGACCTCACAGTGCGGATGAAAATCAAAATTTGGAATCAAATATTGGAACCTAATTATTTTCATGCCATTCAGTTCAGTGAATTAGTGATTCAAATGTATGTCATTCAATTAAATTGGGATATAAGCTATCTAGGATTCACAAAGATAACAGACAAAAGTCAGAACAAACTAAATATGCAGTAGTGGCCAAAAGTGATCGTCGCTCTTTATTCAAGATGCATCAAATCAAAAATGATGCATGTTGCAATGTTGTGTTTGGAGTATAAACTACAGTTTAGAATTGAGGAGATCTTAGAAAAAAAATTACACATAACTCATGCAAAGTTTATAAAAATGTAGTCTACAAAATATAACCACAAGAGAGACTCAACAAATATTAATAATACATAAAACTATGGTCAATGTTTGTTTTATTTCCTATGAACTTGTAGTTTTTCTATGCATTTATTTGTATATTAGAGGAAAGCTTATATTCCCTGATATGTTGTAGTAAATAATTTCATCCAATAAACACATTAAAAGTATACAGTAATGTTTTGTCCTTTTATCTAACCTGAAAATATTGTACAAATATCACTATTGGCCAATACTGTAAAAAATAAAGGATATTGTAAAATAAAAAAATGTTTTGTTTACATTTAACTGCTTAAAACACACAGTACCATTATAGTGTCAACTAAGATGCCGTGTTAGACCTCTGTGACTGCACAGTCTCATCTAGAGGAAGAAGGAAATGGTTGTTGTCGTGTCCCTCAGGTCTAAACACAAAGGTCTGGTTGCTGATGTCAACTGGCCACCGACCGGCAGATAGTGTCCGTGTTTACTTTGATAATACCAGACAACACCACCAAACCACAAAGAGAGAGCGAGTGGTGTAAAGAGCAGTAAAGAGAAGCAGAAGAAAGTAAGAATGAACTTGCTCTCTGCCTGTATGAAATGCATTCTAAACATCAAAATCATTTATATGAATTTAAAGGGACAGAGCATCCAAAAATGAAAGGCTCCTCGCTGATGTCATTGCGAAACCTTGTGACTTTCTTCTAAGGAACACAAAAGTAGATAATACAGATACAGAGAAAGAATGACACAGAGATCAGAGGAGGAAGCTGGTAATAACAGTGGGTCACTGGTAACCCTGTTGTGAGTTTTACATTTACTGCAAGTATCTACTGTGAAATTACCTACGGGAAATATCAAGCACTTATGGGATCTCTTTAGTATCTCAATGTTCAGCAATAAGATATTTGCATAAGTCTCCTGCTTCTGGGTGTCTTTAGAAAAAGACCATGAGAATCTCATCTGGAGCTTTGAAAGAAAACCCAACAATGCCTCAAATTGTCTGCAAGTGCACAAGTCTGCAATACAAACTAATATTTCATTAAACTTCAAAACCAAATGATCTGGACAATGCCTTTCACATACACTTTAACTAGTTCTATAGTACTAAAGTTAAAAATTGTCTCATTTGTTTCTTTCTCTTTAAAATCTGAGACAACATAAATGAAAAACAATTAAATTATACTTAAAAATAAATGACAGCGCTATAATTGTACAATATGGCTGAAAACTGTAATCAAATATTATGATATAATATTTCAATAAATGATATAAGAAGTGAACATATGTCAGTGTAATGTCTCTCATGTAAGGCTCCAATCTAAAATCCTAAAATATTGTGAGATTTTTTGTCTCATTATCGCCATCTCTGTTTAAAACACACAATTGCAGGTTGCTCAATGTACTTTTTTAAGTAGGCTGAAGTCAAATGACATGGATATTTTCCACAAAATTGTACACAGCAGCTCATCTTATATACCCTGGCAAATGCAGTTAAGACAGGGAAACACTTTTAAACTTTAACAAACATTTCAATCTAGTTATTTTTAATATGTCATTTTAATTTAATGGTGCATGTTTAGTCTAGATTAGTTTTAGTTAGTTATGTGAACAAACCAACAATTGTGGTAGTGAGTTTTGCACTTCATAAAATGTAAAAATGTAGTTTCGTGAAAAAATGGCCAGTTCTTTTCTGTGGAGGGCACCGGGGCAGATAAATATTACAGGAGGATACACGCAAGCGGCTCTTACTATGGCAAAACTTAAAGCGTCGCTTGATACCGTCTGACAGCTTGAACGTGTCGAGTTATAAATAACTAAATGAAGATTCTTGTTCAGGGTGTCTTGGTGTGGAACGCTCCAGTTACTAAACACAGTAAATCTTCCGCATAAATGCTATTATCTCACGGCTGTTGTTTGGAAAAGCTCGCTAATGACTCTTATCATCAGTCTGTCAGGATGAAATACATGCACTAAAGTAGCACATCTACCTTTGTTTATTTTAAATCCTATTGTCGTATCACTGAAATTTCATCAGGGGACTCAACCAGACTTGACTTCACACCCAGACACATAACTAAAAGTTTAATGATGACTTAGAAAATCCATTCTGCTAAACCTCTGTACTGAATACAACACGAAGAGAGGGAGAGGAAATGGAGAACGGAGAGGGTGGAGAAATGACAGATGCGCCTGCTATCGTCGTGTCCAAGGAAATGGCAGCAAATAAAATTTTCATAATCTGGACTTTCATCGGCTAGCTTATCTTAGCACAGAGAGCTTTTCTACACGCTGTCATTGTGTTTATCGCTGAAATATACATTCACACCAGACACGTAGTGCTTTTGCGAGTGTGGCGGCACATGCACAAACTCTCGAAAAGCAGTTTCCACCCAAACACACAAACACGTAGCCTTTAAACAGTCCTGGAAAGTTAAAACTTCAAAAGTGCTTTTGATAGGGAAAAATAAATAAACAATTTTACTTTTTTTTCCTAATACTTGTTAAGTATTATTTTAATAATTATTTATTATTTAAAATATTTATGATATATTTAATAAATATTATTTACTATTATTTGGGATTTAATTATTGAAGCATTATTTTAATTATTTTAATATGGGTTTGGAATTTGTGCAGCCACAAAGAATTGTGGGAAATGTTAAATTAAACTGTCCATCGCCTCATAAACTAGCTAAGTAAGAAGTGTTTTCTAGAAAAAACTAACTATAGAATCAACATTTACAATTACAACTTATTATGACCAGTAAAACGTAGCTTTCGTTGTGATTTTTGACAGACTCTACACTCCCTTAAAGAAAATGCAGACATCCCAACCGGTTGAACAATCTGTGACATTTACGCGGCTCATCTCGCAAACACGATCCTTCTGACACGACTGTAAGCAGAGACGCTCACATACACTTTCAATCTGAAATACACCTTTCAATTTCCTCTCAGACACACAGTGAAGACAATAACACACACGCTCACACAATTCAGGCCTCGGGCAGACCGGCGGCAGCGGCGTCTCGGCTCTAATAACAAAGCTCATTGAAGCGTAATTGAAAATGACTTCGGAGAATTGCGACATTAAGGGAGCGTGGTGGATATCTGCAGGTGTTGAGAAGAAACGCGTTAGAGAGAAATAAAGTGAGAGAGAGCAAAAGATGAAAGCGACGGAGGGGTTTCCCGACAGGCTGAATGCGAGAGAAGAGGGTGAAAAATTTAAAGCGAAAGAGTGCGGATAAATAAAAGAACCAAACTATTTACGTGTGAAGAGGGTGTTAAATCTGAAAGGACACTTGCTTTATTTCTTGACCTCATGAAATGAGATGCTTCTTTTAAGGTAAGATAAAGAGAGTTGAAAAAATGTGGAAAAAACTTTCTGTTGGAGTAGGAACAAAAAAGTATGAATACAAACTGTGTAAATCTACATACTACAGATACAGCCAAAGGATTTTGTAGAGATGTTAAAAGATCAAATCACTGACTCCTGTAAATAAAAAATGTATATGAAGGGTAAGGGTCACTCCACAACTTCTTTACATTTGCCCTGAATCTGTCTTTTTGACCTGAATCTAGCATTTAATCATCTTTTTGATAATTGATATGCCTGCCCTCCAGTCGGTTCAAAGATCTTGGCCTCTTGCATACAGTAGCCAGACGTTTAACCTGTCTACACAACAGCTAAAGAACCAGCCAAATATCATACCACAACAATATACCAGTGTAAGTGAAATTTACTTGCTAAAAACAGAGTATCTTTAAAAGATCTTTTAAAGAAGGAATAGTTCACACAAAAATACAAATTCTGTCATCATTTATTCACTCTCACATCCTTTAAATCTTGTGTGAATCTTCTGTGGAATACAAAATAAGAAAAACTTTTTTTATACAAGTCAATGAGGGTAAATGTCATTTGGTTACCAACATTCTTGAAAATATCTTCTTTTGTGTTCTGCAAAAGAAAGTTGTGTGTGCAATATGTATTAGACGGTCAGTGATTGGACTACGAGTTTGTGGGTGTGTCATCTAGAGCTGAAACTAAACCATGAGAAGAAGAAACAAATCAATACGGTGAAACACTGCAACTCTTCTGCCATGATATTAAATCAATACAAATCACATCAAATATCAATATTTTTAATCATTATTGTTGTTACTCTTATTTTTCAGTATTGACTTGAGTTTGAATTTCACTTAGTTCAATTCAAAACAAAATAAATGGCTTCTTGTCATTTAATAGTGTAATGATGTCATAAAATGGCTCATCTTATTTTATTCAATATCAAGGAGGAATAATGATACTTGGGAGTTCAAAACAAAGCATTAATAAAACCTTACTAAAGTTAAGATTTTATAAACTGTATTATATCAATAATATAATGCTATTATCTTATTTATAACACAGTGCTCTGGAATACTTGACCTTGAAAATAATTTACTTAGGAATAAATTAGACAGAAATAGGCTTAGTTAAGAACAATATATGAGGTTATATTACTAATAAAACATTATTTAAAACATTATTATATTACATTAAAATATCCTTTTTTGCTCACATGTGATAATGTACAACCAGCCAGTTCACAAAACCCATCCGGATCATTCTGTCAGGGTTTATTCTGCGCTACAACCGTCTGGCTGTACATTATTCCTTTTATAAACAATAACTGTGCATCACAACTGAAAAACAATAGCTTGGAATCTGCATAAACCTGAGAAGCTTTCTTTATAATTGAACATGCACACATTCTGTACTCACTATACCTAAGACAAAGATTTAACAATGGAAGAAACAAGACTACAACTAAACTACACAAAAACAACAACATCTTCAACCTCACATCTCATCGAGCTCGCAGCAATCCTCTGCAGACCTTCCTTTTGTCTCCTTGATCTTCACGAAAGCTTTTATGCTCAGAAATGAATGTTTAAAATCAAAGTATGACATTTCCACAAGGACTTATCATTTTTGCATGAGGGCAGAAGCATTTCCAGGTTACACGTGAAAACAACGGTCACACACACACGACAGCTCGGGAAGAAACGTTTCTAGTAAATGGAGATCAGACTGTAGTCAATTCAGGATCATCTCCCGCATGACAACATCCAAAGCACAGGGCTGAGGGAGAGAGAGAGAGGATGAGCTGTGTGTTGGTGTAATCTATTTCTAGTTGAAAGGAGTCTGTTTTCATGGGAACTGTTAAACTCATCTTACATGAAGAGCAGATTTAGTAAAGGAAGAGAGAAGAGAGGAGCGGGATAGACGAGTGCAAAGGAGAGTATATACAAGTGGGGATACAGTGTAAATTTGTCTCTCTGACTTTATACCTAGAAAGTGGGAAAGAGGAAAAAGGACAACAAGAGAATACTCTTCATGCTGTCAGCTATTGGGATCGTGGGTGAAATTATACAAATGTTGCTACTTGCTAAATATTACAAATTATTTTTCACAAATATCACTGTATGTAACAGAATTGGGGCAGGACTATATGGACTATAAAATCACCTATTTACTTTATGCATTCTTGATGATTAGTCTGTTTAGCCTACAATAACTGTGCACACTACTCATCTAAGCATATTTTTACCACATTGTATAAAATGTAACTTTAAAATGTTCTCCTAACAAAGATAATAAAGTTACTTTAACACAGATTATTCACTAAAAAGAGAAAATTCATCATTTTGTGTATATCTTGGAATGTTGCGACTGGCCAATCAGAATCAAGTATTCCACAGCAATATAATGAAATAAAATAATATAACAACGTTTTCAAACAACTCAAGATTTTGAGTATTTTTAGTAATTTTAAAGAAAAACAACTGGAGTGCACTGTAAAAAAATTCTTTGATGCCTTTCCAAGGCATTTTAACAGTTTTTACATTATTTCAACTCATCAAATTCATCAAGTTTTAACAATTTCAACTTATTTTATGAGTTGAAATGAGTTGAAAATATTCTTATAAACTCATTTTTACTCAAAAGTTTAGTAAACCTAAAAACCTCCTTTAAAATTGTTTAAACTCTTAATCTCTCTTAATCCACCTCAGATTTTTCACAGTACATTACTGCAATAAACTATTTAGTTGATCTTCCTAATTTATTCATTTGGCAAGGACAATATATGGTCAGGCAGTCATTATGACAGGAAAAAAAACCTTTTGGGACTTATTTAGCAGAAATAGCTGTCTGACCATAGATTAGAGCATTAACTACATACAGTGTAGGATTACATCCATTTTATAAATTAGGATCTTTTGTACATATCAATACACATCAAATCTCTATAACCATTGTTTACAGTCTCCTACATCTTCTATATGCTGATTCTTTATACTTCTTTGCCCTTGAACAGATCTTGTGCATTTATGAGCAGTCAAGGCTCCTTATAAATAAATCTGGACTGTTTTATGCTCCCAGCGATCCTATTACTGCCCGACACGTTAGTCACATAAATGCAGTATTCAACAAAAAGAGAACATGAACATAATGAAAATGAACGTTTATTACCGTAAACAAGCAAACAGGCCTATGTTGTTTTAACAGCGAAACTGAGAGAAACTGTAAATTATGTTTCCTTCAGTTTTGTCTCTCTCCTCTGCTGCGACACCTAAATCATTCGGCAAATGAGAAGCACCCAAATGCCATGGCTTCTTTACAGCGTTCTTCCTGCTTTTAGCCGTCGAGAGGTTTAAGAAGTGGAATAAAAGGGCAGACTCCAATATTAGGACTTCTCGTTATTTCATTGCTTTTCTGTCTCGCAATGTTTTTAAGGCTTTCATGTGGTGTTTGATAGCACAGACGTTCATATTCTCCTTAAAACTCGCTCGAGTGTTTCAAAAGAAGCAAGAGGATCGTCGGTGCCGGAGACGCAGAGCACTTGCTCTTGTGAGGGAAACCGCGAGTTATCATCGTCTTCCTTCAATCTTTTCTCTCTGTATCTGTTTCTTTCTCCACCAATTAGTGGCTTTAGATTCAATCAACCTGAACTTGTGGCTCTGGAGAGAAATACTGTTGAAAAACTCCTTTGGAGAGTTTTCTTTTTCATGGTAAGAATGTAAAGTCTATCATCCCTGAGTCGCTGTTTTGAAACTGTGAGGGTTTCTTTCCAGAGAGAGACTCTAATTTAGAGATTCTATTTAAAGTCTATTACCATTTTTCAGGTCTGTTTTGGTTGTGTAATTTATTGTTAAATGTGCCATTACAGTTATGCATTAGATGTTTATTGTTTTATCTATTTATAGTTTTAGATTTGTAATTGATGTCGATTTGGTTAATTTTCAATTTGCAGGATTGGGTTTTGTTAATGGATTAAGTGCAGGCACAATTAAGAGATTGAGATTTACAGGAAGTGAAAGTTCATTCAGGTAATGTGGATTTTTATTAAAATGTCAAGCATCTATCATTAGAGCTCATACTTAGTCAACAAACCCTTCAGCTTGTTTGTAGCACATTTTACTTATAACACAACCTGCATCATTCTTGTAGGTAACTAACCATGCTTTAACTACAATAATCATTTTTACTACTTTCTTTATTTGTGGTAAGGCACAATAACACATTTACTATGGGTTCACCACAACGACTATAGTTTAACCCTGGTATTCTGAAAATTACTACACTTTCGCAATAATAAAACCATGTTTAATTTTCCTAAGGGTAGAAATCTCTAGCAACAACCTAGCAACCGCAAAAAAACCTCCTCAGATTGCTTTACCAAAACAAAAATGCTACCAACACCCTGCAATTAAAAAAAATATATTGAATTTTGAATTTGAAGTTGAATTTTGAAATTGAATTGAATTTTGAATTTGAATTGAATTTTAAATTTGAAATTGAATTGAAATATCCTCGCATTTAACACATCCACATATTTATTTATAACTCAATAAAAAAGAGGTACATATATAATAGTAAACAAAAGTCTAATCATGACAAACTATATATTGATGGAAAGACACAAAAAAGTACCAATATTAAATATCTGACAAAAACAATAAACATTAGTTTAAAAAACCATTACAATCTGATGTTAATGTTATTTGATGTTTTCTAAAATTGTTATCTAAAATTTGTGGTTTACATTTTCATGTACATTCTCAATATGTGCAGTGACGGTTATCAGGTCAATCAGGTCTTTATATCTACTAGCTGCTTTAAAACAAATACAAACTGTAGAAAGTGCTATAGAAATAAACTTGACAATACTCGATAATGGCATATCCAAAATAAGATAAGCTCTGCTTACAAGCAAAATATGACACATGCCATTAAAATAAATAAACAAAACGAGGCCTTTAAACCTGTAATCTTTACAGTGACAATATCTGTCAACTATATGACTCATTTAGACTGTAGAATGAAAGGCCCTCGGGGCCAGTTAAAACAGGACAGAACGCCGTCTCACTCCACTTTCCCACACATCTGCCGCATTGATGGGATTTTAATTTGATTACAGCAAAACATAACAAGTGCCTGTGAGCCAGCGACTGAAACTAAAAACTTCTCAAGTCCTGGCGAGCGAGCGCCGAAGGCGGCGATGATAATCTCAATTTATTATTATGACAGACGCCAAATTAGAGCCGGCTCCGGGATATAAGGGGAAGTCCCAGCAGAGTGTAATTAAAAAGGTAAGAATATCAATAGAAAAAATAGAGTGTGGTAAATGACCTTCTGAATAATAATCGTTAGTGATTTATGAATGTAGTCAAAAAGCATGAGGAGGGGGTGAACAGGAGCCTACGCATTTTTTCATAAATCTTAAATATATATTAAATCTAGAGCCGTAATCCTGAGGTTTCTGAGCAAGAACAAGTCGTAGAGATTTAAAAATAGCTACATGAAATTTTGGGTTATGTTAGCGTGCGAAACAAAGACCATATTCACAAGCGGTTATAAGCATGACCTAGATGGTATGGATCTCATCCCCTCCGAAAAAAAGAGTACTAGTGGTATCATGGTGTGATCGCTCAATTTATATAGCTATGGTTTTCACACCAAGGTACTTTAAAGCTGCAATTGTTGTTAAAAATAACCTGTTAATTGTCACCGTTTCTCAGGAGGAACACTTAGACATAATACACTTTACATTATAATGATTAATAATTAATATTTCATAGTTGAATTCTAATCTAATCATGACAAACTGTATATTGATAGAAAAGTTTAGGGCTAAAGAATTCATATTTAACACATTTTCAAACTAAAAAAATAAATTTAAAGATAAAAAAAGATAAAAAATGTAAAATCTCTCAAATAAAAAAAGTAGTTTGGATAGTGCATATGCAATGTACGACATTTGAAGAAGAAAAATGTTAATGTTATTTTTTAAATACTTAAAATAAAAAAAAAAAAATTGATTTAAATATTTGACAAATTTTCATAACAATATACATAAACTAAAACAAAATGAAAATTTTATTTAAAAAAATACTTTTGTAAAGTTTGTAAAAATGTATTAAAATATCTAAAATTGTAAGTTCTAAAAATATCTAAAATTGTAGTTCGGATAGTGCTTGTCCAGAACTATAAATCATAGCAGACAAATTAAATTACAAATTATTTTAGAAGTCATCGTTTCATTGTTTTAACCAGAAGAATGTAAGATGTTTTTTAGCTGACAGCAATATAACTGTCTGTCTTATCTGATAAGATCCTGTTGTTTGGCCACAGAAACAAATGTCAAATCCATAAAGCCACTAACGTTGTAAAAAACCCTCAATGCTTCCCCCCCTAACAAGAGATGGCACAAAGCGATTCCTGGGGAAATCGAACATCGCCAAACTTCTTGTTTTTCCTCGTGCTGAGAGCTATGTTGCGACTTCTTTAAAAGGTCACGGACATCAGGTGAGTCCTTCACTGAAAGGTCTGACTGGTGCTGAACGCGCTGACCTGTGAAATATCAACTCTATATAGAACCTGCCGTCGCTAAAATGATGCAATTTGAAAGTCTGTCAGTGGTCACCCTTGCATGACCCCCATCGGCAACAGCGTCTGGAAAGAGGGAAGAAACGGGGTAGATGGTCCAGAAACACCTTCATTTAAGAGGTTTTTATTGAGGCGGAAACTAAATGTAGTTTTGAACCAGACAGTGTTACGTTTAAACAGAGTTATCTCCAAGTTCTCTCGATTACAGCGACTGATGCTCAGCACAGCGATAAGCCCGAGAAGATGGAGCAGAAATACAATTTGATTTGAGAAGTCTAAAGTAATCTGATGCAAATATTTGAAGTGTAATCTATTCACATTTTCTCGGAAATACAGTCATTTCCATGACACTTTCTGAACTATTATGAAGACATACATTTTTAAAAGCGATGAGACGCTCTCATGTGATCACATATCTTTAATGTGGAGTACGGCAGGGATGATATTAAAGTCATCTTATCTACTTTTTTGGCTCTGTAGTTCATAATTTCATAGGACCGGAAAGTATTACTTCAGTCATCATCAAACGACCCAAATAGACCTGAACTTCGGAATGAAATGTTACAGTAGATATGTATTTTTGGGTTTCTTTGTAATGCTTTATTCACACATTTTACAAAGGGTTAAATTTAAACATTATTCAGAGTTTGTCTAGTGTCTTAAACCTGCAATCCATCACTTTCTTTAGTTAAAAATAAATTGGGCAAGTACATTAAAAAAATTCGAGCCGTCGGGTAAGATGTCATGGGAAATAACATTAATTTACCTTAAACCACATAAAGGTAAGTATATAAAGTAACTTGTTATTTTAAGTTTCAAACAGAGATGGAGATATAGAGGCAAAATCGGTCACTAAAGCAGAAATATTATCTCAACCAATAGAGTTTAGGGCGTGGCCTTTGTGGCTGACCAATGGAAGAGCATATTCAGAAACCCTTTTTAATACACTTCAGCTTCAAAACTTAAAATATTTACAAGCTTATTCCATACAAATCTAACTCCAGGCTGTTGTTTTTCTTCTGCACAGTTCTCTCCCTTTTATTAAACTCCAATCCTCCCAATTTGCAAGGCTGTTTCAGACGTTAAAAGGCTCATTTTGCATCCATTTGAATTATGAATACAATTTTCTGTACCTCTGAGATTCCTAATGCTTGTGTGACAGAGCGCCGCAGAGCTCCGAACAAAACAAGTATCAGCTCAATTATTGACATCGATATTTCCTTCACATCCACAACAGAGGAGTTCATCCGCTTTGAATATTATCTGGAAAAATGACTGATCCGGCTCCATTGTTTAAGGTCACGCTGTTCATTAAAACTGACATGCCGTTTCTGCCAGCGATGCTAGCACCCTGACCTTTCTCGAAAAGTCAACAGCTGTCTAGTTTTCTGGTGGCGGAACTAAACTTCACCAATTGCTCATTCGAAATCTACCTCCATCTTAATTGAACTTTGATCTCAATTAACCATGAAGAAGTGTGGGTCCTGAAGTATTTATTATAAGTACAGAACGCTGCGAGTGACCCCAGATAAATGCACACGCAGAAGGAAAATAGCGTCAGGAGCTATTCGCTGTTCAGCTATTCACTGAAAACTGATTATTAGCAAGCCATCATGTCAATACATACTTTTATTGCTATGGGAACAGTCAATGTGATGTATGAAAACTGTGGGACAGAGGTAGACAAGATGAAATTACTGCGTAAAGATTGTGTGCCAGATATAAACTCATATACATATTTTACTGTAAATTCTGATGCATAAAGATGCAGTTTAACAATTGAATTGAATTCCAAGCCCAATTCCACTTTTTTTTTTAAACATGAAATCTTGACATTACTGTATAATACTGTAAAACAACCCTGTCACGTGATTTTTCTCTCACGTTGAACTAAAAATGAGATAAATCCTTGAATAGAAAAAAGCCATCACTATATCCCAAGAAACCCATTAACCTTGAAATCCTTCCATCCTACAGCAGCTCATGAAACGAACATTGTGCTTGTCATCTCGAATCAAACGTCATCCCCAGCCGTCGGCTTTATTCCATCTAAATTGAAGTTCTCAAATGACCGTGTGGACGATAAGGCCGTTTCTATCAGTCTCAATTGCACAATACATTACCAAAACACACCAGTAAACCAAAAGCTAACAGAGCCAATAAGGATTACAAAGAGATGACAAAATGAATTAAACTGCGGAGAACTTTAAAGGTCTAGATCAGTGCCAAACTGCATTTTTTCTGCTCTCAATATAAAGAGAGTTAAGAAATAATCTCTGATTTAGAAGATATAAGCTACTTTTCTGCTATCAATCTTTCTGTTGGTATTAAACTAATTCAACTTGGTAAATTATTTCAGTCAATTTGGCGCAGTTAGCTGGGATTTCTGTTGTACAATCAATAAAACTGATGGCAGCGCTTTAAATGTGAAATACTTGACAGTGAAACAGGATATTTAATAAGAAAAACATGCAGAATGGGAATCGATCGGATCATAAAAAAAGTAATCTATGTGTCATGTGGTTAGTGACATCATCTGAAAAACAGCAAGTGCTTACTGTTGGATAAAGATTTTTGAGAGATTTTACTTTGGAAAAAAATCGTAATTCCAACTGCATGTTAACTTTACGGACAAAAAAGAACTGCACTATTATTGGCAGCTGAAAGCGTTATGTAATTAAAACAAAATGAAATAAACAAATATTTAGACTTCTGTATAAGATTAGCACTGGACATCTGCTGATATTTGTGCAGCGCTCGGGACAAATATCAGATACCCGACGTACATTCACAACTACGAGACAAATCATCCACGCGTTCTGTCTGTCGCCTCTTGGGTTTGTAAATGTGATATAAAAGGATTTCAGTATATCAGTCTGAGTATTTGTCTCCAGCTAATCTCAGACGAAACAACAACATTATTTACATGCTGAAAGGAAACAAAACAACATCTGACATGGAAACAATGGGAAGAAAGACATGATTATCTTACAACACATGTAATGAAAGCAACATCAAGAGGACAAAAGAGATCCCTGTTTTCCCGGTATGTGTGGGAGGTAGGAGAGAGAGAGAGAGAGAGAGAGAGAGAGAGAGAGAGAGAGAGAGAGAGAGAGAGAGAGAGAGAGAGAGAGAGAGAGAGAGAGAGAGAGAGAGAGAGAGAGAGAGAGAGAGAGAGAGAGAGAGAGAGAGAGAGAGAGAGAGAGAGAGAGAGAGAGAGAGAGAGATTGTAGCTTTTATCTCACCTCCATAGTGTGCTTTCTGTAACACTTCCAAGGTGAAAGTCGTATAGTTTGGTGAGAATCAGAATCACCTGTGAAAAGAAACATCTGTATTATAAAATAAATCTGTATTTACTGACTTACTCTGTGGCAAACAAACATCGATGTCTCTTATTCAGCTCCATCACATTCACGCTTAAGTAGAAACCTCAACACTTGACACATAATTTATATTATTTATCTATATCTGAAAGTGTCAGGAATAATGTGTGCTTACATTAAGTAGAAAAACAACATACAGATTAACTTGTTTGTCAAAACGGTAATTTTATATAAGTTTCTGACCTTACCAATACAAAGCAGAAGAATATACCGTAAATGACATCAGAGTCCCTCGCGTCAACATTTTACATAATCACAGCTATTTCCTTCTGTCAAATGTATTTCCTGTACAGGTCTGGGTAGGCCTCAAAAGATGGGCTTCATTTGCATATTCATATTCGTTTTCCTTTGATAGCATTGCCTGGTGTAAAACAGGCCTCATCCCTAAAGCATGGCGACAAAAAACCTGTCACGTTGAGTCATGTTGGTAGTAGCAGCTACATCGTGTCTGTTTCAGCAGATAAAATTGAAGAAACCGAAGAACTGCTAGAGAGGAAAGAAACAGCTTTTTCAAACCCTGTTTCCTAACAGAAAGAAAGCCTTCGCTGCGTGACTCAATGACTTTAGAGAAGGCTGACATCTGTAAGTGAGTAAGAATGGAGTATACTGGAGGACCATGACTTCTCCATTCTAATATGGAGACCATAGAGAAATAAATTAAGGGTATATTAAGGTAGAAGAAAGGAAGGAAGGAAGGAAGGAAGGAAAGAAGAAAAGAACACAGGAGAGAAACTCCAGTTATATGTTTGTGTGTGAATAAGATTTTCGGGTGTCCCTCAGGGTTTCTATTCTTCATTGTGTGAAAGTTTGCTGAGCTGCAGTGGGTTCTCCACAGACACACAGAGCAAAGCTTCAACCTCTTCATGCCGTTCTGCATTTCACATTTGAGCAGATCAGCAGAAGTTCTGTTGACACAAAATAAAGGACAGATCCACCTCTCATTACCGCTACTAAAACCACTGTGAAACAATCACATACAGGCAGTTTCTAAATATTTCATATTTTGCAATATGATTTTTTGATGTTTGTGAGATTTGGGACTATTCTAAATTCATATTAAAATGCTGTTTTTCTAACAGAAAACTTTATTATTAAAACAATATTATTCATATAAATTATATCACTACATAGTATAGAGACATAGTTATACTAAACATTAATCAAAATTACAAGTTACAAGAAACACAAAAATAAAATTAAAATACAAACAATTTCATTCTGTTATCAATAAAGAAACAGGTTTGCAAATGTCACTCAACAGGTGGGTTGATTTGGGACCGATTGATGGTTTACAGCTATTGAACAACTTATATTTACCTTTAAATTTTAAAGAAAATCTTTATTACAGTAACTTGAATGAGTATTGTACTGAATGTTGTATTCATTGATAAATCCCTTTCGAGTGAAATTCTTCAGATCAAAACACATTTTGATCCATTTTGCTATCAGACAGTTGATTTCAAAGGGTCACCCAGCAGTTAATTCATTTAACCTGTCATGTGGTTACTGTGTACTTGTTTAGAGATGACACAAACAGACACTACTCCTTCAGCGGCGCTTCTTACAGCCAAACCCCGATTGACCCGCAATTAATCGCAGAAATGCCAATTATCCATAACTTGGATTATCATCATTGGACTTTAATTAAAGCAACCATGCCACACAGAAATATTATTAGCATAACTAAATGTTCCGTGTCCACAAAGACCAATTGTGAAGTGTCAAACTCAATTTTGTGAACTGACGCAGTCTAATGAAGGGAGTAATGACTTCTTTGGAAAATAGCCTTTGTCTCTCTCTAACACCAGCACTTTTTAATTGTGTCCTCTCTCTCTCTCTCTCTCTCTCTCTCTCTGATTCCCTCTCTCTCTCTTTTGAAGTATTTTAAAGGTTTTTATCTCTGAATAGCCGGGGGCTAATGCAGGGTCAACTATATGCTGACCTGTGTGACCATAAATTAAGCATTGCATTTTAAGCAGGAGACTGTGAATCTTGTTTATGAGTCACTCAACTCGGAAAGCTCAGACAGGAAGAGGACTCTGAAGTCTGTGGATTTCATAAATAACTCCAACCTGAGATAAACCGAGTACCAAACAAAGCCTGAGAAAATAAAACGTATTTGATCTTCAGAAAATCGTATAAAAAGGTTGATCTCAACTTCAGGAGAATAAACTAAATATTATATGAGCTACTTTGTTTTTTTATTTATTTTATATTTGTCATTTTTCCAACACTGTTTCTAAGAGTCTTTTTGTCCAGAAATAAATTTCATATAAATACATATAAATATATCTATAAATAAAATACATAAAGAAATATGTATATGGGTAGATGACAAATAAATATGTGACCGTGTCCTATGGTGTACAAAAAAAAGAGATGGATTTTTTTCTACATTTTTTGTAGGTCACACCACATGACATACACTTTTGTCAACCACCCATATCCACATAAAATAAATATAAATATTAAATATGTAAAATAAAATAAAAGTATGCCAGGGTATGTTGATTTGCTGCTAATGATCATCATATATTTACCATTCATTTAAACATATATTAGCTGAATATATTAGTTTGATTTTCCTCATTATAGTACCTTCACTAATAGTATTGAATGGCTGAGCTTGATAAATGCACAAAAATTGGTGTAAAATAAAACAAATGCAATATAATTATTTACTTAAAGACAAAAGTCTTTTCCAGCAACGCTGTAGGAGTCCTAATGATGGAACTGCCCACGTTTTAATGTATAGTTAGAAAATCATTCAATGACAGGGTTAGAAACTGCACCACAGGTACATGATCCATTATGGTCATTGTAGTTAATAGTCATTAAAATTAGTAGGGGGTTTAAAACTACTCACTTTTCCTGGTGTGTTAATTTTATGTTGGGTAATATTTATCAAGTACTTCCCACAAAAATAAAATAATAAATCTGCAGTTTATTTCTGCAAAACAGTGAAAGTGCATTCCATGCGACGGCTGAAGACGAATGTTTGAGAACGCCACTGCTGCCCTTTGGCCGACACATTTACAACGTTCACCATGACAAAACGGGCATAGAACAGGTTATGTCTTTCTCTGCGGCAGGAAGCAGATCAAATGTTTCGGCGCCACATCATGATGTACTAGCACTGGACTGAATTGCTCCCTGTGGATTATCCCAACGTATTAACCTTGATCCGTCAACATCTTTGACTTAGACGTTGTAGCTAACGATAGAAAAGTTGAAGTGAACAATAGGAAAGCACTGAAGTAAATTTGCTATTGTTTTAGGATGATGGTGTCTTCTGCTGTTTTCAAGTATGCAAAATGACAGACACTTTAGCCTCTGGGTGTTGTCATAAACATGAAACAAACACGCTGCTATTAAGATGTACAGTAGTATCACAGTGATGCAATACAACTCAATTATATGAAGAAAGAAAATCTATACAGCGACATGTGACAAGATTGCTATTCATAACACAACACAGTTGTGTCATTGTGTCATTAAACTTAACATGAAACACTTGGTGCTTCAACACACACAATCATCTCTTTCTCTTTGTAATTTATTGCTTCATACGCCTCAGTGAAATATCAAAATCTTACCCGCTTGTGTCATTTCACAATCTTAATAAAGCAGATACTTAAGGATCTGCCTTAAATAAGTCAAAATATCTCTTTGATCAACCAATGAAATGTATTTTTTAGGACTACCACTACAAAAAGAAGGGTTGGAGTTATGAGCCTATAAGGGTAGACTCATCGAGACCCAAATCTAGACCAAAACCTACAGGAACGCCAAGATCTAGATGAAAACTAGACCACCTGAGATCCAGATTTAAAGATGTAACCCAAAGCCCTGTAGGTAGAAAAGTCAGACTAGCTGGCAAGAATTTGTTTTTACTTATTTAACTTTATTTATTTACTTTTTTATTTTTAGGTATTTTAAAAATAATAATAACATTTACATTTTATATATTTTTTATATTTATTCTTGAGTCTTAGACCTTTCTATCAATATATACAGTAGTTAGTCATGATTAGATTCGAATTTTAAGTATGAAATATTAAAGTGAATAGTGAAAAAAATACATGTGGAACATGTAGACAAGACCAAACCAAGATATCAATGTGACCAATGCCACATTCATGTGGTCCCGAGATCAAAGTAACACAACCAAGACTAACTTCATATCACAGACACATTCATGTATAAAACCATTTCCACTTTAAATAGTAAACATTTAACCGATTATTAGCTGCAAATCAGAGCAACCAGACAGAAGTTTGCTGCCCTGTGACAGTTTGACTGGATGATTCCTGTCACTGTCTCATTAAACTTGCAGTTCACTGCCATGAGGCGTCACACTGTCTCCCGGCACACAAGACTGAAAACATAGGGAGTTTAAGGAAATATCCCAGTTGCTTAAATATATTAAACTTTAGAGAACCCACACGGATGTTCTTAGATCACCACAGCAAGTGTCACAACAAATAGACGAGTATTCCTAATTAAAATAAATGTAAGTTTGATGAATGCACAAAGAACGGAGCTTTAATTAATCCGTTCTAAAAAAAAGTGGACTTCACAACCCATCTGTCAAGCGAAACCCAATGTAGATACTTCTACTTGATGACACAACTTTAGTCTCTTATTAAACAGGGGAAAAGTGGATCTTATTGGGTGATGAGAGAACTTCTTTATTTCATCCTACTAAAAGTTTTTTTTTTTTAAGTTGCTATTAAAGTTAATTAAAGTTAATTTCCACTAAAATGAAAAATATCCAATGTGGATTTCATTGGACTTTAACTCGTAAAATTTGCAAAGAAATAATAAATGATAATGATTTATGCAAATTAAATAAATGAGGTTAACTTTTGTTTGGCTGAACCAGTTTGTTGTCCAAACTAAATTTACGATATCTTCATAGACAAATGTTGACATCCCACACTGCTTAATACTTTTTTGCTAAAAAATGCTAATGCATTAAAAAAAAAAAAAAAACAGTCATTCTACTAGAAAAACAAATGACATGCCCCCCAAAATAATTACATATCTGGCTACAAAAAAAACTTTGTTAAACCTTTTTTTGTTGATAAATCTATGCCCCGTCAGAGCCTAGGGATGCTAAAGATTACATCATACATCTAGTGTCAGAGTTTCTTCTTTATAAACATATTTAGCCTCAAGAGATCATCTCAGCGCTCCTCTTTACTTTTAATCAACAAAGTAATTAAAGACTTCAATCACGCTAATGACTGCCATTGATTTCCATTATCGAGGATATATATCTACAAAACAGATTTCTATGTAATACGCATTGTTGACTCCACTTCAGTTCCTGAAGGAGCATGTTACTATAGCAACAAAGCACCCCACAAAAATATGTGGCTATATTGGTTTCGCTGTTTGAGGCTGACAACGATCAGACGTTCATTTTGTGCAGACGAATCATCATTATTTTAATGTATTTGGATGGGGTACAAAAAGAAAGCAGTAAATACAATCTGTAGAAAAGTTCAAGTTTATCTGTTTATGTACATGTATTGTTGTTTTAGCGCCCTGGTTAACTAAAATACAAATGATATATCCACAAAATCATTACTTAAATGAATTTGCACGTCATACTTGTTCTGATCGCAAGGTTAATGTGGAAGATGCATTAGGACGAAGGCTGGTATATGCTGATCTATGATTTCTAAAGGATAATATTCAATAAACTTTACTGTTAAAAATTACTGTTGCCATGAAGCACGCAAAAAGTACACAAAAATCTCTTTTTCAGAAGCTTTAGAACATTGATAATGGTTTTGCAGTACAGTGAATTACTAGTTAGCAAATCAGATGCAGGTTTGTATGCTGAACTACACAAACAGCCCTAAAATCCTTGTATCACATTGCCTACGATCATCTCTACTAAGGGTGATTATGAGTTCAGCCAAACAATTAAAATATTCCATTACCCCCCCCAAAAAAAAAACATGTCATGCCCGCGCTGAGTCTTGCTTACATATTTAGACACTCGCTTTTGTGCAGATCTATTGTAGTCTTGAACCTACAATTCTGTTGACATCTCTTCCGAAAATGGAAAAATAAATGGTGAAAACATTTGCAGAGAAGCGCTTCCTCTCCCTCGTACGCCCACTTCCCTTTTCCCAGGGTGCATCTGCTTCTCCCTGGCCGCATCTCAAGCAAGTCAAGCGAATCAAACACTATTTGACTGCTAAGAGTGCAGGCAGCAGGGCCTTAGTGTGAGACAAAAGTTAAAGCCTTTTGTGTGGAACTGCATCTCTCTCTCTCTCTCTCTCTCTCTCTCTCTCTCTCTCTCTCTCTCTCTCTCTCTCTCTCTCTCTCTCTCTCTCTCTCTCTCTCTCTCTCTCTCTCTCTCTCTCTCTCTCTCTCTCTCTCTCTCTCTCTCTCTCTCTCTCTCTCTCTCTCTCTCTCTCTCTCTCTCTCTCTCTCTCTCTCTCTCTCTCTCTCTCTCTCATAGTTGCTTGTGCTAATTTTTACTTTTATTTTTTATCTCTAAGGTTCACTTATGTTGCAGTATTTTGTGCCAAAACTTCGTAAGAAATAATTTTATTTTTCATGACCACTTATCTGTCATCTCTGACCCTAGCGGGTCTTCAGATGTTATGCCAAAATGTTTCTGGGTTTCAGAACAACATGTTTTGGCAGCTCAGTTTTAATAAATTGGATTTTTGGAAAGAAAGTTTTGGCTTAGCTTTCTTAGTTTGCTAATTTTCACAGTACACATAACAAGACAACAGTTTTTGTAGTCACTACGTATTTTAACTTGTTAACTGTCACAATATCTCAGGCGGAACACCTACAGTATGTTATTTTCCTATTTACCTTAATATTTTATAGTTAATATTTTAATCTAATGATGACAAAGTATAAATTTGGTATAAAGTCATATAGGACTCAAGATTAAATATTTGACAAATTTTCTTAACAATAAAATGAACAAAAATATAAAAAAATGTTACAGTAATGAAAGAAATGTAAGACTTAAAAACGTTTAAAAAATATCTAAAAATTGTAGTCCAGATTTTCATGTGTACACTCAATTTCTGCAATGACAGTTA
Source organism: Beaufortia kweichowensis (assembly GCA_019155185.1). NCBI lineage: Eukaryota > Metazoa > Chordata > Actinopteri > Cypriniformes > Gastromyzontidae > Beaufortia > Beaufortia kweichowensis. The sequence goes on from CM032796.1 coordinate 17,315,064, forward strand.
TCAGGTTAAGGTGATTTTTGTTCCAAAGAAAAATCTGTGATGTCAAAAAATAAAGATAAATATATAAAAACATAAATCTAAAATAAAAAACTGAATATTTAATAATGATTTATTAAACATTTCTGTATTACCATGAATACTGTGATTACTGTGAAACTTTATTAGATAAATGACGACGGAAATAACATCTTTGATCACAACTACAAATTTGCGTACCACTTCCACAAGCTTATCATTTCACTCTGATTAAACTCTGATCTCTCAAACGTAAAGATCTCGGGTGATTTTCTGCTCCAAGCTTTTTTACTCTTCAGATTACATAGGAACAAAAAGTCCTCAGTTTTATCCTCACCTTTCAAACAATTATCTGCATTTCTCGCTTTAGATTTTCCACATGTCATTGAATTTTTATTCAGAGTCACACACACACACAGCATGTATCCTTGATTAATACCTCTCTACTTCCTCTCATCTTAATTATGTCTCTCTTTCACAACAAGCTCCCGTCAAACAGATCGCCTCAAAGGAAGCGAGGGGGGTTGGAAAAAACTGCACATCTAAAAGATGAAGACAAGTAACTGATATTGTAACGCCACGTCCAAACATTAATCAGGTGAAATTAGGAAGGGAATACGCTGTCTGTTTTACAGCCTTGAGATGTGACTTCTGCCTAGTAGGTGTTACCACGGAGACCACTTGCTGTCATCCATCAAGAAGTGAATCCTTAAGGATTATGGGATATTACCTGATGGGCGATGTACAGCGACTTAGCTAAGCTAAGCTGTCAAGGACAGCGTGACGTGAGAGCTAAATGATGATGAGATGGTTGTTCTTTGCATGATTTATGGGTTCGACAGAAACATTGTGCAGTTTACCGGTACAGCTTTAAAAAACTAGCAACTATAGCAGTTTTTATTTCTGTATCTATTGTTAGTTAATTTGAAATAATAATTGATTTTATTAAAGAAACAGTACACCCATAAATAAAAATTGTGGCTAAGGTTACAAGTGAATAAAAACTTTGTTGGGAAATTGAAGCGTTATGGATGTGACATTTTTATTCAAAACTCATAAATATAAGGATAAATATAATATAAATTCTATTAAATATAAATTCTCAAAAAACGTATTCATAACAAATATATTGAACTGATCTGTTTATATTTTCATAAACTCCAGACACCACAAAAATATCACAGATTTTTTATTTAAGAGGAGGGTTACGGTTATATTAAAAACAGATTGAGGTTCTGGTGTTTTTTGTCCATTTTGAAGCTCGAGTCACTACAAACTTTTATTGTTTGGCAAGAGCTGCGTAACTTTTCTTTAAAAATCTGCTTTCGGAACAATACGAGTCAATCAAGTCATTATCTTTATTTTTGGGTGAAGTATTTCTTTTCATAAATACATAGTTTTAATGAAATTGTCAGCGGAGTGTATCAGAGCAACCTTGACTAAAAAACAGCCAAAAAGTTGAGAGAATAAAGCTACCCATGTGGAAAGAACAAATGTAAAACGCAATGACTCAACTCTTTACATGAGGTTAGACTTCCTTAAAATCCTTCTGTCCTCAGAGCAAATGTACAAAAAACAGGTTGGCCGTGTTTGGCGTGCAATGATTTAGCCTGACGTTCGCAGACAGCTCTCTCCAGGTCTGTACACATGAGTCACTGTTTTAACTCCAGTACACTGAACTTTAGCCCCTCGGACACTCCACAGAAGCCCAGAACATTGTATGAGACGAAAGGTGAACGACTAATCCTTTAAGCACCGTGCGTTGATGACATGAAGGTAATTACATAACTTTACACCATGGTAAGAATAGCTCTCTTATAATTGCGACCAAGTTTATTCTTTTGATTAAATATATATTAGATATATAGTGTACATCTATTCGATATATGCAATTAAATTCAATTTAATTGTACTTATATAGCGCTTATTTACAATTTTTATTGTTGCTACACAGCTTTACATGCATTATAAAATAAAAATAAATTAATGAATTAATGTTAATGTTAATATGTTTATTTATTATTTACAATATTATAATGTTTGCAATATTTACAAGATTTACATTTATAAATATGCATATAAATGTATAATTTGATACACTCTTAAAAATAAAGGTGCTTCACGAGGCTATAGAAGAATTTTTTGCCTGAATGGTTTCATAAAGAACATTGGTTTGAAGAACCTTCCTGTTTAACAAAAGCTTCCTTGTAGTGGAAAAAGGTTTGACAGAAATGTTCTTTGGAGGAACTCAAAATGGTTCTTGGAACTGCTGTGAAGAACCTATCAAAGCACCTTTATTTTTGAGCATGTACAACATTCAAGCAAGTGGCTATGAATAAAATTTCAAACATAACAACCGCGACACATACAGATCCCAGTATGTGTATTTAAATACATCAGGCATAAAATAAACTAAGGCTTAAAGTGAGTAAACTAAGGCTTAAAAACCCACCGTCAACGTCCTCCTAATTCATTTAGACTACACTGTTGTTTGAGATTATTTTGTTAAAAACCAATTAGCGCTGGTGAGGTCAAAGGCTCAGATGAGGAAAAACATCAATGGGGTTCCTAGTTTAAATATGACCAGCACAGCTAATGCTTTGCAATTCAATTGTGCATGTTAATAAGAACACTTGAATCTGAGAGAGAGAGAGAGAGAGAGAGAGAGAGAGAGAGAGAGAGAGAGAGAGAGAGAGAGAGAGAGAGAGAGAGAGAGAGAGAGAGAGAGAGAGAGAGAGAGAGAGAGAGAGAGAGAGAGAGAGAGAGAGAGAGAGAGAGAGAGAGAGAGAGAGAGAGAGAGCCTTTTCCTGTTCTCTTTAAGTACTCACATTATCAGGTGGCTGTTTACCACGAGAACACGTTTGCTCTTGTGTGGAGGCCGTAACAACAAAAGCCATGCTCTCTGCATATTTTAACCATACATCCAACATAGTTCACCTGCCAGATTTCTAAATGACCATAATCATCTATCTAAAGATGCTTTTTATCAAAAGACACTGACATTACAGTAATTGCAGTGTCTAGCCTGGAGTAACCTGAGGTCAGGAAATATACATGAGGGCACTAAATGCTTGAAATAAGTTTTGTGAATAGATAAAAATTGTGTGACTTGGACCAGATTGTGAAGAAAATACAGCCAATGTAATCATAACAAACTATATATTGATGGAAAGGTCCAGAATAAATACTTACAGAAAAAAATCATAACAATAAACCAAGTAAAAAAGTACCAAAATATAAAAATGTATAGTGCATTTGCAGCGACAGTTGCTAATTTAGACAAAGCATAGCTGTTATAAAAGCTAAAATATACATTTGAATGATAAATGTTATTTCTAAGTGTTGAAACTTTCAAAACACCCAAAAATTCTTAAATTATATATGTAATATATGTAAATTAATACAAGACATTACAATACAAAGTGATTGTTTGCTTTGTTGTTGTTGGCTCACATGCCAATGAGTTATCAGATTCACATTTGGAAAAATAAATCTGGCAAAAAATATTTATGGGACATTTTTGGCAGGTGTTGCAAACCTAACCACATATTCTGACAACAAGTAAATAGATCATCATTTAATTAATTACATAATGTTATATTTTATTAAATAAATATATTTATATACTAAAGCAAAACAGAATGAATCAAAACTGATATATTGCTAATGTGTACCACACACTGGTTGTTTCAACCCATGGTTGGGTAAAATATGAACAAACCCTACAAAACGTGCATAACTGACCCAACTTTGGTTTAAAATGACCCGTTTTTAGGAGCATACGCTTTCCTATTGGCTCACTGGGTATCTGAAAGAATATAAGTGGCTTTTCTGTGGAAATCTCTGAATCTCACCAGGAAATCTATTTCTAGGGCTTTGAGAGGACGTGTAAAAGCAATGAGTCTGTATTAAGGCAATTTATTATAACCATTAAGGCTTATTAGCCAGAACGTAAGCCTAATCAACTTTCTCCTTGATACTCTATGCACCTTCAGGATAGCACACGCAAACAAACACCAACGCATGGAAACGCACAAATTCCCTGATCGTTACAATGCTCTGCACATTTATTTTGTCTGTCAATAACCTGGACGCAGTCAATGCATCTCATGAATTTCTAATTCTTTAAAGCCACAAAGATGCAGAATTTCCCATCAAACTGTGAAACGGCCCTTAACTGCACTTTGCCTCTTATTCTTCACATTCTGATTTGATATATTAATAAATGAATATCCTTTTCATTTATTGTTTAGTATATGGCACGAAACAAGAACACCAGCTTGTTGCCTTCGAATGTATTTTTAATGTCTTATGCTATCAGTTACAACACACAGCAAGACTTCTTTAACAAAGAACACAGCAAACATGCATTGTTTAAGAACCTTCAACATGCGTCAGTATAACTCAAACTAGACTATGAGATACATGTAGTTTATCCAACCCTCTCTAACCGAGAGTCCTCATCATTATGGAAGACATAAAACCAAGAGGACATAGGGTATACATCAGGGAAGACGTCATATGCAATTTGACATCGGCCGTGCAGATGCATCATGAGCTCCCAAAAGAGAATTTCATCATATTCTGTTCCAGCTCTCTCTTTCTTTCCAGTCTTGTTTTTATATTCTCGCTTAGTCAAGGTGAAGGCCAGGGTTTGCTGGACCGTGTTGGATCTTTCAGACCACAATATTCACAACAGAAAAAGATCGGTCGCATGCATGTCATGCATTTAGATGGAATACAAATTACTTCCTGCTTTTGTTGTATCCACCAGGACAGGAAAAGTGCGCCCTTAACTGTCAGTTTCGATCCAAATAATAATCATCCCAAAATGATGCATAAATAATTCTCGGCGGAAGGACAAACAGGTTACTTGTTGAACACTGCTTTAGGCAGAAAAAGAGGAAAACTGATAAGATTAGTTATTAAATACAGCACAAAATGAAAATGCAAGGTTAAAATCATTTTCAGTGAAGTGAACATGGTTGACATGATTTTATTCTTCATTCTTTTTAATGGAAAAAAACACGGTGATGTAAATTGAATTAATCAATTAAATTTATCTAGTCAAGCTTGGAATAAACAAATAGCGGAGAGGAGATGTTTCAGACGTGGACATGGAGAGAGAAAGATCATGCTTTCATGAACGGAAGATAATATTCACAGCGGTCATGTATCTCAGTTAATATGGCGAATGTTAAATCGATTTACTTGTACTTCACGGAGATATCAATAGAGAAATGACGGAAATGAGGAAATATTTAGAGCAAATGTTTTGTAATTTGATGAATCTTTTAAAATAAACGAATTCGCACTCTTGGATTTACATGAAAGAAAATGATTTTCTTAAACTTAAAAAAAGTACAAAATTCTTGAGAATAACTCAACAATCCCAGTTATTTTCTAAAAAAAAAAATATTATAACAAGTGCCAATGCCCGTTCAGCTCATATTAAACAAGCAATAACCCTTCAATAAACAACTGAAGAAAATTTGATTCCAAAAAACAAACCAGTTGATTATTTGAGTTATTACAGCGCGGACCGGATGCCGTTCCCAAACTCTATTGTATATTAAAACGACACAGATTGCAGCCTGCCCGCAGAGAGAAAAGATGAATCTTAAAATATGGCATAACTTCACAGCGTCACAGTGCCACCAAATATTATTTCTACTTTATTGGAGTCTGCAGAATAATATTTAACCTCAGGCGGTTGTGAACCTAATATAACCCAGAAACATGTAAGACTGTGCATCTATGAATGTATTTCTGAGTGTGTACTATAGCTGAATAACTCAATGATATATTCTCATATATATATGAGGCTGTGTGAGATGACAGTACAATCTGTTCAATGTGTTTTAGTATTGTGTACCTGTGTGTTATTCATTTAGCTCATGAAAACCTGGTTTGGAAAGCTGAGCTGCCTACGTACATGGCTTTTCGAGGCATCTTTGAGGAACTACATATGCAAAGACTAAAAGGCTGTCTGCAAAGATTCGTTTAAATATAGTTTAGCACGGATAAAAATATATTATTTTTAATCATTTTAAATAGATTTTTACACTTTGAATAGACTTTAAACAAGAAAAAAATGGTTCTTGAAAAAATGGAACACCTTTACTTCTTAAAAGTGTAGGGCAACATAACAGCAAGACATATTCAACTGTATTTCTATCACTTATGCAACTCCTATTTTGTGTCAAATAAATACAGTGCCTACTCAGACTAAGGTCTGTTAAGCTACGGACAAGAATCAACTTTTGGGACATATGTTTCTATAACTATGGGAACTTTATTTTAAAAAAATCTAACTCTTATGAAACACACTGTTCAAACTCTCACAGGAGATTATGACATTTCATGACAGTTCAGGACAAACCTGTCAAATCATCATTCATGGTTTGTTTATTTTTCTTGTTTATATGTTAATCCTGAAAAAAACACTTAAACCTGCTTGTCACACATCCTGGTTTTCTGGTTTTAAGTGGTTTGGGAGATCTGAAAGACCAGCTGGTTAATGAAATTTTTAACCATCCATAACCTTTCCACATTACAAAAAGTAAGGTAAAAAGTTTGCAAGACAGTTTAAAAGTGACCTTTACACGAGAAAAAGAAAGTTTCATTCATTTTAAAATCAATTTCAGCCACAAACTACCCGTAGTCGAAGAAAGTCTCTAAACAATCACAAACATCATCTCCGTTTACTTTTAAACAAACGCACATGAACTCATCCACGCCGTCACCCTGTCATATCTTGTTCTCCTCACTGCGTCTCTCTCGGTGGGTTTGCATCCATCCTTCATTGGTCCCGTCTCTCTCCCCCCGGCGCTACCAGATCAATGTTACTGAATGGCTAGCCTGCAGCATATCCGCTGAGTCAGGTGGGTGGGAAAACACGGTGAAGAGCGAGAACAAAACAGCCCCTCGTCCCCAGAAGCATCTCAGCGTACCTGCAGTCTCTGTCAGACCTGTGATGGCTCCCAGGATACATCTTGCATAAACTCAAACCGGGACAAGCGTCTGAGGTAATTTGTGTCATTCGGTCTGTTTGGAGTAAATCCGCAGGTCTGAACACGCACACAAACACACACTGAAGTCAACCAATTTGTCTTCATTCATAACAATCTGTCATAACTTGGCCATTTTCAGGGGAAGAAGTCTTTACCTCGTCTCCATCATGTTGCTTTGGGTTAAGCGTAAGACAAACGGAGCGTAGAGGCGGCGTGAGCGTGCGACGCGTCCATGTGGGCCGCCGACCGCTACCGTCTCCGGCAGCGCTGAAATTTCCATACGTCTCCGCGGCTATCCCTGCCATCCATCACAATTGTTCTCCAGGCAAGACAGCTGTCCTCTCCTTGGGAATATTCACAGCCCACCAGGCCATCAAATTACATCTATTTCTCTTTCAGTCAAGCCTGAGACTGAACCTAAAACGGCCCCTGGAAATTAGGAGGTAGAGTCTCGGTCGTGTGAGGTACAGTGGGACTGTGTTGAGAGGAAGGTGAGGGAGTCGGTGACATTTAAGAATATTAGACTGGAATCAAATTTTCTTTGTTTCTTTTTGAGTGAGAGAGAGAGAGAGAGAGAGAGTGAGAGGAGAGTGAGTGAGTGAGAGTGAGAGAGAGAGAGAGAGAGAGAGAGAGAGAGAGAGAGAGAGAGAGAGAGAGAGAGAGAGAGAGAGAGAGAGAGAGAGAGAGAGAGAGAGAGAGAGAGAGAGAGAGAGAGAGAGAGAAAAGGTCAAAAAGTGTTTGACATCATTGGAGTTTAACACAAGAAGAATCTTCAAAATTCTCTTTTTGTGTTGCATAGAAAAACAACACCATGCAGGTTCAAGAGGCAATTAAATATTGAAAGAATTGTACATTTTGACAAAAAGGCATCATGTCTGATAGCCTTCTCTCTCCATCCATCTGTATATCTTCTCTCTCTCTCTCTCTGTTGTGGTGCTAATCACAACATAATCTAAACATGTTTTTTTGTATGATTTTGGAACATAGCCGCCGTCTGCGTTCCCACAGACTCGTTCTCTCTCTTCTCCGCGGGTAAACTCTCCTGTGTACATTCGCAACTGGCAACTCAGTTTGTACATAGCAGATTTCCTGCATAATTGAACAAAGCCAGTCTTGTGGGACAGTCAGTTTGTTCCATTCCATCCCAGCTGTTCAAGTGTGCCGCTGAACCCCCCTCAACAACTGCCGCTCATTCGTTAGTCTACATAATGTCCGTTCGCGCTTGGCAGGTGAAACATTGTTTACGGCCAATGTGTCGAGTGCAGCAGTAAAGTATTAAGAGACAGAAATAGTGGACAAAGTACTTTTCGCCAAAACGAGCAGACGTAGCGGTTTTTGTGATGCTCATTTTTGATAAAAGATGCAGAACGCATCTGGCACGTTTGCACCTCGGGCCCTTTTTAAGGACGCCTGTTTTTAGCACACGCCGTTACACAATCGCGTCGACAGTAGACAGCGGAAGGGTGTGGGAGATTTACCGTATCAGCTTTCTGTTCACCTCCTGTACTGTGTTGGGTTTAAATGTGCTTTTGTACCTCGGAGCCAGTGTTGGTTCTGTGCTGGCTCCGCCGGGGCTTCTTTGCTGGCCCACTTAAGGAAACTGAAGTGTAATTTATTTGATGTTGCCCAGCACTTTGCCATATTCCCATCTCTGTAAATTATCTGTCTCTTTCCGTTCTCCTTTTATTCTTTTCCCCCTGCTATCATAATGGTGTGACAGCACTGGTTGAACTCTTATGTTCTGAAATTGACTTTACTGTTGTGTGACGATTCTTCAAACACTATTTGTACAAGCTGTTCTGTTTTTCCATTTTAACAAGTTCATGGGTTCAAATCCCAGGGTAGAAACGTACTGAAGAAATGTTTACATTAATGGCATTGTAAGTTACTTTGGATAAAAGTATCTCCTAAATTCATAAATGTAAACATGTCCCAATGTTTAAAAAAGGATAGAGGATACAGTTTTTTTTACCTGGCAACTGTCACTGTTACACTTATTTCACTATTCACTTTAATATTTCATAATTAAAATTGAATCTAATCATGATAAACTCAAGAAAAAATATTTCAAACATTTTCACAATAATAAACAAAATAAGAAAAATGGTAATAAAAATATAAATGTTAATGTTATTTTAAAAGTGCTTAAAATTTTAAATTTGTAGTTCGGATAGTGCATTTCTAAGTATGTGCATTGACAGTCATCAGATTAAGCAAAACACCATTATAAATCTACAAGGTGTATACAAGGCTATGTATGTGTAGAGTTTAGTAGATATAAAAAGTTACCAGCGTTCATCTTTGCTGTACATACAGTATATTCTCTTTAACCTATAAGCTATTCATTACCTCTCTATGCTGAATACAAAGGGTCAAACCTCAGCACCCAGATGACATCCTTCAGCAATTGGATTTCTCCTTAACAATTATCAGCCTATGAACAACCCAAAGCCTCATTATCCGCCCGGTGCTTGTAAGAGGTCTTACTGGAACCCGCTGTGGTGTATTCGCTATGTTTGTAAAGGTCAAAATCAGACGTTGGCCCCAGAAAAACAAATCACAATAAATAAAATTGTCCTGAGAGCTTCGCTTAGCTATAATGATGAGTAAAGGTCAGGGTTTCTTTACCTGGCTGGGATTCAGTTAATAAGAAGTAACATCTTATGTAAGCCATGGAATACAGAAACTCATGTATCATCGTGGGAGTTTGTTTTTGTGACTGTAAAAGAAAGACTGAGGTAGTGGGTGATTTCTGCTCCACTCATTGCACATAATAATAATAATAATAATAATAATAATAATAAATTATTTAATCCCAACTATATTATTATTATTATCAGTATTATTATTATTATTATTGCTGTTGTTGTTGATATTATTATTATTATTGTTGTTATTGCTGTTATTATTATTATTGTTGTTGTTATTATTATTATTATTATTATTATTATTATTATTATTATTATTATTATCATTATTGTTATTGTTATTATTATTATTGTTGTTATTATTATTAGTATATGTTAATATTATTGTATAAATATAATATTATTAATACTAATATTACTATGACAAACATGTAATTTTGTAATAAATAAATTAATTGTTAAATCAATTCAGTCTGTTGTAAGTTAAAGTTAAACTTACAGATTTTTTATTTATTGCTCAAAACAGATTTTATTTTACTCTTAACCAAAAAAGTTACAGATTGCAACTTTTATTAATAAATATATAAGACAGTCAGATTGAGCACCTCTTTTCATGAAAGACAAACTATAAAACTTTTTAATATTCTAAAATTGTCACAAACATAAACCAAAGTCAGTATCTAACCAAACTCCATCACGCTGCCTTTTGCCATCAGATAACTGCAGGCATATTCAATATATCTCCATATGTGTGTATTTACACATGAACCATTCGTTTGAATTCAGTTTACCGAGGCAGGTGAGGAAAACAGAATCAGTACCGGGACCTTGCACCCTGACCTACTGTCCAGCAAAAGATCCAGCCTGCAGGTAAGAAGAGCTCTGCTTGTTCCCTCTGGATGCAGAAAGATAATTCAAAGGCACCTCAGCTAAAATCCTGACCCTGCTTCTCTGTTTGCACACCCCTTTCCGCTTCTGTTGAGCTTCTATATATAATGAGAAAATAAATAGATTCCTCAAGTTTTAGCTTGTTTGTTTGTGCTTTGTTTGTTTGCTCTTTTGCTTTACGTGACCCAAACCAATCCATCATCCATGCTTGGCTTTTTCCGCTCACCTGTGCAAACTACACCATATGGCCGAGACAAGCAAATGAGTACAAATCTGCATTTGTCTTCATTGCGGAAATGTATTGCTGGAACACGGAGGAAGACACGGTCTAGCTCACCGAAATCTCTCTCTGTTGCAAAACTATTTCATTGGCAAATGCAGTAATCCACTTTGTGGTGCATTAACACTGTCCTTATTTCTGAAAAATTTGTCTTTGAAGCAAAAATGCAGCAACATCACACAGACATATGGACCCATATTGTCACAGGGTTCAGAAAAACATTCCCAGTTGTCCACCGTGGATGACAACCCTGCTGAGAATTACTTTATAAACAGCAAAGCATAAAAACAGATGGCATGTCTTCTTTAAAAAAAGGAGCAGTTTGCTAGCAAAGCGAAAGAGAGAGAAAAACAGAGTAAGTTACGCTGACGTCTAGTTACATCTGTCAAATGAAAGTTGAAAACATGACATTGACCTCAAGTTTGCATTTGGAACTGCCAAAAAGCGAAACTACCCTTTACCGCAGGCGATACTTTCAGACGAAATGTAAGTAAAGTAACCCAAAAAATTCTGCTTTCCAGAGACTTGAAAATGTCTGTTTTTGTGTCTCTACATTTTAACCAAAACGGCTGTCACACGCCAACATAATATGAAATACTCTTTAATATCGCAGCAGAGTTTGCTGGAGATACAAAAAAGTCATAAAAAAAAGATGAATCTCAATCACAAACAACTGTTATTGTATTACAAACTTCTCTATTCAAACTCTGTTGCTTCATATGGAACCCTCTAAAGATGACAAACATTAGAAATCATCTCCACTGCTCATTTATTAGCATATGTTAACATTTAAAGTGTAAATCTGAAAGACCAAAAGAAAATTAAAAGTGCGATAGACAACATGAAACAACATTTGCAACACATTCATTTTCCATAATCTGACGTATTTCTAAATGAGAAATGACAGTACGTTCTTAAAGGGTTCTTTATCAGGATGTGTATTCTATTGAGAACCATATATACATCTAGTTCTATGAAAAAGAAAAATTCTACAGACTATAAAAAAGTAGTAAATGGTCCTTTTAAGGACAAAAAAATGGTTCTTCACGGCAAAGAAACCTTTATAGAGTGTAATGTAGGGTAATATTTTATTCAGTGGGATTTGACTGGATTCTGAAACGTCTGGAAGATTATTTTGAGAGTTTACACGTATATATATAAAATGTACATTCGTTTTAAAATGCAAAGTAATAAAAGCAAACTTAATGTTTGGGCGTGTCTGAGGCTGAGTCCTTGATGACATCATCAATACAGAAAAATCGTTTCAGAGGCAAGAAACCCAATACATTTTGCTGCAAGATCTGGATTTTTTCCTCTTTAGTATAACAAGCACTGATGAATCATGTACAGCAAAATATCATAGATATTTATAAGTTAAAAGGGTCTCATTTGATGTTGCATTTTAAATCCCAGATCGGGCTGCCAAACTTCTCAAAACTATTTTTCTTTGTTGCTGGGTTACGCTAAACTTGAGGCTAAACAGTTACATAACTGGAAGGATCATCTACATTGTGGATCATGGATCATGTTCATCATCTACATTGTGCATTCTGAACATTATTCATTTACAATGTCATGATATTTTAGAAAGCCTGTCTTTCCTATCTGCACCGTAACCTAGAAAGATTACCGGGAGCGTGTAGGACAAAATTTAAAATACCGTCTAATTCAAAGTCCCATCTGGGACTCGTGACACACACACAGAGACAAGGATGATTTCACCTCTTCTAAAACACACCAGATTCGACCGGGAACCTCCGTGCAGCAGTCCCGGGAGTTAACCGGGATTAGTTACGCTATGGTTAATCTATAATTGTTTCTTTGTCTTCTTTAAACAGAGATCTTTTGTCTTGCTAACAGGCTTTTATTTCTTCCAGAAAATGTCATTGCTAATCTTTGATCCCCTAATTTATAAACTTTGGCATTGGCAATGTCCTTTACGCATACAAACTTCACTAATTTCACAAACCATAAAACCCACAGACCTGTTCGTAAAATCTGAATTGCACATAATTAAAAGAAAGTTTCCCCGTTTTATTTGTGGCACTGATTTGTTTTGCCTTTATGCAGGTAGATAAATAGCTGAACAAAGGCTTGCAAGAGAGAAACTAATTTACACCTCATCAAGCCAAATTAAAAGAAACAAAGTGTGCTTATGTTGCCTACTAAAACAAGGTTTCAGACTGAGGCTTGTACTATCACCAAAGCATTTTTAAAGGTCCTTAAAAATCATTCTTTGCAGAAATAAAAAGGATGTGAAGTACAGGAAAACATTTTCTGAATATGATTCTTTAGTAAAGACTGTTGAAGAGTGCTCAGTTTTACATAACATGAAATAAAGAAAAAATAAAACCTGCTTTTTAATACATCTGGTTTAAGTTGAAGTGTGTGTTTTCCGAAAAAAATACTATTTCTAATCACAGTTTAATATGCAGAAACAGATATAACAATATAACCAATATCAGCTCAAGATGAGGGCGTGCATCTGTTTGGACAACCAATAGCGTACAAGTTTAGAAAGAAATGTTCGAATATTCAAATATTCATTATCCTACTTTGACTTTGAGTAAGTATTACTCAACTACTAGTTTGTGTGAAGAAGACAAAAAAACAACAGCAACAACAGAAAATACTAAAGTTGAAGGATGAACCCGACGTCTGGCTAAGCTAGTGGATCTCTTTCAATCATGCTTCATCTAATCATTAACCATCAATGTTTGATACCTCTGAACAGCGGACATCTCCTCTCTGTCTGTCCTAAAGGACCGTTTGTCCGTCTGTGTGTGTGTTGTGTTACTGTAATCTGTTTTTCTCTGCTGATGTGACGTTCCATTAAAAAGAAGCAAAACTGAATTCATATGCTTTTCTGACAGCATCAAGTTATGTGTCTCATAAGAAGTCCCTGGCATCCCTGATCTAACATATCTGAAGAGAAATATCGCGAATGCGTCTATCGGCGCACTGCGAGTTGCCAAAAGGGGAGATGAATATCTTTTGACGTTGGATTAATTTGCCTGCATATTTTCTGGCAAAGCGCATTACAAGAAGCCAACGGAGAGAAAAGATGAAAAAGACATCTGGCTACGGGCTATAAATGAACTCCTAATATTCCGTTAATTGTTTTCATCACCTTTGCGTTTGTTCTCATAGCTCGAAATATTGTTAGACAGGAACCAGTGACTTCGAAAGTTCCTACAGAAATGCTGGCCAATGAAATCTCTCTAGCTTTTATCATCACATCCCACCTCCATCCCTACTTTTTTCTTCCATTAATGAACTTCTCAGCCTCAGTTTTTCCTCCTCATTAACCTCTCGCGATGCCATAGCTTAGGGCTAAATGTTCAGGATCTGTATCTTTAACTCAATACACCCACTCGATAGTGTATTTCCCGTCTCCGTGTCTTCCTCCACCCACCCGTTCGACCTTTACTTACCACAGGCTAACCACAGACGCCTCTAACAACATGCTGTCATTTAGACTTTATTCTCACCCCTGAGCATCAGGTTGCTGAATAAATGGTTTCCGTTATGTTTACGATAGTGGTGGCCTAAAAGCCTTTTTCTACACGTGTTGGTCCACATCGTGTAAAATGATGCTTTCCCATGAATAATAAATGATGCTTTCGGTTTTGAGTCAATGCAAAGTACAATGCTGAAATACATGACTACACACAACATATAATAATTCATATTTATTGCATATTAGGTGTAGTCATGTGTGTGATATACTGCCTTTTATGTCGCACTGTATACATCACACACAAAATAACCCAAGTTTGTCTATTTGGCATACAGCAAAAAGAAATCAACATTATACAAAATTATACAGTATGCACTGACATCAATACATTTTATGTGTGACCAAAGTGCCACTTATTGACTAAAACATATTTATTGTAGTCTGAACGTAGCTATTTAAATAATGGGAAATCAAAGCACACGCTCTCAGAAACCTGAAGAACTGTGTTTAGACCAGACGCGTTTGTTGCATAAAAACAGGTCTATTGTATGTGTAGTCTAGCATTTACCATAACTCCAAACATCTATTTTATAGTCGTTGTGTAAACATCCTCCATCCTTTCACCAAATCTGTTAAACTGTTCATCTGCAAGCCGCTATGCTTTGGATTTAGAGCTTCAAGAAGGCTTTCTAAAACCCATTTCCTCCAAACCCTGCCAGGAACATGGCGAGCAAGCTTTGAGAACTGTGAAGATTGAGGCATTTTATCATAGTCTCCCTCAAAGGTAAATCCAATAGATTTGGTGACAGATGGCCTTGCCAATGTTTGACAGTGTCATTCAACCCCTTTTTAGAAAAATGGAGACTTCTTATTTTTAACCTTTAAACTTGCACAATGCACATTATTCCCAATAGGGGGCGCTACAACTAGTTTACTGAATGCTAATGTTTTTTAGAAAAACTGAGACTTACTTTTTACCTTTAAACTTTTAACCTTTAAACAATTAGTTTTCTGAATGCTAATGTTTTTAGAAAAACTGACATTATTTTTAATTCACAATGCACATTATGTACAATAGGGGGCGCTACAATTAGTTTACTGAATGCTAATGTTTTTTAGAAAAACTGAGACTTATTATTTTTAACCTTTAAACTTGCACAATGCACATTATGTACAATAGGGGGCGCTACAATTAGTTTTCTGAATGCTAATGTTTTGTTAAGATCATAATAGCTAAACTGTTGCCATGCATCATACAAAACCAAACATGCTATTCCAACTTGCATACAAATGAGCCTTAAAAAAGTCAAAAGTCAATTCAAAACATGTACAGCCAATGCAGAAGATGCCACGGTGTTTAATTTAATACCCTGCACCACCAGCTAGTCAACAAGTAGATAAGCAGTCATGCCTGACCTATCTTGAAGCTATAAACCCTGAACACACGAGGTTGTGGATGTAGCACGGTCTCGGACCGGGAGACTCAAATGAAGCAGAAATTAGAGAGGCGTCCATTTGTATCCCGTTTTAATGAAGTGACTAAACACAGCCGCGGGCGCGGATCTTCAGAGAACAGTAATGAATCCATTACATGAAAAAAATGCTTAACACGGAGCCGCAAGATCCAACGTCTTTTTTCTTCATGCGTAAATGCACTTCAGGTCCTGCTTGCACAAAGTAGATAAGGAGTCCATAAACAGTGTTTTCTATGGAAATACTTGATGAGTAATTGTTATATTTCACACGGTTTGTGTGAAGTCTTGTTTGAATTTTATTTTATACCAGTAAAGGCGATCAAAAAACCTCATATTAAGGGATGTTTTATGAGAAAACCCTCAGACCTTTTGGAAACTTTGTGTTGTTTGTGTGTTGCACTTGTACAGATAAAAGCTACTCTATAGCCCTCAGAAGGGTTTTTACAGTCTTTAATTAGTGGTTATTATTTCTATTCAATTTTAATTTGTCCTTTCAAGACAGATGTCTATGAACTTTAGTTTTCTTAGGGTATTCTTGTTTTTAGATGTGTATTTCTACTATATTTTCAAGGGGTGAGAACCAGAGGGGCATAAGTGACATAATACCAAATTTTGGGCCAGAACAAAGAATTTCTGACTTTGTGCACTGATTTCAATCTTTTAAATTAAAAATGTATACACACATGGAGCACAGTATACTCAGTAAACACCATTTTAACATTTATTTTTATTTAAAAACTGTGTTTTAGCACTAATTGGCTTAAGTGTTACGTTTTTTGATTTCTAGTGAATAATAGATTTAAAATTCACTTGTATGAAAAAGTTCAAGAGCTTTTATTTGATATATATCTTAATTTCACCCATAATGTCACTTACGCCTCTTTGGTTCTCACCACTTTAATTATATTTAACAGTGCTACATTTTTTAACTTTTTTTTAAAATGTAAAACTTTTTTTTCATTTTATAACTATAATAAACTTCTTTACATTTACACAGGATTAAGGCAGGCACTGTACTCACATAATTTCATTACCACACTTCTAGAAAGACGTTCAAGGCTGCCAGCATGTCCAGCTCGTTCTGTAAAGCCCACACACCCCCTATACGCAAAACATTGTAGTGTGCTGTATAAAACAACAATCTTAAGGACTACTATTTACTATTATAATTTACTATGACTATCGCCCACTTACTTGCATTTCACTAAATATGAATGACAGCCAATCTGAATCCATAAATGGAAACTTGCACCACATTCCAATCAACATTCGGTCTCTTCCATCCATTAAAGCACAAACTAACAAATCTCATGTAATCAGATCTCCACTGTTATGTCTCAAAAACCTAAAAACAGTTATTCAAGCTGTCTGTCTAGTATAGTAATGTGATCATTCTTACTCGTACTTTGGATCCTCATCTCTTCTTTCTCATTCATCAAAGATTGTGATAAAAACTGCATTGCTCAAGGGCTTACAAAACTTAATGGATGTCTTATTTAATTATTATTTTGTATAAACAACATTTCCTTGTCTAAGACGTTCTCCTAAAAAAAAATTGTACAGTAAGAATATACAGTAGAGCTGTGACGCTAATGTTTAAAGCAGATATTCTGGTCTTAGGTAGATTTGATCTGAAATATTGATATTAAAATCTCTACTCCACTTCTAAATGTTAATATCTTATTTGAATAATGAACAGGATCATATTCTTCATAGCTGATGTGGTCCATTAACAGCCCTCCACATATTATTATGTTTTAATGTTTGATTACTCATTCCTCTAAGAGTAGTTTTACCCAATGTGATACTCCTCAGTTGTATTGCAAACTAATTGAAGTTCTTAATAGAACTACAGCATTAGTATTTATAAATGGCAAAATAAATGCCAGGTAACACTGTGGATGTTTCAAAATAGAAATATTTTCACCACTATTAAAAAGAGAAACATCACAGGAACAATGTTTATTATCCCTACCTCATTACAAAATGCTCGGGGAGTTCATTTTGCACCGAAACAAAACACAGATGGCTATTGAAATTCATGTGCTTACAAACAAATGGGCCATGAACATTGTGATCCAAACTCTCTAGTATTGTATATATCCCTAATGGAGAGGGGTATAAAATCATGCCAAAAACGACTTATCTAACAAATCACAAGCGTAACATTGGCACACTAGCGGTTAGTAATTTCGCCACTCTTGTGACAGACTCAATATCCCCAACAAACATTATCTTCAAAACGCACTTTTTTAATTACTTTCGCATTTCTCTGGATCATCCAAAAGTGTGCGGAAGCTAATGAGAGTTTTATTAAGTTTCATGACAGACGTCAAAAAAATCATCCTCGTTTCTGACACCAGGCTTATCTGCCCCGAATGACACTCACAACTATTCGGGTTTCTAATTAAAGTTATGATGATGGTTGGGAAATGAATACAACTTTGCATTCATAATGTCAACCAAAATCAGGCTGACAGGAGCGCGCTTACAATTTACAATTAACCGCCCTTTTCATTTTTCAATCTAATATTAACCGCTGTTAACCACAGATTTCACTAAGCTAACACAACTCGAGTTTTACCACATTACAATGAGTACATATTTCATTTGCTGGAATGTTTGGATAAACGTTGGATAAATTTTTTAAAGGAAAACAAAACATTTTATTCACCAACAAACTCAAAACCAAACATAAATGAACTGACCACATATATTTTTTTAGCGGCAGTAGTTCACATGCTCCCACAAGAAACAGGTTTGACTCTGAATTACAAAAAATTCTGATTCCATTTCTCTTTGCTCTAATTCCCTGTCACTCAAGACTCTCCACAGATCCGTGTGCCAAGAAAAAACCTTTCTTTCCAGCCGTAAGACCAACAAACAGCAGCAATGTTTGAACCTCAACTGGCTGTACTTACTGTAGATGTTCTTTGCCTCAAACATTACAAATATCTTCAAGAAACCAATTTTAAGCCACAAACCTGGCAGACTCGGCCAAATACAGATTAGTTCCTCCTCACACGTGCTCGTCATATCAACCTTATACCTTTAAAACATAAAATATAAAACTACATGCATTTTAAATCCAAAACGTTGCATTGCAGACAAATGCTTTTCAATTCTGTGTGCATCAGACAGTCAGTGAGGGGACTGTGGCCGTGTGTCATTTAAAGATAAGTGGGAGGGGTTGTGGGCGGAGTTATGATGTAATGTTCACGCAGAAATGAAGTTTCTACTCTACTTGGCAATTATACGGGTCTGTTTGGGACAGAACAACTGTTCTGTCAATCTCTCTGTAAGTGTATCTGTCCTTCTAGATATCCCAGAATTCTCTCAGCTTCTGTTCCATCTACAAGCGTCCCAGGCAACAGGCTTGGATGAACAGAGCTTTGTATCTTAATCTGCCAGTCACACACACACACATTCTCATGTATTCATAAAACACTCACCCCAAGTGCATTTTCAAATTTTAAAGTTTATGAGGTCAGAGTCTGTATAATTTAAGAGCAGAAATGTTCTTGGGAGTATCTTAGAAACTTAAAGCTGAAATAAAATGATGTTAAGATAAAAATTAACCCTTTGCTAAAACACACATTTACCATCTAAATATGGACATTGACATAGACTTCTACTCTGTTTAATTAACAACCTTCTTTTTAGAAGGTTTAGTTTCTAGAGAGAGAGAGAGAGAGAGAGAGAGAGAGGAGAGAGAGAGAGAGAGAGAGAGAGAGAGAGAGAGAGAGAGAGAGAGAGAGAGAGAGAGAGAGAGAGAGAGAGAGAGGGGAACGTGTTTGTTTATAATCTTTCACCATCCACATTGTTTGCAAGCAGAAAAATATTTTTTTTAATTCCACCCGATTGTTGTTAGACTGACACCCAAGCAGGTTGTTAGATTCAAGAAACATACCAGCTTACCTAACACACATCTTACCCCAGTTGTCCCTCCATTACAAAGATTGGAAGCCAGTCAAAAAATTAGGAACGAGTATGGCACGCACTCACCCGGCACCGCAGAGGTTCTTAATGCAGCGGGCTGATCAGTTTTTAAGTATCTGTGGAGGTTCAATCCAAGGGCAGGTGTCAGAAAAATGAAGCGTGACACATGGTATCGTGTTTCCCTGTAAATGATCCGTGAAATAGCCAAGAGGAAAGAGTGTGTTCTGAAACACGGGTTCGGGCCGGCTTTATGTGCCCTGAGGTGTCCATGCATCTAAGATTACCTCACGGCGTGAGAACGCCAATATCTGTCACAACAGGAAAACACAATGATCTTTTGAGAAAGATGCTGTCAGAGATTTTCCTCCCATGATGAATTATAGAAAAAGAGCCATTCTACATTATACTCAGGCCCATAAAGTGACCTGACAGGGAGAAAGCTTTTAACCAATAACAACTGTGGTAGTGAACCCTCTTTTATATTCCTGATATTTATTTCATAGCTCACACATTACCTGCAAAATAATGTAATGATTTTGGGCTTTTCAGCATTTTGCCCTGGAAGACATGAGCATTAGAGAATTGGGTGTGACACGAGGACAAAAATACCAACCCACCCACAAACAGGTTGATCTGAATGACCTTTAAAACAAATAGCTATGCGGAACAAAAGATGAGACACAGTAAACCCCCCAAAAAACATTTCATAGATACTGACTGCACTAGTCAAACTCAACCCCATCTATTCTCTATGAGGCTTATTTGCTATTAACAGTTCCGGACAACCTCAACCATGTTATTTTTCTTCAATTTAAAGTAAATATGTTGATCTATAACAACAACGTCTGGTCCCAATATTTAGACAAAATTAATCTTCAACAAAAATATATACAGTAAATTAAGTATTATCCATCATTTACCTGTAAATTTCAGATATAATTCTTATTTTTCTAGTTAAAATTACTACAAAATACGTCAAAATCAGGATTTTAACTGTATTCAAGCATGGCTATATACAGTACAAACTGAATAAACAGTAAAAACAACCACCTACTGTAAATACATTTAGTTCAAACACACCAAATATGTCATTTTTTTAAATTAATATGAAGTGTTTATTTTTTTAGTTTAGTTTATTAATTTTTCAAATATTTATTTTTTAGTTTCTGACCTTTTTATCAGTATATAGAATTGAATTCAACTAAGAAATATTAAAAGGAATAGTGAAATAACATAAGTTAACAGGTTAAAAAAGTTATTTGCCACTACATATGGACAATCAGTTGACCTCTATCGCAGGGTTCAAACTGACCTACATGAAAAAAGCTCAAATCTCTTTCCATCCCCTGAAACCTCCACAAGATCATCTCTGTGTAGGTGAAGACCTGATCCGAACAGCCAATTAACCGGCAGTGCTTGAAAATTTGTGCCTGCTCAGCCCTCAAACTCTCAACCCGTTTGACACTTCTAAAGCTTTTTGTGCGTGCACACGGAAAGTAAAAAACAGCTCTAGCAGTCGCCTCTCACTCTCTGTCTATATTTGATGGGTTGTGTTGGAACACGAGTTTGCCATCAGTTCTTCTCGACTGCAGTCTGCCTCGAGACTTCTTTGAAAGTTGTAGGCGACGGGTTTTAAGAGCTAAAGTATGAGTTTGCATCTTAAGTGGAAGAGGAAAAGTTATCTGTTAATGCAAGAAGGATGCAAAAAACGGGAACATTTAAAACAATCCGGAAAATTACTGATTTAAAAAGGAAAAGTTAGAAGCTGAAAACTTTGCATGCGTATCTGGAACATATGCAAATTGCAGGTCCCGTTAGAGACCCAAAATCACCGCCTACAGCAAACTTACATTTAACAACGGCCTTTCAACAACAATATGGTTCAATATCAGCAAACAAAATAGCTAATAAAATGTTCCTTTTAAGGGATAAAGTCTCCCGGAACCAACAGTTTCACATCAATTTAGCAGCGAAGGAATCTGACAGGACCTACATCAGCATCAAATCTCTGGTTTGTTATTTAATGACGGGTCTTGTCAGAGGCGATTTAACAAAGCTCCGGCTCTGTTAAATATTTAGGTTTAGCCTATTTAAACGCCACTGCTGATGAAGGTCTTCCAGCATTTGGGTCTGATGTTAACAGTCAACTGAGATGAGCAAGAGGAAAAGGACACAGAAAATCAAGTGATGATTGCTACTGCGTGTGAAGGCTTAGATGGTTGCTGTCGGTTGATCCACATTTTGATAAGAAAGATGCAAAATAGGAGAAGAGAGTTCAGGGGAATTTTGGCCTCATTTCCTCGTTCACTGATTTCTTTCATTATTGCCGCACAAGAATAGCTGAAAGGATACTGCATTTTGTATGTACATGTGAAAAATAGCCACTAGGAGCTAGTTATTGAAAGCTTACAAGAGATATACAAGAATACAATATGCCCTACAAACACTAAATTAAAGTTCCCACACAAATTAGGGAGACATGAATTCATAAATTCTTTAAAAACTTATCTCAGGCCTATATCTTAGGGACTAAAAAGGAACAAAAGAGCAGGTTAGTTCATTTAAAAAGCTGAAAAGTGCAAAAGAATTTAAAGACACAAAGAGTTCAGGGAAACGCTTGGTATATGTTTGACATTTTCTTTGTGATCTTGCTATTGTTTTCCTGCAGATATTTGAAGGGCCAGTATTTCTTGGGTTTATCAATACATTGTCTTTTGAATTTCGCTTTGTATGGTAAAGTTGAAATTTCTGCACTATTAGCAACACTAAAGTAAATTGTAAAAGTACTGATTATCAAAACTCCACCTATTGGCTGACAAACAGATAGTCCCGCCCACCTCAAACCCACAAACGCTGTTGCTCAGTTCAACCAATCAGAAAGATGTTTTGTTAGCGCAACAGAGTACACATTTCAGTAAAAAATATACCTAAGAACTATTTATTTTATATGTGATCCTGCCTGTGAAAACCCAGCTAAAATCATTTTTGGTGATTTACTGGTGTTTATTTGGTGTTTTTTACATAAAAATATCACAATGTGTGAAATATAACCTTGATATCTTTAATACTGACTGAGTAAAATCATGTCAAACATTGAAATCATAGTAAAATGAATGAATGAAATCAAACTTCAATACTTGTTATCTCATAATTAAATTAGCCTGGATTTCAGACAGGATCCACATATTTGACAGTGAACACTATGAGAATGATTTTAACAAAACAAATTACACCGCATCATAAGAAATGAAATTAAGTTTTGGACTAGCAAATACAAAATACCAAAACAGTATACAGAATATATGTGCAGAGCTGATGCAAAACTGTAGAGGAGCTTATTGACCTTTCCTGTCATATGGCAACAACTCACCATGGAGGGGTTTATCCTTGCCAGAGTCACCCTGGTTTGCTCACTAGTGTAAATCAAAATGCTTAGCTGGTAAAGTATTGCATTAGCAATGCAAAGGACCTGGGTTTCATCCACAGAGAACACACATACTGATCAAACATTTACAGTATATAAATTAAATGCTTTGGATAAGAGCATATGCTTGGTAATATTATAAAAACATAATTAAACTGAATATATTGCCAAATCACTGAAAGTTCTTAGAAGATCAAACCCATATATGACCTTTTCTTGTTTATATTTTCTTCTACAAAAGAAGATATTTTTTTAAAAGGCTCAGTGATTTTGTGTCTATATAATGGAAGTTAATTGGTGTCAATGCTACGAACATTCTTCAATATATCTTCTTTTGTGTTTTGCAGAAAAAGAAAGTCATTCAGATTTGAAATGACATGAAAGTGAATAAATGATGAAATAATTTATTTTATAAAAGCAAAAATGTGTTTTCTAATATTTTATAAAAGTGGGCAACAGATACAGTAAAATATACACAATGGCCCACAAGTCTAAAAGCAATAGTAACAATGATAGTAATTTAATACTTGTAACTGAATACTTATTTTTTATCACAAATTATATTATCAGCAAAACAATTTGAGTAAAATGTTGAAAAATTCTTATTGCTTTTTTAATGACAGCATGCACTTGAGCTGTCATGGACTTTCACATTACTGCCAAACCCCATGATTCATGTTATCCCAGCATGACTTGAGAACGTTCCAAAGGAAGAAAGGAGATTTGCTTATTTAATTAGTAACCTATAAAAATAAAGATCTACTGAATATTTCATCTACATTTGTACTTCATAATCATTGCTCCAATTTTTCTGGTTTAAATTAGATTTTGAGTTCTGTGAGATTGTTGAAATGGTTATGTGACTGCTTCATCAATCATAATATTCACAACTGTTGATGCTTCTATAAAGATGTGCTATTAAGCTAAAATGTGCAATTGTTGCTAATGACCTGGAAAGCCAGGAAAATGTTTATTGGTTATTATTATCGTACTGCCAGAGATTCCTATTTTACACAGAAGAGCTAGAGTAAAATCACACCCGTGCTGTGCTGGATGTAGAAAGCTGTGGCTTTTTTAAGGGAACCTTAATAAATCATGTGGTCGATAGCGGTTTGCCACGTCCAAGTAACTGTAAATTGTGACTGTCATGCAGGGTGACATTGCTGTGTAAGGGCCACTGGGGCGGTCTTAGACACCGCCCCGAAGAAAGACAGGGTTCACAACAAGATGAAGAGCGGGATAAGTGTGTCACTCATGTAACATACTGTACACTTATACTGCATCTCAAAAAAAGCATCTCAGTGGCACAAAAATGTGACAAACACAAGGCATGGGCACATACCAGTCAAAAGTTTAGACACAATTGACAAAAATGTTTCTCATGTTTAAAGAACTTTTATAGACAAAAATACAATTGTGGAAAAATTAAAAAATGTGTGTAGAACTGTCAGGAAAGATCTGTCACCTCATAAAAAGTCAGGTGAAACCTATTATGAATGGGTAAAGATTTAAACTTATAAAAATTATCCATGGTTTTACATTTACAAAACATGGTTATTATAGTTAAACGATGGTAACTACAAATAAACTATGGTATTTGCAGCACAACTGTGGCTATACAATCCACCAAAACCTACTACACTTACTATAATAAAACTATGGTACATTTTCATGGGGTATTTTTATGTTGTCTTCACACTAGACATTCAATATACTCATGTCAAAATTATTGTACTGCCCCAATCTGTACATCACAAATTTACTTTTCTATGGTTGGGAATATGATCCCATTGTGAAACAGCCATGAATGAGTCAATACAGCAAGTCATTTCTGGACGTTTCAACCAGGTGAGTCATTAGTCCAAAATGCCTTTTTGTAGCACCAGCCCCGTATGTAAACGCTCACAGCAGTCATAACTGAGACGATTTGGGTACACCTGTGACTCTGTGGGTCTTAACAGCCACTAACATTAATGAAATGGCACGTTTGTGTTTTCATGTGCGAACATGGCACAGTAAGGCAAATGTGACTATTAGGGGTCTTAACAGCACAATGCTATCCGGGGTGTAGTGCAAACAGCAAAGATGAGACACCCCGCATGCGGGTGGATGCCTTGAAAGAAAGAAATTGAGGTTTTCTTCGGCACAATGCCAGCTGTGTTGCTCCCCACACAGCAACAGTTCAAACACCCTCGGTTCCACTCGCGTTCACTTTATACCTCCTTTTTTCATGTGGGCATAATTCAGTCTATACATTAGCGCTGCAGTTAGCCGGCCCTGCGCACAGGGTCCTGTCCGAGCCGCGGGAGATATCAGCCGATATCGATGTAGCCCAGCGGTCTTTTGAGGGCCAGAGTTAATGAACAATTACCAGTAACCTGCAGGCGGTCTTACAATCCCATTTACCTATTCATTTTTCCCTGCTTTTCGAAAGTCTATTGAATTTCCTTAAAAGAGGCGTTTTAATTAACTCGACGAATTAGCTTAACTCCTTGAATCCTTCAGGTGTGATATTCATGTTATCAGAGCGCAAAAATGATTTAATGAGGCCAATTTGTTGTATGACTGACAGTGCCATTGTAATATCACAAAGAGCAAATAAAAGTATCTTGTAAGTCTTCTGATTTATGGATGTGCACCTATAAACTTTATACGTGGATTAATAAACACCAGACCACCGTATCCAGAATATACATTTTCAAGATCAAATTTGATAAATTTCATCAAATTTAAACAAATCAGATGCCACGCCAGCAGGATACGATCACAAACTCTAAACTTCAGGGGTGTGGACTCGAGTCACATGACTCGCCCTACAAACATTACACATACAACATTCAGCAACACTTTAACATTTATTTATTTTATTATTATATTTGAAAATCTAATTTTTGCTGTGCAATCTATGCAGCCAGTGTCACGTGTCATGAAAACATAGTATAGGAACAAAGTATTCAAAATTTACAGCAATAAAAATATAATAATTTAACTGGGGCCTCATCATTTTTAACTTACATGTGCAAAAATGTGTAGCAAATCACATTAAATTTCATAAAAAATCATTGTAAATAACTGCTATGTTAAACATATTTGTATATATTATACCTGCCTTCCTGATATGAATTAATGTACATTTGATATGGTTATTAATACTGATACACAAATTTGGGAAAAGAGCACTAATGACTTGTTTAAGACTTGAAGCTTAAAGTTGATGACTTGCGACTCGATCTGTCTTGACTCGAGACTTGACTTTTGACTTGTCTGTTTGGACTCGGGACTTACTTGTGACTTGCAAAACAATGACTTGGTCCCAACTCTGCTAAACTTATAGTTTGTTAATCAGCAGGTCATTGAAGGTTACGTATGCAGAAATTGAAAATGGCCGTCTATCGATCCTCTGTAGGGCTTCCCACAGACGCAGTCCTAAGGATGGGCTGAATTAAAAGACTTCAGACACTCGGTCAGATCCAGTGCCAAGCGTTCCCAGCCTTGTTCTCATCTAAGCCAAGAATACTAATTGGCCTCTTTTTCTGCTAATAGAAAGAGGGTTAGTCTAGGCGTTGAAATCACTGACTGGTTTGGCTCGGGATTCACGCTTTGCCTGAGGTTGTCTCTGCCTACGCTTTGCAATTTCCGTAGAGTTCACATGGAGCACAGCGAATATATAACAAATAGAAAGGACACAGAAAATGGTAGAGCCGGGTGTATGATGGTATATGACATGTGACGCTTTGAAATACATCAGATGGTGGAGACTACGCTTTACTGTATCGTTTATAAAACTTACAAAAAAAGTTTAAATATACAAACATCTTATTATGATATTTTTCCAAATGAAAATATAATAACTATTCTTTAAAGAGTCATCTCTTCTCCATTTGTTGGATATTATAGCTTCTGAATTGTGCATTTTAATTTGCAGAAATACTACTGAAGTATGTTGCCTCTCAAAAACGTTTTTTGTCACATCCGTAACGCATGTATATTTCCATTTTTTAAAATACATACCTCATGCATAGACTGATATTCTTCTAATGCCTGGACTCAGTTTAGTACAATATAAAAAGATGGTTTTATTTATTGTTAATCAATGCATTCTGTGACAACTTAAATTTTAGATTTTGACTGAAAATGCGACATCCATAAATACGCTGGCCATAAATAGACATGGGTTAGATTCGGGATGTATCTGTCCACAAAAAAAAAAAAAAAAACTTCAGGCACACATATAATATCGATTCAAAATATTAAACCTGGCATACATGACACTTAACTTTCCACACGCAAAACACAACAACACTGTGACACCATATCACATCATTAAGTAAAGAGATGCATATTAAGTTATCACCGCACAACACATAACTTAAAGGGAACAACAAACATAACAGCGCAAGTGCAAATACTGCTGTAAAGAAAAACTGTAAACAATGAGATTGTAATTTGCATGATTTATTCATGCCGCGGTGCATGCTGGGAAATATTCAACTCCACTGCAAAGAAAGATAATCTTTAGACTTCAATGGAGTCTGCAAAATTCATAACATATGACAACTTGACAGTTCATATCCACAGATCTTGATCTTGTGTTTTATTACATCTATTTATTTTTTGCAGTCCTCGCTCCTTTATTCACTGGAAATATTAGCTACTCTGTTGTTTTATAACATATTCACTTTCTCTTCACCCATAAATGCATTATATCAACATTGACTGATGTCTGTCACATACTCTTTTCACATACCAAAGCATAAGATATTTGATTTTTAGCTTTGTTATGGGAAAAATCCAAATAAAACACAGTTTCCAGAACGTGGAGTGCTTTTCACACTGGTGAAGCTTTTACTAAATGAATCAGAGCACAGCGAGAGGAGAAGACGCTGGTGTTATAGAGGCGGCCCTCCTCTCTGTGGGGTCTCTGGTGCAATTAATGATGTGCTGATATATTTATTTAGGTCTCATTAGAAACCAGCCCCCGTGGGGCAAAATCCGTCTCTGAAAATCCACCCACTGGAGAGTTCTGTTTGTTTGGGTGACATAACAAAGGGTAAACTAAGCATAATCAACCATTCCTTCCATGTGCCGATACTGTAAACACATTATGATTATACTTCATTTAGTTCCATTTCAGGAAACAACATCTTACATAAGCATGAATTATATACCCATATAGAGCTTTAAAATGGGGTTTGTCTGCCATTCTCACTTTTTTGAAGTCAAGTAATTTGAAATGCGTCCATGCATTGCAATGCTTTTTAAGTGAGCATGATTATATAAATATTCAAACTTACATGAATATGCCTCAGGAGGCATTTAAGATCAAAGTTTGACATCTATTTACATACTGAATTGTGATTGGTATTCTTTCTTATATCTATTTGCATACCGAGTAGTGATGGTTTTGTCTTTTTTGCATCTGTTTAACCATTTATAGCCGTTTATGTGTGTGTTCATTTCCTCATGCACAGCCAACCGAGAGTATGAGACGTGCTTCATGTCAAGTTTAGTTCAAAAACCTTACATATGCATGTTTGTTTTAAGACTAGTTTCTGATTAAATGCATCCAGTAATTTCAGAACTGCATCAAACATTAAAAAAATCCTTTTATGTATTAGAAATGTTGACAACCATGGCAAACAAACAATCAAACCATCCAAAAAATGTCAGCAGTTATTTGTTATTTTTTACAGATCTAATGCCCGGCTCTGTCCAAAAAGTTCTAAGAGCTACAGAACTGGTCAGATCGTTTTAAACTTTCCTGCTCATCATAACTATTTACACTCAAAACCTTTGGAGCTCATCTCATGCATTATAAATCAGAGAAAAAACAATCACAAAGGAAAAGATAAAAACTGGGTGCAGATGCTAAAACAAACACTCACTTGAAACAAATAAACTAGTATTAATGTATAATATTTATCAGATATAACCATATCAAATATATACTATACAAGAATAATTCTATATAAATGCCCTTCTTTAAAAGTGCATTCACACAAATTATTTATATCATGCAATATGCCAGTGTTTCATTAACAGATTAAGTTGATCCAATTTAAGGTCATTCACCAACAGAATACAATAACACTCTTTAGTTTCCATGGTGCCATCATAGTCTAAATTTTATTCGTTTTCCACATAATAAGCCCTCGATTATCAAGAACTCACATTTATAGGCATGAATAATTTCCTCTAAAAATTGTCATAATGAGTTTAAAACATGCCGTTATGAGAAATGGCTCTAGGGAAGATTCTTCACTAGAAAATCATCATAAACTACATCTACAGTTGATTTAATAGGATCTTGTGGCCTCCATTACACTCATAATTGGGTAACAAAAAATGGTTTCTAGTGTAAGAAATTTGTAATTATAAATAGCTTATTTTGTCATTTGATACACGGTAAAAGTCTAAACCAATAGTGACCAGTGTCTAATTTAATACATACTTAATGCATCACAATGTACACTAGCAGCATAACAATTGGTCAGGTTAAGAAGAAATATCCACAAACCCTGATGATCTGTGTTATTCCCGCAGAATTTGTAATTGATCCATGAGGTATCTCGTGTGACTCAGTTGAAACATGTAATCTATCTCTCTCTTTTCTCTCTCTCTCTCTCTTTTTCTCTCTCTCTCTTTTTCTCTCTCTCTCTTTTTCTCTCTCTCTCTCTCTCTCTCTTCTCTCTCTCTCTCTCTCTCTCTCTCTCTCTCTCTCTCTCTCTCTCTCTCTCTCTCTCTCTCTCTCTCTCTCTCTCTCTCTCTCTCTCTCTCTCTCTCTCTCTCTCTCTCTCTCTCTCTCTCTCTCTCTCTCTCTCTCGACAACAAAGTTCATGCAATTAGGACTAGGTTATGTAAAGATATAAAGCAGTAAGCAATGGTATGCTTTCACAAGTCCAAGACCTTCATCTAGCGAGGTCAAGGGCCTTCATGGTTTTATCTGTGGGGACAACCCTGGCCTTTCTAACACCAACAATGGCCTCTGAAAGTCAACAGACAAGCGCAGCATCAAAGCCGTGCCAGTGCAGCCGCGATGTTATCCACTTCATCCCATTCAGAGAGCTAATGCGAGGCTATCAGCAGAAGAGCAAAGACAACCATGACTTCAAAGAGCTTCAGATGAGAGAAAACTACATACAGAGTCAACGCACAACAAAAATCAATTATAAACTAAAAAAATGCAGTGTTTATTGGTAACTTGATCATTGCCTGCCAGCCTGATATCTTTAGCATTCAAAGGTATTTTTAGGTAAATTGTACATCACAACAAAGTAAGAGAAAATGTATAATCCTCTAGTTTTCCTCCTTCACTATGATTGCATCATAAGCAGCTTCCTGTCAGCACAGGTATATAACTGACCGGTCCACTTCACTTAAAGGTTCACCCAAAAATAAAAATTCTGTCATCACTTACTCACCCACATGCTTCTCACCCACATGACGTTCTTTCTTCATGAAAGACACAAGGCAAAGGCACTGACATTCTCAGTCACCATTCACTTTCACTGCATAATTTACCTCATACAGTCACAGTGAATGGTGACTGGGGATGTCAGTCGCTAACATTTTGACTAGCATCTAATTTTGTACTCTATGGAAGAAAGAATAACAGTGTTCTTTTACACATATACAGATCAGAAACCTTTTGATGTACTGAAAACTAATAATCAAAATCAAAATAATTACTAAATAAACTTTATTTATACAGTCTAAAAAAGCTGGGTTATTTCCAAACCATGTTTGGGTCAAAAAGGGACAACCCTAACCAGTGGGTTATAAATTAACCTACCCTGGGTTGTTTTAGCCTATAGTGGGGTCAAATTTGGACATTTGATTAATTGTGATTGGGTTTGTCCCAACCATGGGTTAAAAATAACCCAGAATTTTTTGGAGTGTATGTACGAAAAACCGGCAAACAGACACTCAAATGTTTACAAATCATCCAAACGTCTTGCACTGTATGTTTGCCATGAAAAAAATGCTGTTCAATCTGATCTCGAGTCAAGCAAGCGTAAGTAAAGTGGGAAAGCAGATGTAGAGAAAGTCCAACTGGTAAAGAAAAGAGGCTAAAGATCTAAAGACCATCATCAAGAGACCCAGCAAATGAACTTCAGATCAATAAATCTCACTATAAAGACCTCTTGCTTTGCTCTTCTGATGTCACAAACTTCTTACATTCTAAATTTCCTTTCTCGGTCTCGTCCAAGTCCACATTTCCCAGAATCCCCACTCGCCCGTTTCTCTGATCTCTCTCATAAGGGCTAACTTTCCTTCTCTGACACATTTTAGGAAACATGTTTCAGATTTTGCTCTACTCTGATTGGATCGGTGCCTGAGAAGGATTTGGAAATGACTGGCTGGACTGAATTTTAATTTTATTTTTGGTGTGGAAGAGGAGTGAGAAAATGGCAGAACTGCAAGAATATCGAATGTTCGTGTTCATTCAGCTGTTGTGAAATGTCTGCATCAATTTAATTAAAAGCTGAAATCTGAATTAAATGAGTTATTTGAATTCTCATTTTAGTTCTAATGGAAACATGTCTAAATGTTCAAACGGTTCACTGGACCATCTTTGCTCGCTGTAATGAACTAAAAGGGGAAATCATGTTAGTAATCGTGAAGTAATAATTGAGACGCAAGGATATAAATATTTAAGATATATTTGATAAGGTGGTACATGACACAAAAGTCCTTATTTAGGGTATGATTTCGTGCAGTCCGTATTAAAGAGTAATTGTACAAAATATCAAAGCCAAAATACTTCTTATTATCCTGGTTTCCACAATACGTAAGCCATCAAATGAGTTACTGAAAAAATGATTGCAATAATGTTCACATTGGCTTGTTAGGACAAATGTGACAAGTTTAAGAAATAAAAGTTTTGTTACCATCTGTTAAATCTACTCTCCAGCTCTTAAAGCACAATAGAAAAAAAATATTAAAAAATAGACAAAAATATTTCCTGGTTGTTTCTGGTTGTAATTTCAGCTTTAACAAATTATTCAGGCAAAAGTCCATCAACCAAAAATCCTCAACGAATATTGAATTCTTATAAAAATATGTATATCTTGTTGGGTTGGTGATAGCTAAATGATGGGTAAAAGGATCTTTTCTGAGAGTAAACACATTTTAAGGTTAGTAACTTTACCATTAATGTGCAGAGCTTAAACAGACATGTGAATATCTTTGCTTTATGTAGTTGGAAGTCAATATTGTGCAGTCTGAATGATATTATTTTTACGATATCATTTGCTTTTTATTTTTATGCAAATTATAACTGTTAAAATATAGAACAAGAAGTGAAAACTCTTTCCTGACATGCTCCAGATCAAGGCTAAGGCATTACAACCAAAGCTGAAAAAGTAAACTGTAAAATCCGCCACACCTTGTAAACCAGACCATATCTGCAGATGCACAAAATGCCACCCAGATCAGGTGGATAAAAATATCGATTTTCCACCCGAGTTGCATCTACAGGCAAAGAGGAAGCTATCAACTAGATGCTGAAACATCTACAGAATGTCTTGAAGACAGGAGAGAACACATCGTATCTGTCAGCACTTTCACAAAAACACAAACTCACACGTGCACAAACACGCGGCATGCAGATCGCAGTCTTTCCGGCTGGCTGCTTTAGTTCTCCCTGACCGCCTGTGTGCATCGATGCTGGAGATGATAGCTCCATTGCTCTCTGCGTGTTGGTCAGGATCTCTCCGGCACAGCAGTTTACTTCCCATCGGATGACGGTCACATTTTAAGTCTGCAGATGTGTGCAATGGACTAAAATCACAAAGATACAACCAAATGATGCTTACATCACATACGACAGGAACGTAAAAATGTTGTTTTTTATGGCTCTTATTGTGACTCTTCTTAATATAATGCAATACTTTTTTAATGAGTAGTGCAATGTAAATCAGCACAAATTAAATGCAAATGCAACAATGATCCAATAATACACATTTTCCACATTTAGCAATACAAATAAGACTTATTTACTGTATGCATACATTTAATTGAAACTTAATTCTTTTGCTTTTGTTTTAAAGTAGAAATATGACCCAGATATGTTTCATGACTGAGACTTGTTGTTATTTTGTTTAAAGTATCACCCAGTCATAATAAAGACCGCAACTCTCAAAAAGAGTGATGTCAGTCCTGAGCAATCTCGATAGTTTTGTCACCTGAAGGCTCCTTTGAGGGTCAGGAATTGTCTCTATCCCTTAAGCCTGTCGTATCCCACACCATGAGAGAAGGGCGATCAAACAGCCCAGTGGCCTTTGAGCCCATGTTGACAACTCAAGACTCTTCAAGTGCCCGGGAGTCTCATGAATATTGCATTCGTCTCATCGGTGTGGACAGTGACACGGGAGATCTGGCATTTCTAAAACAAACGTCTTGCAGTGTCTTAAATTAGTTGGACTTGGTTTTGAGTAGCTGACAGAGTCAGCGGCTGTTGCATTAAATTCAACTTATGTGTCAATTTTAATGCACTCTTTTGGTTAAGAATAAACAAAAATCAAATAAAAAAGTTAAACGCTGCAGCTTTAATGAAGCATTTTGCAAACCATTGGTTTGACAAAAAGGAGTAAATGTCATCTACTCCCAGAATGCTTTGCTGCGGTTATTGTTTTGTTGCTGTTCGGTTGAATGAGGTGCTGCAAGTGAAAGCTTTGAATCTGATTAAATCTGTATTTGGAGTTTCATCACACCATCTACTTCTCCCTCCATTTCTCATAAACCTTGTGATTACAGGGAGTTCACTTAAATATCTTTCTTCTCATCAAACTTTCGCTCCTTCAGCTCTGACAGACTTTTCACTCGCCTTGAAAACTCAAACGACGGCATCAAAAAACGAGCCTATTTTAACAGCTCAGCGGGTGAGGAAAACGGGACGCATAGTCACCGCTCTTAATGAGATACGAGTACACAGACGCCGGCGAGAACGCGTCCGACCGTTCGGCTTTAAGCTCTACGCTTCCCCCTAGTGAGAGTGCCGACTACTGCCTCAGGATGTTTCTGTAGGCTGCTACACAAAGAAAACAGGAGGGTTTGCGTGTGTATTTGTGTGAGACTGTTTGTTTTCACACACACATAAAGAAACATGTGTTGTTTGTGTGGTTGTGCACGCTGTGCGCACACTAATGAGCCACGTAAGTCCAACACACCATGTTCTGGCTCATTGGTGTGCACATAACACATAAACACACACAGACACACATATTAAACTAAACAAATCTGACCTTTTGAGTTTCTGTACTGGTTAAAATTAGATAATATAAATTCTCAATTGCTGGAAAACTTAAGCATTGTAAAAACGCACAGGTTAAAGTGCCGACGGGACTCTTTAAATAGTGATTTTGAGATAGTTGTTCCAAGTCAAAAGTTTGGAAACACATTTTAGAATAGTAGTAAACTCATCAAAACTATAAAACAACACAATTGTAACTGTGGGAATTATGTTGTGACTAAAAGCATCCAAAATAAATGAACATTATGTTATATTTGATCATCTTTAAAAGTAGTTTGACTAGAATTTGCAAAATCATACTCCTGATATTTTATCATCCAGCTTCTTGAGGTCTCAACCTGGGAAGCTTTTTAAACAACACACATTTCTATCCATTCTGGACTCTTACTGGCTGATTTTTATTCATTACTCGCTCCAAATAAATCCATTTCAAAAACATTTTTAAATAAAATATTAGTATTCAAATGAAAGAAATTAATACTTTTTGCACGAATGTATTTTTGTCTACAAAAGCAATTCCAAACATTGAAATATACACCTTTAGATTAAAAGAGTTATAAAAACCTTTTTGCCAATTGTGTTCAAACTTTTAAATGGTGCATTATAAAATTGATGCAGAAGCAGTTTAGCACATCAATTATAAGAACAAGGTACTCAAATCAAACTTGTGTTTTCTTCCAGCATGTAATCACTTGGCACATAAGAAAAACACTGAGAGAATTGTGAGCTGTTTATACACCCTGAACTTTGCAATCGAATGGATTATGTGAACGTGCTAGTCTCAAACTTTCAGAAGCACATCTAAAGCGTCCTGAAATAAGCCATCCGCAATGCGAACATCAATAATGGCCTTCAGTTCTTTAATATACTGAAATCAAAATGAATGAGAGCACAGGGTGAAATATCTCTCATGTCTTCATTGAAATCGAACTCTGTATCCTCGGCATGGAATAATATGTGGTGATATGAACTTTCAAATATAAAAGAGCAACATTATGCACTTTAAATGATTAATAAAGCTGAATATTTGCATACTTGCACACTTCCATTGTATGCTAATGAGATGGATCATCTAGGTATTTGTATTTAAATATATTAATTCTCTACTGGCAGAGGTCAGGTCCTGCTACATCCCCTTTTCAAAGAATCTGAAAATATTAATTGGCCTCTAACCCTGATGAGTCACATTGTATGCATATGCACGTGA
This sequence comes from Beaufortia kweichowensis, assembly GCA_019155185.1. Classification (NCBI taxonomy): domain Eukaryota; kingdom Metazoa; phylum Chordata; class Actinopteri; order Cypriniformes; family Gastromyzontidae; genus Beaufortia; species Beaufortia kweichowensis. The sequence goes on from CM032796.1 coordinate 17,350,667, forward strand.
TCAAGTCATTTTGTGTTGTAGCTTAAAGGGATAGTTCACCCAAAAATGTTTGACTTTCTGACATGGAACACAAAAGAAGAGAATGTTATCCTCAGTTCTCATTCACTTTTTTATTGTACTAAACAAAGTATAATTCTTTAAAATAAATGACAAAATGATGATGCATAAAAACGTATAAAAAGTTTTAAATCTAAAAAAACACTAAAAATATTGCTATGCTTGATTTGAAGCAGCAACTCATCCAACCAGATACAGCGACATTGGTTCAACCAATGGCATGTGTTTGGAGGCGGGGCTATGAGTCTGACTAACTAATAATGACAACGTTAAAACTTTTTTTATTCTGTCTGACACAAATCAGCTCTAAAAATCTACAAATGTATCTATTCATGGCCTTGTCAGGGTAGCAGTAATGCAAGTCTCTTAAATTTGCTCTTAAGATAATGAATACCGCTGCGGTTTCAAGCGTGCATCGCAAAAACAAATCGACCGATGCAAGTTTAATTAACTGCACTTCTTTCACCTTGTATCTGATTATATGAGATCTGGTTTACTGCTGAACAACTTCTGAAGTGCGGATCTAGTAAATGGAACTGTCCTGCTGCGTTATATGCGTGAATGTTTGATATTATTATGAGGACCATGTTCACAGGCCCCAGTAGTCATCTCATTTAGAGAAGCTGACACAGATGGAAGTAGGCAGGAGGGACGCGAAGGATTGGGCTGAAATCAAATGTATTTTAAATGCTTTTTCAGTTTTTATGAACTTTTAATGGCCCGCAGAGAGAAAGAACTCACTGAATACTGTGAGCAGCAGCGTGACAGCAGTCAGACAAAAGTATGTTAGCCATCCTGGGAATATAACTGCTTACTACTGCATACTACAGATCCATGCCTTACGAAAGGAATTACAGAAATACATCACCAACAACAACATCAAATTCTATCACATACAACATCATGTTGATCTAAACCTTTATACAGTTTTTTATATTTCTGTAAAACGCAATAGTGTCCACACCTGACACAAACCTGCAACATTAAAAAAACGTTTCCAGTATAGAACCCATTGTAGTGTCTGGTTAAGATGAAAACTCTCTGATAAAAATAACATGGGAAAGATGCCTTTTCTAACATATTGCAATGTCAATGTTGCATCTGGTGTGGACATTATGTTACACATTGCTTTACCATATAACGACAGCTCATTTGGCCACCAAAAAAACGATAAAAATACACACTCTTAAAAATAAAGGTGCTACAAAAGGTTCTTTACATCAAAGCAATAGACGAAACATTTTTGCTTCTCAAAAGAACCATTCAAGGATCTTAAAAAGAACCATTTCTTTGTTACTTTTTATAGTCAAAACAGCCAAAAATAGTTTTTCTTTGGCATTGTGAAATTGTGAATTTTATTTTTAAAATTGTATTCTATACGACGCTATATGACTTCTGCACTATATTCCAAGTCTTCTGCGAGTATTTAAACGCTTGTTTGGATACACAGAGACACTAAAATAATCGAATAGGTAAGCGAATAGTCCAGATTTTTCTTTTTTTACTTGCCTTCTTTAACATTTCTTTGAACCCAATCTAAAACATGTCGTGAGTGTGAATGTCTTAGTGCAAACTTGTTTGTCTATCTCTGTGCTTGCGAAACTTTTATACTGAGCACATTTTTCAGTAATTGGCCCACTTTCATGAAACAAAGGTCTTTCTGCAAACAGGCCTGTCTTCTCACATGTTGCCCCGAAATGTGTTGTTGGATGGAGTTCAGTAAATAAGGATCAGGCACATTTAACTCACTCTTTCACAGTCTTCCCTTTGGCAAACATGCTCCGGATCGTCATAGCAACAGCCATGGTGAACAATCATTGAGCTTAATAGTGACTGTGTTAAATCTGCAGAACAATCAACCACACACACATTAATCTACACTTACTAAAATAATACTCTGTATGGCCTTTTCAGCTGCTTAGGCAAACACAAGTTCCTTCCTCCTTTGTCCTTGATATCTTTGCCATCTTTGTTTTGGCACCCAGTTAATTCAGCTCTTCCATGCTTTCTGACTGTCTGCATCGCTGTCTCTCTTTAAATTTGGAGTTTAGATGAGATTGGAAACTTCTAGGTGCACATGGATAGTTCAATGAGTAATAAGGGCTGGAAGCAACTCCCTCCTGCTTTATCGAAGTCCGTGAGATGGGCAAAAACCACATAACTGACCTCATTCTCTTGTTTATTATTTATATAATAAAGGCAACAATCAAAAAGTTGTTTCTGGTCACTGGGTTATGTCACGGAAGTCAAGAAATGCCAATATTATTGTTAAATTATCATATGCTTGAGTCAAAGTCAACAGCTTGACATTGATTATACATCTGTATGTGATGCATTTCCATATAAACAGGATGTTTAACAAGATAAAAACGTAGGGCAGGATTTGTTTAATCCATTGGAAAGTGACTGGATCATGAGAAGTGTCCTTGTTATAATTGGTGGTTGGAGAGATGGGGTTAAAAAACAAAATGGGCTAGTAATATACAATAAAAAGGATATTTTTTTAGAGCACAACAGACCAAAATAAACTTTTCAATAGAATTTAGGACCAAAACACTGATAACTATGTATAGAATAGTGTCCAATGAAATGCTTTTTAAAATAAAAAATACTGTTTATCTGCCACTCCAATTTCCAGTTCATATAGAAAACACATGAAGAAGATAGGAAATAACTTTACGATAGCATATTCATATTGTCAGTGCAGAGACAATATGGACAATTCCATGCAACAAGTTTTTATCCATTATTACGGGTTTCATCATACTGAAAGCTTAGATGTCAATATTTGGTGGTTTAAATACTCATGTGAGGTGACTGAAAATGTCACGTTTATAATGCTGAAACTGCCCATATGCTAAACTTCATGTACTTAACCAAACAGCAGAATAAACTTAAACGTAAATGAAAAAGTTAACAGTTAAAACAGTATTATCTGCTGGTTATATTTAGCAAGACTAAACGTGAAGGCTAAATAAGGTGACACCATATAAACACAATGTGTATATAGACAAATTAATTGAGTGTACAGTGGAGGTTAAACACAGAACCAAATTAATTACAATACATTTTTCTTTTTGCCAGTGTTGCCATAGTGATCTCATATTTTGACACAGATATAGAATCGTAATCAAATCCATTAAAAAAAGGAGAACGACACAACAACTGCCAGAACCCTGAAACCTGTCCTATACTCAAATCTAATCCCACACAAACCAAGATCTCTACTCTTCTCCTTTTCATTTTACATTAACATTCTACCAAATATGTTACAAAACCATTAAATAATGAAATACATTTCAACACCAGGAAATAAAGACAATAATATTGACTGATCAACACTTTTAATACCTGCAATGTTCCTCACAGTTTCTTGTCTAGCAGACGGCATAGAACATGTGCTTAAGTTTGGAAATAATTTATTGAAAAGCAGTATGAGATTCATTTGTCTGTCATGTCCAAAGAAAATATGGGGCAAGCAGATCACATCAGCGGATAATAGATGTTTACCCTGATAACTTTTACAAAGTACAAATACAAACGTTTTCACATTTTAACTAGTTTAATTTTTCTTTTAATGATGTCAATGCGTGCATTGCAGAACAATTCTGTTATTCTATCACCTTTTTTCTAAAGGTCACTTTTATATGAATATTCTCACATCACATGCCTCATATTTCGCCTCAAGACCCTTACTGACACTGTCGTTTCTTAGGCAAACAGGTACACCAACATCAGCTTTTAAGTTCTGTTGTTTTTAATATTTTTATAAAAGTAAAAGAAAAGCCCACACATATCATTCACGTGATCCTTCTAAATAAGAAAAATTGTAGACTTATTTTGTAGTGTTTCAGCCAATTAGAAATCAAACTTGCAAAGGAGCAAACAGCAAAGCTGTCAGAAACGGTAATAGCGTTAATGTACCGTATTTTGATTTTAGCCAGTGAATTTAAGCTAGCAGATTAGTTTTAATTAGACAGTAGAGCGCTGGTTCGGCGGAGGAATCTGTCAGCATTAGTCTACATCAAGAGAAGCTGTAAATGAACATGATGCACACACACACACTCATTAACAAGCTCTCTGACAAATACACACACGGCACAGATTTCTTGAGTTGACTGTGAGTGAGGACACGGTCTATGGTCATGTCTTATTCATCTATCCTTAACCCTGATTACAGTGTGTGGGTGAGACAATTTAAGGGCACATGCACTTGGAGAGATGTCACGGTTATGGTCCGGTTTCATACACAATCTTGCACAGATTTATTATTGTTGCATGCACAAAAACATCAGAGAGAGAGAGAGACTAAGCATCCCAGCGGGGATAAACGTGTTTAACGCAACAGAGATGAAACCAAATCACATCTGACATTCCGTTATATCAGTCTAATTAACACAGGGGGACACATACACTTGGAGACACCCTTGTTGCCTGTTTGGGTTCAGCAGTCAAGCATGTGATTATGCCGGAACGTTCTGGTCTCAAGAGATCCCAGCCTTTCCGCTGCGTGTCTGACGCCCCCAACAATGGAGATAATGTCTGCGTTTAGGCTTCTTGTAAACCGACTCATCACGATTCTCATCCGACGGATGATGTTACTTGTGAAGAAAGATGAGATGCTGGAGTGCTGAGTGTGCGCTCATATTAGGGAGCTGAATATTAGGCAGATAAATGAACTTTACTGTATACGCAGAGGTCGATAAAAGGAAATTTCATTTTGCCCCTTCTGATAAGAAAGAGGGTGTAGTAATAATTTTTGGTGTTTTAAAATGTAAAAAAATGTCCAACACAATCTCACGGGAATCTGTACGTATTTCCCCATTGACGTTATGGTAAAGGTTGGGTCTTTATCATTGCTTTTTTTTATAATCGTGTGTTTTTGTACGATTCACATTCTACAATTTAACCACCCTGTAAAATATGTACAAACTCCCGTGACATCAGGTTAAAATGTCGACTTCTCCATAAATATAGAGCATAGAATATTTTCCATTTCCACTGTGATATTGCCACAGATCTTGGAATGTCAGCCAAGAGATCTGGCTCTTAGGGCAAACCTTGAGATAAATCCCCTGACCATACCAACCCACGAGAAAGACCACAGCTGCATAAAAAAGGCCAGAAAACAAATGTGTAAACGCTAATTGGAGTTTGGGGACTGTACTACATTGGGAAACTTAAATTATTTATGACATTCCACTGCCTCCTTTACTAGTAATTAGGATCAACGCTAAATAAACAAATAGCTTTGCAATGTAATAATGCTACTAAATCTTGTTGAGGAATGCAAAAGGCTGTTAAAGATCTATACTTGTTGACTAATTGCTTTTTGCCTAGATAAGTGTGCTTTTTAAGTTAAAGTGAGCTTGAAAATGAAGTGTTAAGCAACTATTGAATAGAGAATGTGTGCGTACTCTATGTAGCTAACAGCTATCTTTATAAAAAAAAAAATATTAATAGTAAACGTACAATAAGTTCTGATTTGATGCTGAACATGGTTAAGCCACACCTCCTTTTAAGAAAGAACATTTTTTTGTTCTTTGATCTACATCTTGTTGTCCAAAGTAATATAAAACATTATTTTACAATAAGTTATAGTCTTAAATATATTTTGGAAATATTAGCACAGAGTATTATAATTAAAAAACGGCAAATTTGTAAATTACATCCAAAGAGACTCCACTTGACAGCAGTTTGCATCTGCTTTTATGTTTAAATATTCACTGAGGCGTTGTAGTTTTGAAGAGCTTCCTCAAGCATGCGACAACAAGGTCTATAAAAGTGACCCAATCTCTGCAACTACTGTATATCCAAATCCATTCGTGCATGACAGGCTTACAACTTAGAGCTTATGCAAATCAAATGTGTTATTTTCCGTCTGAACGCATGGCATCTCAGCATGATAGGACATGTAAATCACAACGAATAAATAAGACGTAAATCTGCAAACACCAGCGATAAGCTCCAGTGGACTAGATCTCTCTCTACACCTAGTTGGTGTCGCTCTATGTTTCATAAATTGATTGCTTAAAAAGTTGGTTTATGGGTCACGTGACAAGAACTTTCACAGATCCTGATCTGTGACTGTCATTCAAAATGACTGAAGCTGAAATACCAAGATGCACACTACATGGTCACCATACAAATATAGTACAAGATAGCAAACATGAAAGCAAAGCCTTGGATGCCAGAACTGAATGCAAGTATTTAATTTAGCTTTGGTTAAATATCACACATAAATCCTGCACTGCCTCCACTGAATGCAAAAGAAGTTCATATGTTTTCTGTACTTGGACCTTTCATTAATCTCTTACAAAACCTCCAACCAATGAAGACTAAGCTTTTTTAGCAGGCATGCAAACAGGGAAAACATGCTTGAGTAGGCAGTCCCTGAACAGGACAAAATCTTTCAAAATGGCTGCCTCAGTCCGGAAGATAATTATGGGAGATTTACAGCTGAGGCGATGAGGGACGAGACCTGGCGGGCAGTAACCCTTCCCCAAAATTGCTGTGTTTTTCTCCACTGACAGCTACTAAACAAGTTAATAAAGCTGGATGCAATATGTGTGGACAGGCCGTGAAAACGGTAGGCTCTCTTTAGATTTATTGGAGATTTTTGTACAAATGGGCACAACAAGGGACAGTAATGGATGAGGCGGATTATTTGTTAAGAGTGAGTTAGGACTTTGGACAGATAAGTGTTTAATAGAGCCTGATTTATCCATTTTATTTACCACCTCATACTGCTGGAGAAATTATTTCATATATTGCAGTATAGCCTGTCATCTGAAATCAAGTTGTGACAACAACAGCTTAGGGTAATTTAATTCATAATATAGTCTAATATAATAATATAATATAATAAACAGACACACAAACAGGCATGGTAGACTAATCTTTTTTGTGTTTTTGATTTCTTTCACTCTTAGGGCTCACTCCATATCACAGTCTGTCTGTGAAACACAAATCTTAAAAAACCTTCAGATCTAAAGCACAAGTTTACTTACTATGCATGTTTAAGTTCGAGTCGAAATCAGATATATGAATCTTCAAATGTACATTTTGATGTCTCTAATCCCAGAAATCTCTCGTCTGTCTCGCACCCAATTCAGCAACAGACAGACACTGCGCGGCCAGGAGACTCCTGCCAACAACCTGCTCTCTCTCTCCATGCAAATCATTTCAGCGGAAGATTATTACTGACAGTGCAGAAGGATTCGTTATTAAATTCATATTTACAGACTTTCCACTCAGAATCGATTCAGCTGAAATGAACTCCTGCAGCACATGCTGAACTGGAGAACATACAGGTGCTGGAGAATAGACTCTCCATTACGCAAAATCAACCTTCTAGTTGTAGAGGCGCATTGTGAGAGATACACTTCATGACACACAAACAGGTGGTTAACACACTGTAGACGTGTGTTCTGTAATGTTTAGCTTAGGTGGGGGTTATCTTATGTCACGGCGTACAGGTTAGGAAGCGTTTATCATAAGTGGCACCAAGATATTAGATGATATGTGCATGATTTTATAATGCCAACAACTGGAGCTGCGATAAATTCTGACAACAAAACCTCAGTATTAGGAGACACATTGGGGTTTGCGAATTATTCACGTGGGGTTAATAATATCACACAGAAAAACAGCCAAGTATGATTAAATGTTGAGGACTTACGCTGCTGTTTTTTCCGGTCCAATACACGACTGCATGGTTGTGCGCGGAGTCCCCAGCCAGAGCAAAAGTGCTGCTGACCACTCTGGGTTCGTCTGCTCTGGAGTCCGATACTTTGCCATCATCATCCCTGTTCCAGCGAACTTCGGTGCGTTTACCCGCTCCGTCCAGCCGCAGGATCTTTTTTTGCTCCTCCGAGCGCGCCTCGCCGCTCCGTGCGCTCTCCATAAACTCGGGCACGCTTCTTTTGATTCTCCTTTGCGCGGCGTCCTTTTGGTTTTCCTCGGGTTCAAATTCGGATTCACTTTCCAAATACTCGTTCGAAAACATTTCTTCATCCAAATCGGACTCGGTGAAGTTCTCCATAAGCGCACGGGAGTTCCCGTCTTTTTCCAGTTTCGCCACCAACCTAGAAAAATCATCCGCCTCTCGTCCGCTGGGTACTCCAGCACTCGGGTAAAGAACTGTTGTCAGCTTGGGTTTCATTTGATCCTGTCTCGAGTATTTCCCAGTATCAGATGGGTCACGCAGATACACATTCCCCGCGTTGTTCAGTTGCATTGGCGACATACATGGTCCGCAAGTTATATCTGCCTTTGCACTTGGAAAAAGGTACAAGCATGAAACAATAAGCCAGGTAGAAAGAATAAAGTGTGAGCCAAGGAATAAACCCGGACCGATCTCCATCGTTAGAAGAGATTTTGGGGATCGCGTCTCCCCTCCCGCCGACTCTCAAACGCGCAGGAAAGCAACTCCAGCGAAGTGTCGGGGTTTTAAAGAAGTGCTCCTCAGCTACACCGCTCACGTTCGGGGATGTGATGGAGTAAGGCAGTGCATAGGGGAGGTACTGAATCCAAGCCAAGCTGCTGCTGCGTCTAGGGAGGAGAGAGAGAGAGAGAGAGAGAGAGAGAGAGAGAGAGAGAGAGAATGATGCGAGTTGGGCATAATGTCATCGTGCGTATTATGAATCTTTATGAGTATGATATAGTCTTGCGTTTTCATCTCTGTAAAATGGCATCAATTGTTTAGTTATTAGCATAAAAGGCATTTTACTGTATTGCAGTAAACTCACCTGGATCACCAGGTTCTTATTTTATTATTTCTGAAATTATTTCTTTATTTATATTATTTGCAAAAGACACAATGTCGTGTTTGCACAGCTACTGACTGCATTCTCAAATTGCGCAAATTAACTTAACATTTCTCTTTGCGTTATCTGTGAAGTATTATCCTTATCTAGAAAAATGACAATAAACTAAACCTCTATGCGTGTTGTTTCTTTCGCTTATACCGAGAGGGGAAAGATCTTGTAGGTTTGGCACGTGCGCGCGCACGGCAGTGACATTTATTCTCCTGTCATCCGCGCGCAGAGATGCTGTGGCCAGACAAGGCGCTCTATGTTGACAGGGACAAAACTGCAGGAGCTCAGCATGGATAAGCAACAGTCCCCACAGATCAGCGCACATGAGCCGCATCAGTAGGTTATATTAATTCGGCAGAGACATGGATTATCGCATGCTGTTACTGATGTTAGGAAATAGTACTTGTGTTGGTGGGTTTAGCTACAACATGTAGACAAAACTGACACCATAAGTAAATACTCTCAGGGGAGACCCTAACTTTACGTGTTCTGAAAATATTTTACAAATTCAATTAACTTAAATGGCATGTGCTCATTAATCTACAGTGCATGTCACTTTTAGTCACTTGACTGAAAACCTTTTAAAAACCCTAAATGGTTTAGGCTATATTTATAAACAAATAGCATATTCGTTTCTTTTATTACAAAACTACAATTTTCTTGCAATGAAAAAAGTTTTTGCAATGGAATACTTGGACCAAATAATGAAGACAAACAGCCACTAAGAGCCCAGAAGGGAGCTGCTTCAAAACTGTTTAAAAAGCTTTTCAGATATCAGCTCAAGAAGGTGCTTGATAAAATTGCCAAGAGTACATTTTTACAAATTCCAGACAAAGAACTGCTACTTTGAAGACACTAAAATAAAAGTTGTGATTTACTTTTATTTAGTTAAAACGTAACTCTCAAAGTTAGTATTGACAAACAATTTAATGTCCACTTTGATAGGTGAGGTTGTACGCCTACACTTCAAACACCAAGGTGCTCCATTCTCAAACAATGTGGTGAATTACCATCTTTATTCATTTATATTCCTTGTGTATTTGTGAGGTAGTCATTTCATTATACTGTGTTAATGTTTACAGAAATGTGTTCATGGCGTTGCAGTTGTGTCGCATACTGTAAGTACATCAAGAAACGAGGTAAAACATTGGAACTCACCTGTTGAGTTACTGTCGGATCCACTTTAGTCCGTCCTGTATCATCTCTAAAAAGTGCTTCCAACTGTGACATGTTAAAAAACTAATCCGCAATTAAATGAAGCGAACGAATAGTGTCTTACTGACGCGATCTGAAACTTAAAATACGCACATTCAACGTTAGGATCTCAAGTGCACAACACAGACACGCTTGACGCCGTACGTCAACGGCGCCGGTTCCGGGTTGAGAAACGTAACGTTATTAGGCTTTTTATCCAGATACGTTGACATACGGCAGCAACAGACCAACACGCCCAAAGGGTTTATCTATTTTTATGATGCACAACATCTTGTAAACGTTTGAGGCATATCTGTTGTTTTGTTGTTGCTGTATTTGCTTCTTAAACTACTTGCGTGGATGGGTGGGCGGGGTCACGGTAGCAATTACGTAAAGTTGGCGTCAATCTTCTGACGCAGAGGCTTTTCCCTTACGTTTTGAATAATTTATAAAATATTTTTGTCAGATGATAGAAAAAAGTTAGATTTCTCAATTCATGAGCCCTTTTAAAAAGAGTCATGAAGTGTTCCTAAGCATTTCAACAATAGTGTAGGTAAACATGCAAATAAAGAAATAAACTGCAATAAATTGGCTTGCAAATCAACAAATCTCTAAAATGCACAGTGAAATTTCACTTTGCTCCTCTGCTACCCAGGGGGACAAGAGGAGATAGTATTGATTACAGCTAAACGCTTAGCATACGATACGCATTTACTCAAATTAGCAGGGAGATGGATTTTTTGGCCTCTCCTGCTGCCTGTACACTAACCCCTACCGGTTACATTATGCAGCAGATTACATCTGGGCCTAAGTGACAGTATTTGCAGACAGGTGTCGAAAAAGGCTTTTAATACTGATATAAGATTACTTTTTAAGTAGATGAGATTTGGGGCAATTAAACTGGTCCCAGTTACTCATATTAGAGGTCAGTCTGAACACTACAAATCAATGAGAAGTTTACATGTCCGGTCAGAAAAATTTAAATTAAAACATTTGCCAGCTAAAACTAAAAGCAAAATAGATTACATGAAACACATGCGCCTACATGTACACATAATATATTGGCCATTATTAAATCTTATACATCCTATTTTATTTATATTTCATTTTAAAAAGCTTCAGTAATGACAGAAATCAATGTTTGACTTTTTGTTTGTTTTAAATCATCAGGTTAATTCATCTCCACTGCTATTTGCTCTTGATTTAGACTTATTTTAATAAAAAATAAATCAGAGTTAATCAAAGTCAAAGAGTCAAGGAAAATCTCAGATGAAGTGATCTTGTGGTCGTTGGGTAGAGGTCATTGAATAATTATCTTTCACACATTAAACCAGTGTAATTTACATGAGGCCATCGCTTTCAAGAGAGCACCTCACAGTCTGCATAGAATATTAATGGAAAAGATTCCTTAAAAAATGAAAGAAGAAACACCGGCATTGGAAAGAGTCACGCCCCTTTGATCCATCTCGACCTACATGCTCAAACATTTGGAAGAATCTTCAAAACTTTAATAACCGGTAATGTGAGAGGCTTATTCATCCACTTTCTATGTCCTTGGTGAATTTCAAGTGAAACTATTTTAATATTTAAAATCCCAAATCATGCACTAATTTAATGCAATTTTTTATTGCTGCATGTGGGCTGGGTAACCCCCACAAGAGCACACAATTTATATACTTATATATAATCAAACGTAATATATACATATAAACCTGAAGTGGTTTCTATTTGTTATGATCTTGCATTGATCTTTATAAAGTATGACACTGAAGTAAACTTACTGCCCTTCTATGTAATGAATACATGCACAGCGTGCAACCTAACAACATCTACACAGATCATGTGCACTCATGCGTTTCATCTTTCCTTCATTTCTTCCTAATTAAATGGTGAAACATCTTGCACGTAGACAAGACAAACCACTAGTAAACTCTCAATGGATTCTTCATGCTCTGCACAGATTTAAGCAATAATTCATGCCATCTTAAACACAGTGTTGCTTATTTGTATGGTTTTCTACATAAGTGTGCGAAGATCTGACGAACACATGAAATATACATGATTTTATGGTAAACACAGTTGTATAGCCTGTTCAGGGCTAATGGGTGTTTGTTAAAATTGCTTTTGACAAACTAATGTGAGACAAGTGTCACTTAGCATTAAAACCAATTTGGAATGAGAACCATGAAACAAGTTTTGTGTTCATTTTTGAGTTATTTATTTACAAAAGGTGCTACATTAGTGGCACTGTATATCCAGCAATCAGAGGTAACCTATAATGGTGACTTATAATGATGTTTTTTTAAAACATTTTCTAATATATATTTTATAATATACGATAAAAAAATGTTTTAAGTTAATTATAGTAGTCTTTAATGGAAATGTTTTTTAAGAAGTTCATGACTTCCAAGCTTATTCTGATTGGTCAATTAAAAATTTGCAAACCTACCTAGACGTAAGGATGTCTAATCAGAGGATACGGTTCGACAAACACTTAAGCTCATCATGTTTAATAGTTTCCAATCTTTTTACCCATTCTGTCTAATGCTGAATTTCCAAATAGCAGTCATATAGTCTTGTTCAACAAAACATTTCTTTGAAATCATTCATTACACGATATCCAGGAACTAGATGTTCTTCTGAAGCGTGCATTATATCAGCCTGGAGCAGACCTGTGTACCTTTGATCCATAGTTGTGTGGTGATCCAGCTGTGGGACTGAAACCAGCGCATTACAGAGCAACAGTCCACTGTTATATATTCATTTGGACATTATTATTTTGACATTTATTTTGTACTACATGTAGAATTAGTAAAACTGTTGAGAAGCTATAGAAATTGTTCAAGATGAGTGTACAGCAAAGCAACTAAGAATCCTTTAATACAGTTCCAAAAACTATACAGAAAATCAAACATTCCTTTTACACATTTTACAGCAGTTTGTTTGTGTACTTGCATTATACAGCTGACTGCTTTGTGTTGGTCAATATAATTTGACTTTTGAAACTCGAAGTGCTAAATGCATCCATAGCATCAAAATGTCAGCGTTCTGTTAGCCGCAATCCTTTATTCTTCCTCTCCAACACCTCCACAAGATCCGCAGTCTGTTTCTCAAATGTCAGGCTCTTAGATCTTGTTTACTCCTTTCTGTCATTTTTCTCTTTCCCCTCGCTCTTATTTGGGTTTTTAACAGAAAAAAACAGTTTGTTCTTTATTTCCAGCTGGGCTCTGATCAGAGTTTTGGATCAAGTTCTGTTGCCTCAGGCTACATTGACTGGATGGAGATACATTTTGACATGCCAGTACTCCTAAAACAGCCTTGGTGAAATGTTACCCTGAGGAGGCACAATACCAGCTGTGTTCCCCAGGCGGACACTGCTTAGACATAAAATGATTGATTCGATGCTGTTTACGCCAAATTAAACTTTTTTATATATTCTACAGTTCTGGCAACTACAGTATGATCTTTTACTGTACCTGCAGTGGCCCAAAAGGTATTTGGCAGGTATTCAGCTACAATTATATACAGATGTTGTCGTTGCTTCTAAATAACAAAATATCAGATTAAGTGGCATTTATTTTAAAGACACACAGCACAAGCACTTGTCAAGCAAAACATTTAGCAAAGATATTTATTAGATTTCAAATGACACAATACATAAGAATAGATACCTGTCTATTGTGTCTATACTGTAGTGTGACTGTGTGAACTTGAAAAATGAAAATAGTAACACAAATAAAAATAATAGCTCATAAAGGTTTAGTTTTTTGAGCAAGCGTCTATCGTCATTTGTTTGCAAAGATGCAACCTGCTTTTATGTTACATAATGCAATAAAAATGTGGCTTAATTCTTGTTTAAATCATTTTGTAGTCATTGTGTTTGTGCTCATTGTGTTTGACAATGCCTTCATAATATAATCAAAGTTTCATCATTACCAAAACCAATCAAAGTGTGTAAGAGGTTCAAAAAGTCACATGATTTGATCAAACTTTTTTCAATCCTTTTTGAAACCTTCCTCACTTGTATGTAGTTGTCGGTTCACCTGTCAATACGAATCTACAGCTGTCCATTTTCTTCCTAATGAAATCGACAAGTTCATCAAGGCATCATTGGGCCCTTTCACACCAACCTTGAAAGGGGTCCGTCTCTCATTTTCAGTTAAATAAGCTTTAAATGGGAGTGTGTCTGCGCAGACAGTGTTTAAATGTACTTTACAAAGACCCAGGCTGATGTCACTTTGCTCTAATCTTCGAGCAGACGTCCTTAACAAAACTCTGACTTTAATGATTAAAAGACAGATTGTGTAACCGCTCTTAAATCAGTGGAAGTTCAGGATTACTTGTAAGTACAGATTCTGTTTGGAAAGTTATTTCATTACTTGGATTTGGAGGATGCCTTCTTCCCTCCGGCGAGGTTGTGTGGGTTGTCTCGAGTCCCCGTCTTAATTTCCCTGTGCGTTTGATAGCGGCGTTCTGCTCTTGACATAACCCACTGTGTCTTCTGTTGCTTATGAATAGTGTTTTTATTCACATTTGATCTCTGAGGAAAACTCGACTATAAACACATGCACCGAAAACTTTTTTTTTGGAGACATTTGTTTAAATTCTTCAGGGTGTTTTTGGCACTGGAAGCCAAGTATCCAGTACTAAACTGAACTAAAAAGATTCTTCAGGCCAAAACAATAATATCTGACTGAATGCTCATACATCTCATGATGAACGGTAGATGTTAAGAAACTTGAATTCCCTGAACATCGAAAAGAAGGTCACGATTTCTCGGGTTCTCTGAATCGGTAGCTCATGAATAAAATTAGTTTGGCACTGAAAAGCCATTCGTTTCAATGTCATAAAGGTGTTTTGTCATTTTATTTAATGCCTTTGTTTGTTTTCAGCAACGTTTCCCCTTTTTTGCCCTTATGTCAGCAGACATTTAAGGTAACTGTGATTTATGTGAACGATAATCATACTGATCCACCCATAACTGTACTAAATCTCAGTTTGTTAGTTAGATGACTAAATCCTTTGCTGTGTGACTTAGCATTGTGTCATCCTAACAAGCAATATTTGCCAGACGAAGCTGGGAAATACAGGCTCAGAAAAGGACATCCCCAACAAGGGCCCGTAATGCAGAACTTATTAGATCAGCCGGTCTGAATATTACAGCAGCGTGCAGCCTCACGCAAACAGCTCACTTAATACTCTAAAGCTGTGCTCATGCAGATCTTCAGATAGGAAAATTGTCCTGTTACACTTATGAGAACCTGGGACAAAGTGTGACATCTGGCAGAAGCTACGGATTACTTTCTCAAAGTCCTTATTTAGAGAAGAAATACTGAAAGAATGCTAAAAAAAATCTGCATTCAAATGTGCCTCATCTATTATCTTTTATGCATTTCAGTTTGTTAAAGGCCTGAATGCAAGTTTGTGAAGATAAAGTAATGCCTAAATTGTCTTTCAAAACATCATACAGACATTTACCAATTAAAATTTAACTTAGTATTTCACATTTTTAACTTCACATCTCACTGTTGCTTTAATAGAAAAAATAATCCTTTTGGTTACACATCAATAAAATCAAGGCTTTTATATTGGCTGGATTAAGAATGAAGACTGGCTATTACTAGCTGTGAAAGATTTCAGGCTGTTAGTCCTTGTGATTTGGACTTGGCCGCTGGCATTAAGCAGAACATAAGTGCATTTTTAATCAAATCAGCAAATTTCTTTTAAGATTCAACTCAGTGAATCACTTTTTTCCAGTCATTGTCCTTCAACGTATTATACTGCAAGTACAGTACATTCTGTTCGATATGGCTGTGGTCACAAATTAATGAATAATATATTGCTTTTTTATTCTTACCATTAACATACATTTCGAGAAACATAAATCAGATTTATTAGATTAAAACTAGAGCTCGCAGAGGCTACGCTCTTAAAAATAAAGGTGCTAAACCTTAGCCGTAGAAGAACTGTTTTTGGTCGTGTAGTTCTTTGGGGAGCTAAAAATGTTTTTTTATCTATGATATAGTAGCACCTTTATTTTTTTAAGAGTGTATGAGTTCTCAAGGTGTACAACTTGTGTCTACTTGAATGATGGAACACTGAAATCTCTTAAGCTTTGTGATTCTTCAGCTGAAATCCCAACTGTATTTTATTAACTAGTAAATATCTTAAGTTCCTGGCTGTTTGAGCAGGGAAATGCCAAAAAAAGAAAGTTCCTCTTTCAACTGTAAGACATATTAACAGTAAGAGAGCACTCGACCATTCTTGCTTTGAAGGTAGAAATAGAACATTTTGATTCGTTTAACTTTATACTCCCCAATCGCAGAGTCGAGAGCCTTTCTCTATCCACATAATAATGCCGTCTGGTACTGTGTAAAATAAATACAACACTAGACGTCCCTGGGGATTGCCATTTGCCCCGCAATGCAATAAGCAAGGTAGCCGTTTACTCAGAGAGATAAACAATTTCCTCTATTCCAGCTTTACTTTACTCCCAAGGTCTGACTTTCTTATTCTCCGTGAGATAAAGAGAGGTGACAAAATGCAAACTATTAAAACACTTTGTAGATTCCCACAATGCTTTGGGGCATCATCATCGCCACTGTTAAGGTCTAAGCAAGCCTTTAATGTTTGACTAGGGAGTAAATGAGTGGTAAACGTCTGCCGTTTAACAGTTTTGTGGTCAATATTAAGATATACAGATCTTATATAGGAAAACATTAGGGATTAATTGTAAAAATAAGTAAGATGGACACAATCACTGACTGAATATCAGGGATATTAAATTGGGTGGTTGGAATATTTCATCAGTCAAGCGTTGAGATTTATAGTTAGCAGAATAAAAACTGTACAGCTTGACATTAGGATTTAGTATGGACCATAAGTCAAATGTGTTCAGATGATTAATAAAAGACTTTAGCACCAGGGAAGACACATGTCAAACCAGTCAGATGTAAACTGGAGGCAGATGATTCAAAGATAGAATTATGCATGATAAAATAAATATAATTTTGGGTAATGCATGAAAACCAAGATTGTTGGTTACTAAGAAAAGTGTGTAAATACTTTACACAAATCTTGAAGTGACATAAAGTGATCTTATATTCTAAAACATACTACATACTAATTTTTATTTACTAAAATTAATAATTTGGGTAATTAATACTATTTAATTGTTGCATGTATTGATTAAGCTTGCTGTTCCTATTTCTTGTACATTTTTAATTTCCTACACCAAACTGTAAATCAAAATTAATCTCAAATACAGTAAAACTTTCTTCAATAAAGCTTTACAAAATTGATAACATCAAATTAATTTTATTTGACTAAAGGAAAATTAAAATATATAGAGAGACCCAAAATGTGCCCCAAAAGTTACATTATAATAGGAAAAAATAAAGAAGAAAAAAGTACAAACTACTCTCAACTTCTTCCTCAAGAATGTTATTTATTTTTTCCTGTTTATTACTTTCTCTCTGTAATCTTCATAATACATCTCATACAGAAAAAAGAAGAGATTGCATTAAGAAGTGAGCACAGAGAAACCAATTCATCACATGTTGTTGCATTTTTGTGTTAATAGAGTCACGCATGTGACACAAGCTGCTTTAAAAGCACTTAACACATGCAAGTTCACTTCCGTCAGATTAGATTTGTGGTCATTACTTTCTCATTCCTGCTATTTTAACTTAGAGACCCCCATTTGGGAGAGCGATGTCAAGCTAGTGCTTTTATGGTCTTTTAAAAAGCACCGAACTGTCAACGACAGCAACAGCGCTTAAAAGCGGCTTCTTAGATATATCCATCATGGCAACTTTTCCTTCTTCATTTGTCTCTTTGATTTAGTTACAAGTGAAAGAGACAGAAAGAAGAGAGGGGTGTTGTTTTGCAATTGTGAATTATTTATGGCACGTTTTCTGTGTCTGTGAGACAAAGGCGATGACAGTTGCTGATTTTTATTTAGTATGCTATTTAGGCGCTAGTTGAAAACTTGCCCTCTTCCTCCTTCAAACACACTAGGAAAAATAGATTAAAGAAATCAAAACGACCTTGATCATACCCCCCACAATCCCACGCCGCTCCCCGCCACACGCATCCCCGAGGTCCCTAACAGATGCTTGGGGAAATAAAACCAAAACTGAAAGCAATCTAAATGTGCTACAGATGTCAGCTTCACAGCCTTTGAGACAGAGCTCCTTAAATTCAACCACTTCTGAGCCATAAATCTCTCTTCATTTCTGAAAGTATTGAGTTGCTTGAGTTTGTGTATGCAAGACATATAGGTGACAATGATTCAAACGATCTCAATTTATGAACATGAAATCCTGTACATTTTTTGCGAGTGCTTTTGTTCCCAGCATGCACTGGGGCATGACAAATGATAATGGGGTTACTGTTTGACTCTTTGTCATTTTCATGTGCACTGTTGTTGATTATGTTTTCACATTTAATAATGTTGTTGTTGTTGTTGTCACTTTATTGGCTTGTTTTATGTTGTATGGATGTCTTTAAGTTCAAGTATAGTAAAAACTGTACAAAATATTCATTATTATTATTATTATAGTAGATATATATTATATCTAGTATTTTATATTTTATTGTGAAATGCTCAACCTGTTGGTATTTCAATAAATTAGTCTTTGACGTGAAAATGATTCCATATTATAATATTAGATATCTATTATATTTTACTTTATTGTTGTAAATCTTTCTGCAAAAACTCACAAATTTTAAGTCTATAAGATATTTGTTGACGTGACCTGTTGATACACCTTAAAATATGATATCTGAACAATTTCTTTGATCGTAAGAATGACTTTTTAAAAAACTTGTCTTCAAAGACGTTATGTCTGTGCGTGTCTGAATTATTCCCTGTTACTAGGGGACTCTAAATCCCTGGGAGGGAAAATAGAGCCAAACATTTATGAAATTCACTGATATTTCACCATAAATATTAATGACATATATATGCAAAACTGCTTTTAACCTGGACTGTTTTTAGTAAATTCTATCTCCCAAAACACATGCTTTTATTGGACTTTCATTTCCTGTTTGTTTATTCACTGATAATCGGTTTATCAAACAATGTCCTCATAAACCATCAACTATATCTGATGATATTTTTGAGCTATTATGGAATGGTTTATTCCCTCCTGGCCTTTTTTCCGATCTATTACTCCAGAATAAGTGGAGTACAATGTAAGTGTGTGTGCAATCAATCAAACGCACATTTGACACCAGCTATTTCATTCCATTTATAGATGTTAAGAAGTAATTTGCTTAACCTTGCCGTAATAATCTACAGTTAGTGACCCACTGATTCAACAGAGCAGTTGGCTTTGGATTAATTACAGTGTGTGACTGTCTTGAAATTCATTTCTGTTAGTCTAGTACTGAATCAAATCCTTTGCATTTACAGCACATCACACAAAATGTTTTATGTAAAGTTTAAAGGTAAAACTTTAAAATAAGGTTGTATTTATTAAGAAGGTAATGCATTAGCTAATAATAAACAATACTGAATGTTAATTTTAGTATTTACAAATACATTTCTGAATATCAAAAAAGTATCTGTTAAAATTAGTTCATGCAATAAGCTACAAAATGGGACATGAAGAATTTCACTTTTACCACAAAACAGTATATGTTAACCTCTTTATGTTATATATAATAATATATATAATAGTTGATATAATAGCTGTATATTTTTAAAGTATTGTGGTACAATGGTGCACAACAAAACCAAAACAAATCAAAGTTCACAACACAATAAAAATTAGACAACATCATTGTTATGTTGTGCATCTCTGACCACAACAGATTGACACCAAAGGGCACTTCTTGGATAGTATGAGTTACAGAAGAATAAACAAGCAATTAGCAAACAAGCATTACGACCCTCACTTTCTGCTATGTTTATACATTCATTTATCACAGTAGTATCGGTTTAAGCTTCCTCTGAACAATTGTGTTTTCTGAACTCAGTTGCCTGCTGCTTATCCTCTGTGGCCATATGGAGTCTCTTATAAAATTTCAACAGCAAGCTTTAAGCTTTTGTCACTGTGAGAGATCCATTCATATTTTGAGAAATGTGGCACGTCTAGACCCAGACTACTTTAAATTCAGCACCATTTTGACCAGAGGGAGAAATGCACTTAAATCATGTCTCAAGAATTCACTCGCAGCTACTCATGTTTACAGGCAAGAAAGAATATCAAAATGTGCTCTAAACCTTTGCAAGTTGAAAATCTTCCACATTGGCAGCACTGCTTTTATAAACCCGATACTTCCGTAATGTCTATATAATATGTTTTTGTTTATATACTGTATGCAATATAAATACCTAAATCATAATCAACTTAACCACATACTGCAATGTAACTAAAAGCAGCTAGTTTCATGATCTCACGTAGAGAGATTAAAAACGGAACGAAACCTGAATAAAAATAAAAATAATCAGGGAAATGAAAAACAGGATGACAATAATAAACAAAGGTTAATGGATATTTGTTGGCTGATTATGATACGTTTCATAATCACTTAGTTCATGAATTAACCATTTCATTTCCAGATCCATTTCACCTCTCAGAGCGGCTGTGCATGAATTCCGTCTTTCTAAAAAAACAGCTTCATTTAGAGCAGCAGGTACAGAACTGTCCAATGTGCTGGCCTTTGATCTGTACTCCTCACCTCATCTGTCTCCAAATGTCCAATTTAAAAAGAATATCTTAGAGATGGATAAATTGGCTCATGGAGCACTTTTGTTAAGGTAAAGGTCTCTTCAGGCAGATATGACCAATTTGTATTCAAAAGTGAGGTTAAGAGATCAGTTAGCATGTGAGGACTTAAATGTGATGAGCTGCAAGTTCAGAATACAAAGTAAATGGCTGTAAACACATTTTTTTAAATATACATACATTTAAGTGAATCTATTTTTTGAGAAACATTGAAGATGAGAGGGATCACGAGATACTGTGCTGTACAGTATGAGAGGGATCATGAGATACTGTACTGTACAGGATGAGAGGGCTCGCGAGATACTGTACTGTACAGTATGAGAGGGATCATGAGATACTGTACTGTACGGTATGAGAGGGATCATGAGATACTGTACTGTACAGGATGAGAGGGATCATGAGATACTGTACTGTACGGTATGAGAGGGACCACGAGATACTGTACTGTACATGATGAGAGGGCTCATGAGATACTGTACTGTACAGTATGAGAGGGATCATGAGATACTGTACTGTACAGTATGAGAGGGACCCATGAGATACTGTACTGTACAGGATGAGAGGGCTCATGAGATACTGTACTGTACAGTATGAGAGGGACCCATGAGATACTGTACTGTACAGTATGAGAGGGATCATGAGATACTGTACTGTACAGTATATGAGAGGGACCATGAGATACTGTACTGTACAGTATGAGAGGGATCACGAGATACTGTACTGTACAGTATGAGAGGGACCGCGAGATACTGTACTGTACAGTATGAGAGGGACCGCGAGATACTGTACTGTACAGTATGAGAGGGATCATGAGATACTGTACTGTACAGTATGAGAGGGACCGCGAGATACTGTACTGTACAGTATGAGAGGGATCACGAGATACTGTACTGTACAGTATGAGAGGGATCACGAGATACTGTACTGTACAGTATGAGAGGGATCATGAGAGACTATACTGTACAGTCTAGACAGTAAAAAAAATTGTGTGTATCAAAGTAAGTAAAAGTGTTACTAAATTTGCAATGATTAAATTTGTTCCACACTTTCCACTATACAGTATGTACTGCAACGTATCTGCAAACTATTAAGTAATACATTTTTGTAAAAATAATTCATAACTGACAATTGCTTTAAGACAAGACTGACTGAAGCTTTGATATGGCCAAGACACGAGTTTTGCACAAATATTATCTTCTCATCTATCACTAGTTAGAAAAACATAGCAATATTTTAATAGCATCACAGTGTTTTACACTTCTCTTAAAAACCAACCTTTAAATGGCGAACCTCCTACCTAGTGAAGGAATTCATTGCAGGTCAAAACAACCCAGCACTCTTTGAAACAGCGCCCATTACTCTTTGCAAGACATTTCAGGAGGTCTTACTTGCATGAGGAAGCACAGGATCTCTGGGGAATCTGGGCAGATCTGGGTCTAGCGGAGTGGGTTGTGCTCCTTTGAACTGCTGTAGATCCACTTTCCCCTGCCAATTTTTCATGTTAACCACATAAATAGAAACCCGAACTAGAACTTTCTAAAGATCTCATCCAGAATTACTTTGGAGGTCTTATGTAGGTGTTAAAGTGCAACTTCACAAGTCAAATTTAGTGCCTATGAATCAACTTAAATCTTTGTGTATTCCAACAATTTAAATTAATATTATGTAGGAGAGTCTCTCACACTCATGTAAATACATTTTTTTTTACTACTATTTGAATTTTCGGTTCAACCTGTTCAAAAGCTAAAGTTAGAAGTGAGGCAACCAAACTGTCCAGCGATGCCTAAATTTAATTCTACATTTTAATTCAGTTGTAATACATTATCAAGGTTGCACAAACGTTTCCTATTCTGGTGTTTAACCATATGTAGTGAGTCGCAGGTGCACAATCTCACAGCGTTCCAATACCGTGTTGGTCCGCAGCCAACCATCCTTGTCTTTTGATAACCCTTTCAAACGAATAGCGCCGTATTAATAGGCACCCGGCAATGTGGCAGCTCTGCCGTTTATATATTTATATTCCTGCAAAAAACAAGCCACCGTCTGTCCTTTTTGATTTATAGCATTATGGGAAAAAATTGCTTTGTTAGAACCTCTTCTGACCTCAGGGCTGTTGCGCGATACATCTTTAAATGCTTACATCCTCCGTTCGTGACCTGCCTCGTGTACGTCCTGCTGTCAAATCAAAAATGTTTAGCCTAGCTTATCTCTACCCTCCCTCGCTAATAAAAGCGAAATAAACAGGCTTTGTGGAGACAAAACCAAAAAGGCTATGGATAAAATACTAATGCAGTGATGTTTTGGATTTAGAGGAAAGACAGATGCTAAATTCAAATGTCCCCGTGTATCGATGGAAAGCATCTAAAATGCTATAAATGGCAATCTTCCAGTTCAAAATCAATTGCACTGGATTGAGATCATTACAAAAAGTATGCAAATCACACAGCTATGGATTGACGGTCCAGTGGGAATATGTCATCCTGGCTGGTCTATCTTAGGAACAGTCTGTGTTCATTATGATTAACCTTTTAGGGTCACGGCATGTTAAAAATGCAGTCAGTTATCACCTGTGTAAATGAAACCGGGTATAAAGTAGCGTTAACAGGTCAGATGTACAACAGCTTTCATTAGCATTGAAGAAAGCTGTTCTATATTCATGCAATTTAATCTGCTAGACAGGAAATTAGATTTTCACAATGATTACCATATTTCACATAGTATGAAGTGGGTATTTTTATGCTGAAATACTTTTCTTAAAGGGAAAGCTAATTTAAAAATAAAAATGTTTTTATCATTTACTCACCCTCATTATAAAAGTGTATAACTTGTAAAATATCTAACAAAGAAGATATTTTAAAGAATGTTGGTAACCAAACAACATTGATCCCTATTGACTTCCATTGTATTGACATAAAAACCACAAAATATCTTTTTTTGTGTTATACAGAAGAAAACATTGTATACAGGTTTTGAATGACATAAAGAAGAATAAATAATGATAGAATTACTATTTTTGGGTGAAGTATTTCTTTAATAAACAACATTCAATGCATTAGCCAATGGCATTGAAATTTGAATTGACCAATGAAAGAATAGGGTTGACTACAAACTGGTATATTGGTCCTTTTGTGCAAAGTCCTTATTTCCCCTCTTCTTCCTATTTTATTTACCTAAATAAAATAAAGTTTGATCTAAATAAGATCTATACCCTGTTACTGTGAAGTTTTCCCAGATCGTATTAAGGGTGTTAGTCAATGTTTACTGAATCTGCTATTCATCTGACATTTGTAGCGCTTGTGCAGAAGGTAAAAGAAACACGATCATCTCCACAAACGTGTGAATGTCTTTTGAAGCAAACCACTCGACCAGACGATGGAAATAATTTCGCTCTGAATGTATGAATATGATTCAGCTATGAGTCAATGACATGATAACACACACCATGGCTAATCTGCAGCTATAGGCCTATTTTAGGCCGTATCTGCGTGATGCACATTTGAAAGACGGAGAGTCTCTTTCGTTACTTTGGATTGTGTTTAATGAGGTGGTTTCAAGCCAAAGATGCTTTTGTGGGCGTCTTACAGACCAAAGAGGTAAACATCTGTGACTATGCCGATTAAACTCTGCATGGTTTATAAACTTTAAAATGCATTACGAAACAGATTTACTTTGCTGTTATTTGATTTGTTACATTTGTTGTAATGTCCTTCGTCTGCTCTTATAAGGTCTCAGTAATTTCACTTACAGACTAACTTACAGGAGCTTAAAAAGGCTATTTCAGCGAAACTCACACAATCTTCTAATCCCTCTAAAGTCACCTGGGGACTCACTGTTAACAGTCAGAGGTCAGGAGACGAGCAACACTTGTGTTCAAGTATATTTCTGAGCCTTGCTGCATGTACTGTTGAAGTGTTTCAAAATCTGCACATTTATCTACATATCATCTATGTGGTTGTATTTGACAGCTGCTATAAATCTGAGACTGAAATCGTTAATCAAATGTCAAAGTGACAAGAATGAAATGAACTGATACTAATTACCTACGTATAATGTTAGTTTTTGTTTGGTTAATCTGGATACCAAACATATAGTATGATGTTATACCCACTTTTTTGTTGAAAAGATCATAGCATCTTTATATTTATCTTAACCTGTTAACTGTCACTGTTTCTCAGGAGAAACGCTTTATTTTACTGTTTACTTTAATATTTCGTTAAATTATCATTTAAGCATGATTTATATTTATATATTTATAAACTATTTTTATTGATGAAAAGGTCTAAGACTCGAGATTAAATATTTGACAAATTTTTATAACAATAAACAAAAAACTAATAAAAAAATTATAAGCATTTTTTTAATGATAATTTATAAAAATACCTAAAATGTATCAAATTTATTTATCAAAAAAAACTATTTATAAAAAATACCCCAAATTTTGTAAATTATTAAAGAACATGAATTATTATTTAATATAACAAAAAGGCTATCTAATATCTAAAATATTTTTTTTGATTTTTCTATGTGCGGTTATACAGTTATCAGGTTAAAATTTCTTTACATGATTTTCTATTTGCTTTTGACATGTAAGAGTTAACTGCACAAAGATCAAGGACAATTTAAATGGCTTTTCAGATGACAAAACATCACAATACTCTCACAATACCAATGAATAAAAATAAAAGTCAATGAAAGAAATAATAAAAAATCTGTTATCATTAATTCTCATGTTGTTCAAAGTTTTCAATAGTTTCAAAACAGCATTTCAGTTTATGTGTCTATGTCTATAAAACGTCTGCACTCATCTCATTGAGAAAGTGACGCTGACGTCACATTCAGCCCGTCACGTGCCGACAGCAAACGATCAGCTTGTTGACAAAGAAGAGATGTTTGAGACACATACATTCAACGTGAGACCTGTCTCGACGGCATCTCAGCAGTCTTCATATATAAAGTAAAAACAGTCAGTCAATATCTCCTGAGAAAGCCGTTTAGACGCTAATTGAAACCATTTTCCCTTGCTGCAGGGAGACCAAATTACATCGTCTTTGAGCGGTAAGATTGGAAAAAAGAAAATTCTTTGAACAATTGCAAACCTCCATATTCACTCAGACTCTCTCTCTCTCTCTCTCTCTCTCTCTCACACACACACACACAATTGCCTTTTCTCTCACACCATCACAAAAGCAAATAGTCATTCCTTTACCATTATCGTGGTTTTACATTACACTTCCATCATATAGAACACATTACTGCTGAACAGAACAACAGAAACAAAGGAACTGCAGGACAAGTCAGACAGAAGTGATGTATAGAAGTGGCCATGTAAAGTGATATTATAGTGAAATTCAATTGGAAGCACGGTCTGGAGCATAAGGCATAACAGAGACAAGGTAAGCATCCCATTAACACTGAAGGCTACTTAAAAGTTAATAAGGGCACAATGGTGCCAACTGGACAGAGAACAGGAGGGACATTTGCATTTAAATTGGAACAACTTCCAAATTCCTATCAACCGGCAGATGTAGAGAAGTCGAGTGGCAAAGGGGATTGATTGTATATAGTTCTGGTACAATGAAGGACAGATTGTGGAGACTTTACCGATGTGAGTCAACTTTAAGGGAAGGTAAAGACAGATTTAGAGGAATACAGCAACATTGCTTTTTGCATTTTTCTCTTCTTCTTAGATGATACTTATCTTTCTTGTGATGGCACAGATCTCAAATCTAATTTCAAACAATAGATATAATGCTTTGGTAAGCTAAAGTTACATGACAAAGCATACAGCAAAATGCATATTATTCTTTAATTGATTCTTTGGATATTTAAGTCTCCACCCCGTCGTTCACCTCTCACCATCCCGCTTCTTCCTTCATCTTTCTCTCTGTGCTTTTATCTCAAAAGTCTTCCAGGCCAGTTTTTTCTCCCTCAAGTTTCTGTCATATCTAATTGACTGGAAGGCATAATCATTTCGAGTCACAGATGGGGTGTTGAAGTCGGGTGGCAGTTTCTCTTATCTCCATTACTCCTGCACTTTGTGGGGACTCCCGGTGCCGCAGAGACCCTCGGCTGCTTTGACCCGAATTTATCTTCTCCCCCACTGGACCGTCTGCTATTTGTTCCTCTCTTGAAGGCAAATAGTGGTTTCCCGGTAAGGACCGGACACAGAAATACCTCAGGAGCCGGTCTGTAGTAAAGGGCAGGCTGAGAGAAACATACGATTTGATGGGTGTCCATTAACATATGGAAATGAAGTGAGCTGTTCCGGTTACTGTATGACAGATCGCTCATGACATTTCACAGTACAGAAATGTAAATCAGATTTAAATGGACAGTTCACCCCCGACAAATAGTCATACTGACCGTTTACTGAGAAAAAAAAGACATTAAGCAGAAAACGAAAGTGTATACAGCCCTAAAAACAAAGGTTCTTCACAGCGATGCCATAGAAGACAAATTTGGTCAAAAGTTCCTAAAAGGAACTTTTTTATAGTCTAAAGAACATTTAAATAAAAATAAGGGCCCTTTTCTGGATCTGACTGGTTTCTCTGCTGCTCATTTAGGTTTCAACTTAAAAATAAAAACAGAAATTAATAAGACAATTTTTAAAATACATAAGTATGAAGTATGAAGGTGTAAAATGAAAATGTATAGGTAAAATAATCAGAATTTGGGTACATTTGATGAAAAATTTGAGTTTATATCCAAATCTTCAATAATATTGACTTTTAAGTGCAGATTTGACAAGATAAATTTCTTCTGAAACTCTAATGAAATATCAGAAGACTTAAGCAAGTTTCCATTTGTTCTACATTTAATCTCACTGATGTCTCGGAGATTTAACTGAGATACTATTGAGATCTCATCTGAGATTTTTCTTTCTAATGGCCAATGACACAATTTTTATTTTTCATACAGAACGGCATATACACAAACAGTCCAGGTTTCTCTGGAATGGCACATCACAGTGCACCACTTCAAGGGACAGAATAAGAGACCGAGAACAGAGTGACCTGAAAAAAAAATAGCCAAATCATTTCTCCATTGCTGTCTGCTAATGCTTTTCTGTAACTGCCTTCATCGCTGTCCCTCTAACTGATGGGCTGGTCATCTCTCTCTCTCTCTCCCTCTCTCTCTCTCTCTCTCTCTCTCTACCCATTGATTGCCCTGGTGCACATTTACAGACAAAAGCCATTGTCAATAAACTGCAAACTACACATTTAGTAGCCAGCAAATAAAGACTGTATGAATTATTCAATTACAACCAATTTTAGGGTTTGAAAAACATCTTAACATGATGCAGTACAATGAAATCATCTCCAAATTTTACTAATTGTATCTACAAACCTTTAGTGTGCAGGGAAAAAACAAAGTGAACTATCACTATTTCAGTAACATTATTAAATTCTGCATTGGCAACAGTGATATTTTGTAATCAGTGGTGCTCACATTTCTTCTAAACCTTTAACCCCAAGAGCATACCTCATATATGCAGCATAACTCATCCTGCACAATATGTGCTACGGACATGAATGATTCCTTGAATCGTGCGGCACTTGAAGAGGTGAGCTATAGCTTTCTACGTGATCTGACAGATAATTCTCATTGACGATAAAAGGAAAAAATCCAACAGGCATACATTGCCAATAAGAGTCCAGCAGAGATAGAAATTTCTTCAGTGAAAATCTTTAACAGGTTGAGACCTCAAGAAACTGAATGATAAAATGTCAAGAGTATGATTTTACAAATTCTAGACAAAGTGTGTCTTTTAAAAACTACTTTTAAAAATGATCAAATATAACAAAGTTCATTTATTTTGGATGCTTTTAATCACAACATAATTCGCACAGTTACAATTGTGATATTTCATGGTTTTGATGAGTTTACTACCATTCAAAATTGTGGAAACAAATCTAAACAGCAGTGAATAAGTGTTTTCAAACGTTTGACTGGTGCTGTATACTTCACTTTACTATACCAAATACATGTCTGGATCCAAAAACTGACCCAACAGAAACAACCTAGTGTTTGGATAAAGTCAACAAGCTCTTTCATGTTGTATAGCCAGTTACATAAACTGACCTCAATAACACTGGCCTGTATTTTACATTTTAATAAAATGAGTCTTCTCCAGTGTAGCAGTCCTATGGGATGCATTTCAGAATCACAAATATGCTGACGTCAACACAGGTAGATATCATTATCGTCTGAGAAAGGACATCACGCTCTCATCAAAAAAACATGTCAAAGGCTGAAAATTAGATCTGGGAGGAAAAATCATTACGGGAGAAGACGGACGGACGATTCTTCCGGGGTCTTTCCTTGCCTCCCCAAATCCCATCTGAAATTTGTTTATTTGTATTCTAATGGCCGGAGCAACATTGGCTGTCACATATGATATAGGCTATTTCACCAGTTCCCATTTGAGTCGGTCTGACCTGCCGGTCGGTATTTAAAAGGCATTAGAGGAGGTGTAGATAACTTCCACATGCTGATGATATGACCCTTATGCTCAATACCGCTGAAGAGATGAGAGTCGGTGATAGCTGACAGATGTGTGTATGGCTGTCCTTGAATAGTTGCTGGAAGGCAGACTATGCTTTTTCTCTCAATATGGTATATTACACTAGGGGGAATATTCTGGATTTAATGGAAAAGGGCAATTCATGCAAAAGCTGTGTCAGTAAAACAATAAAAATATCATCACCTCTATAAAATACACTATACGTTAAGGTTTAATTTGTAACAAAGATCTTTCTATTAAGGCTTAAAAGCTTAAAAAAAAACTTTAAAAAGTTGTTGAGTTCACACCACAACTACAAGCATAACAATAAAGAGGAATGATATAATTTTCAGATTACCAGCTGATTAAACAGCCAATCAAAACGTGCCATTGTGAACGTGCCTTTATTCTATACACCCTTACAGTAAGACAACTAATAATATTTGTCAAACAAATTATAATAAATTAAACAATATAATAACCTAAACAATGAATTATAATGTAAGACTACCTCACAGTTTTACTCCTACAGTACTTTTACACTTACAGTAGAAATACAGTTTGAGCTACTGTATCTCATACTGACTAACTGTTGTCAGTCCTGTCTGGTGAAAAACACTTACAGAATATACAATTGAAGTTCATGAGTAACATTCAACAGAATTTCATATGTGCAATATGAAAAAAAATTCAGTCAACTTGTAGTCTGTAGCATCACTGACATATGAACGTATGCGTGCGCTATGCAGGATATTCTGTGCTGTCAATCATAATGTTAAGGCTGTCAAGCTCCCTGGGTTGGAAAAATGAAAATATATGGGTATTTGGGGAATTTAAAAGAGAGATTGTGACATGCATGAGGAGGAGTGTTTAGTGTCCAAAAACAAATGATTATAATTCAAGGATATCATAGGTTAGAGAACAGGATTGACTTGAAATTCACATGCGTTATGGATGTGACAAAAAAGAACACATTTTGAGAGACAACATTCTTTGTAGGATTTCTGGGAATTAAAATACACAAAGCAGAAGCAATAATACCCAACAAATGGAGAAGAGATGACTCTTCAACAAACCAAAAATATTTATTTTATTTACATTTTTATGCATTCATTTATGGGCATCACTTTACCTGACTATGAAAAATCATGCTTAAAACATAAGCAAATGCTTTAAAACCTTTGAGAGAGACCTCACATGAGTATTTAAAGCATCAAATATTGACATCTGAACTATCAGCATGATGAAAACCATTGATATTTGCGTGGGATTTTCCTGTGGACAACAAATAGTTAAGAGTTAAGAATTTAAGAGTAATAATACAGTAACTCCATATATAGCATTTGTGTAGTGCAGTGTGTGTATCTGTCTGCGTGTTTGGCCTCAAGTCAATCTATGCATTGATTGCGTCTTTGATGAGTTGAGGTCTTTGGGGAGATCTTTCAACTCGCGCAACCTGCTGTTTGCTCATCATTAGCGCGTGTGCGCATGTTTTCCGGCACGCATATACGCTCACGTCTACCCAAGTGAATTCCTCGCTTGCACTCATTCACTCGAACCGCTCAACCTCTCTTTCTGCGTCTCATTATCATTCCAGCAGCTCCGCAGCAGGTGTAATTGGACCGATCAAACTTTCTTCCAATAATGCAAACGGAATCATTAGCTCTAATGAAGTGAATACTCTAGACTCTGAAGAGCTGCAGAATGCTTGACTTTGAGTTCATCTTTCATTGTTCGTAAAGATGCAGTGTTTTTGTTTTTCTTGTACCTTTTAGACAAGTCGGATACGAGAAGTACTGAAGATTCTAATCTGATGTCTTCGGAGACACAGACCTGCTGTGCCGAAACACACCAAGGCAAGCAGAACTGTCTCAGAATTGCACACACACGCTTGCATTTGTACAGTAGACAGTAGTGAGCACAGCTTGTTAACTCCACTGAGCGCCCTGTAGAGACAGCATGAAAAAGAAAAGGAAAAATAGCACAGAAGCAGCACCAGTCGTGTTAATGGCGCTCCGGCGAGAGCCAGATCCGTTTCACAGGGAGTTCATTGTCATTAAAATGCCTCTCTTTCATGATCACACATGATCTGTGTTGTGTTCTTTCTTGGATTTGGCAGTGCACGCTGGTTGTGGATATGTGTGGAATAGGCCGCAGGATTTGAAAAGGCTGGTGGGATAGTTAAGAAGGACTTTTATCTGTCCATCACAAACTTTTTGAAAGGAAATATTGTAAAGGACAGAAGAAAACTTGCGAGTATAAAACTCGCAAATAAGAATAAAGAATAAACACAATTTATTGTCACGTACTCCACAAGGTTGTAGCATCCAGCATAAATGTAAAGATACAATAATAAAGAAGAATGCTTGTATCCAGATTTGTGGAAGTACATAAAAATAGAGACTCGCAATGTAGTCTATAGCTTGTAAATAAAATGCCAATGAGCTGTACGAAAATAAAGTTACTTGACAGAAATTAGACTCTGAGGAAAAATTCCCAACTCCACAGCGGCGCTTGAGAAGTTCACAAATGCTGTTTATGTAATTTCTGGGAATTTAATTATTTTTCCACATCTTTCACCAATTATTCCCAGTTTGTGGAGCGTAAAAGTAGAGATAACAGCACCCTAGACCCATCATGTGGCAAGATAGTGATCGCAATTCAGGGAGGAAACATTTGGTCTATTGTCTGCAAAAGTCAATGTTTTTTACTAATTCAAAGTTTCAATCAGTACTTGGTGAAACTAAAGCAAAACAGAAAGAGAGAGAGAGAGTGTGTGTGAGAGAGAGAGAGAGAGAGGAGAGTGAGAGTGAGAGTGAGAGAGAGAGAGAGAGAGTGTGTGTGTGTGTGTGTGTGTGTGTGTGTGTGTGTGAGAGAGAGAGAGAGAGAGAGAGAGAGAGAGAGAGAGAGAGAGAGAGAGAGAGAGAGAGAGAGAGAGAGTGTGTGTGAGAGAGAGAGAGAGAGAGAGATTAGTATTTATTTAACAAAAGTATTTAACAAAAGGTTAAAGGTTTAAAGCCAGTAAAGGCTGATTCTTTAGCTATTATTCTCTAAATCACAGCATTTAACGCTCAGGCTGGTCCAGAGGGAGATGTACCTGTAACCTGTAACATGATGATGCTGCATGGATGTCATGGGGGTGAATTCACAGACCCCAGTTGTGTGGTAATAAATACAGATTCTTGATTCTATTCCCTGGGCTGTATGTCTGAATCGCTCTATAGTCCCTTGGTCTCCTGGCTAACCCACAAACTACTACCTAACAGAGATCTCAGTGGAAAAGTAATCATAGATTTTCACATTGTAAAAAAAATCTGATTGTCCACATTGTTGTTGTTTTTTAATGATAAAATCGTTTCTGTTTGTATTCATTCAGAGTATTTACACTCCTAAAAAGAAGTTCTTTGCATCAGTGCTATTGAAGAACAATTTTTGGTTCCTAAAACAACATGTTGAACAATTTCTTTTCTTATATTTTTATAGTCACATTATTTAACATGTAAAAAATGTATTGCAATATAGTGTATTCTAATGCTGTGTTATTCTAATATTCAAACAATTATATCCTAATAAAAAAAATGCAATATAATCATGCAAGACATTTATCAGATATCGAAATATGGATGTGTTTTAAATCAAGTCTGTAAACAGTGAAGTACATTTGAATTACAAAATACTTTCTTTTGCTGCTCAATTACAAAATCTAAACAAATCAGAAGTTTAATCATAATAAAAAAAAAGAAAATTAGATTTTTGCTTTCTGAACCAAACCCAAGAGATAAACGCAGCAGTCTGCAGGTGCTTACTGTATAAATGATCATAATAAAGCTCTCTTTAGTGAGAACTACTGGCCTCAGTAGATCACTGAAACATCAGGATATTTGACAAAATAGCACATTATTCAACATAATCTTGGCAAAAGTTTATAGCCATTTTATGTAATTACTCCGGCTTATCCGGTATCTTTAAAAGGTTTTGATGATTCAAAAGAGATTGCAACTGGAAAGCGATTGCTTCATTCTGTCTTGAAAGTCATTTTATCTCTTTCCAATAAAAGTGCTAACACATCAAAACCTCAACAGAAGAACATTAAAATACATTTCCAGTCATTTGAGGACAGCCATTCTGGCTAAAAACACTCTACATCAAGAAGTTTAAAGCAACTCCTGAAGATCCAAAGACGACACTGTGTCCAATTCTCATTTTATACTTGCACATTCCCTCATTTCTTATCTTGTTTTTGATGTTCTTCATTATTAGTCAACTCTAGTGACATTAGTTTACTCTGTTTTTTCATTTATGTGATGCATATTAAGACGGGAAACTCTCTGAAATTACACACTTGACATTTACAGTTGTTCAAAGCGTTCATCAACCCTGCAAGTATGAACTGCAAGACACTTCATACATTTCAAATGAATCTTTTCCAAAATCTAGTGTGCTGCCCACGCAGACAACATTAAAAGGCATTATATGCATACATTTCATAATGAAAATAGATCAAATCAACTACTACACCTTCAAACTTCCTCCTGCCCATATATGGGCTGCCATGTGAATCTTTTGTATGGCAAAACACAGAATCTGTAAGCAACTGTAGCAAACACCCAAAAACATTAAACAAGAAACACATAGTCATGTGACCAGTTACTCTATACCCATAATAAAGTGATTTGCCTGCAATGCTGATTGGCTAACGCCACCACAAAAACATACACAGTCCCAGTGTCCCTTTACTGGTGACTATCCTAAGCTATGACTCAAAAGCAGGAATGAAAAAACATAAGGTAATGCTTTTAAAGAGCACTCCAAAAGGCTGATAAAACATCTTCTATATTATATTCTGCAGTATGGGATTTTATGAAGCAAGATAAAATACTGAGTGAAATAAAAGACATCTGCGTTCGTCTTGATGCAAGAATCTCAAGCAAACAATACTTTATATTCAGTCTGACCGAATCCAGATCATTTAGGTAGTTTATAATCTTCACTTTGGGTACTGTGTAAATTTATTACCATGCGACCTTATGTCTTACGCAAAATTAGATTTTATGACCATTAAGTTTGCAATAATTCTCAATAACCCACTGCTGACCATTTTATCATTTACTGTATAGCCGCAAGCGAATGAAAACCTTACTGTTACACGGTGTGAATGCTTTACTTTGCCTCAATCAGCTCTCTAGGTGCCTAGTAAGGGCACTAACAAGGGCTCCTCCAATGTCAAAAATCATTCCAGTGCACGGCAATGATCGCACCCTTAAAAATACCATAATGCACTGGGAAAACAAAACAGATAGCACGCTGTTTGAAATTGCACACAAATGCATGTATAACAAAACAAACCAGAACAAAACCTTTCACAAGTACACAAAAAGCTCACACTGATACACATACCAGTTGTCACATACACACCGGCCAACAACCAGCACGCTCCAATACATCAGAAATATATGTAGATAAAAGAAGAGATTGCTTTTGTGAGTCAATATGTGTGAGTGTTCAAGTACAAAATGAATCCCAAATCTTTGAAAGAAAATAACAGTTTTTATTTTATTTCAGAGGAGGATAAAGCTCTAGTGTAATCCTCAAAGCTACCGAGTGAAGAGCAGGCCGGCACCGACAGAGCTGAATAAATACAAGATAACACGGTATGGTAAGAGGGGATGATGGGAGAATGGGTGAAGTGGGTCTCGGGGGGTCTGGTGGGCATTAGGACTGCTGCTCGAGGCCTGGAAGTGTCATTCTGTTGTGCTGCTTCAGACTGAAGCCTCCTCCAGTGAATCTGGGGCCGTCTGGACGCTGAGGCTGGATCACAGGATGACCCGCCCGGGCGAGATTTCTCTCCTTCTCCCTGCAGAGATGAGAGAGGGCCGAGAGAGATAAAGGCTGCTGCTTTCTGTTGGCTGTTTGGTTTACACACTGATTTATTTACCGTTTATTAAATTGTGTTTACTTGTATCAGGGCTGTTTTAAATTAAATGTTTCAGAACTGAGTTTAATAAAAGTTCATTTATAAAATCTAGATATTATTTAGTGCAAACTTTCATAACTATTGCAGAATGTGCAAGATGTTTATCAAAAAAAAGATTCCTATGTTTCAGACACACGCAATCGCACATGCTCGCACAACATGCATGCTCAAAACACAGACACGCTCTGAACACACACGCAAAAGCACACAGCCACACAACAAGCATGCACAAATCACAGGCACACAAATACATACATACACACAACGTACATGCCAGACACACAAACGCACAGACACACACACACTGAACACACACCAAAACATATGCACATACACCAAACACACGCGCACACACAGCAATATGTCAGAAGAAAACTCAGAAGATGAAAGAAAAAACACAGGCGATATATTACACAAACAATTCATTTCCAATATGGTGTAGGTAATAATTTACGCAAAGTGTTACATTTAAAGTAATAAAACGAGGAACCCAAAAACAAGTAGGACGACTTGAATCTTAAGTTAATTAAGAGTTTACAGTAGCAACTGTAACATATGTGTGCTACCGTACTTCATGCCTTAATATCTTAATTCTGCATTCTGTTGCACTCGACTAAGTGTTATTGAATGAAAGCATGTACGACCCATTAAAAGTAAAATATGTACCATCTGGTTTGGGAACATAAGAATTTGCTGCACATTATTAAATATATCCATATATGGATAGATATAGACACACCTTGACAGACAGCTTACAGACCTAACATGCGCACACAAACCAAACGGATGGATGGATAAAACAATGAAAATTGTAAAAATTAATATTCTTTGTCCTTTTCTTGCTCACACACTAGTCGAAAACACCGGAGGACACAAGAAACAAACACAGACACTCTTTGTATATCTCAGGAGAGAACATCTGTACATCACACAGCTCACTTTCAACCCGGCTCTAATGATCCTGCAGTTCACTAGATCTCTCATTCAACACACTATCATTCATGCTGTACATCTCAAACAAACACACACACTGTCTGTTTGTCCAATACCAAATGGCATCAATTAATATTCACTGAGTGTGTAATGCAATTTCACAGTGGGGCCGATGAAGACATTTGGCAACAAGCTTTAAACACACACACACGAACAAACACACAGCTCCAACCTTTGTTCCTCCCACTGGTAAACAAACACAATGAAACGAAGAAGATGAAATATGCTGATTCTTGGACGTGGCTCTAGACATCTGTGAAATGAACTTTGATTGAAACTCTGTTTGCTTGACAGGAAGCGTCATTGCGGGAATAAACGACTTCTGGACGTGCAAAGTATCGCCGTGATGATTTACAGCTCTGATGCTCGACTCTTCTGGAGGTATACGAGGACATTTTATACTAGCAGGTGATGAAATTTGGGTTTTGAAATGAGTTGACTGGATGAGTTTTTATTATCACCTTCTCATCTTATTGCCACGTTTAAAATAAAGTAATAAAGAGAATACAAATAACTTTAAAGTTAACTTTAAATAATTTCTTTCACTTTTAATAATTTTAATAGTATCAGTAGGGCAGACAGACAAATAATTCAATAATTCTTGCATATTATGCCTTACACTGAAATTACTGAAAGTATATACTTTTCTTATCCAGATTATCATGAAGCCTAATGAAAACTTTTTAAGAAGGCAATTATATGATAATGGACCTTTTATTCACTGTAATCCTCTGATAATGGGCTAATGATGACAATAAAATTATTATTTTTATGTCATATTTTTTGAAGTTGTTAACAAAAGTTTGGCACCTTGAATTTCTTGAATTTGAAGAGAAAGTTTTATCCATATTTTAAGTACTTTTCTTTTTTAAAAACCTTCAATATGGAAAGTGGTTGATAAAATCATTAAAAATAAAGATGTTTTTTTACAGCAATGACAGAGAAGAACCATTTTGTTTCTGCAAAGAACCTCTCTGTCAAAGGTTCTTAAAAGCACCATTTCTTTTCACCTTCTTATAGTCCACAAAGAAAGAACCATTTGTGAAGCATAAAGGTTCTCTGGACGTTAAAGGTTCTTAATGGAACTATTCAGACAAAGATGATTCTTCTATGGCATCATGAAGCATCTTTATTTATAAGAATGTAAAAATGTGAGCATAAGATGTTTGTAAATGTAAACACGTCACTGGCTTTCAACATATTTTCAACTTACTATTATTGTAAACATTTTTTAACAAGTAAATTTTTTTATGGTTTTATATTTTTGTAATCAATTATAATTTATTATATATACTGTATTGTATTATACAGTATATATGTGCACAGTGTATCCGTGTGTATAAAACAAAAGGAATTAAAGTTCTGATAAAGATTCAAATCATCTCATCCAAATACATCCAACTCTCATCCAAACTGACACAGGTATTTTAAAGCACTTGTGATAAATATTATTGAATTACATTAACGTGATATTATTCCTTGTGACCCCTTTTAAAAAATCTTACATCACTACATTCATTGATTATCTTCATCTCATATATCATCACTCGCAAAAGCTCAAGTTTAAGTCCACATTTGTATGAAGATGCAGTGTATCTGAACTAGTTCATGATATCAGTGCTCCACAGTCGTGTAACAGGTTAACCTCTCCTCACACACCAGCCGTTTCTCCGGCCCAGAGGAAAACTGAGGTCTCCGATATCTCACGCTGTCCTCTGACCCTTGCGGTTATCACGAGTCACATCGTAATGATGCTCCGCTGTGTTTTGCAGCACATTTTAACCCACAAAACAAGAAAGTTACTTGCTCATGCTCCCTAGTCTCCAATTACACAACGTGACTTCATCGAATTATATTCATCTATTGCTTAATAAATTCATGATTAATTCATTGGAGTGAATAAATCAATCAGCATGTCGGGCAGAGCTGTGATAATAGTCTACAGGGAGTTTAAAAATGAGTGAATCAAGAATCAGGACATGACTGTATTACATGGAATTATGGGTAAAACAGTTACGTTTAGCCAATATGCTTCTAGGAATAATAAAAGGAAATATGTTTGTCTGTCTTTCAGATCAGCCCGCTCACTTCATCTATTTGTGTGGGAATGTAAAAGTTGAAAAGTATATTGATTTATATTCCTCCCAGTGTTGTAGTACTTGAAACCCATCTAATTATGCAATATCACGATAGATCGAATTCTGGTTTTATGAATATGAGCACAATGACAGAAAATTGTTACAGTAGGTGGATGAAAAAACATTGAATTTTACTTCATTTGTTTGTGCTCATGGAAACGAAAGGAAAATTGAATTTTACT
This sequence comes from Beaufortia kweichowensis, assembly GCA_019155185.1. Taxonomy (NCBI): domain Eukaryota; kingdom Metazoa; phylum Chordata; class Actinopteri; order Cypriniformes; family Gastromyzontidae; genus Beaufortia; species Beaufortia kweichowensis. Next base: position 17,389,263 of record CM032796.1, read on the forward strand.
ATAATTTTATTATGACTTTTAGGGTTAGGCGAGTCTTTCAGATGAATTTGAGAAGGCTATCCTGGTCTTGCTCCTGTCTTGTTCTCAATGGTCTTGTTCATGTCTGGTCTCAAACCCTAAAAGTCTTGGTCTTGGTTTTGGTCTGGGTTCAGGTGGTCTTGACTACAACACTAATTCCTCCTACACATCCTTTCATAAGCAAGACTGAAATCTTTACTTTCAAATCTAATTCATTTCGCAAACCTGTATTTTTGCCCATAATCACTTTAGTTAAATGTGGAACAATAGATGTATTTAAACTTTAAACATTTAGCTCATGATATAATCAGTGATTCCTCCTAAAATAACTTTTTTTATATAACAGGTGCATGAAATACTTTTTACTTACTTTGCTTTAATATTAGAAAATTGAGAAAGAAATGTGAAAACTACAAATGTTAAACATTCAGATGGCAGTTGGTGTAATGATGCCAAATCTGGCACGGCACACTTTGCAATCTAACTTGACTTACAGTATAATCTTGAGTCAATTACTTTTCCAGCATTTGGATGAAGTTCATGACGTTGAAACTGTTTCGTGTTCCTCTATCTACAGCATGGTGTTAGCATTGGCAAGGGTTGGAATCCCAGAGTTAATCAAATGTATGAGATCTCGAATGTACTGTAAGATCATTTCTTTTCACAACACGGTTGCATGGCTGAATCTGTGTTTTTTATAAACGTATTTACATATATTTTACAGAGACGTCAAACAAACCTCAGGGCTAACAGACATTTTATTCCTCGCAAACAAATAATCCCTCCATGAATATCATCATTGGACATGTTTCTATTTGCTATCAGCTGAATGCTAATGAATCAGACACAGCCGGTGAAGCTGTTGTCTGTGGGATTATCATCCTCTGTGTTATATTCTGGCATGAACACACACATATGAGAGAAGCGCTGGACTCAGGTTTAGCTGGAACAAATCAACAAATCAAATCCTCCAAAACAATGACTTAATCTCTTTCTCACTTTTTAGCACATCTCATCCTGATAGATCTCACTTATGAAGCCTTTGAATTGCTTAAATCACGCATTCACCTCTGAGTCAGCCGTTACAGAAGTAGACAACCGTCCAAACCGCAAGACCTGGCCAAATGCCGACATCCACTTTCTAATTAAAGTGCATGATGCCACTTTTGAATCTGCTTTCAAGTTTTGGCGAAAAAGAAAGAGCTGGAGTCAGAAAACCTCAATGGGGTTGTCAGGCAACCGAGTAATTAAATCATCATAAAGCTTTTTAATATTTTACAAGAAAGCTACACAAAGCTATACAAGACACATCGTCTCCACATCCAAAACAGACTAATCATTCTCAAGAGGCATATCTTCATTTTCAAGCATAACAATAGTGAAAAACGAGCATTTTATGATCCAACAAATTACAGAATGTATCATGTTTTCTACTGTATATTGTCTTATGCTTCATTCTTGAGCTCTGCTTTGTTAAACGCCCATTCAAGGACAAGTGCCCCATTCAGATTACATCCTCCCATCTGCTTTATAGAAAGAAAAATAACCGCCAGACCCTTGTTACATTATTAGTTAGCAGCGGATATTTGTGAGAGAGCCGGTACAGTAAAAACTAGAAGAAGCTGTAAGAAAAACAGGCTAAATTCAGTTATGAAAAGAATATTTTATGTTTCTTTTGGGATAGATTCAATGAGAAGTATGGGGTTGAGAGAGCGAGAAATAAATACAGAGATGAGAGGAAGAACATTTCACAGTGTATGCTTTCAGATGATGTTTTTTTAATCTCACGCTACAATGAGTTTCTTTTAAGAGTCACTCAGACTTCTTATTTAATATATGTCACATAACTGTTTTGGTGTTATCTAATGTAATAAAACCGATTTTATTGTACCTGTGTGGATGACTATAATGTGGTTTTATAGTTAAAAGTCGAAACAAGAGGTCAATAAAACAATAACTCTATATACAGCATTCATTGGAACGCATGAAACTAAACTAGAATCTCTTTAAAATGCCAATCATTCATCATCAATCAATCATCTGTAGACTATATATTTACCAAGCATTGGAAAAGTCCTTTTGATGGTGGGGCAAGTTTGTATAAAAGTATGAATAATACTATACAAGAAAGTATACAAGTAAACTGTATCCCACAAGGCACAATGTGGTGCTAAGAAAAGTTTTTTTAAACACAAAATTGATTTAAATATGTCAAACAACCAAAAACTTAACTTTCACTTGTTAAAAAATAATAAGCTATATTCAGTTTAGAGTTTATAATATCTAGTAAACCAGCATTCCACTGGCCAAACAGCTTTTGTATTTAGCGAGAGAAAATACTGATCACATCATCTCTACATTTCAGTGCTTTTGCAGATGCTGGCAAAGTTTATCGAATTGTGTTACAAAAATAACATAAATTACTTTCTGAGTAATTTCTTCAGGTCAGTGTAGAAAGAATCTAAAGGATCCAATCAGAAAGAAGAAGAACATATTCTGAAGGTGTTTCAGATTTAAAAAAAATTATTATTGCATTCTCAGCTGAACGCAATAATAATTAAATTTTTTTTTTATTAAAATATTCATATTCAAGCTCAAAAAAACAGAATTTAATGAATGCCTTCTAAAGCAAACAGATACATTTGTGAAAGAAAACAATAATATTTTAAGCTTCTGATTAATATTAATATTTTGAGCAACTAAACCAACTGATCAGCATTATTTTGTGATAACACATGCATATGAGAACTAATCACAAGAATCAGATCTAAGATTCAAAGTTACTGACATGCCACTATATTTAAACAACATATTTGCTCAGTTTGTTTACATAAATAACATGATATGGTAAATTTACTGCTAAATAAGCTCAAAATATAAATAAAATCACAAATGTATAGTTCCACTTCAGAAGACTCATTAAGATTCACTAACTTACTAAAGTCATTTGGATTACTTTAAAAAAATTTTTTTGGTTTGTCAAGTAAATATGAAAAGGCATTAAGATAAATAAATGCTAAAAGAATTTTCAGATTTGGGTAAACTCTTGCTTTGAGGGTACTGACAGTTAATCACTTAATCGTCCCAAAAACGAGGCTCGAGTCGCACACTTTTGTTTCCAAAAAGACGCTACAGTTCACTACAAACAGCTAAACAACAAACAATAGTCTTACATAATAGAACAGACAAAGCTCACGGGAGCGACTGTCTCAATCAAAACTTGGCATTGCTTTCAACCAAACCTTCACAAGATATTTACAGTCTGTAAGTGCTCAGTCAGCTGTGAGTTGATGTTATTCCTGAAGGTTTGTATTTGTGTTTATTTGCACACACACAGTGTTTCTGCCTTCTCGCTTGATCAGGTCTCATTACCGTTTCCTGTTCACATCACACCTCGTAAACATGGCCACCGTTGCCGTCCGTCTTGCGCTTTACCCACAATGCAATAATCCACCTGTCCTCATTTGCATGCAATTTATTGTGAGCTTGCCGCTTGGCTCCTGTCTGTTTTCTCTTTGCGACCGAAAGCATTGATGCACCATCGCTCAGAGCCTGTCATGCGAATCAGAGAATTTATACGGCGAGCCAGCTGTGATTACATTTCTCCCACTCCAGACGTCAAGCAAAAACAATGGCGTAAAGAACAGTTTTGAAATGAATGATTTGATGACAAACAGCATTAAAGCTTTAGTGGTAACGTGCGAGATGTAAAAAATGATTTGTTTGTTTTGCTGCGGTTAGGGAAATATTGATAGCTTGCAACAAATGTTGTCTAGGGACGTATGCCGCTGTTAATTGACACAGCAGGTTTGTTTTTCCAAAGTTGATTTCGGCGCTTACGACAAACTGCTGTGACTGCTGTGTCACACGCTAATCACATTTCAAGGTCTTTAATTTAATAAGAAACTTACTGCACTGTCCCAAAACACCACGAAGAGCTTTTTGTATAACATTTAGGACGCCAACAAGCACTGTTTAAATATTCTTAATAGCTATTGATTTGTTGTTTTTGCTGTTGTGACATTTAGTTTGAAATGAATGACCTTCATTTCTATAAATGAGGGAATAGGAGATCACAGAAGAAAAACACAAGTCTATCGAGACGTGCCGTCCTTAAGGCTTTTATCAATCGATTGACTGAGCAAATGCTGGGAGCCTATGCACTTTACTTAGAAAGTTTATTTGCTCTGTTCCATAAATGAAGAGCAAAATGCAGAGCAAATATTAAAAAGCCTTTTTCATTGACTATTAATCCTGATTGTGAAGTTTGAACTTGAGAAACTTCACAGAAACTCAATAACAGGAGTGGATCAAAGATTAATCCACTCCTTTTCTGAAAATAAAACACATGTATTATCTTTAGTAAAATGTCAGGTAAGTCTCTCCAACTTTTTCAGACGAGTTCCTCTGGTGTCTGTGGGAGTCTAGTTTACTGTAAGACACCCAGACCGAGCACCACACAAGCCAAGCCTTCATGCTTACAAGCGCAAACAAATAGGTCATCCTTTATACTCGAAGCCAATGGATGTTGTTAAAAAACCACAGAGGAAAGGACACCATTGGGTGCTTAAAGCAAATTAAGCCAAAGTCTTCGGCAAGCCAAAATGCTTTCCAGGGCAGATGGAGCCGGTTTCCGCACCTCAGTGAAGCTGAACCATAGAGACGGAGGAAGAGAGAGAGACTTAAGATTAGGTTTAAATGGTCGGTGAGCAGATCTCAAAAGACAGAGAAATCTAATGGAAAACAACAGGGTGGAGCACAAAAGACCAAACAGGACGAGTAAGAGTAGACAGCTGTGTAAACACAAACATATAAATGCAAATTAAAATAGGTTTGCTTGCTTACTGACGGATTATTCGGTAGTGGAATACAGGCTGGGAACTATTTTTAATCTCGAATTAATTAGGGGAATTTCATTTGGTCTTGAAAGCAAGCATGCAGTCATTAACATTAGGCAGAAAATTACAGAGCGCAGGGCCTTTTGATCAGCGAGAGGCTGTTATTAGGAACAAAGACAGCTCGATTTATTTACTTTATAATGCCACTGATGATTCTTTCAGACACCATTCACCTTTTAAACCCAACAGTGAAATTTAATACAACTGAAGACACTTAATGAGTGTATATTGATAACAGATTTGAATGAAATTCCATGATATGCTCTTTAATTAATTACACATATTAATAATTGCTGAGAAAACCTCACAAATGAAGATTATTTCGAGCCATTAAAGGAATAGTTCAGCCAAAAATTTTAATTCTCTCATTATTTACTTTTATTAAAATAAAAATATCAATCACTTAATATAGGTCCCACAATATTTTCCTGAAGTGAGACAATAGGTGATTGTGAGAAAATGATTACAAATTTGAGCTTATTTAGAGATAATGAAGCAATGCTATTTCCTCACGACACACGCAAAATTACCAACCTATAGTTTAAGGTTATTGTAATTTACTAATTACAATAATTACAGTAATTAGTCAAATAAAATACTGGCCTAAAAATTATTTGAAAAACTTAAACTGCAAAAGTGAAATATACTGAAAGAAGTTTAAGTTGAGGCAATAAATTATTAACTAAAAATGAATAAAACTAAAATAAAAATTAATTCAACTTATATGGATACATAAAAATAAACAAATAAATAATATAATGACAAATATACAAAAGAAAATTGCTTAAAACTGAACTAAAATTAACATAAAAACTAATATAGAATATATAAAATATAAAATAGAAGCTAAATCAAGATATTAATAAAACTATAATAAAACTAAAAACAAAACTTTAGTAACAATTCAGAAAACATTCGTTAACCCACTGGAGACCTTATGGATTACTGTATAGAGAGATGTATGTGGTGCTTTATCATTTTGGGTTCTAAACATATAGACCATTTCGCAAGATGTAAACAGCACTGGTCCAGAAGCACTTCCTGTCTCAGTTTTTTTTAACACTACACAAATGTCTGAACAAAATACAATCAACAGAACATTTACAACTGACTTTTTTAACAAACATCTTTAAGATTTAATTTAATTTACATATGTGAAATACAAAAAACTGAAACAGGAAGTGCTTGTGAAATGGTCTATTGATGAATATTTTATTAAAAAAAAACCTTGTCTGCTGATGAAAGAAAGTCATACACATCTGCAATTTTCCTTAAAATTATTGTTGCAAACCTCAGAACAGAAATACACACACGATCGTGGGGCATGATTTTTTTCTGAAATCAGGTTATTTTTATATTATCACACAAACTTAGCATGTTTTAAATTTGAGCAGAATCAGACTACGCCAGTGTTTTACCACAGGGAAGCTCTTATTTACACATTAACTGCACTTGTTTAAAGGGCAATTCACCGATAAGTAACAGTTACACACAAAGGTCTTGCATTATTTATTGCATCTTCTAACCATCTAAATCCATCCATTGACTTATTTTGACCCATCTGAATCCATCCATTGATGTTTCCATAATTGCTACTCTAAGCCATGAAAGATTTTCTGCCCATTAGAAACGTAGACAGGGTGGGCCGTAACATGGAAAGGTTAAACAAGCGAGGCAGGCTGATTTTTATTCCTGTGATGCAGCGCATTCTTTCCTAGCTTATAAATATTCCCATCATCTCCTGATAGTAAACCCACACCGTCTCTGACTTCTGATTGTGTGGCCAGCAAGACCAAAGGTAGATCTGCTATGGGAGACCTGCTAGACCAGTTTAAACCAGCAAACCTATGATCTAATGATGTTTTCAACATGGTTTTACACAAATGTAAAAATATACATGTACATTAAAAATATAATACTAAAACTAAAACTAAAATACTAATTCATGTAACTGAAGCAAATCAGTACTAACTCAATTACTAACAAAAATTGTATAGCTTAAATGCAAATGTACACATGTTTTAGCTAAATATAATGATGTGGTTAACTTAGTGTCTGTACTTTTATTTACTTCTTCTTAAAAACTGGTTGCAGTATTTAACTAAACCATACATTTTCTTAAACCATGACATCAAATTTAAAAATCAATTGATCAATACGGTTTAATCCAGCCAAGATACAAATCAAGTTGCAAGTCTGTCATTACAGAGCCATTTCAATTTAGCTGTCGTCTCTCAAATAAGACAACAAATCTTTTTTCAAATATCTCTTTAACTTCAGCGTAACACCCACATCTCTTCATTGACGTGTAGAAAATGAGAACCTCTCTATTATTACCTGTTTTACCTGGTGCAAGAACATATGTGTGGGATTTGTGCAGAATTAAGCCATTGGTCGCAGCCCACAACATGTCAGAGGAGAAAAGGAAATCGATGGGCTGCCCATCAGCCCGGCTTAAGTGCGGTGTTTAAACATGCCGCCAGAAGAATTTAAAACAGCAAGATTAAGGAAGAGGAAGAAGAGTTTTAAAGAACAAGATTTTGAACAATGTTTTCTCCTCTCACAAAATGATTTGTTGAAAAGAAATTCATGGACCTCACTATCATTAAATCCCATCTGAAGTTTATAACTGCAGGTGTCTGATTTTTTATGGTAATGAAACTGTAAAATGTACCGTAAAAATAATCATGTTTCCAAACAGTCACAATTATAAACTTTTTTATATTGTTTGTGTGTTGAATACTGCTGTTGTAAACGCACCTTATATTTCAATTATTGTATAAATAAACTCATTGTTTACTTGTCTGGAAGTTATGAAAATGATGATGGATGTTATTTATGTTTCTGTCACAACACAAAAGCAGTCAGGCATTCTCCAAAGACTCCTACTAGTCAGCCACAACATTTAAAATCGAAGTTTGGCAACAGTAGTGGTTAGCAGACTACATAAACGCGAATAAATCCTCAACCAAGTGACAACATGAGCAAGTGCTTCAGAAAATAAGGTTCTCCCAGGTTAAATAACAGACATGCTTTCCAAAGCACCATACAATTAGTCCGATCAAAGGCCAATAGCGAAGAAGCTTGGCAGTCATCTACTAATCAGCGCTTTTCTCCCAAAACTAACACAGACTTTATATCACTCTATAATTTTCGGTGTCACGATTTGCTCCAGAGAACAGAGAGACAAAATGAGAGAAATCTTTTCAATTCGCCGGCTCATTGATTTCTGTCCTTTTTTTCTTTATCCTTTTCTCTCTTTGGCCGTTATTTGAGGTATCATTTTCCGCCGTGTCACGGGGTGTCGTTCACGTCTGCTTGTCGGCAATATCGAAGGTCATTTCCTGTCAGGACCAGGAAATATACCAACACACACACACTAAAAGCGTTTTCTGTTGCCCTGACTGATGCGAGTATAGTATTGCATTGTATGCTGATCTGGGATTAATGTCTTCCATTTGAATCAACACGCGCTCAAATACTTGCACACTTGCTCAGTTTTTCATTCTGTCATTTGTTCACCACAGACACGGTTCTGTGAAACATGAGAGTGGACGTTTTTGCCACACAAACCCGTTTTTAATGACCAGGGGCATTCAACTGTAACGGGACAGAAAATCTTACTAAAATGACCTAAATTGTTTTGAGTCAAGCACTATATTCTTTCAAAGATATTCACTTGCTTTGTGTAAGAAACAGATTCACTTCAATCTGAATCAAGTCTTTGATAAATTCACTTTCTTCAGATTCAGCTGAATTAACAATACACTTTTACCTGCACTGTAGCGAGAGCGATTCTTTAAATATTGTATTATATTTAACCTGTTAACCGTCACCGCTCGATAATATTATTTCACTAGGCACTTTAACATTTTATGGTTAAAATCTAATTTAATCATGACAAACTATATATTGATGGAAAGAAAATCTAAGAACAAATATCTGACAAATTTTCCTAACAATAAACAAAGTAAAAAAACTTTTAAAAAAAATTTTAATACCTAAAATAAACAAAACGTAATAGTTATATTTTCATGTATATGCTCAATATGTGCAGTGACGGTTATCAGGTTAAAAGCCTTTGCCTCTTTATCGTCATATCTGTATGAAAATTGCAGCTTTGCAGCTTTATATTTATCTTAATGTTGAAGTCAAATGACGTCAAACTGACATTTTTCACAAAATGTCTGACAGTTCAACCTTACTTCATCAATCATTATTATAAGCTTACGGTTGCGATACAGAGAAAGTTTTGAATATGATTTTTTATGTAGTTTGGTTTACCTTAGAAAGTAATTGCAGCTAAAACACAACAACATATTAGTTGCATGGGGATGAGTTACAAATGACATGCGTTTAATTTTTCACTGTTCCTTTAAGAACTTCAGTAAGATTGGAGATCATTAAAAATGTCACACCTAAACTCCTGGTCTTTGTGTTTCAGTGCGAGGTATTTCTTCTTGACCTCCTGGAGCTCGTGGGCCAGTCGTTCCATCTCATACTTGTGCTCCTCTGACTGGGACTCATGCATGTTGATTTCAGCTGTTAGGGCCTGTGGAAAAAAGTGGATCATGTCAAGCTCTTTTAGTACAAACTAAATATATTTCCATGTATGTGACCAACACATCAGCTGAAATATTTGGACTGAAATAATGTTGAAATCAAGTCCCTGTAATATTTTAACTGGCAAGTGTAAACTGTAAATCTAACGAAAACCGTGAACTGAAAGATGTATTACTTGTTTATACTGTTTATTTATGATTACTTATAGTAAATTTTAATATTTATGGAAGCAACAACGTACAAAATAGTAAAAATCCCTGATCTCATAGCCTAAATGCTCTTATCTCCACTATTTCTGTGCTTAGTTACATCGCAAACCATCCAAATCTCTCAAACCCATCAGTCAATTTCTTTAAAACGTGTCCTAAAGCCATGTTCACCCAACAGCGGCCATCTCTTCACTACAAACACATTCTAGCCGAACATTCGTGATCCATCACTAAAGACGCTTTGGGTTGACGCACGTGGCCACTTCATCTTTCCCTCGGAGCAAAAACTGAATGATTTTCTCAGCTGAATCTCATTGATCTCTGTCAATCTTTGCACATATAAGTCAAGCTCTAATTGTCATTCCTCCAATGCGCTGGAAAGCACCCGCACGGTGCCGGTGACCCAACAGCCCAGAGCTCAACCATCACAGAAATAAAAGAAAGGAGATGCAAGGATAAAAAAAGACTCAAAGCATGCAACTACAATTTTTTACATTTTTGATTTTTTATCTTTTTTATTTATGCATTTAAAAAACAACATTAACATTTTTATTATTATTTGAGTTTATGTTTATTGTTATTAAAATTGGTATCAAATATTTATTCTTGAGCCTTTTCCATTAATATATAGTCTGTCATGATTAGATAAGAATTCAACAATGAAATGAAAAAATGAAAGTTATTAGTAAAATAACCTACAATACGTGCGGAAAAGAACTGGGTCTGGTCACTGACTAAATCAAGTTGTGGATAAATCGTTAAAGTTTTTCACTTTAACTTGCTTCATTTCTTTCCATTCATAAAATTCAACATGAATAATCAGTAAATTTTGACAGCCATGATGAATCGTCCCGTTGCCACAGGTTTGCAAGTATCAGCAGATATTTACCAAAAGTAAACTCTTTGCCAGTAAAGGCCAAACTGTTCATTGTTGCCAAAGATTTCTAAAAGATTCTCATAGCTGCAACCTGCAAAAACTCATTCTTCAACTTAAAAACAAACTTGTTTTTGGCACAAAATATTTCAATTACCAAAAACGCTTCATCTGCATAATAACATTCGCACTCGCATGGGTATTTTACGAAGACAAAAGCAACATCTTCTAAAAGAAGAGCGACGAGTCAAAGGGCCGATGTTAATTAATGTTCATTTACTAAAGGTGCTGGTCGAGGGAGGTTTGTGCTTTAATCAAAACAAAAGGCTGGATGAATTCACCTTGGTTCATTAGCGGCTCTTTTGTTCTGATGTTAATCACGCTGGAGTTTGTGATGGAGTTTTGTTTATTCAGAGCTCTGCCAGTGATAATTCATTTGAAGTCTGATAACACATTATCAGAAAGCTGATAATACTCCCAACACTTCCACCGTTGTGCCGTCATTTGTGAGTTCATGTGCGCTAGAGAGTTTTATAATCCTTGCTGCGGATATTCTAATAGATCAGCTTTGAGTTTTTGCTGAGTCTGCTGAAGTCTTTAAAGTCGGTTACGGTCATTTCTTTAAAGAATGGCGAATGTAACGGAGCACGTTCTATTATCCATGACGGTACAGCAAGAAGTTTGTCTCATTCAAGCATCCCGAATCTGTTTCCTGAATGGCTGTTTTATGACAAATGACGAAAGCGATCAGAAAAGGTGCTTGACTATCAACTTACATTAGGGCCGTATGGATATTATAAGGTCACCTAATGCTCAATAGAGACTCGTAACTTTTTAACTGCTCTCATCTCTTGCCTTTTTAATGGGGCAGGAACGAGAGAGCTTAAACTGGACTAAATCATTAAAAATGACGTTAGTGCCGAGTCTCCAGCTGGTCCTGGACTCTTAATTAAGTGCTGAGGTTACTAATTATTCATTTGGTGAGATGGTGAAAGGGAGAGCGGGAAATGAGGAGAGGAGGGAGACGGAGGGAGACCATTTACACCAAGAAAGATAACTAAAGATGTGCTATCTTATAAATTTAAAACAATTGTGACCCTGTCTGTAAAATCCACACTAAAGTCTCAAAATCTACTTATGAGATTAGAAACATCAAAGTATCATGAAAATGATGAATATAGTTAATGTGTGTTTATTGCTGTAAATAATAAATTACAGGATAGATTTTGAGATTACGTACTCTGAAATTACTTAATTTAAATATTAAACTAAAAATTGTTGACACTACACTTTATTATTTTGCACAAAAAAATCAGAAGTTGGCCAAACATTGATTACAATCTTTGACATTCAAGATATCAAGGTTATATTTTCAAGTTTGTTTTTATGTAGAATGAATTTATGAATCATAAAAACATGACTTTAGCTGGGTTTTCACAGACAGGGTCACACTTTTTAAAACTTTATCTGTGTAGTAATCACTCTTGATGTGAATCGTCCTTAAGACTCTTGGTGTCTGGGGTGAGCAGATTTTCTGATAAATGTTTTTTCTGATGTAATTTGTTAATAGTTTTTGCATTTATGTACATTTTATAAAAAAGAAAAATGAATAGACCAGAAAGAGATGAAATGATGAGAAAATACTTTTAGTGATCACCTTCAGTTGTTTAGTTTTCTCTCGGATTGTTCGCTGGTACACCTGCAGTTTCTCAGCGGCTTCTGGACCGGGCTGTCGCGCCAGGATGTGCTTCAGCTCAATGTAAAGTTTTTCTTTCTCCTGCAATCACATATAAAACATTCCTTTAAAACTTGGTGAAACAAATTACATTGTTCTCATTAAAACATCTAAAAATGAACATCAATATTTTTCTATTTTTTTCTTCTCTTGAATGTTAAACCTCTTTAAAGACACTTACATTGATAATTGTTACTTAACATTGAATGGAAAGAGCAATATGGAGAGATCTCTTCTACAACATCCCTCAAATCATACCAACACATTCTTTTCAGTTTCACATAAAATGAAAAATGCCACAAGTGAATTTTTCAGGGAGTGTCGGCTAATTCGTTTAGTAAGCATGTGCTAATTATCGGAGCGCGAGACAAGACGGATAAAGGAGATCCATCGCTGCGCTGGACACGTGATGACACACAGATATACAGGCCGTGGATGTTGCTAATTAAAGGGGGTTCTCAGTCTGAACTCATCAATGCTAATAGATTCAGACTGCCTGCTGTTTTAAATAATCACTAATATAAAGGCTCTGAATTTTCAATAGAATATAAATGATGTGCCACGAGAGAAATCAGGAATTCAGAAGGTTTAAGGCGCCTGAAAGAAGATCGTTTGAGATGTGAAAGCCGGGTATACGCACATGGCTTCAATGACCCCGAAATGGTTATTTCTCATTATACATTACTCACAAGTACACACACTGGCAATATAGATTTATTGTAAAGCCCGGAAGCTTACCGCATCTTTCCTCTAAAGCTTATGCTATTTTTCCTAAGATATTTTCTGGCCTTTGCTCTCTCCTTCTCTCTCTCTCTCTCTCTCTCTCTCTCTCTCTCTCTCTCATTTCTTTACTGCCACGGTGGCCGTCTCTTCATAATTCCATCAATAGTGAAGTGAGTGTGTGATAGAGAGAAAGTGAGTGCATGAATGATTTATGACTGAGGGTCTGGACTTTAATACACTGACTTTTAAAGGATCACAACAAGGCTGAGATCAAACCTACTTTCTGACTGCACCTTTAACCACCCCTCTCTCTCTCTCTGTTTCACAAACACTTGCGCTAGTTGTGTTTTATCAAAGAATGCATCACTTTAGCATCCGAAAAGCAGATTTCATTGCCCTGCGTGGGCTGTGCTTTGATAACGCTAACACACTTACCGTACATGTGTGTTCAACAGAAAAACACCTGGCAACCTGTCTGTTTCTCGTTGTGTCTTACTATATACACAGTATCTTAAGCACATGCCACTCACCTAATGTCATGTTTTTCTCAAAATTTTAAATGTGATGGCTTAAATAAACTTTTAATAGCGAGAGACTGAAAAGTCAAAACGTGAAATCTGTGTTTTTTATATACTCTGTATACTGTTCTGGCAGGTACCCTGGTTGTTCTCTGCATGTTACCTAGAATAATCTCTATTTATAGTCCCTGCCAAAAACTTAAAGATGAAATGACTGACAGGAAAACTTATCACATGTACGCCTAAGCTGTGACTCAGCCTGCGTTTAGATGATGATGCTTAAAAATGTGCTTTTGTCTGCTGAATAGATAATCATAGTAAATTTATATTTTTCTGCACTTTCTCCCAGTCACAGGAAAAAACAATAAACTGGCTCTCATTCAATAATTACATTCTGAGCCCTTCAAAACCTCATCTTTAAACCCTCTCTATCGCTCTCTTTCTAACCACCAAACCACACTTTTAGCAGCATGTCTATAGTCATCAGCTTCAGTAAATGGCTGTTTGGACAGGACACGTTCATGCATACAAAACAGCTATATAGAGCAAAAATGAATGCATTTTTTGACACGTGTATAAATTAGTATAAATTCATGTTTCTGAATTAAAGTTTGTGGGAATTCATATGAACGTGTAAGATAGGTATGACATTTGACATCAGGAAAAATTTGGTTTTATTATGCAAAAAAAATCAATCAATCAATCAATAAAAAAGCAAAAAGCTAATATACAAAAAAATATGTCAGCTCTAATATGCAAAACACAGGACATAAAGCATAAATTGACTAAAATTTATCATCTGTTATTATTTTGTTGATTTTCTCTGAACCTTGACTGAATTTGCTTTGTTCATGCGTTCGTGTTCTTCTGCCAAGCCTCCTTAAACTACACAACATACAAAATCTATACAAAATCTATCACATCTTAAATAATGTTTCTATAAACAACCCAGACGCCTAGGGCAGACTTTTGGCCACAACTGTATAGAGTCAAAAAAAATCTAATCAGATTTTAAAATAAATTGGTTCTTATACGACACTGCTAACAAGAAAACAAGAATTTACAACGATTCACCCCGTGTGACATGGCAACACCTGAAATAACCCTCTCAGACTCACAGAGTTGCTCTGCTGTCTCAGTACAGCCCGTGTGCCAGAGCGATCAGAAGATGATGAGCTCGGTGTAAAAGCAAACAGGTCTTCTCAGTGTCACTAAATTCAAAGATGTACTCTGAGCGACAGTGACGGGAACACATGTTCAATTTTCACAGCCCCCAAAATTGTTTTACCTGCCAAAGAACTCGGACGACGATTGCACGTCTGTCGGCTTGTGCCTTCTTACGACGATGACACCCTCCCTTGACAACTGCAGAGGATTTTGACAATCACAATGACTTTAAAAATAACTCACAAGTTTTTTTTGTCAGACAGGTGACTGTGACATTTTAGAGTGAGAATTCAACAGTAATGAAAATGTGCATTTGCAACTTATGCAAACTATATATGTGTATATTTATGCATTTGGAAGATACTTTTACACAAAGTGACATTTTATCAGTATGTTCCCTGGGAATCAAACTCATGACATCTAAACGGGAACATCTCAGTTTACAATTTCTCTCTTAGATAAAAAGGGACAAAACATGCTGATGACTCATCATGCACTTAAGGGTGTATACCATTTTTTTTTCTCCTATAAAACACTCCAGAATTATTATGCCCCTCCCTCTTACATCTCCTAGTAAAAACAAGATGCAAATCATGGTTTGTGCCTATAAGGTACAGCCTATTTAAACTAAAGCCTGGCTATTTAAAAAGGGGTTAATATGATATGTCATGCCCAAACTTCCTGTTTATACAGGAAACAGAGGAACAGAAATGTGCTTGTCAAGTGATTTCATCGGGTCTCTAGAGTTCAGAAAGATTGAGGCTTGAGAAATATTCGCCTCAAAAAGTCATAAATAAAAAATACAGTGATAATGATACATGATACACCTTCTCTGAGAAATGAATGTAACCTTTGAGAAATTGCAGTCTTTTGCACACATCAGTCCCTCAGTTATTTCAAGGAATAACTTTAGGATTTTACTGCAAGACTGTTACAGTAAATACCACAAACACGCCCATAACACGATTTACAGTAGTGTGCAATAAACAGTTTATCTCGAGAAAGGAGAAATGGAGAGATTGCAATATTTAAGGAAGTGCTCTCGCATGAGCTTTGAAAATTAGGGGTCGTGACCTTGCTGGATCTTCTGCAATACAAAGTAATGCTTTCCTTTCTGTCGATCCAAATGAAAACTCAATTTGACTGGACAGGGTCTGGTGCTATACAGTACAGAGCTTTATATAAGACTAACTTTAGAACATAATAAACCCTGTTGTTTGTTGCTAAGGTAGATATGATCTTTCCTGATGTACCCCAGCTGGTGATATGACACGATGAGTCATGTTATGAATTGTTAACCTACTAATCTCCTGTCCAGATTTGCCTGCACGAATATTAAGCGACATGATACGCTCTATGTCTCGTCCGCTCCAATGCAAATAATAGGGCAATTAGTGATTGTTTCACTGCAGAGAAACTCGCCGTTCCATCATCCGTTCTTTATTTGTCATAAAGAGATGCATTGTGTGTACTTCATTTTGTCTATCAATAATGGGTATTATATACAAACTGGAGCTTCTCTCTTATCATTTATAAAGCACCAGTATTATCCTTTAGACAGTGAAACAGTGTGTTTGCTTCAATGGCTTTTAAGTATTGTGTCCTAACACAGCTACAGAACAATACAACAATATACCGCTGCCTAACAGTTGCGATGAAGCTGGTTTTTCAATTCCGTATCGTTCAAATTTATGTTTGGAACAGAGATGGTGATAGAGAGGCAAAAATAACAAATTGCAACTTTATATTAACAATATATCTGGATATCTGAATTTACTTCCGCCACAATTATAATCTAAAAACTAGCAATCCTCTTCGTCCTCTCAAATGTTTTGCTTAAATGTGTGCCATCTCTCTCTACAATAAATGCCACTTAGTTTGATATGTTATTATAAAATACAAAAGCAACCATA
This sequence comes from Beaufortia kweichowensis, assembly GCA_019155185.1. NCBI lineage: Eukaryota > Metazoa > Chordata > Actinopteri > Cypriniformes > Gastromyzontidae > Beaufortia > Beaufortia kweichowensis. The sequence continues at coordinate 17,405,881 of CM032796.1, forward strand.
AATCTAGCTTGATGTGCAAAATTATAGCCTAAAACTTTAGCTGAAAATGTGCAAATGCTTTTTGGGGCCATTGCACAGTTACTGTACAAAAACTGCAAAGAAAATATAGTGAAACTACGTGAAAAGAGTTGAAAAAAGTGAAAACTTCATCTGCTGTCTTCTGTCAGCGCTTGTATAAATATTGATAGAGCGTTCTGAATTGAACTCAAGAATAGTAAATCTGGTCATGACCTGAAACAGATCAGCAAGATGTTTAAAATAATGGGATACATGAGAATAGCTGCTCATGTCCTGAGATTGTGATCTAGTGTCTGTTAAGCTTCATTTGATGCAGACGGTGAAAGAAGAAGCTTTTTAAACCAGCTGTCTGTCTGATGGTAATGGCATTTTGAAAGCCCATTTTATCATTTCAATTACTTCTCAGCTACACAATACTGCTCAGCCGAAAGCGTTAAGAGAAAAAGGAAACTCTTGTCGCGATCCATGTCAGCCCATCTCGTCATGCTTACAGTAAATGGGACGCTTACTTCTGGAACATTATGTTTGTGATTTTTAGACAAATTGAGAACTTTGTCTTGTCCAAATCAATTAAAACCCCCAAATAAATCACAAAAAATGACAAAGTTACAGAACAGCACACTCTATTCATAACCACATCGTGCATTTCTGGTGCTTTTATGTAAACACATCCTCCTCGCAGCCCGCCGTGCACCTGCCACATGAGAGAAAACATGTTTGTTTCTTTTGTGAGCAATGAACAGCTCTGAAAGTACATTAGAAATGAGGAACGCTGTTCTGAAAAATACACACAATGTACAATAACAAAGTGTTGAACATTACTGCGTAATTCAAATAATGCCCAGCTAGATTCGGCTTATTTATGTAATGCTGAATGGAATACCTGGAAGGTTTCTGATGGCTTTCCAAACATAATAAAAACTGTCATTTCAATTGCTGAAGGGGTGCTTTTATTTATGGCCTCAAATACAGGTACATTAAAAGAAAAACACTGTTGTCTACATAACAGAAGGAAAGGCAAAGATTGCATGAGGTGGGATTTACTAAAGCCACAATTACTCCAGACCTTCACTGATTATCTAAATTAAAGGATCGGGAGGCCTGGGAATTATTTTTTAGTGTGTGATCAAGGGATAATAAATATTTTCTACAAGTTAATATGAATTTAATTTGTGTGTTTTCTCTTTCTCTTACTCCCTGAGAGTTTCAATTAATTAGCTATTTTGTTTGGGACAATGAAAAATTGATATGAAAAATGCCAAGGGTAACATAAATATCTAAGCACCACAATACATTCACTTTCAGTTAAAGGCCACATCTTCTACTCTACAAAATGTATAAAAGACTGCTCATGAAAAAATGCTCACAAGATTACTTACTTACTTTTAAACAAACTTCATTTGCTGTTTACATTCGCTTCATTTCACATTTACTTGACTGATTAAACAGAAATACATTCAAGTTGTACCTTTCAAGTTGTATAACTAATTTTAGAAATGTTAGGAGACTCTTACCTGCAGCAGAAGCTCTTTCTCCACAACTTCTTGTGTCTTAGAAATCAGTCGCCGCTGCAGCGAATGAATCTTCTGAATCAATTCAAAGGCGCTTGGATCACGTGCCTGCAAGACGAGAGAAACAACAGAATAAAAGACATTTTCAAACATATAAACAAAAATATTTATTATTAATAAACAGCTAACGTTCACACCTCTAGTTTTCTCCAGCGGTGGACATGCATGGGGGTACTCAGTTCCTCCTCCAGAGCTCGACATCTGGTTCTTTCTTTTACCAGTTCATTCTGCATGTGAAACATATCCTGTCTGCCATCAAAACAAATACACACCAGAAGATTAAATGTTGTATCCAGACCGTAATAAAATCAACAATGGTCTACTAATTTACAGTCGCTCATTTTAAGGCCCTAGTATGCTGGCACAACGCAAGAGCACTTTGAAAATGAATTTCTGCAAGAAGTGCAAAACGCTTCCACTTTACTTAGTAGAGAGAGAGAGAGAGAGAGAGAGAGAGAGAGAGAGAGAGAGAGAGAGAGAGAGAGAGAGAGAGAGAGAGAGAGAGAGAGAGAGAGAGAGAGAGAGAGAGAGAGAGAGAGAGAGAGAGAGAGAGAGAGAGAGAGAGAGAGAGAGAGAGAGAGAGAGAGAGAGAGAGAGAGAGAGAGAAATCTTCTCATATTTAACCGTAACTTTAAAACTACAGTGCTGCTATAAACATAAATGATGCTGTGATTCATGTGATGACGCTGTGATGATACAGTAGGTTATTGATCAGCTTTAGGATTTTCATCTGGTGGTCAATAAAAAAGGGCAAATCAATTTCTTACACATACACTGGTCATATTTCATACATAAATAAGTCTTTTTCAGAGTTTATAATCCAAGCTGACAGAGAGCATCTTTAAATTGTGGTTATAGGTCCCCAAAAGTTTCCTTAAAGTTATCAAAAATGTTCTTGGATTAATCTGAAAAAAGTGTTTTATCAACATTTTGTGTCATTGCTAAACGCTGGTTTACAGTAAAAACATCATTCTTAAATTGTACCATGTACAGTGTTTAAAAAGCATCGCAAAATAACATTTTCATAACTTTTATAACATAATTCTTAATACATATTTTTGTTATCACAGTCACATGACGATTGATCTTTTAACCAGGTAAGCCAGTAAGCAAACCAAGCAATGCCTTGCCAATACAGAATCAGCCTAGAATCAGGCTAAAAATCTAGTTAATATCCTAAACATGAATAATTGACATCATGACTGGAAATTAAAAACTGAATCTCAAGACCTCTGGGTCCTGTTTCATCCCCATCTACCTGATTTTACCACAAGAATATCTCGTGTTGACATGTGCCCACATTTTGTGCCAAATCTAGAGAGAGCCAGTGATTTTTTTACCCGCTAATAAGACTTTGCTTTGCAAATAAACAGCTTGAAAGTTCCATCTGCCGACTTATTAGCACTAGTTGTTCGGCAGTGCAGGAAAAGTAAATAACACTAACTTCAGGCAGAAATACATTGGAAATAAATGATGAAAGCATCTCTCAGGACACACAAAAACTGTTCTTTGGTTAACTGGACAAAGTGACTAAAACCTATTATATCTACAGAAATCTAATATACTCTTCTGTGTTTTAAATATATTTCAGTATATTAGATTTCAGAGATGTGTCAGGATAACCATATGTTAATCTACTGAGTGTGAAACACTAAGATTCTCTATTTAAATATTACGTCTCCAAACTTTTCACTGCCGCAATGGGAAGAGATGGATGATGATAGCGCACAGCTCATTTACCTGAGAGAGATGAAGGTTAAATTTATGAGGGTGTTAGCAGGTAGCATGCTAAATTGGTCAATAATTCATTTCCTATGGGAAAAAAACACTATTACCGAAATCTTTGACGTACTATCATTTGTCTAGCAATGCAAGTAAATCTGAGAGGTTTTTTGCACTAAAGATGCTGTAAGATTGCTTGTAAATGGCATGAATTGATTTTTGCGACCTGCAAAGTGTTTCGTCGTCATTGATGATTCAGACAAAATCAATGAGGTCTGTAATGATCATAACCGCCACGTCGTCATATCTCTTTATTAGATTCACATGCTTTTGTGTTTAGATCCTTAAAAGAGTTTAAAATCGAGTCTTTGTAGATTGAAGATGATGGCTGGGGAATCAAACAAGATTTCTGGGACTTTGATGTTAAGAGGTATCTATTGCATCACTGATGGACAAGCGTGTACACACACACACACACACACACACACAACACGTACACAAAATTCTGTTCTCTGATTGTGTGGTTATAAAGCAAACACTTTTCGGCATACGTTTGCTCTCGCTGTCACGGATTGTCTCTTTGGGCCTGTTTACATCTAGTAATCTAGTATTAACATCTAGTCTTTGGTGGTCAGCCAAGGTCGCTGTTTACACCTGTCATAAAAAGTTTCAAGATTAAGAACAAGATAAAAAACACATTTTAAAAAGAGCTACGAAAGTAAACCCTAACTCAATCTATCTAGCAAATGATAATTCACGAGCGCCACCTCCATATACATCCGTGTTTACAGACACCAAACTCTTTTAAATAATCGCTGAGTTCTTTAAAAAATTGATCACAGATCTAATCTGACTCTGAAACTTTGATTACTCCTCTGCTAGCGTTAGTCTGTATCTAAGAAAACAAGATACGCAGAACGCCAGCTTCTCTGTGAAAATTCGGCACCTTCCTGAAGCTTTAATAAAACACATCTGGTGGCACTCGATTGGATTTGTCCTGAACAAAAGCTTCCTAACATTGTGTACATGACAGATAAACCATTTCACAGCTTTGAAAAGGAACTACACGTAAGATGTAGGCAATAACGCAATATGTGATACGAGTGCGAGCCGTATTAATCTTAGTCAAGAGTCTTTTTACCGCACTACATGCAGAACAATGAGCCTAAAAGGATCTCCTGTTCAGATTGGACAAAAATAACTGCAGCTTTTCCATGCGCTTGCCTTTTGCAGCCTTTGGGTTTAATTTATGCATTTTAATTGTGTTTTTGGCAAAGCTTTTGTTTTCCTGCCCTCACCGTTCTCTCCTCTCAGCTGCATTTCACATGAATACATCACTGTCCGCGAAAGGAAAGCGAGCCATCCATCTTTTCATGTCAACAAATTAATTCCAGCATGACAAATAAATAAGTGATTTAGAATGGGAGAAAAGCATTCTTTCTTTTATTCGGCTGTGTAGTTTGTATTCCTCGTATGTGTCTTTGTGGCTGTTCGGTGTGAGATTTGCATTGAGATACAGCGGGTGAGAGAAAGAGCAGGTTAGGGTATATAGATTGATTTATTCTGGAAGGCAGGGTTGATATCACAGACTTAAACTTTAATCACAGCGCTTATAGAGTTCAGGACTCTCGCCCACATGTACACAAATCTAAAATCACAACACATACCTTTCTGCGTGTGTGTGTGAGAGCTAAAGTCCTGAACTCTATAAGGGAATTATGTGAATGTGTAAACCTGGCAATGATTTATTTCCTGTATTGCAAAATGGGATTTCCCTGTGGCACTGCACATTTACAGTCAACGGCAGAGAAACCGACAAAACCCTCACAAAACAAACACTAAAGCAATGTCCATAACTGGCCTTGTTACAGTGTAAAGACCCAATTAGCATCAGCGGTCAGCTTTTATACAACAAACCTCATTATCTAGAAAGATTTTTTAAAATAACAAAATTATAGCAGTTATGGGACCAAGTGCATTAGAGATGTTATTTACTGCAGTTAGTCCCAAGCTGGGGTGATGTGGTAAACGTTTTAAAAATAAGAGAAAAATAACATTCAAACCATGTTTAGGAACTTGTATGCTCACAAAAATGTATGTTTGCACGCTCTAGTGTACAAAAATCAAAACATCAAATCGTTGTTTAATCAAATTAGCAAATCAATATTTATTGTGGACAAGCGTCAGTGAGCATCAATTGATTTACGTTTACAAATAATTGGATTTTTTGGATACATAACTGGATAAATTCATTAAAGCTCCAGTTACTGACATTTCTACAAGCATCTTGGAAACTTTTCAACATTGCAAAGTTATGTGTGTTGCTTCACACGTCGTCATCTTATTAATAAACGAGTCTTTTATTCAAAATTCTATTTTGAAATAGCGTGTTTGCTGTTGTTTTGTACAAAATAATGTGTCACATTGATTCAATATCAATATACTATACATAACGTATTGTACAATATATGCTAATATATAATATTTACAATATTATTAAGTATATACTGTAGAATAGTAAATTGTCAAGTATATGAAATACTATCAAGTATATACTGTCGTTTAGTATATGTTCAAGTATATGAAATACTATCAAGTGCATTTTCAAGTATTTGAAATCAAGTATATATATAGTATAGTATATTCAAAATATCTAGTACATTTTGTGTGTATAGTATAAAGGGATAAGTTACTATAAAGGTATATATGGTCATATATAGCAATAGCAGACTATTCATTAACTTAATATAAGCCATTCTATCTCAGGGATCTTACATGAGCATTCGTTGTGTAATGGCATGTTACAAAACAACGCCCAAAGCAGCTCATCTCGCAGATAGACAATGCCTAAAGAACGTTTATTTAACACTTATGAAATATTCATGCTGATCCGAATGAAAGCAGATTACAGGAAATCCATCTGTCAGGCTGCCACTCAGCTGCTTTTGAATAAGTTGGCATCTAATGAGCCGGAGTACGGGAAGAACATATGGTCTGTTCTGTACGGTTCACCTAACCTAACCAGCAGTGAGATAGAGAGAGGAGAAAAGGAGAGAGGGAATAAAATAATGAAGGTGGAGCAGATAGGGGAGAAGCGATAGCGAGTGCCACAGTGGGAAAGAAATATTGAAAAGAGCAGTTACAGAGTTGTGCCTACAGCAGTACACAACCAACACAATAAGAGTACAAGGTCCCTGTGTAGAAACCGTGCAACACTGAACTGAAATGGTAAGTATCTTCATCTCTATCTGTGTTTCTGCTTTAGACAAGCAATCATATCATTTATAGCATCTAATAAATAAAAATAAAAGAGAACAAAAAATGATGCAGGGCTGCAGACCATGTGCTAACGTTTTAATTGACGTGAAGGGCACATCAGGGTAACCCTGTGATTCAAACAGATTTAGGCGAACAGAATTTATTTTTGAGTAAAGACTCTTTGAAATCATTTGAAATGAAAAGACCTTCTCATTATAGCAGCCAAACATGCAACATAACAATTCGGTTGTGTGCTGCATCAAAGAAACACTCGCACACACTTTCACATCACTGGTTTGTGCTATGTGTTTTTGTGTAATGAATATTTTAGACCAAACGCAAGACAGTGTAGTTCATTAAGGCATAAATTATAATGTTGGCAATTACTATAAAATTGGTACGTCAAAAGCAGTTGATTAGAGGAGCTTGGCATAACTATTGTTACACAAACTTCCTTAACCTTGACTTAAAGTATTGAACTTTGGCCTATTAATCATCCTTCACCATTTGTGCTACAGACATGACGTCATAGAATAACCATTTTTTTGGCTGTATGGTTCCATAGTTTGAAGTTTTTCATGTTCATGAAATACGCTTCATCAGTCTTATCTGTGAAGGAATAATAAAGCTCTAAGGCTTTGATCGGTATCGCTTTTACTTCCAAAAACGTAATTGGAAAGTCTCAAACCTTATCAATAGATGTATATACTGTACACGTAATCTTTCTGTTATGTTAGCTAGCAGCGCAATATCTTTTCAGGATTCGGTGAGTATTTTAAAAGGTAAAAGATTATATCGCTGTATGATTATAAGCGGCATACATTATTATTATTGTATGCGCATGATCCCTGATTGCAATCTTTGCTGGTCTCAGAAGCCGTTCATTCATCTGCCATTATTAAGATTTACATTGCAATCATTCTCTCTCTGTTGAGTGGATGTTGAAAGGGAAGTGGGCTTAGCTTTAAGAGATCTTCTTATGGTCTGAAAGAATTTTTCACCTATTCTATTCAGTAGCTGCGTTTGTGATGTATATTGATGCAATTTCATTGCTGGTTAAGTTAGTTAAAGACCTAATGAAGAAGTAGAGAATTTTGTCAGACACATTCACAAGCTTGTTGACAACAGTTCACGGGGTCATGAGTTGACAAACTAACGCATCCGCATCATGTCTCAATGATCACACCAAGAATCCCATAAAAACCATTCCTCACACAAACCTAGAGAAACAAATGGCTTTAAAAGATTAGCATAAGTTTCGCAAGGACTACTTTCAAGATACTTATAATTTTATAATTTTTGTGCTTACCAGACAGGAACAAAAGTTTCTGTGACCTGTTAACTGTCACCGTTTCTCAGGAGGGACATCTATGTTATTTCTCTATTATCTTTAATATTTCATTGTTAAATTTTATTCTAATCATGACAAACTAAAAATTGATGGACAGGTATAAGACTCAAGATGAAATATTTGACAAAACAATAAACATAAATAAAATAATAATTTAAAAAATGTTAAAAAAACTTTTGTTCGTTTTTAAACATTTAAAATGTTTGAAAAAAATATCAAATATCTAAAAATGAAAAAAATGTAGTTTGGCAGTGCATTTTCATGTGTATACCAAATAATGCACAATAACGGCCATGCTAGCAACTGCCTCACTCTTCATAAACTCTTCCAGCCAATGAGATTGATGTGAGTGGATTCCATTAGCTCTGGCCACCCTACCATGCAACATACCCACAGGCTGTTTGAGGCTGAGATTTCCTCGGCATCTTGCACGGTAAGGGTGGCAGGTTGGTATTTCAAGTGTAGAAGAGCAACAGGCCGGTCAGCCCTCGGTCAGGTCAACCGTATGTTTCGGACAAGGGTCTACTGGCCATTTGCTCTCTGATGCATATTACACAAAAAAATCAAGAGCTGTCTGAAATTACAAATCAGTAAAAAAAATATATATATTTTCTATTATTGTTTTTTCTTTTATAGATAAACTCGCCTTGAATGGCAGTTACAGTGAAAACAGAATAAATTGTGGTTGGACGCTTTTTATGTCAGTTAGACCTTTTCTGTCTAAGTGAGCAGTTTACTGAACCATTTGCATTTAAGTCAAAGGTTTTACTGTACTTTTTCTTGCTTTAAATCCATTTCTGTATGTACAGGAGAGTGTTAACAGGCCTACAATTTGATGTCCTGATGCAAGAGCTCTGTGCTTCTGGGTATCAAAGCTGGAATAAGACGTGATACAGACAGCCAGTGAATGGAAGAGAATTTATAGTCTGATGCAAAGGCTTCTGCCAAAGCAGATTGGAGGAAAGAAGTGATGCAACGGTCTGGTAGAGAGAGAACTGTGTTAGGAGAATATAAAAGACACATCTGAAAGAGCATGAGTTTAAGTGCGAGTTCAGTCTTTCTGCCATTAGCAGCTACCCAACAAGATAAAAGTTTTGTTCAGTAAATTCGTCTTGGTGGTGTCACAAGATGGTGATTCTTAATTCTCTCGACAGATTTAATGGTGTCTTGAGGATTTAAAGACGAGAGTGTCTGACGGCACAGATATACAGTACGTATTTGCTCATCCATGAAGACAGACCAGAACCACTTTTGGAAAGTATTGGAAACTGGAAATTTTCTCACTCTTATGTCAGTACACTGCAAAAACTACATTTCTTACTTAGTATTTTTGTCTTGTTTCACAATACAAATATCCAAAAATTCTTAAATCAGGATGTATTTTCTTGGTAAGCAAATGACCCAAGACATTAAATCTTGTTTTATGGGAAAGAAATAAGTAAAGAAGCAAAAATATCTGCCAATGGGGTAATAAAAATAAACTTGAATTAAGTTTTACCTCTTTATCAGGTACTTAATTCAAGTTTATTTTTCTTACCCCACTGGCAAATATTTTTGATTGTTTTAAGATAAACTTTAAGAAAACAACACTTTTTTCTTAATTAAAGTATTTTTGTATATTTGTACTGCAAAACAAGACAAAAACCGAGAAATTTATTTTGCAGTGTAATAGTAATTTACCAAGAATATTACCAGTGAATTTTATTTATTTTTATTTTACCAGTTTCAGACACATGCCAAATAAAATTTACAGCATTTGGATGAAACAACGACTTCATGACCAATCAAAAGCTTCAGCCAATCAAAATCAAATGGCACATTTCTGCCTTTAAGCAATGACTACAGCCTCCTCATTAATATTCACAGTTTAACAGTTTTGTATTTTATATTTTATAAAACCGTCATCCAAATGAATAAATGTAAAAGCTAATGTAAAAACTGAAAAACATTGTTTCACATCAAGGCACTTAAATTCAAAAGTCACCTTCTTTATGGGAATTGCACTGCATTGATGACAGCAATAATGACTTAAATTTGCCACCTGTTTATCACGGATGCTCTTGTATCTGCAGAGATATTTGGCAACCAAGCTCGGCATGATGTCAGCCCATCTGGTACAGAGGCGGCTGGCTAGTCTCTCTGAAACCTTACCACTGGCTTATTGATTCCCACATATGTTTCACAGCATAAGAGGACAATAAAATACAGACATGGCAGGAAATGTATGGAGGCCTGATTACCCCCCTGAACGCCGCGGGGAAAATATTTTTACAATCCGCCACCTTCTGTGCCGAATTGTGCGGGGTGCACAAAAGCTACGGATAGACACAAAGCGCACCTGGATGTATGTGGAGTGTGTTAAACTGTGAAAGTGTTGTAACATTATTTCGGAAATAACGATGAGGTGGAAGTTTGTGTGCCAGATAATAAAGGTGCTAAAACAGATATATGTATTTACAGCTGAAAGTACAAGACCTGGCCTGGTAAGAGTAATCTAAACTTTTTGCAAATAAGTAAAAATAAGAATATAATTATCACCAATGGGAAAATTTAACAATATCTCAGCTGAAAAGCAAAAGTGGTTGGAGAGCAGAAACATAAAAAGTGTGAAAAGTGGGGGTGGCACATTGTAAACCCACAGTAATCAGCTTGGCTCATGAATAATAAATAGATTATATAGTGTTCGCTGACAGGCAGAAAAGTGTGCACTAACCATAGTAGATAACCACTGTTCTTCAGTTAACTAGCGTGGCTGGCTGATAGAGACTTGAAAGGTATTGTTTCCATAGAAAACACAAATGCAGATGTGAATTTTTAATCAAATTATCCCCATTACAATGGCTGCTATGCCCGGGGTAATACATGTCCTTCAGAAACAGCTGGGCAAAATCTGGCTTTATTTGTCTCAGGAGATGTTCCTTTTTTAAATAATAATCATACAGTATCCTTCACTTTTTATCAAATTTCCTACAGCTATGAATTTGTTTTTGATTTGAAGTAAAAGAACAAAATTAGCTGTATGAAGTATTTAACAAAGAACTATGTAAAATCAAAGTCTCTGGCTGTCTCTCCTTTTGCTTTAATCCTTTGCTTGAATTAATGAAATCATTTTGGGGTGAAGGAAATATCAGGCATAATTCAGACTCATTGAATATTTAGTGACTACACTGACCTGAGAGAGAGAGAGAGAGAGAGAGAGAGAGAGAGAGAGAGAGAGAGAGAGAGAGAGAGAGAGAGAGAGAGAGAGAGAGAGAGAGAGAGAGAGAGAGAGAGAGAGAGAGAGAGAGAGAGAGAGAGAGAGAGAGAGAGAGAGAGAGAGAGAGACTGTAGAAAAGGTTAACGTCATGTTACTAAAATAACCAGAGAAGACTACAGTATGATGAAGCATCTATTATGAATCAAGCTTGGTAGAAAACTGTCAGCGCTTTCAGCTGTTACTTTACTTTTCACTAACACAGAACACGGGTTTGTGAAATGGGACACATTTGTGGATCATATAGTGGAATAAGTGGAGTTGCACAAAGCCAAAAAATACAGTTTACAGTTAATTACTAGCAATTATGATGATTTTAATATCTTAGAAGATCTTTTGGTTTTGCAATTAAACTTATATATTATTCATACAAAGACGCACACTAAAAAATAATGGGTTGTTTCAACCAAACCTTTGGTTAAAACAAGTGCAAGAAAAATAAAAATGACTCACTATTAAAATTAGAGAGTATTATATTATTATTTTGTATTTTTTAAATATTTTTATTATTTATTTCTATGTGGGTCTTGGGATTATTCTTGTCTAGGTGGGTCCTACAATAAAAAAAGTTTGGAAGCACCCTGCAATAACACACCAAGAGATTGCCATTGTTACTGACCTAACAACTGCGATTTTCATCTCCAGAAAGCACTATTAATGAGAATGGTGAATCACAGCTTTTGAAAACATCAATAAACACCTTGCAGGTCAATACAGAGAAGAAAATGATCCAACAAGCACCTAATTACCTCTGCCTCTAAATGTACTTTTGATTGAGGCGTGATCATTATTTCATTTATCCTCCTTAGAAAACATGAGTGTTTATTAAAAAAAATTATAAAAATGTTAATGTTTATTATTTTTTAAAAATACATAAAATGTAAAAAATGTAAAAAATTTAAATAAAAATGGTAAAAGTTATCAGGTTAAAAAAAAAATCAGTGTTAAGGTCAAAATAAATGGGTTATTCCCATAATTACGTCTGGAAATGATGTGGACTAGGGGCGACTGAGTCCAGAGAGTAAATTTTAAGAGTGGATGGAGATTCAATTCAAAATGTAGAGGATTTCCATCTTATATCCATGTAATAGCCTCCAAACACTATGCAAATTTCATACATAAATATAGGGAGATTTTCTGCATCTGCGGTTTACAAATCTAAAATAAATCCACAACTTTCAACCACTGCCTAAATTCAAGCCAGTCTTTTTTACAGACCCTATCCAGACACGCTGCAGCAGGTCAGGACACCCAACCAATGTCATAAACAATCAGGTTTAATGAGTCTGCCCTCCATTTTCAAGTAGACTTGTGTGCGGTTAACCCCATCTCACAAAAGATGAATTGATTTCTAATGTCCAACCAACTCGAGATGACACCAAAGCTCTAGCATAAAAGTGAAAATCTCTACTCCAATATGCAATTAAAACCCTTTGTGTTACCTGAGTTCCTCAACCTTAGGGAGGTTCTTGGTGAGGATGTTTCTTTCACGTTTTTGCCTCTTGATCTCGAGCTTCAAGATCCGAATGTCCTGCAGTTTCTCGTTGTACTGTATGCAACCCTTTCTCATGACTGACTCCTGGATTTTGATCTTCTCATACAGCAGTGCCAACGCTTCGTTCCTCCTCACCAGCTGCGTCCCCAGGAGGTCCCGCTCGCTTATCACCTTTAAGACAAGAACACGTGCAAAGAGTAAACACATGAAGACAGCACACTGGTTTCTGTGTGAGGAACAAACGTTGAGAGTGATTTTTTTTTACTCTGATTCACATTGAAAAGTTTATAATGATGATTTATAATTTGAGCTTTGTGTACAAATTTGCAGAAAAAAATTCAATGGTTTGCAGCTCTAATAACTAATTATCTAATGAAACTTTTTACTGTAAAACAAACAGAATTATGTTTACAGCGATGTATGGACATTGGAAGGCTAGGGGTCAAGAGGATTTAAAAAGCCAAAATATATAGCTTGTATTTTTGCCAAATAATATTTATTTATTTAGCTAAACAAATGTGTGATGTAATTTCTGTACATTTATTTTGAAATAATAAATGTATTATTTCAAAATAAAATATTCATATAATATTCTTGCTATACTTGTGCCAAAAATTGTAAAGCCAGCAATTTTATGTTTTATGCTAGTCTTATGTTAACATGTAATATTTAGGTCTAGAAATGGAAAATATGTACAGGATGTGTAAAATGGTATTCATATTATAGCAACAATTATATATATAACTTGTAAACATAACTTTGCAGACTACGTTTATTACTGGCAAAATGTTAAAAGCATCTGTTAATATATGCAAATGTAAAATATAGCACAGAAGAGATGGACATGCAATAACCTTTGTAAATATGTGTGGGATCAGGCAGGAAAGTAATTTAGAAAGTATATATGATCAGCTGCATAACCTTTAACAATGAGCTAATATCAGCAAATATTACCATCACATTGACTTTATGATCTTTATAGTGAAACAATTAACTTTGGAGATGCTACTATTATGTATTTTAGAAATGTTTGAATATGTGAATATGTAATAAAAACGCATTTCCCCAAAAACTAATATACAACACTTCTTAGGTCTAAATCTTATTTAAGGTTTCAATTTGATATTCGGGTCAATTGGATATTCAGGAAGCATAATTAAAAATTGATTATTTTATCCAATAATCGAGTGTGCTATGTATATTTATGCTTATTAGAGCACAACACCATTAGCTATTCTATCTAAATCAAATAGCGAGTTGAGTTTTCAGCGTCATGCATCGCGTCATCCTGCTCATGTAGAGCTTTCCAAATCAATCGTTTTGATGCTGTCTAAGAAGTAGACAGCATGTCAGTAGACAGCAATGCAGCTTACTAAGTTTTAAAAAAAAGGCATGACATCTTTCATGTATTTTTAAAGAGCCATTCTCTGTGTCTACTATTTGCATTGCTGGTCATCAGGAACTTCTCACGAGATCAGACGCTTTAAATTCTTCAAAATGCCAAGACCGATTCTGACCCCTCAGAAGTAAGACTTCAGGTGTAATGATTTTTGAGTGAACCTAAACTACACTCTTTCATCCCTAGCATAAAACGCGGGGCGGCTGGAAGAGAAAACGCGAGGACGCTGGTACCTGATCAAGCTCTTTCTTCTGCCGGAGTCTCTCGGCGTCAGCATCCGCTATGATCTTCAGCAGCTTGTGTTTCTCCGTCTCCTGTTTGTCAATGGACTGCTTGGTCTCCTGAGCCTGTTGCCTCATCTTCTGCAACTCAGCCTGTAAAAACATTGATTCGTTTAGAAAAGAGAGGACAAAAGTTAAACTGTAAAATCATTTCTTTGTTAAAGAAAAATGGAAATTCTGTCATCAATATCATTCAAGTAAACCACCGCTATTTAAAATTCTGGACGTGTACACAGTCTAGATGCGAACTTCAGCAAAAGGGGATATTGTGAGTGGAAAATGGCTTAAATGTTGCTCTTATCCGACAGAAATCTATCATGCGTCTGCAGAGGACCAGGCGATTCTTTAAAAGCCTTACTTTTGAGTTTTGCAGCAAAATGACGACATATGGGAAAAGCAAGCAGATGACTAAATAATGATGGAAATAACATTTTCTCTCAGTATTCAACATTGGCACTATAAACTGAAGTTTACAGCAGAAACATATTAGTAAACACACACAGAAAGCAGATGCTCTTGATGCATGTGCACTAGGAATAAAAGGTTAAACAATACAATTCTGTTTTTTATTTCATTTTCACAGCAAAGGCTTTCTGTGTTTGACTTTATTTCTTTATGTCTGGACTGTGTTTTCTGACTTTCTAAATATTTAGCAGTTGTTTAAGCTCAGGGTCAGATGAAGCAGTCAGAGGTTTGGTTTCGCTGTGTGTTCTCTATGAAGACCGACAACATTACAATGTCATTTTAAACATGTTTTCTTTGTGTAATTCATATGTATGCTATTCCCTATTTTGACATCCTTTATCAAAACAAATCATTTGTGAAACATCTTTTCTGCTTAAGTAAGTAAAATACTTCAAAGCCAGAGTCATTATTTACATCTTTCTAAACCTTTTTTTCTGCCAAAGGGAATATTTAAAAAATCTTCACACATCTCATTTGCATATAATCCAGTATTAAAGGACACCAAAAAGCACAAAAAAGTGCAGTTGGTCAAGACATTAAAGTAAGCTCACCTTTGTGAGAATCAGTGAGAGGATCTTCAAGATATTTGACTTCAAAATCCATCTCTCATTGTCTCTCGCCCCATGACATTTATTTGATTGCTTTTGGCAAATGCAGTGAAGTAAACATATAGGTCTGCCAAGAAGGTAGAACACAGAGAGATAAAAAGAGGCAGAGGCAGGCAAGGCGTGAGTGCTTTACACCTGATTTGATACCCGTCTTAACCTTTGTCCCCTGAGAGAGAGAGACAGAGATCAACAGTCAGGAGTGTCCTAAAGACCCTGATCAGTATCCAGCTGATGTTCACATGTGGCCATCGCACCACTATACCTGCGCTGACATACACATTTATAGCTGGAGCAGAATTCGATTCCATTACACCGACCAAACCAACTTAAATCTGATGACAGAGAGACTCGAGTCCACTAAAAGATTGAGTAGGAAAGCACCCTTGATAAATTGATCTGGTTGTCTCGTCCATCGCGTCTAATCTACTAATTACATCTCATTCTTGCACCCAAATTATAGCTGGAAGCGGCTTTGACAACATAATAGATGGACGACGGGATGCATATATACATCAAACCCTTTGACTCAATGTACAATCTGCCTCATTAACACTGAATCTGTGTTTTAAAGTTTTCCAAGCAGCTCATTTGGAATTTAGTATGCAAACATTATCACAACAACATTACATTTGAAAACGCTCAATGCTAAACATTTGCGCACGGCATCTGGAGCATGTAATAAGATTTCTCAGAGATCGATGTAGCCTCTCAGCATGCGTAACCAGCAGCTGGACGGGGCCGGTGCCGAGCGCCTCTTCCCTCATTACCCCCCGCCAACCCTCTTGTGATGAGAAAGCGTGGCCCGTTCATTAGCATGCTAATCAATTCTTATGAAGTGGACTAATTGTTTTTCGTGGGCTTGAGAGTTAGCCAGTAGAGAAGCTTTGAGGGACGTCCCTGAGCTGAGCTGCTTAAAGATCACAGAACGGTTTGTCAGGTAACAAACAACAACAGGAGGAGCTGAAAGGTCAATGTCCTGGCACAATAAACTGGCTGTGTGGAGACAGAGAAACCAGCAGGACATAATTTTTTTGCTTTTTACAAGACCGTCTGACTTGCTAATAGGCTTTACATCATCTTATAAATATTTTAGGAGTGTTAAATGTTAATTATTTAAATGATCTACAACAATGTGATATCAATGATGCAATATTTATACACTGTAGAGATACAACAGAGTTAAAAACATGAATCAAAGCATATTATTCGTTCCAAACCAACTTCAGATGTTTACTAGTACAGTGGTTGAGTCAAGAGTGGTTGATGGCTGATTTATCACCAAAACTTTATTTTTCATACCATTTGCGAATTGTATCCCTGACCACCTTTTTGGGAGGGTTCGAGTTTGGAAAACAGTTTTTACACCAACCCAAACTTTTTTGTCAAACAGATTCCAAAAAGCGCATTAAAAAAATGAAAATGAAAACATTTCTAATTAATATCAATACTATCAATACACTATCACACGTTTAATATACACATTACAGTATGTACACAGTAAAGCTTTACATGAAAATACTTAAATACTTTATACTTAAAAAATATAAAATAGATCTATATGAATCTCTCTCTCTCTCTCTCTCTCTCTCTCTCTCTCTCTCTCTCTCTCGCTCTGTCTGTGTATCTATATATATCCTTATCTATGTATCTATATATTTATATATATCTATATCCATCTAGAGTATTTATCTATCTATGATCAACCAAAATAAAAAATCTAAACTGATGACATGAATAAAGGTAACTCTAATATTAACATAAAAGGATATCCAAACCACAATAATTTAAAAAAGGTCTATGACTATGATTTTAAAGTTTTAGACAAAACTTAGGCAGACCACAAACCTAGCCACATGGCCATTAACAAACAATGCTGTCCAGGAAATGCAAAACAACATGTTTAGAAATTCAAGTGGCAGCATGAAGCACTTTAAAAAGGCAAAATGGATCACAAGGATATTAAATATGACGGCAGGGTTTTTTTGCACTGGGCACAGTTGTAGTAACTATGGATACGTGATGTAAAATTCCAGTAAGGCTGCCCCCTGCTGACAAACTCTACGATTTCCTAAGTTCCCAGAGTCCAAGATGTCTTTAATCGACACCTACTGAACAACCTCCACTGGGGTCTGTACTCTTCCTAGTCAACCAGCAATTTCATTTGACCTTCATGATGTTATAAGTATTACCTTTGCCATTTTCTACTTTTAGCATGACAGATTCATGATGATCTGTGTAGACTCTTTGACTACATTAGATTTCACAAGGCCACATGTGGATATCATTAACACTTTCACAGGCCTGATGTGGTATAATTGCACGTGTGTAGCAGTGACTCGCACGCTCCCGCTGTTGCAAAGATTATGCTGTGACATTGATGCGTTCTGACATGACGGGAAGTACAACGTCAGACTGGAAACTAGTGCTTTGACAGCTCCGGCATGGTAATGTAACAAACTCAGGTTTGTCACCATTTGCCAAAGAGTAATATCGGCTTTCTGTCACAGGTGTTATATTGCTGACAATTGTTAGACACGTGGGTTGGCTGACAGAGCATATCTGACAAATTAATAAAAAGGGTGACAATGACAAAGGTGCAAAACACCTTTTTTACCAGTCAGCCTGAAGAAATGAATGAAGTATGACCATTAGAGATTTGTGTATAAAGCAAAACAAAATAAGATGTCTAGCCAATAAAGCTTCATTTGTAGTTTTGTCTTATCAGGATCAGAATGCAAGAGATTACAAAGAGGGATCTTACAATCATTTCTACACTAATGCAATATTTTCATTATGAAATACAGTATCAGCATAACAATTGGAGTGAAAATGAACATGAATTTTGAAATGTCCCTCTGACAGCATGCTCTCGAGCTGGATTGACTCCACATGTTTGTGCAAACCTGCTGATCCGTGTTATCCCAGCATGCTTTGAGAACCTTCCAAAGAGCATTGTGTTTGCTTCAATGGAAACAAGTACAGCTGACCTTTTCTCCAAAGGAGATAACATGTTACAAATAGTGCAGAATAGTAAATATTTCTTATTATTTTACAGTGCATTTTCTTTCCATTAAATAGTCAAAACAATAAAAGTTTCAATGTGGTCTCACACTTCTAAATTAAATGATAATAAAATGAGATTTTTCTTAACCAGCAATTCCCACTACAAATCCCAAAATGGGAATCAAAGTCCAGTCATCCAACAAAAGGTAAAAAGTTCAATCAGTCAATCACAAACCCAGCCCGAAGCTTGTCAAACTTGCTTTTCCCCACTTCGCCACATACCAAGACTAACTGAGAGACATCCCGTAATAATAATAATAAATGAGATTCATTAGGATTTTATGAGAAAATGGGCAAATGGCATGTGCTTCCTCCTCTTCCATCTACACATGGCTGAGAACTTTATTGAATAATGAATCTCTCACATTCTGTGGCCTTCTATATAAAGCAAGAGGCAAATGACATTTCTTGAAGCCTTCTGAGCGAAAGTCTAAATGCCTGTTGACAACATGCTAAAAGGCTTCCAACCACTTACAACTTCATTATGAATTTCTCAAAGAACAGATGTGACTGAGACTGACAATGTTTTGATGCATATGACTCCTACATTAATGAACTGCAGAGGCATGTTTTATTAAAACTGTGATACAAGTTACTAATTTAGATACTTTTTACTTCTAATTTAGAAATATACTTTAGAAATATATTAAAGCAAAAAAGTAGCTAACAACAATGAAGTTATAAGAGTTCAAAGTTATACCGTAATGAAAATTAATTTTGTTGTTGTAATTATAGAATATATAATATAATACAAAATTATAAATATATTTATAAATATTATATATATTTATACACTAATAAAGGTTATATACTGTAAATCATATAAGAAGTAGAGTTGCTAAATTATTTATTATTTAGGTTAAACTAAACATTTTTTTATTAACAACATATTTTTCTGCCAAAAAGTATCTACTTTTAGCTACTAAATAATGTAATTACTACTTCCTTTCTGATCCAAAACATCATAGTAAGCTTCCTCTGTAGACAGCATTTTAAGGGAGCATTCTTTCCTTAGAAGGCAGCTGCCTATGTAGGTTTGGACCACACAAAGCGTGTGTTGTCTTCTCTGAGATATTCAGCATCATTTCTACATTTGTTAAAGAACTGAGACCACAGTTTGGTTTTTAGCTTTGGTGGGAAACAGGAAAGACAAGGCAAAAGAAGCAGAGAAGAAAGCTGAGGAAAACTGCAGCTTTGGGGCACATGTATGCTTTCGAGTATAAAAGGCAAAGGGTGAGACGCAGGCTCACGGAAAACAAATGAATGAAGGTGAAAGAAAGGAAATGCCAGAGAGGATTACGTAAGCCTGCAGTGAACTCCCTATCAATTTAAAGTTTTCTGCATCACGTCCCTACGGCACCTCCAAACATGAAAGATTACCTTTGTTCGTCATTTCTCCAACTCTCTCTTTCTCTCTAGTTGTTTGTCGAGCTGCTTTTGCTCTGATTTTTCATCCCATCAGTCTATTTAAGTTTGTTTTGCTTGTCTTTTGTAAACTGATGCTTACAAATGTATACTCAAAAAACTGAAGAACGGGAAAAGTCTTCATGTAAAAATGTTAACTTTTATGTTCTTATCTTTACATGGCCTGAAGTCAAATAATGTCAAAGTGAAGTTTCTAGTAAAATTGTATCAACATCATTATAAGCTTACCGTTTATTAAAGATTTTAGTTTATTTTAAACCAAAAATGTTATAGGCTGTAGCTTTAACATTTATAGCAATTTGTTAAGATGCCTAAACTCAGTACGACTCCGGACCAAACCCCATTTCAAGTTTTTGTAACAAGCTATTTTCGCCACAGGACGCAGAGGTCTTTATGATTCAGTCTTCATGATTGTAAATTAACTGATTGTGCTTTGCGAGCGAGAATGTTTACTCAAGAAACTTTCCTGAAACTTCTCGTCCTCTGGAAGTAATTGCAAGTGCTCTTCTGAGCTTGTTGGTTGATGACTGGTCTTTTCTGTCATTCTCTATGGCTTTCGTTCATTAGTACGCTAAAATACACAGAGGGGACACTGAGCTCAGCTCAACCGTGCCTCTTACTTTGATTAGTAAAGGAGAAGCGTCCTCTCCAAAGATTATGTTGATGTCTACCACGAGAAACTTTATTTTGCTTTGTATAGTTTCTCTTACATTTCAGTCTTATCTTTCCATCTCTCTTTCTCTTCCATTGGGCTCTTGCCTTTACGCTTCATGGTTCAAAGAAAAGGTGAACACCACAGCCGTCATATTTCCTGAGAAGCAGTCAGGGTGGCAGACGGCACCTCCTGTGGCATGCTGGGTAATCTGTTCAAGTTGGGTAGCTGCCCACTAGCCCTTGAGACCTATTTTTCTTTATTAATGAATCTATCCATGTGCTTTTTACTAATGCACAGTCTGCATTCCCTGCCAAATGAACTTTTAAGAATCTTCAGCGGCGCTTAATGCAGTCAGATACCAGAAGGGAATATTCAAAAAATTCAATGTAGTATTTGAAGTTCTATAAATTAAAACAAACTGACGGATATCTATGGTTATTAAAATTTAAATTCTGTCATCTTTTACTCACACTCGTGTTGTTCCAGACCCTTATGACTTTCTTTCTTTGGAGAAACACAAACGAAGAAATTTTTTATGTCTTTATGGCTCTTCTCCATGCATTTATTATGAATAGGGATTTTGAGTGTTTAAGCTTCAAAAATGAGGCAAAAGTATCATGATATCATCATTTACCAGTACACATGCATGTTCCATGAAAGAAAGTAAGTTTAAAGGGTTTGACACACTATGTAGGTGAGTGATCTGACTGATGAATGGCGAAATATGTAAGAGATTTATTAACACTAAACAATATTATTATGTATTTAATAAGGAATAATGTACAGCCAGACAATTGCTATCACAGAATAAACATTGATCAGGACTGTGACACAAAGCCATTTAAGTAAATGCTACATACTGTAAGTAAATCAAAATATTAATAATAATAATATTATTTAATAGTAACAAAAACAAACCTTTGGTAAAGAAATCCTATAGTCTTCCTATAGTCTTTAGACCAAGACACAACAACATTCAAACAAGATAAACATGCAATTTAAAAAATGTTAATATAATTTATATATACTGTATATATAATATAATATAATTTTTAAGGTGAAGATGAGTTGCAGAATCCGGATGAGCCTATGTTATTAGTTAGCGGTTGTTTTCTGGAAATAACACTCCTTGCAATGTTAAAACTGGCTTGTCCGGATCAAGTATACAATTATGAACTATATAATTGACCATTGTCATAATTTTGCTACATAGCTGTGCTTCTCAGTTTCTATCCATATTCTAAAATATTTCACTTTCAATCAATATTTTCACCTATGTACTATGTCTTTGTGATTAGCAGAATAACACACAGTAATAATCCCAAAATAAACCTCGTCGGGGTGATAGAAGACTTTTGGTCTGGTTTGTGTGAGGGTCGTGTCGAGGTTTATTCTGTGATACTGACCATCTGACTGTACATTATGTCTTGTGTATATATAGATCTAAGAGAGCTCAGTCTGTGTCATCTACTGTTCATGAACCCATCTGTTCAGACCATTGGTCCACCCTCTTCAAACAATCTGCTCTGACTAATGGAGACGTTTCACTGTGTCCTAGAAATGAACATCTGAACCCATCACTGTTATGTGCTCATAAATATCAGTGTGGTTTAGCTAACACAAGATTTAAAACGTGTGGCATCAGTCAAACCCACATCACTGCCGGTCATTCATTTGGTAAGTCAGTATCTCTCTCTTTCACTCTGAATAACCTCCATCTGATCAGACCCCCCGGTCTATACCTCAGAACAAGGTCATATATAATTTAAAACTCTAATAACAGCCAAAAAAGCATTGCATATTCATTAAGTCTTTCATGTGGATTGTTGAATTTGAAAGTGCGTGGAGTCAAAGCCAGCTCTGAACTCTGAATATATATATATATATATTTCTGTCATAAAATATGAAGTGATCTTTTGTATTTTTCTTTATTCCTTTTCTCTTTTTTTGGACCATCCTATTTGATATTCTGATAATATCTCGTGAGGATGATATTGAAAGATTTTGGCAGGGAGAAGCAGAAATGTGCCGTTTTATTTGATAAGCACAAAGACCTAAAAACCAATAATGAAATGATTATGAACAATATCTCCACACAGATGAATGAAAAGGTTACTTTGCTAATGCTGTCTGGTCATATCACTCATCACAAATGAACGGATATAAAGAAAGTGACCAGTCTGTCACACGGACTTCATAAGTAATTCGTTATTAAATTAGTAATAGTTCTCAGTATTAGAAATTAGTTTATTTTCAATGAAGCTGCTACATTCTCAGCTTCATTGAAAATAAACTAATTTCTAATACTGAGAACTATTACTAATTTAATAACGTGCAATACTTAATAATCAATCTAGAATTGTAAACAAAAATGAATGAAGTTTTTTAACACAATGTCATTGATATTAAACCTTCTTAAAATAATTATGTGCCCTATGAATAGAGCAATCTTAAAATTCTATTCTATTGTTGATCCACTGGTCAAATATTTACATTTTTGTTAAATCTGTAAAGGGTCAAAGTATTCATTTACTGTAGGTATTCATTTATCTTAAAAAGAAGAGTTTAAAATTTTGCTTGTCGTCAACAATTTTGGTGATAATACTTTTGTTTTGCAAATATTTTAGGCTTGCATAAAAAAACAGCAAACAGCAGCATCCCGAGCTGCAAGCATACGGAATCAAAGGGTGAGAGACAGTTTACCTTTAGAGTTTCCCTCTCTCTCTCCACTCGCTGATACTCGTGCCGCTCCTTCTCCAGAGCCGCCTCTTTTGTGTTGATTTCATCTTTCAACTGGTCGACCATGAGGTTCACCATCTTCACCTTGTGTTTCATCTCCTCGTTCTGATCCTGAGAGTGAAGGCAGGAGAGGCGGGTAAGAGATTTCTCAAATTTACACATGCAGTCGGGCAGTCGGGCGTGACAGAAAAGCCTGATGACATACTCAAATCACAAACACACAAGTACGGTAAGAAAAAGGTGACAGAGCAAGAATAGGTCATCAAGGTAAGGCTGACAGCAAAGGACAGACGTCTGCAGACATGAAAAATATATCTTTAGAGTTTTATATCTCAGTTCTGCTGCAGACTGCAGAAACAGCTTCTCGTATACTTATATGTTATGACCTCAGTAAGTTAAATAATAATGTGAACGGCGGTTTCATGCTATTATTCTGAGAAATGTGAAATTAAAAATGAAATAAAATGAGGAATTAAATCACTTGAGCTTATATTCTGTCAGAAGCAAATGCATTACATGTTTCCTTGTTGGATGAGTAAAAGATAAATGTATTCTCATTTTTGTATGAACTATCTCTTTAATTGACAACGTTTGAGTTCACATAATTGCAAAGAATATATTTCAGGCCTGCAGAGCACAAAGGTTACCCATTATTTCTTATTCTGTACATACAGTATGAGGTCTCCTGGACAAAGATTAATGTTCAGCTCAGGCTTCCTGATGGGTTCTTGTTGGAAGCATTTCCCAAAGAAGTCATCTAATGGATCTATTGGCCAGCACATGTGCTTACGGTGAGCAGATCTGTCATATGAGAGTCTTCACACGCTTACCTTGGCCTCAATGAGGTTCTTGCTGAAGAGGTTCTTCTCTGTCGTAACACCCTCATAGATGTTCTGTTGCTGCTTCAGTTTGCATTCAGTCTCTGCTATTCTCTTCTTATACTCGAAAATCTGCATCTCCTTCATTTTAATGTCTTCAATATTCTGCAGAACCTGTAGATACAGAGAGATAAATTAAACGGTGCTAAAATGTTAGTTAACATTAGAACCATCTTGGATGGAAATTTGATTTGCTGTAGTGCACTATGGGATTGTGTTTCTGATACTTTATTGTATTGTGTTGTATCACAAATTACTGTAGTAGGTCATCCAAGTGTTTATGTGAACAGAAAATAGTTCGATTAATATGGTAGTATATTAGACTTAACATACCATAACGCATGCAATGTATGAGGCACATCGAAAGTTAACAATATTTTGCGACTTTGCTTACTAATACGATGTCCTTATACACTAAGATGTTGCAAACAATATTTCGAATTGTACTTTTTTTTCACCTTTGATTTGCTTTCTTTAACCTTCCTACACATTGGACAAAGTCTAGAGAATAGAAAATTGCTTTCAGTTTGAATCGTTCAATCCAGTTTAACCTTTTGACATCTGCATTTTGTAAAGCAGACAACACAATATAGTTCCAATGGGGTTTGATTAAAATCCAACCAAACAATGTTTATTTATTCCTGGAAACAGGATTGAGGAATGCATGGAATTTCATGTTAAATTGTAAGCAAAATATGTTTGACTAACATGATGACAAGGTTATGTCGTTCAAACACACACATACGTACAGTATATACTTGGATACAATTGTTTATATTATTTATGGTTATATATAATGTATTTAATATCCCAAGGCATGTGAATTTAATGTGACACAATCTATAAACAGTTCATGGGCATAATAAAAATCAACAAAGACATTCCCAATCATCTCCTCTATGAATCCAGCTAAATTTCCTCATCCTGCATGACTACACATAACAAACATTTGGTCTAATTCTTTGGGTGATTCTGTGTCAGTGATTCACAGCAGAGTCGCTGGTCGTGTCGAGAACAGTTAGACTGACTTGCAGATCACAAAGAATCTAACCAAGAAAAAAAAAAAAATTATGTTACAGTAGCATGTGATTTGATTACATTTCCATTTCTACTACAAAAAAGCAGCAGGCTGTAGAATAAACAGCAAATTCTATTTGCTCACATTTTCATCTTACAGTATCTAATGTTTTAAGGGTCTCTTTTCATGTACAGAATATAACATGTTACAAAACACAACTTCAGATGAAACACGTTTGATCTTTCTTTCATGTTTATCACTCTGCTATTGATAATGTATGCAACAACAAATGCTTTCTCATTGACAAAAATTACCTGAAGGCACCGTCTGATCAGAACATGAATGTGTTTTAATTGACACATTTTATTTTGTTTTCCCACTAAAATCAGACTAAAATCCTGATCAATGGTCAATGGAATGTTTGGACAACAAGACTTCAAAATTTTGATGTCACGATCCAGTTTTTCATTATATATCAGTTAAGGCACCTTATTATTATAAAATGTGTGATTTATTCCATGTTAAAATACTTCAGCTTTATAAAAGCTGATAATTGCAAAGTAAAAATAAGAATAGATGTCATTTTACCATCAAAACACTGCTGTTTGTTTGAGTGTCCAGACCAGCCTGACACAGTAAGATTGGCTCGACCACATGTGCACGACTGATGTTTCTCCCACACAGATGAAATAAATTCAGAGCAGGTTCACTGATTTCGTGTTTCTGTATAGAACTAAAGCTGTGAAAATCCTGTGTGTAGTTACACATAAGCAATGCTAAATAATGATCGAGCACATCCTAGAGCAGAGATTTCAAGTTCATATTTATTATTAAAAACAATGCAGTATCCCACAATGCAATGCACTGAAATAAAGGTACTATAATTGCCATTTCTATTTTGACAGTAAATTTGAGCAGACTGCCAAAAATGCAAAAATAGATGTAATGCAGTGTAATGAGGTCATGTGACAAAACTGTAGCATATTACAGATTGAGATGTGGCACAATGCAAGTAGGCAAAAATAGTGCACACTGTGCAGTAAGTATTAAACTAGTAGTCCACTCCATCATCAGTAAATGACATACTTTTAGTATATAGTAAAATTAGGGTATATCATTTCATACCTAGCCTAAAATGCCAAACCTAGCCATGATTTTTTATCATGTGAGAAATAACAGGGCAGCTGAGGTCATCACAAAAGCAACTGCTTAGTGGCCGCTTATAATCCATTCAGTGAATAATAAAGTCCACAAACAGTTCAATTTGATTAGTTTTGGCGACAGAAAACAACCTTTGCATAATTGAAACTAGGTGTATTTGTTGTTTCAGGATATTTTTTCCGAGTCAGGAGAATATTTATTCGCTGAAAATTGCCAGCACGCTAGACTGTGGAGTCAGACCTCAGGAGGCAATCTTCAAACTATTAGCCAAGAGCTTTCTCAACATTTAGCCTCACAGCTGAACATTTTTTACCTGCAATTGGATTATTAACTTACCAAAAACCAAAGGATAAGCTTTTTAAAGAAAAATGTTAGCAATGCTGAGTACATGGAAGCGAAACTCAAATAGCCTCTGGTTACTAGGAAACTGTGAAAGCCGTACCAAAATAATCACATTGTGCAGGATAACCTTCATGTAACTACTTGCATGCGTTAATAGACAATCGGTGTGAAAGTTTACAGAAATAACTCAACCAAAAAAGGCTTAATATTAAACAATAATTACTGACTCCCCCTCATGTCATTTTGCACCTTTATGACTTTCTTCAGTTGAACAATAAAGGTATATTTTTATTTATAGTCTAGTTTAAGTCTGTATAAACTTGAGTTTAATGTGATAGAAGGAGGTATGTCCTTTACAGACTGCTCTTCAAACTGTTTTACCACAAAGACTTTTAATCACATCACAGTCTCTAATTATAATTAACAGCACTGCTTTGCAATTTGTAAAAATGTGTTCGAGTCAACAGCAGATGATGTAAATCATAATAAAATTTAATTAAAAGAAATATCTGTAATTAGTCAAACTGAGACCCAAGAACAGCAAAAAGAGGGTAGAAAGTAATTGAATGTCTTACCATGTGACGGCTATCTAACCTTCTTGTCATAGTGTGATACAGTAACATTACTGTTTGTTTAAACAGCTTTCTTTAATAACATTGAAAAAACAGTAAACTATGTTAAGTTCAACATTATGTTAATGTAAAACTTGTATAATGTGTCTTTGCATGGGACATTTGAATATATGCAATACCGGTCAAAAGTTTAGACATAATTGAAAAAACTGTTCCTTATGATCTTTAAAACCTTTTAATATAAAGTGTGTATTATAATGTTTAAAATTACTTTTGTAGACAAAAATATAATTGTAAAAATTTGTTTTTACAAATATTTTTCAAATGGATTACTTAAAGAGCAAATAATGAAATCAGTTAATAAGAGTTCAGAACAGACAGAAATCTCTTCAGGGCTGTTTAAAAAGCTTCTCACATTGAGACCTCAAGAAGCTGAATGATGTCAAGAGTATGATTTTACAAATTCTGGGTGACTACTTTTAAAAATGATCAAATATAACATATATTCATTTATTTTGGGTGCTTTTAATCACAACATAATTCCCACATTTACAATTTTTTATTTCATGGTTTTGATATGTTTACTACTATTCTAAAATTTCTACATTTCAGTCAAGCTTTCCAAGAAGACTTCTGATCTGATCCACTTTTAAGTTGCTTTTTATTCAACTTTTTATGTTTCATAGTGTTTTAGGTGTTTCACAGAAGAAGGTCAAACAGCTTTGATGGTGAGTAAACAACAAATTGTTGATTTACATTTCTTAAATCGGTATCTGAAATGTAAATAACACTGGTTCAGCACGTCTACTACACTGTTTATGGCACTCTTGACTTGACTTATCTTGATAGTTGGCCATTATAAACTAAACACAAGTGCCTGAATGTTTCTGTCTTTAAGTGATCGGAGCGGCAGACACACACTGTTGCGATAGCAACAGCATTATAAACTCATCTGTAAGATGACTCACACATGAACACTGAAGAAGCACAGAATGAAAAAATGCCTTCAGGGATTACAAGGCAAAAACCGAGATGAAAAAATGACTCTCTGCTCACCGAGCAGCTTGTGTTTGTGTCTAAACTGAAGCGCTGCTTGTGATTTTGGGCCTCCTATATCAGTACAGGTCAGATCATATAAGTTTATATTTTAGTTTTTACACTGTTTGGCTGTGTAGATCGTTGCGAAAGAGCATGAACAACGTTCTAACTGGCTGTTATTTGCGATTATGTCACGTCGCCCCATTTTCACATTTAGCCATAGACAAGGAACATTGCTTGTCGCTGAAACGCTGGCGCGTGTGTAAAAGCGTACCGTCTTTGTGAGATCGCTGGCCTCGTTTATGTAGCGATCTCTCTCTTTCTCCAGCTGATAGATGATCTTGCGCTGTTTCTGGGCCTCATCCCTGTAGTTCAAAATCTCCTGTTCGAGGGTCTTCTTCGACTGCTCGTGTATCTTGACGAGCGTTTGCTGCTTCTCGGTATCGCTGGCCGCCTTGATCATGTTCTGAGAACACAGACGCAAGAGTTTACACAAAAGATCAATTTGTAAATATATTAAGCAAGAGCGATTCTCAGAGAATCTGAGCATGAGAAAAGAAGGATTTTATTCTGTGATGTATTCCTCTTCGACAGATCAAAGGAGTGATTCTCTAAGGTGAGCCGATGTTTGTATGCCACAATGTGTGCGTTTGCGAGACAGAATGTCTCCTGTGCAATTAAATATGAATATCCAGTTATTTTCATAGACACAATAGCGATGCAATATTCAGCACGTCAGCAGAAACATCATACACCTTGGATTGTTTTCTGAAATCCATCTGTGCATTACGGTGGCGTGGGGAAAACTAAATTTACCAATACAATCTGGACTTGTTGCTGCAACATCAGCATTAGTAAATGAATTAGCCCGGAAGGTAAAAGGAAGTTTCACTGCTTAAGACACATGTTGGAAGAGTCGGCAATAAACGGAGAAGAAAAGAAACACATGAGAATATGATTGGACAGGCAGGACAGATTCACAAAACTCTATTCATCCGAGACAAATAGGACAGATTCAGTATTCCTTTATGACTTCTCCATTTTTAAAGGGATAGTTCACCAAAAAATGAAACATCACTGTCTCACCGTCATGTCACTTCAAACTTGTATGACTTTATTCCTACTGCAGAACTCAAAAGAAGATATTTCGAAGACCACTGGTAATCAAACCAACATTTACCCCCATTGACTTTCACTCTATAAACACAAAACCACTGAGACATTTCTTTAAATATCTTCTTTGTGAGTCATATAGAGGTTTTAAATGTCATGAGGGTGAATAAAAAAAATGACACAATTTTTATTTTGGGGTGAACTATTGCTTTAAGAGCACATTTTCAGACATTTGCCTAAAAAAAGCCATTTTAAAAGTTTTAAAGATGAGTAAAACATGCCAACACACAAACCTTGTTCAGAATGTCTCTCTCCCGCACCAGCTCATCCATAGCCTTCTTGTCTGTGTCCGTCTGGTTTTTTGCAGTCTCCATTTCTGCAATAAACAAAAAGGGAACATTTACAGCTGTTCCTTAGTGCTAATTTTAACATTTCTTTTCGAAGGGCTCTTCACTAATAAAGTTGTTTTTAAAAGCATTATCATTAGCCGCTGAAGTACCAGAGTAAAATAATCACATCATTCAAAAAGCCCATTATGTGCCTGCAGGCATAAAGACGTAGAGAACTGGGACAGAAAAAGACGGATAGAAAACGAGAGAACCGAGAGAAATGGAACAGGGCCTGGACCGTGAGCATGAGTGGACATGGCTGGGTTATGCTGTCATGTGAAATGGCCATTCCATGTTCTCTCCTCGGATGACCCCGCCTCCCCCGCTCCTCGGACAGCCAGCTCACTGACCCTGCTGTCACAGTCCATCTCATCAATCACAGACTCAACCTTGATTAAGATGACAACATCCATCACTGTGGAAACCCCGATTAAGATGACAACGGGACTCTGGCTCCATCCATCATGCATCCAAACACCCACCGTCCAATCGGGGCCTGGAGATGTTCACTAAAAATCGTGGATTTCACTATAAATTACTGACGTGATGACAAGTCATATTTTTTGCCATTCTGCACAGATGGGATCAAGGACACAAAGCTACGTTAAATGAAGAGACAGGAAGTTTTGTTTGCAAAGTCGATCTGAAATTATTTTTCTTCACAATTTTATTCTGCAAATAAAAAATATTAAATACCTTTTGTAACCAAATTATTTTTTTGTGGTTTACCATTTTCTACATCATCATGCAAATAAAAAGAAGATTTTGTGAAAATATAACCTTGATATCTGTAATATAGACTGAGTAATTACATGATAAAGATTGAAATCAATAATGATATTAATAGGTGAAATCAAACTTTGATGATTGTTATCTCACAATTTAATTTTGGGTCACATTCAGTGAGCAAGTACATAAAAAATAAGTATACAAAACTTCTCTTTACTTAACCTCTATTTGCACTACTACTACTACTACTACTAATAATAATTTAATTTAAAATTTGCTCTCTTCGGTAAGATGTCACAGGAAATGTCAGTTTGACATCATTTAACATCAACCCACGTAAACTTAAGTATGTAAAGTAACCTGCAATTTTTCTTTCCAAACAGAAATGATATAAATGGAAAGTGATATAAAGGCAAAAGTTACAGCCTGCAGCTTTAAAAACAATACAGTAAATTCTGCATCTTGAAGTAAAACTAGATGAGACCAACTCTCAGGCTCCTCAGACGGATGTGCCCAGACGTCCACTTGCATGCAGGCCAAACAGTCAATAATTGAGTAAACTGATGGAAATGTTCTGTTACACTGGCCCCAGGCTAACCCTGAGCAGTGAGGTACGGTGTAAAGGTAAGACTGAGGTTATGCACCAGCGCTGTCTCATCATAAAACTGACTAAAAGTCACCTGGAAAAGTCCTCCTGGAGCACTGCAGTACCTCGCCCAGGGGCACAACGGTGACAGTCTACTTTCTGCCCCTTGTGGTGTTTGAACCTGCAACATTTTGGTTACTACCCCAGACCTTTAACCACTGTATTACAGAGTCTTCGATGTGTGGAGTCTCTTGAGATCCTTCCGCATGTGGTCAGTTAGTTGGAATGATCAAGATGAGGTGGGTGAGTTGAGGTTTTGCCGGTGCTGGGGAGAGGTCACGTAGGGTGGAAGAAGAAGGATGAGGTAAGCAGGTTTGAAGGGAAGAACTAGGAGATGGATGAAGACAAGCAGCTGAGTTTAATCTATTAAAGAACAGGTTCAGCTCATATGTCTTTCAAAGCCGCTGCCGTGCAGGTGTGAATCTCACACAGTCCTGTCTCGAACTACAAGGACTAAAAGTTCAAACATCTACACTAGATATTCTTTACAACACATCCTGCTAGCATTGGATTGCAAAATGATTTTGATAGTTAAACAATAGTTAAAGAAACCCCAAAATAACCATTTACTCACCTCTATGTCTCTCTCTCTCTCTCTCTCTCTCTCTCTCTGTCTCTCTCTCTTTCCATATTCAGCAATAAAACTGTATAGAGAGTCCAACTTTGTTCAATAAGAATGTTAGTCATGGTTTTGGAATGAAATGAAAGAATTTCATTTTTGGGTGAACTCTCTTTAAACTTTTCTATTCCATTAATTTTCCCCTTTCTATTCTTTAATATTCTCTATTCTTTAAGCAACACCTGTACCACCTTACAAACCATTAATAAAGTAACCGTTTTATGCCTCCAGATAAGCAGTCGATTGAGAATGAGACAAGATGTCACTTTATCACCCTGGAGTCTAACGCTGCCTGAGTTTCATTTCCCATAAGACAGTCGTTCCTGAACTGTTGTACACACACACACCCGGGGTTGGAAAGTTTGTTGTAAATTTACAGGTTTGACATTGGCTACTAGATGCCACACATCAGTGTTTTATTGACAAATAAATTCACATCAGAAATTTTAAAGGTGCTGAAAGTGTTTTTTTTTTAAATGACACACATACAATGTCCTTACTTCCTGTACAGATAGCACTGAAATATGTGTTCTGAGGAATCACACATGGTTAAGAGAGTGGCCCATACTTTATTAGCCAATCAGAAATGCCCTTGATCATTTGCACCTGACTGACATTGCTTACATCATCTGTCATTTCTGAGACTGAGACCTCGAGTCCCCATTCACTTTCACTATACGGAAAAAGTGTCCAGCATATTCTTCTTCAAACTTTTCTCTTTTTGTGTTTGAACAGCTTTGAAACAACAAACAGTAAAGGTGAGTAAATGATAACACTATTAGCTTTTTTTGGTAAACTGTGTCTTTAAGAAAAAACAGTACTTTTCTCCAGATCATCAGATAAATAGAGCAACAGATGTGTGAGGTATAAAGTGTTTGAAGAATTAGAATAAAAAGAGAAAAAGAAAGAAAGCATTTTTTTTTAACAAATCTGCAGTCTGAATATTTAAATCAGCAATAAAGAACAAAAGAAATAAAGGCACCATGTGCAGTGGGAGGAAAAATCTAAGAGTTGGAGGAAAGAGGTCAGATGAGAAAATAAAATCAGAGAAATGTATTCATTGTTTAAATGTAATTATCTCAGCTCTAATCTTTTATTTTAAAAAAACATATAAACTCAAGGACAGGAATAAAGGTAGAAGATGAGAGAAGTACTTCTTAAAGTCATCCGTAGTCAAGGTTTCTTGCACCAAAAACTATTATTTAGTTTTACATGACAGTATTCTCTCTCTCTCTCTCTCTCTCTCTCTCTCTCTCTCTCTCTCTCTCTCTCTCTCTCTCTCTCAACAATGAACCAATCAGGTGTATGTTCAAGCTTGATCCTCAGCAATAGGTAAATTACTTTACATCCTACATTAACTTTAACATATAGTAAATACACCTGCATACCAACTATGAATGGGCTATATCAAAAAAGCGAAAGAGTTGTTACATTTAGATACAAAATATGAATTAAATTACTAGGCCAGAGACTATATTACAAGCTGTCTGGCTTTACGGTAAAAACAGTTTAATAAATATAAGAGACGTGGAAGCAGAGAGGTTGCACAGTGCATGAAAAATACAAATTATAGGATCGTCAGCTGAAGGCCACATCCAGCTGTTGTTGGATGTTTCTGACGCTGTACCTTTAAGACTTTTCTATGTTGTTGACCTCTGTTATAATTGGCTAACCTCTTTGGATGTGAAATGAGTATCAAAGGCCCAGCAAGTATTGCTAAATACTCAAAAGGCATTGATTAATTAATGTAGACCTATATGTCACCCAGTCACTAAAAACCCAGTCTTTATTCTACATAAAATCTTTCAACATAATGTAAAGCTCATTCTGTGAAAGAATAACCTTGATATCTTTAATATTGCCCGAGTAAGACCATGTTAAATGTTTAAAATCAAGGAAATCAACACTCTAAAAACTAATTCAGGGGACCTTTAGTCATTACTTAAATATATATATTGTTGTGACATAAAAAATCAAGTTCTGAAATGCTGTTAGACTTTTTACTTGTAATTGTTATTTTATTGAGCTTGGATGACACACAAATTATGCCTATTGATTCGATATACTATCATGACTTGTCATAGCTTAACATTTTCAGTTAATCAAAAAATGTATTTAATTTTAAGTTCTGTTAATGGATCTTATGACGATCTAAACGCCCACAGTTTCCCTGCATGTGCGGCATGTTCAAGGCCAGACAGTGACCAGCTGAAAGTCATTGACCCTTAATGTGGTGAATGGTAAGTCATTTTTGCTTAATTACACATATTTGCATTCGCTCAGGATTCTGTTGGTGATACTGTAACCAATACCGCATTTGTGAAAGGTGTTGTTGTTGTTGGTGAACGCGGTAAATTAGTGTTGTGGTTGTGGAGTAAATGGCTAAAAATAAAGTTTATGGTGACCGAACATGGACTGCGGCGAGGGATGTTTTGTGGCAAACATAAGCTTAAACGTGGTGGTCGGAATTTACATGCTCCACCAACAACAACACCTTTCACCGCGCCACTCCCTGTGTGTGGTACATCGTGAAGAATCTGTCATTGTAAATTTGTTTCGGGACTGGTAAAAGTGTTTTTCCCATGTAATTGTAAAAAAATGTAAATTTGTCCCGAGCTTTGTAAATAGCAATAGCAGCTAATTGTTAACTGTTGGTCTAATATTTAAACTTGATGTCTGCATTAGAGAACATGGTGTGTGTGAGGCTGTAAATCTTATCTTTTAAAGTTGATTGAAAGAATATTTGTTCATTTCATGTTTAAATTAGTGCCTTGAATGTACAGTAATAAATGGTTCTAAATAATTTGACTATTACTGTCTGATTTTCCGTCTTCACCTTACTTAAAACATTATGTTGGATCAACTTAAACAGTTGCATTCATGTTGACAATTTTTAAGTTCATGTTACTTAGAAATGTGTTTTTATTGTGGCAAAAAAAAACGTCTTCACCTTACTTAAAACATTATGTTGGATCAACTCAAAATATTGCTTTGAATTAATGTAATTCTCCCAATTGGCTTAAGTTAAAAATTCTAGTGGAAAACGTTAACATATTTTTTTTTGTTGAACCAATGTTTTATTTTTTAGAGTGAAGGATGTGCCTGAGTACGGAAAATCATGCTTCAAAATAAAAAAGTTTAAATGGTTTACATGAGCATTTAAATAGTTACCATTAAAGAGTGATATCTGAGCTATAGTATGGTGAAAACCTTTGCTAAAAACTTTACCTTTGCATGTTATTGCCCACATAAAGTAATGAAACAAATAGCAGTATTTGACTAAATGTTTCACTGTGAAAGACCTGCACTGCAATACCATGAAAGCAAAAACTATCCGAACAAAGAAAAACTCGTGTTGTACTTTTTACGAACTTCCCAACACTGAATGTACACAGAGTTTGTGCGTGAGTGTGTGTCCACTCGCCTCTCTCCAGTCCAGTGATCTGATTCTTGAGCCTGTCTCTCTGTTTCTCCACCTCCATCTTCTGCTCCTCCATCTGTTTGAATCTCCTCTGCACTCCCTCTCTCAGTTTGGTGAGCTTTGCGATCTCCTGCTTCAGCTGAATTACCTCCTCCTCTTTCAGCTGAACCGCACAGAATAAAAGACATTAGTGTAAGATGGACATAAGGAGTTTAGGACAGTTTGACAAAAGTATAAGAGGTGGACAATACAGGATACAGCAGGTTGATAAAACATATTGAAAACCTATGTGAGAGGACATCTGAAGTGGTTTTCACTATTTAAAATGCTTATAATGTAATGAAGTCAACAGGATTGTAGGAGGGTTAGAAGAGAAAACATCAATAGTGTTAATATATATAGCTAATATAGCTTTAAAGGTCCGTGCACTCCTGCATAATGGAAATGTGTTCAAATTTGTTTGTGTAAATGAGTAACTACAGCACATCAATGTACAAGCATTACGTGTCTCATTTATAGCCTTACGCGTCTCCTGTTGCTTTGCCAAACCAATCTGATATCACATCAGACAGATAATGAAGAACAGTTCTCCGAGGATTACGCAGGTACGTGTGTAAGGTTGTGTATTAGGTGGCGTGTATTCAGGAAGCAAGAAATTGAGGTAATTTGCTTTATCGTTTGTGTGTTTTGCTTTTAAACATCCACTTCAGGTTAAATTGATGGTGCTTCAGAGACTCCCAAAAAAGCTCCTTATCACAAATCTCACCTCCTCAAGGAATACAGGATAACAGTGCCAACACAACAGGAAGAAATCTCTGGTTTTAATTGTTCTTTTCTTTTTATACTTTTAAATATTGGCTAATAACATCACGGTTATCACTGTGTGGTTGTCTAAAATATAAAAAGATGATCTTTTACTTTCGTCTCTTCCTAACTTATAATATCAAGGACCTTGAGAGTACATTGTTATAAAAAATATACTTTCATAATTTTTTCATCAATGTTTTTAAGGTTTGAAACAACATTGCTTTTTCTTTCAAATTTAATTTAACATTTTATTTCACAAATTATGAATAATTTTGGAAGGTTTCAAGCAGGCCCTGTAAAGGATTTTTTCTGTTATATCATCACTGTGAATTGTATTAACAGTCTGCTATACAAATGGCAATAAATAAATAAAACATTTTAAAGTTGACATCTGTCTGAGAATAAGTTTAGCATCATGCATTAGATGTCAGTTTTCCACAGTGCAGAAACTCTGCCCCCTTGTGTCCAACGAGAGATTTCACATCTAACTAATGCATGATAACTATTTCCAGTACATAGACGATATAATATGGGATCAGTTAAAAATGAAAATTTGGTTTGAATAATTTTTGTCAGGTTTTAATGCATCTCCAAACCAAAATTGCAATTTTTCTGCAAAACATGAACCTCAAGTGAATCTAAGTATCTTTGAGTCTACAGTGACTAAAGCAGTTTGTTCACTACATTTCAGTGCTTTGTTTGCTTATTGGTCAACAACACCACCCCACAAAATATGCACATACTAAACAGAACGGCTAACAATAGCGTTTCATATCCTGCAGAGCCGCAGGATCAAATAAGCATCTCCCACTGGGTTCGATCCACCACAATGCAAGCCGAAACAAAGAGAATACAGGGCATTTCATTAAAGGTATTTCACTGACTGTATTATCCCCACTGTGATTTAGTTATGAATCTGGCTCTGATGGAAGTTATGAGAGGGAAAGATCTATCACAGGTCTGACGGGAGGAGATGAGGAGCGCAAACCTTCATCCTCCAGGGTATTAATTATATAAGAGCAAGACAATTTTGACAGAAGTGAGAAAGGGCGGCGCTATAAATCTGTAGGTTAAATTTGGACTTTGTGTGTGTGCTGCGGGTGAACATACTTATAACTATTCTTTAAGTTGGATAAACATGACAGAAATGTCTCTTTGGGCATGTCTGAGGTGTCAGCATATGAATTGGCATGTGAAGTTGTCTTTACTAGTTAGCAAATGTAGTATATATTTTGTCATATTAAGTACATAAAAAGTAAAAATGTTTGGTGTGTTTGTGTGTTTGTGTGTGTACCTTCAGTTCTGCTGCCCGCTGTTGGTTTTGTAGTGAGAGTTGTTCAACGCTGACAGAGTTTTGTTCATTATCCTGCTGGAGTTTAGTGTTGCGATGTTGCAGTTGTTCCAGTTCTTTACTGACTTTCTCATTTATGATCTGTCAGGAATAACACAGATTACTCGCAGTGCTTACACAGGCTGTGCTTGTGTGTGTGTTATAAATCTACTGTAAAAAATCAAACTCATTAAAAGACATTTCCAAAAGGCAAAGATGAGTTACTTTTTTATTGTAAAAATGCCAAAAGTTTTCTCCAAATCAGTTGGAGATTTCCAAATCCACACACCCGCTTTCCCGAGATCATGTCTTACTTTTTGTTCCTGTAGCTGTTCTTCCAGTTTCTGGTTATCATCTTGTAAACGTTGGCTCTGCTGAGCCACAGATTTAATTTCTGATTGTTTGGAGTCCAGATCTGACTGAAGCTGCTTCACTTCCTTCTCCAGCTTCTCTTTCCTCCTGGTTTCCCGTTGAACCTCGTTCTGATGCATCTGGACGTCCTGCTGGAGCTGTGGAAAGGAAAGCGTGTGTTTAAAATGCCATTTTGTAGTGTTGATCCAAAGTGAAGTGGTCAAATTGCTACAGCTTTTTTGTGCTCTTCTGCACAAACGTAACGCAAATAAAACAAAACCCATGAATATATGACCTAGTTCAGTCATGAAACTGACTACAAACACATTGACATGTCATGATCACCAACATGCTAAAATGTATCCCGTCATGATAATAACAGTCATCTGAAATATACTTTAACTGTCATTCGGTTTGCACAATCTATAATGACCGTTATTATCACCCACCGTACCCTTTAACCCTACATCTCTCTCAGTAAAGCTTTTAGATGTATCAGTAAAAGATCACTTTAGATTGGAACGCACTCGCAGTTTATTTTCGGTCAGTCCACTTATTGATTTTCTTACTGCGTTGCACACAGTAAACAACACAAACTAGTTTATTTTGCCAGGAAGGTGACGGGGGATCATATCTGTCCACATCTGCCACTTTCACAGGTTTTATGTTCCACTTTACACCACGTTCGAAGATAAAGACTAAAACTGTACTTTTGATGACCCACAATTTCCAGTCCCACCTATATTGATTTGTCGCAGTAGCCAGACATTGGAGATGAAAGCACTTTCATTTATTCTCCAAAAGGTTTTTATTGCCTCAAAATGAGAAAAACAGAGGTAAAGTGTACCAATGACAAATCAAGTCAATTACATCTTTACATGAATTTTTTGCATTCAATTGTTTGAAGAACTTGACAGATGAATTTATCAGAAACCTTGCCAGTCGCAAAGAGTTAAATGAAACCCAGTGGTGGCATCACAGCCTGCTGTCATGTAGTACCTGAGCTATCATGTCCATCGCTTTGTTCTTCTCGTTCTCTATCTCCTGCTGTGCCCTGGTGGATTCAGTGAGGTTCTCCCGGAGCGTGACCACCTCTGACAGCAGCTTGTCCCTTTGCTTGGTCACCTCGTCTTTGATCTTTAACAAATCGTCCATGCTGGAAACATTTAAGTTTTATGTTTTGTTATTCAGTCAATGTCACAACGCTGCAGGAAGCGGCATATACAATAAACAAATATTCGGTGCATCAGGCATAAACAAAGAATTCTTCATAAGATGAAAATGATGTGTTACATAACTGCATCTGTACATCAAAAGGAATTCTGAAAATAGACCAAACATGTATAATAATGCTCACCTGTCCTCGGAGACACCAGCTCCTTTTTCTAACAGCTTATTGAGATTTGTGATTTCCTCTTTTAGCGTTTGGATTGTTTTTTTAGACTGAACTTCCTTTTCATGGGCAGCTTCCACCATTTTCCAGGCCTTATCAATTTCCTAATAAAAAAGTATTATACACACGTGATAATTGGCTAAGGCAATGCTTTAAAATAAGCCCAATGTTCTACAAAATTAACAAGGCATGCATTTTACAGTGGCGGCTAATGTACCATTTTAAGAGTGGTGATTGTGGATTTATCTTCATCGACCAGTTTCATGGCTGTGGATAATTTGACATTGCTGGACACAAGCTCTGCCTTCAGCTCCTTGCATTTCGCCATCAGCCGCTTTTCATTCTCGTGGGACTTCTGCAAGGCTTTTGCGACCTTCTCGTATTCCACCCGAAACTTCTCGGGGTTTCTGTCTCCCTCCAACTCCTTCAAAACCTCCTGGAAATCCATCGCCTGGGTTTCGAATGAGCTCTCCTCAGTCTGGAAATGTATTCAGAAGGCCATTAGGAAGTGACATCATCAAGTCTGACATCATGTAATATTACCAGCTTTGCATATACTGTAAATGCTGTCTTGAGAAGTTAAAGAGTTTTTAATAGATAAAAGTCTATAGTTTATAGTTTATGATTTAGCAGACTATTTACATTTTATCATCCAGCTTTTTAAGGTCTCAACCTGGAAAGCTTTTTAAACAGCACTGATGGAATTTCTAATAAAAAAATGTATATGTTTGCACAATTATATTTCTGTCTGTATTTCAAACATTGAAATACACTAAAATTAAAAGATTTTTAAGATCATGAGAAACATTTTTGTCAATTGTGTCTAAACTTGGCTGGTATTGTACAGTATACTGTATGTATATGTCATTACATTTGTCTTAATGCACACAGAAATATTTTAAATCCTCTTGCTCCATTTATTAAAACGTTATTTAAACCACAGTTTTAAGCTCCAGTTGCAAAAAGACACAGCAAAACCCCAGTGTCTGTTCTTTCTCATGTTCCTTCAAAGCTGGACACAACGTGCAGATCAACATACCTCCATTGTGGTCGTTTGTTGGTCTTCTCTACAGATTGTTGTTGTTTTTATTTAATAAATCGTAACACACATGATGAGCTTGTTTTGCGTCAACCACACGTCCAACGCTTGTTATCCGGTCACTAAGGAAACGCGTCCTCGTTGCCTGGCAACCGTGACTCTCTGAGCACTTCCATACAAACCAGTTTGCCACAGAAATACACCGTCACGGTACAAACCCCCTCAATTCCTGCAGCTTACGATACAGAGTGCAGTTTTGTCGATTAAAATTCACCAGAGATGTAAAAGAATAACGAGTCAGATGAAGTTTATTACTACGCTTTGTTTGTGTGTTATTCTTTACACTAGGTGGCAGCTTC
The DNA here is from genome assembly GCA_019155185.1 of Beaufortia kweichowensis. Lineage (NCBI taxonomy): Eukaryota > Metazoa > Chordata > Actinopteri > Cypriniformes > Gastromyzontidae > Beaufortia > Beaufortia kweichowensis. The sequence continues at coordinate 17,446,389 of CM032796.1, forward strand.
ACACAGTGTAACGTCCTGTAATAAAGACCAGATCAGCTGGTTCGTTAAAACATACATTATTTAAGACACATTGGTTTTATTCTGGTACCTGTAGACTAATTTCTCAGTGACCGGGTTGTATTATAATAAATAGTGAAATGAAACGTGTTCAGGCCCATCCCTTTATAAAAAACAAAATCTATGGTTACTGCACCATGATTAATTTTGTAAGAGATATATTCAAATTTGCCGCACACGTGCTCTGATAAAACGTACAATTGCATAATTTAACGCTAATTATTTTATAATTACACTACTATCCCTAGACGTGACGAATGATGTCATATGACGCAATTGGGGGTGTGGTAATAGAGCAGCATGTTCAGTCGCGTCATGACGTCTCATTACGGTGCCAATTGGTGACACATTAGTTCTCGTTTCTGTTTGCTTGGATTTCTTTAGTGCGTCTCGCACTTTTTATGTCCCCTTAGAAAAATTAATCATGATTTAATTATAGTAAAAATGGATATTTCGTATGTTTTTACCACAGTTTTACTAAAAATATCATGGTTAAAATACATGTATGGTTACTATATGAGACCATGATAGATTTGTGATTACTATAGTTTTACTACAAATAAAACAAAAACCTATGATTTCTAAAGTTAGCCAATGTTGTTTTATCTTTCAACATACAGTGTTTAGTGGCGTCATTCTTATTCATACTGTATAGTGGCGACCTTGCTTTTCATTGGCTGCTGTCCCTTTAATAAAACGTCCAGCCTAACTGTATAGATTATTGGATTATATAATAATGATGATGTCGGGGTAGGAAAGGATAATAATGTATCTCAGAGGCAGGCGCGACAGATGCGCGTAAAATCCCCGCTGGAGGAGCGCGTAAAACCAACCAACCAGAGCGGATTACAGACACTATATCCAAAGAAAAAAGTGACCAAATCAAACCGATTTGATCTGATTTCGCTTATTTATTTAGATTTGTGTTCGTCACAAACCTTCCACAGCGTCTTGCTTTGATTTGTTTGAGATTTTCCTGAAGCGCAAACGCGCGCCTCTTCACCTGCAGCTCGAGCGCGTTTGGACAGCTGCTTATCTTGCACTGAGAGAAACTTCTGAGTCTGTGTTCCGTTCGTGTTCGTTTCACAACCCTCTAGTCACCGACACCAAATCTCGAAAGGGACGAACAGGAAGAGTTACTAAAGCCTGACGCGTGAAGCGCAACATCTGGAGACCAACAGGAGAAGCAGCAGCAGCAGCCATGGGCAACAGTGTGTCCGGTATCACAGCACTACACAGACGACAGCACAACAGATTTCAAAGACTGCCAAACTCATACAAAGGTCAGTTTTTCATTTGTTTTCTTTCTCTTTCTATCAGCGCAGAAAGATTTCTTGAAAGCTTTGAAGATCTTTGTAACCTTTAAGTTAGGTGGGTGCTGAAGGACAGCGCTCAGACGGGCCAAAGCTGCATTACACACTTGAAAATAAAGGGGCTAAAAGTTGTTCATATCCATGTGATATAGGAGCATTTTCGGTTCCCCAAAGTACCTTTTAGTCAAAGTTTCCAAAAACTTCTTCCCTTTTCATACAGTAGTCTGTAACACATTTTTTCACTACAAAGAACCTTGTGAGTGTTGTACACAAAGTCAAATTGAAATTTGCATTGTTAACAGCTTAAGAAAACAAATGGTAGATAACACTTATCACTGTAAATTATGTCCTTATATACATATTTCACATACTTTGCATCAAAATGTGTTTATGTTTACCGGTTAATGCAATATGAACTAACCATGAGCCATTATACATTACCTAACATAAACAATATTACTTTTAAGTGTTACCGCATGATGAAACCAGTAGTTTACTAGTAGTGTGAACTGCTGTACAGTTCCCATGTTACATACAGTACATGATACTGTCATTTATTACTAGAGTCACACCAATTATGATGCATAATTACAAGCAGCTATGCAAAAAAAATAGTACATGTTGTTCATTTGCATTACTCAGAATGTTCTTTTGTAAACACACACCATGTGTGTGATCGCCGAACAGTACAGTATGATCCAAGTGATAAATGATCACATAGCAAACGGACTTAAAAAGTCTGCAGCACATTTCCAGTTTCTCAAATCCAGTCCAGGTCATGGTTGGATTGTAGCCGTCTTAACAGTATTCCAAAACTCATCTGATTCATGCATAACAGAGCATTTGCTTATGAACATTATGCCATTGTGGATATAACCATGCCCCTCATTAACAAAAATTCATTACATCAAAATAAAAATGTGCTGAAGGGGATTTAACTGACAGGGTACTTTATTTACTGTGGGCACAAAAGAGCCAGAAACAATAATCAATAAGAAAATCAAATAATTTGTACTGTACATGCAACGCTTTGGATAAAATATTAAGCCGACTAAAAAACTGCTTTTTGTTCAAGCTGACTAGTTTTTCTCCATGATTAAAGGAAAGCAAAGATAAAACAGAAAATAAAATGCAATTATCTTTTTTCCAAAGGTTGAATGCAGCAAACACATCACCTGCTTTTTGCACACAGATTGCCATAAAGGTGAATTAAAGTGCGTTTTATTGCCAAGAAGCTGGCCCTTTTAAAAGCTTTGTAGTAAATACGAACATTATTACACTCCCAAAAGAAACAGGACAGTCATTTGCCTACAAATTTCATGAGTAAGTGTTTGTAACCGTGTGCTCTTGTGTTTGGAACAAGAGGCGGAAGGTACAGAGGAACCCATTATCCTGTATGATGAGATCTCCTTGACAACAGGGCATAGCATCTAAACCGTTACCATGGTGATTGTCTCTTAGTGTTGTAAGATGAAAAACTGGATGAGAATTAGATTCTTAGATGTGTTTCTTTGTGCCTTCCTGTAGAGATATATTCATAATAGCTTGAAACTAAAAAGTTATTGGCGCAAAATTGTGTCCGCCTCTTTTTCCTTTGTCACTTCATTACAGTCAAATTGAACCTAAATTCCCACTCTGATTTTCTCTAAAAGGGAGAAGTCACACTACATCAGTTCCACTTACATCATAAACGAGACACAAATGAGACATTTACAGCACATTAAATTCTTCAGCAGTTGACCCCGATCACATCAGGAAACAGAAACTCGATTTCAAACCAAATGACTCACGGTAACTTGTTGGGCTGAATGTGAAATTAATGTAAATTGATGAAAATGTGTTCCTGCATATGAAGTATATCCACAGAAACAACAGTGAGCCGTGAGGTGATTCATGCGTTTACAAAGGGAGGGATGTGAAAATAAACATGTGTACGTGTGTATGCAAATCTGTAATTATTTTAGCATCATTGTATTTGCTTACACGTGTTGTGTGATGATAAAAATGTAAAAAAAACACTTGCCTGATCTAGTAAATCTTAATCTGATTGTCTGACTTCAGGAGACTTGAGTAAATGTCTGTATATAACCTAGAATGTTATTTTACCAGGTGTTTTCTGTACGATCACTGTTGGAGAGAACTGATAAGTATTGAGTCATGTTACAGACATTGAGAGAATTCAACATTGTACATCTGATTCATTTGTTAATCAAATGTGCTAATTTTAAGGTTCACTAGAGCTGATACATGCAAAATCTTTAATAAGTTTCCATAATTAAAAAAATGACCTGTAACTCCAGTCAAGCTTACAAAATTCATTCACAACATGTTGCGTCCATGCGATCATCAAATTCCTATCAAAGCTTGATCTCTCGCTCAGGACAGGCAGAAGGAGGCCAGTGGGGAGATTGCGTTACTGATCGCTTTTTGAACGCGCTTCATTACATTTGCACAGAGCACACACACACATACAGATACATACCACTGTATATTAAATGCAAACATATTCACAGCTTGATGAAGTTTTCCCTTTGGGAACAACAGTTTAGTTCCGGTACATTTGAAGTCGTTTTTAACATGGCAAGATTAAAAAAGTGGCTGTGTTCTGCAGTGAACTGAATGAATAATGGCTCATGGCTCATTTCTGACAGCTGCCTGATTTCCCTCGGCTAAATTAAAAAGGTCAGACTTACAGAGAGTTGTTAATAGCTCCGAGGGTTTGTGTGGTTTGTTAAGCATTGAAAAGGTGCATGGTTTCTCTTGTTGTGTGATGTGAACTGTGGTGCACTGTGGAGTTGAACTAATTTGAATTCTGAAAGAATGAAAGAAAGAAAGCTGAACTTCTAATTATCCAAATAAAAACACATTTTTGTATTGGTTTTGCTAGTGCTTGTCATGATGTTTTGGATGGTTGTTAAGGTGTTGCTAGGAGAAAACTATGATGAGATTGCCATGTACTGTAGATACTAACCACAGTTAAATGATGTGTATACTGTATTAGCATCTAAACCAATGAAAGATAACATTGTTTAACCTAAGTTTGCGTGAGCCCCTTAAATTTAAATGAATTTTGATTGGATGTCAATGTTTTATCTTTCATCAGCTGGAAAGAAATCGCTCTGAAATATTCTGTCCTATAGTCAATAATTTACACAATAACTTGTCTGGCACAACTAAATAAAGTTCTCAGCTAAAAGTGAGATGTTTTCCATCCAAAAGAAAAAAGACCTACAGATCAATTGACGGCTCAGGACTATTAATCAGCAGAGCTGACTGTGGAGACCGAGGTCACCGATGGGAACATTTCCTCCAAGCTCATGAACAGAAATTGTGCAACACGCATAGCTAACCTGACTTCGCCTCTGTTCAAACCCTCGTCCAGTTGCTCAATTTTCAAGTAATCAAAACTTGACCCTGTTTTAGTGCGTCCTCGTTAGGGAAATTACATTTAGTGATTGCGTTGCATTGCAGACATCAATTTTCCACAACCCTGGAAAACTTTTTAGGGAGGTTGAGACATTGGAATGTGATCTGTGTCTAATGGGCTGATTTGACTGGGACTTAAAAGTGATATTTGTTATTTTTTACCATGTATTCCCATCTTACTTAAATGTGTTATTAAAGCTATGTGTAGGTTATTTTTGTCCTAAAAAGTATAAACCCTGTGTGCTGCAGCATACAAAACATTTTCAATTACTTTATTTATTTGTAAAACATCTAAAATATAAAACATATAATATAATAAAAATATATTTTTATATATTATATATTATATATAAAAAATATATATAATATACATTATTTTCTTTATTCCACAAGCAAAAAAGTTTCTGGAATGAAATTGTATACGGTTGGTCACATGGTGGCAATAATAAGAGAGAGAATCAAACAGCTTATTGTATTTTATGGGGATATGAGTTTTCATATCATCTGACTGTACATCGCTTTAATATATCGGTCATGCATTTGGAAAAACACTTCTAGATATGTTTTTAAGATAAAGTTAATAGATAAAGATGCTACATATTTAAAAAACAAAACAAAAAGACAAATTAAAATGATTAATATTATATAAAGTGAATGAAAAATATTATAATCTGTAGTTAAATGGCCCACAGCAGTCAAATGGCCTCCATAAATCTCTCTCTTTTACCCCTCAGGATCAACAGATCAAAAATAGGCATGAATTTCACAGCTGTGGAGATAAAAGCTTTGAGGTCACAGCCGTGTCGAAAACACAAACACGTGGTAAAAAAGAGCCACATTTTATTTCCAGATAAAGATCAGTCATCTGATTACATTTTTTTCTGCATCGTAACATGAACAGAGGTGAGGCAAAGGTTTCTTATTTAAAATCTGAAATTGTATTTAAACAGCATAATAATATTATGGAGTAATGAATAGAAAACGTTCAGAAAACTCTTTCCATGTCCTACAATTTAAATATGGAAACAAAAAACAACAACTTCCTTGTTTTATTTTGTGTCTCACTGTCATAAGGAAAATACATGAGGTTTAATTTTTATAGGGTCAGTGGGAAAATTACTGTAGCATGCCATATTTGTCTATGCGTCCATCTCTCCATCTTTCTTCCTAGTATCTATAACTAGATGCATAGATATAAAAATAGTCAAGACACAGTCTTGCAAACGGACCAGTGTGGTGTGCCAAGAAAAGCTCTTTCATTACATTATGTTCTGAGCTAAATCATTTTAGCAAGATTTGGAAGACAGAAGATGGGATTTTCCTCGCTAGTTTGTTGAAGAAGTAAATTATCTCTAAACAGAATGGAATCATTCCCATCATATATTATTTATGTGAGTGCTGGGATCAAATAGACTTGCATAATGAAAGCCTGGAGAATATATAACTACATCAAACAAAAGAAAGAAATAGAGAGAAAGAGAAGAGAAGAAAGAGAGAGCTTCCCTGAGCTTTTCTGTAGCTCACAGATTAAGCATGATGCTTGCAACACCAGTGTCATGGGTTTAAGTCTAAGAATTTCTAAGCTGCGTACAACAGAATCTAGCAAAATCATAAATATAAAAACTAAATGGTCACTGTTCTACCTAAATAATAACAAATCTGGTTTATAAAATTGCAAACATGTGAAGGTAACTATCACCAGTAGTTGCCGAACACAATTTAAGAATACATGTTAAGTATGTCTAACGAAACCACAAGCATTAGTGTCTTCATTTGTGCATATGCATTGAGAAAATTTCTGGCCAAGTCTCTTATGAACAGCACCATGATTGTGAAAACTTAAAAAAAAGATTCAACATAAGAAGATTAATCAAACAAAGCCATATTTTATCATTCGACACGAGCGTGTCGAGAAACAGCCTTAAGAGAATAAGCCTTTTAAATGTGAAACAGCTGGATAGCCGAATATAACATGCTAAAAACACTAAGCTTTACTACACTGAAGGCAGAAAACAGATGGAACGGCACACAATTCAAAGCCAGGACAGTGAAGACGTCCCGATCCCCAGTCCCGATGCCAGACCTTTGACTTTATACTTGAAATCTATAATTAGCCACACGGAGACAGACCGATCACTGTTCTCCGCTGCTTTAAGTTCGGGTCCAGACGGATGATATATGGGTTTATATTTGTGAACTCAAGAGCAATAGTGAGAACTGGCTCAACAGAAACCTGACAGTATGATTAAAGAGCCTTTAAAACAGCACTAATCTGACCCCCAGGCTGGAATAAGCTCTTTCAAAAGTCAAAAATCACTTTGTATGTTTGCACAAAAGGGTTCTTTATGGAGGATTGTTTACCAACAGGACACAAGGGCCACTAAGTCAAACTCAAATTTATCAGAGAAATCTGAGATCTAATTTGAACATCTTTGAACTACCATTTTGGAAAAACAGGGTGTGGAACATCCAAATTACGCGACTGTAATATATCATGTTTGACACATGACTAAAATAAAATAATTTGTGACATAAAACAAAATAAGCGCTTTAATCTGATCTTCACACAAAAGAAAGATTGTGGGATGCAAATTGTTCGCGAAACCATTCTTACATAAATCACCACAATGTGGTGAACGGTTTTCTGAACAATTGATTCATTCACTCGTTTGAGTCAAATGATATTCAGATCATTCGCCACAGTGGCAATGCTTTGCATGTACTACACATTTTGGTGAACGTAGCAGGTCATTCAGTTATGTTATTCAGTCTTATACAGAAAATGTGCATTTTATGTCGTGCACTACAGCGGTAGATCATACTAAAGGTACAGTAGTATGGTAAAATGCAATTGCACGCATTAAAAAAGGACCGTGCTGGATGTGTATTTTCATTGCTAAGTAAGACCAGATTTGGGCCTTGCCTGTTGTTGAGAATTTTCTGCCAAGTTTCTCTCCGGAGTTGAAAGGGATTCTCTGTACGTTCAGCTGGGGGAATTGTTCGTGTTTTAATGCGTTTCCGAGATTTATAAGGCCTGCATGATCAGTGAGGCGTTCGGCCCCCCGGAGAGACTCCCTGTTGGGGTTTCCCCCACCACGTCACAGATAGCGACTCAGAAACTGTTGCAGAAACACATTTTTTTCCCTCTTCTTTTCTCTGTTCTTTTCTGCAACGAAAACCACTATAGAAATGCATTTTCTAATCGAATGTTTGTCCAACAAGAGCTTCACCAAACACTGAAAGATGTAATACATGATTTTACATGTTTTTATGCAATTAAATGATATTGTCTAAAGCAACACTGCATTACTTGTTGTGTAGGTGTTTCTTGGCGATCGTGACACTGTTTGTTGTGTCTAGGCCTTCTGTATATGATAAAAGCTATTCTTCAGATTTTGAGCCTTTGGTGATTTTACTCCCATACTGTGTGATATTACCAGAACCGACATTATTTCAGTGTCTCTTTTCCTCCTCATTTCTCACTTTCTCCACCTCCACATCCCAGCCCTCGGGCCTAGACTGCACTGCGTGGGCCCTGGCATGTTCGCGCGCCTATCCGAGAGCGTGTTTTTGACCCAAAGATGGCATGCAGATGCTGCGCTCCCTTCTGGATGCTGTAGATAAATGGGCCGATAACAACGCAGGCGTTTGTGCTTCTGTGGTCATGCCTTTCAGTTACACAATCAGATCGCTGACCCGTGAAATGTGCATCGTGGTATTTTAATATCAAAGATCTTTATGCTCGAGGCGATTGAGATGATGTTCTGAGGAATTTTCACCGCTGAATTTTTACGCTACTGATTTATGAAAGAGCACATAGTATTATACAACGTGCACTGTGGTATTTTAATACCAACTTAAGGCGTTTAAACTGTGTTTTGGCAAGTTTTAGGCTCAGTGTTCAACATGGTACGGCTTTAGGAGCAGATATCGCTATGATTCTGAGCTTCCGCGGGTCAACGCTGTATGACAGGGCGATCAACTCGAAACCTTAACCTAACATACTCGCTTGTACGGTTATTTCAAGAAAACTTTATGACTGTCATTAGCTGGTTCAGATGTTTTCAAGTAGCTCAATAAAAGATTACATTCTAAACGTTTAAAAAGGAGTTTATTATATATTTTGAAGGTTACATCAAGGGGGGCTTGTACAGTTGAGTGCTACAATAAAATGTACAAAATAAATACAAATTATCTATATATATGACCCAGTCTGTGAAAACCCAGCTAAAGTCTAAAAACTTGCATTTGTGATTTTTCTGTTTTTTCTGTATTCTACATAAAATCATTCTATGTAATGTAAAGAATATTCTGTGAGAATTTAACATTGACATGACTTTACTCAGACAATATTAAAGATATCAAAGATTGAAATCATAGTGAAATTAATAGGTGAATTCACAGACTGGGTCACATATTAGTACTGTATATAATTTTGCTGACCATTGGTAATATTTCAATGTATAACTTTAAGGATATTACTGTTTAGGGAACTATATGTAGAATTTCAAAACCTGTTATTAGCGACACCGGTGGCCATTAAGTGAACTGCAGCCATCAACTTTTGCTCTTTTCCAGAGTTTTTATAATTTGTCCATCATCATCTATCTACTCTCATCTTCTTTTCTAAACTCACAAACACCGGTGAAACACAACACCTATGTCCATTCCTGCATCACCTTTATCATTTACACTATTCTCCACCTTCACCCTCCCTGACAGGATAATCCAGCGAGCAAGTGCCATCCCATGTGAGTACAGGATTACGCTTTTATTTGGGGAGTTTTTATCCAGCTTGCCATCTGTCAGATGCATATGAGAGAGACAGAAAGAGGATTTTGCTCAACAAATGATCACTCAAAAAAGCTACCAATAAGAGAAATGGCCCTTCCCACTACGTCTCCAAAATTAAAGCCTGATTAGATATTTAAACCGTTATGTTTAGAGAGAGAGTCACAGCACTATAGTATATTTTCCCAAAAATCTAAACGTTTTTATAATATTGTACAGTATGTACTGTTTCAATCCTTTTCTCCTCGTTCTCGTTCAAGTTGTCCTGCACATGAGCTCAGCTAAAGGTCAATGTTTCACCTTCAAGATCAGTCGCGTCCTTCATCACTTGCAATTAACAGCACCGCTGCCATCTGATCCTGGATCAGCCCTGCAGGCGACTCCCATTGCCAGTTTATCACCTGCCCGCTTCAGTCCTCACAGAACTCTAAAGTGTCTCTCAGGTTTAACGCTGCAGGGAACGTGATTAGATTCTGTATCCCCATCAGGAAAAGAGATTTATCTTGAGATTATTAAGTCTGCTGGTCAGTGTCATCTCTGTGGTTGCTAAAAGTCTGTGTGTTTTCTGCAGTGAAAAGAACAGCAGAGAAATGAACTAAAAACTCAACAGAAAACAATATTTAAAGTAATGATACTGTCAACCTTAACACACACTTACACAAACATGTGGTTATGAGAATATTTCATAGATGTAAATAGCTTTAAAAAATTACAGTAATATCTGGTCATGATTTTGATGCATATCCATATGACGTTCTTAATTCTGTGGAATAGAAATTAAGCTTTCTTTCTTTTAAAAAGAAAACTTTTGGTGAAGTATTCCTTTAAAATTACTATAATTACTACACCCCGAAACTTCACAATATACACAATGATTTTAACAACATTTTACAACCCAATCAAAACAAAAAATCTACAACACAAAAGATATTTGAAATGTGGTTTTGTGTCCATACAATGGAAGTCAATGGGGATCGAAGTCATTAATGTTTGGAATGACATGAGGGTGAATAAATGATGGGTGATCTAATAAAATGTACAAAAAAGTTGAATTCTTTTAGCTTGCAAAAGTGTTTCTCTTTTTCCTTCATAAATCTGGAGCTGTCCTTATTTTCACCACATTCACAACAATTCTTAGAAAATCAGATTGACATTCTGTCTTGAAAACATGTCCTTGCATAAGAGCTATAACACTTCCTTAGCATTTGGCATAAGAGTAATATTTCTGTCAGGGTTTGACCAGATTTTTTGATTTTTCAAAATATGTTTTTTGTTTGCACTGGGCTTGAGGGAATCTGGGGTTATGATCAAATCCGCCATGGGGTGTAAATTAAAATTTTACCACAATGATTTGCAGCTATTGGCTGACATGAAATCCTGAGACCTCAGACAATACCAAAGTTAATACTTGTGGCTTCACTTCATTGGACACGCTTTAGCACTGACTCACAGTCATATATGTGTCAGATGTTCAAATATGTCTTAAAGGAAGAATTCACCCCAAAATATAAATTCTGTCATCATTTACTCACATTCATGTTGTTCCAAACCAGTATGCTGTTTTTTCCTGGAAGACAAAAGGAGAATTTCGAGGAATCTTCTGGCAGGGTTTTTATTTAACCTGTGCCATAAACGCAACAGTTTATCAACGAATTATGACATAAATATTCATCTTTTTTCATACAAAGGTAACATACAATATGACGTGTACGTTTTTGTTGTTATATAGAAAAAATGCATGAACATTTTTTCAAATGTGTGTTCAACATATGGGTTTGTTAAACAAAGCGGACCCTCTAAAGAAGTTTTCTGTATACTTAAGTCACATCTACACAAAGGCAGCGATATGCATATGCGATATGCACTATGTTTGCATTAACCGTCCATGGTTACAAATGTTTTGATGATATTTGCTCAATGTTTAACCTGCCATTCAAAAGTGAAACATTTACAGCTACATTATGCTCTGGTTATGCAGTAAGCTACCTTTCAGGACTGATCTCGGGTTGAACCTCGAGCCCTGCGTTACAGCCAAACACCCTTGACCAAAAACACATGCAAAAGCAGATGCTGAATAACAGTACTATAATAGCAGTAACTTGCCACCACAAAGTTCAAAGTGAAATCACCGATGGTGATGACCCATGGTGCCAAATTCACAAGACACTGCCCAAATGAAATCCGAACGCACTCCTTGAACCGACTTGGTTATCTGGTCCAGTTCTGGAGGATGATTTCAAAAACCGCAAACATCAACACGGCCCCTGACTGAAAATCAAATTGGACTCATATGAAAAGTATGAAAGAATGGAACAGCTGGAGCATATTTACACTAATATAATGACTAATAAACAGCCTGTTATGATCGGAACAGCAATTTCCATGATACACGTGGCTTCTGAAAGTAATACCACATGATTGTTACTAGACAAAAACAGCAAATACAATTAAAGAAAATCCTTGAAAATCCTGCATGTCACGAGTAAATTGTCTACACAACTGTTACAGCTGAAGATGAAACTCAACACCCTCTTAAACACTATTAACTAGAAAACCTGATGGCCAATGCCATTGTCATCTACTCTATCTATCGATCGATCTACTTCAAACATTAATAATATTGAATCCTCCTTCTTCACAATATATTTTAAGTCTCAGAGAAGCAGCTATAAGGCCTCTGTGATATAATCCTGTGTGTGTGTGTGTGTGTGTGTGTGTATTATTAAACTTGAATGACAGATCCTATTACCACCTGACTCTCATTTCCTCTCATTGGTTCACTGTGGGTCTTCAACTCCTTCATCTTTTATTAAAGCCAATGAATCCCTTCATCCAGGATGAGATCTGAGATAAGAAGGCTTTTTTATTAATACAGTACATTTATAAACAGACTTAAAAACAGGTATAAACAGCGTAAGAGGTGTAAAAATAGATGATGATGATACACTTGAAACTGAGCTTCATCTTTGGACTAAAACACACAAACTGTGTCTTTTAATATAATATGCTTACAAACTTACAAACAGGTACCATAATATTAAGGTTTTATGGTACCATAGACATATCATGGTATCTAGGAGAAATATGTAAACATCATGGCATATAAATATGGTGATTATGTTTTTTGACATGTACTATGGTATAGCATATACTAACAAGTTGTTTTCTCTCTCACTCTCTCGCTCTCTCTCGTCCCCCTCATGTCATAATGAAAGCATCCAATGTTTCTCTGTAATATTTTGCACATGGCATGCTGCTGTATTTCAATTGTCTTATTGTTTAGAGACTTTATGAGTGTGTGTGTGTACAGTTGTGTGTGTGTGTGTGTGTGTGCACGTAGGCTTCTCTCTCTCTCAGCTGCCTCTTTATTTAGTTACTGCAGTGGCTCAGAAGAACAGAATCATCGTTCCTTCATTTACATTTGGAGAGCATAAGTGTACCACACTGGATTTCTTTCACTTACAAAAATGACCCTAGACATAATGATATAAAAATCATACAGATGTCCTAAAGTAATACTGATGGACACTACCGTTGCATTACTACATCTATTCGCATGCGGCTAAATTAATGTGTCGGGAAAGTTATTTCATAGCAAAGTAAAGTCTTTTCCTTTCGTGGACATCGAGGACACTTCACATACAGCTCACTAATGTGTTTGTGCTATCAATTTGAAAAAGTAGAATCGTTCACGATTTATGCAGATGAATGCGTCTCTGCTCGCAATATTTCTGTATCTGTCTTTGTGTCTGAGCAAACGTGTGTGATTTGAACCGTGTTTCGTGATCGCTGGTTGTCGTGGAAACCTCCACTAGTCCACAGCTGCTGTTCAGCAGCAGATGATGGCAGTAAAAACAGAAGTACACACACACACACCCAATCTCTCTCTCTCTCTCTCAACTATTACACACCCGGACACACACCTTTGGGGGACAGGGAGTGTTTACTCGTTACACACCAGCTTGCGCAGCACCATGACACTAGAAGCAACGTCTGTCCTTGATCAATATAATCACGCTAAATTTGGCTCTGGCCTGCAGTTTTCTCTTTAACACCAAATAACAAGAAGGAGATACTTAGCTGGAAGCAACGCAAGCACAAATATCATTCAAGAGTGCTTACCGATGTAAGAAATAGACAGATGGTTTTAATATACGCAGTCTAAGTGCAATGCATCATATAAACTGGACATTTAAAGATCCTCATGTCATTTCAAATCTATATGATTTTCTTTCTTTTGCAGAACACAAAAGTTTGAAGAACGCTGGTAACCAACAACATTGAGTTTCATTGTATGGACACAAAACCACTAAGATTTTAAATATCTTACAAATATCTTCTTTTGTGTTAAAAAAAAAGAGTCATATAGTTTTGAACAATACTGTATATGGGTGAATAAATGACAGAATTTATTTAACCCGGCAAAGCAGTCTTGGATAACCATGATTTTGCAAATAATGACCAGCAAATTGTTCATTAAAAAAACAGATGAACATTAAACGTGTTGAAAATTGAAATTATTTTATCATGTTAAAGGAAGGAGATTATTAGAGCCATGAAACAAATGCTAGGAAATGCATGTTGCCAAGGGTCATAATACAATTTAGCCACCATTAAACAAAAATAATTGACCACACAAAACCACATGAGGATCCATCAGGATCAGGTATTCCAGGAACCATGTAACACGCCACCTTGTGAATTCAGGATGTGTGTTTTGCAGTTCAACAAATTATGCATTCTCAAGAGAACCTTTAATGTACATTTAATACAATTATAAGGTGTAATTTCAAAAGGTACATTAAAGTATTTTGATATAGGATAGGCAGTATATGCATTGCATTATTAGCAACTCTCCAAAGAATTTCAATTTCTTTTAGTGTATTATGTAAGTGAATACGGGTCTAGAATTAAAACAGAGAACAGCATTATGGTGCAGCACAAATGCAAAACACACAAATGTGCAGTCTCAACAAACTTCGACCTCAGATTTTAAGGATCTGCAAAATGGCGTCCCCGCTTTGAGATCTGATTTCTAAAGGTCAGCGTAATGGGCCTTGGCTCTCTCCCCAGCATTCAGATGCAGTTTGGGGATCAACCGCAGGACCCGTCAGGTCAAAAAGCGCTGCCGTGGCATCAGTTGTCTCGTGGTTTTAATGAGGATGGTAAACTTGCCAGCAAATCTCAAATGACAGCTTGCTCATTAACAATGTTTACATCCATTTCATGCTACATGATAAGAGCAGTAGAAAGTTTTTTACATTTACATTATGATTAAGACTGAATTTAATAACATGTTAAAATAGCTATTTTACAAATAATCTTGCATAAAATGGCAATATGGAAAATAAACCTCAATCGCCTTAATAAAAAATGATCTGCTACATCACAAATGGCTCCAAAAGTCTCTTTAGAATACCAACAACCGAACAACAAACGAAAACATGCAGAGTCATAATTCTTAGAGGAGGATTTTGCAAGAGCACATCGGATTTAGTTTCGTCATGTATTGTAAAATGATCTTGATTTATCTTTCATAGCGGCGCTAATGAAAGCCGTATGAATTCGTCCTGTCGTTGTAAACGAAAGTAGCACAAACGCTTGTGCGTTTTGGCCAAGGCCTGCCAAAATGTGCGCACCATGTGTGAGCGAGAGTCCCCGTTCCACCGCACCAATCAGCCAATCGATGTGGAGCAAGCGATGATTTCATTTTGATCAAAGTGCTGGTGTTCTGGAGCGAAAGCCTGCGGTTTGTTATGGTTTCTTTCAAAGTTCCAATTGTTAAAAACGGGACAGCAAAAGAAGTAAATATTATTGCTAACGTGATTTTAGTGGATAATGTTTTCCACGTAATCAGAAAGGCAATAGTGTAAATACATAATTGAGTTTACAGTACATATTCTTTTGGGATCATGTGATTACATGTGGAATTAGCTCTCTCAGCTGTTTGGGCTTGAACAGATTTATATTTGTATCTATAGCGTAAACGTTATTTGAGAATTTCTATCTTGGGTAACATTTGTTCCGTCACGTCATTTCTACAATGTTATGAATTTACTGTCCTTTGAACTGTATATAGAAATAGTATTAGCAGACATTGCTGTTTTGGAGCTCTTTTTAGCTCTTCTAGGTTGAAATTCACTGGTCCCAGATCAGTGTTTTTGTGTTTTCTAAAGTGTAATTTGGTTGGTAGATTTGTCCTGGGATCAGTGATGATATTGTTTCTAATGGTTACAGTACTTGCTCTGAGCAGTAATGAGACTGTTTTCCCAAAATGCTGTGAGGAAAAAAATACCATGCCTTCTCTTGATAGACGGGCTATTATACGGGAGTATTATGTGAATTACAAGTTTTCTATGTATTTCAATGGAAAGCAACCAAATATATAGCCCATTATACTGTATATCAACTTTTGGCAATGTGATCGTTTGCTGAAAAGATGATCTTTTTTAGGTTACCTGTCAAACCTCTTCTCTTTCTGTTGACATATAAAATGCAGAAGGCTGTAGGCTGGTTATAATCATGCAACACCCCCACACACTGTACACTTCCTCTTTTTGTTAACCAACATATACTGTACACCTCCTCATGAGATGTTACTTTGACACATGAGAGAAGCGTGTATATCTTTTCATTCTCATCAATTTACGGTAATGAACATAGTTTTTCTTTGGTTAATGTGCCACACATGCAATAGCATACCTGACAGAGAAGTGTCTGGTTACTATAAATACAGTAATCCTTTTAGATTTGATTACCATATTTATTAGCTTGATTAGTTTACTAATATCAAAGAAAAAAACTAAGAATGAGGTGCACTGAGAAAATAACTGGATACATATACATGATACAGTAGTGACCAGAAGTGATGTCCAGCTTTGGAAAATGAATGTCTTTGCCCTTTATTAAAACATATTATTACAAATATATTAAAAAGTTTGTTTGCATGTGGTGTAGTTGTGCATGGAATCTAAACTAAAGCTTAACTGAGAGAAACACAATAATTACGCACAACAAAAGCTCAAAGCTTTCAGAGTCAGTGCCCAGAGGAATGACTGCTGAAATCAAAAACAAAAAGTAATAAAAAATTATGCTAATAAATAATAAAACTGTAGCCAATGTGTGTGTTATTTCCTCTTAGTTTTTTTTGTGCAGTTTTGTATACAAGAATATAATCCATATTCCTGATTGCACCATTTTGTCAAATAAATACTTTAACAAAGTTTACTTTTCTCCATTTTGTGATGGTTTAATCAAACCTGAAGGGTCATTAAAAAGCAAATATGCCATCTAGCCACTACTGTATATACTGTATATATGTATTAATTGAGATAACATATACATTTTTTTGACATTTTGACATTATGTTTGTTATCATGTTTTTTATATTCTTTGTAATAAGCACATGTAAAGGGGCACATCTGACAGGGGGTTATGTTGAGGCACAGGCGCTCTCTCTCTCTCTCTCTCTCTCTCTCTCTCTCTCTCTCTCTCTCTCTCTCTCTCTCTCCTCCTCTATGTAAATGTCAGTGTGTGGCTGGTGTGCGTGCGCTCAGCTCAGTCAATGAGCGCGGAGACAGGAGGAGGGTCCGACTGTTTACATCTGCTTTCGGGGGTCGACAGAGATTTTCCTCCAACATGATGTCGGTGCGGATGTATCGCGCTCTCCACCTTTAAGAAATAACCGCGAGCAGCGCGCAAAAGTGACCCGGCGTTGAGTCATGGGAGGCCAGATCACCCGAAACGCCTTGTACGGTGAGCAACCGCGTTAAGCCTCTACATATATATGACCAACAATTATATTTCTATTTGTGTCTTACATGCGCGTCTTTAAGAGAACAGATATATGTAATAGCATTTAGAGGAAGAAACGACTGCGTTTGTATATTTTATACCTAAAAATATTGTAATATCTCAGATGTTGCGCTTCCAGTAACGACTATACAGTAGAGCGCGTCTCCGCGTGCAGGCGCTCGTTTGCGTGAACGCGCTTGCTTAATAAGAGACGTGTTTCCCCTACAGCAGCTGAAAGGGAAGGGAATTTGTGGGGATTCCCTCTGTTGTTGGAAATAAGAGGGATTTACTTCGGGTTTTTAAAGCTGTTCTTACCCTTTGCACACATAAGAAGCAGCTGGACTCAGAGGGAACCAAATAAATCAATATAATCAATGGAATAAACCTACATTGAAATACAGGGGTGTTGGTTGTACATGCACATAGGTCCTGAAATTCATGTTCAGGCTGTTGTGCTGCTTTGAACATTGGCGACGTGTAGTTTTTGGATATGCTGATGTTTTCCGCTGGCCTGCAGGGATAGGAATTATCTTCACCGTGTTGTATTTACAATTGCATTAACTAAAAGAAACAAGAGCACAGGCTTGGTCTTGACCTGGTGTTAATCTAAACCCTTGGTGTACCTGACCCACTTAATCATTACTGCTAATTAAAGCATTATTTATCGGATCCAATTAGGCAAATAGGGACTAGAGAAATAACAGATAAGCGTGCACAGGGTGTCGGGTGTTAGACGAGGTTTCTCCTTTTGGGCCAGAAATATGTGAAATAATGCAGTGAAATAAAATACCTCATAGAGTTTAATATGCAGAAACACGTATTTTAAGTTAAAGACAACAGCGTTACGTAGTTAGCAGCATTTCAATTTCTATTCATATCATATCATATCATATTGTTTATGTTACCTAATATTTGTAAGTGGCTTTGGATAAAAGCGTCAGCTAAATGCCTGAATGTAACTGTAAATGTAAATGTTGTTTTGTTTATTCTATCTTTAAAAGTGGGATTGTTCCACAACAGCGGTTACAGTGTCAAAAAACCTTTGTTAATCTTACAACATAAAAAGAAATCCCCGTGTGTAAATTATTGCAACATACAGTATTTTGGGGGAAGTCTGGTGACTAGAACGATGAACCGTTTGCATGGTTTCACTTTCCAAGTCCTATTTCTGAGTCCGGGATTGTTTTCTCATTCTTACAGCAAGCTGACAGTAGAGATTAATTGCTTATGCTGGTCTGCAAGCATCATTCAGTTTAGATTACAGCGGTTTACTGTATCTGATCTTGGTCTAGGAAACATGATGGCCTGTTTTCTCACGGTGCTTGAAGCAACATTGTCATGTTTTTGTTTTGAGACGGATATACAAATGCCATACTTTAGTACACTTTACATACAGTATATACATACAGTACAAATGTAGCCTGGACTGAGACTTTGACTCATGCACGTTTCACTGTAAAATACATCCTGGCCTCTAACACAGAAAAAACAGCACACATTTCCTTTGCTGTTGGATTAAAAACGGCAAACTCTTCACCAGAACTGGAACAAATATGAATGCATATTTTATGTTACATGCAAATAGTGAGTGTTTACATTACACTAAATGTTGTTTACGTGCTAACATTGTATTATACCCTAAAGGTTTAGTCAGTGCTGAATCACTTAATTGCTTTTAATTGATCCATTGCTAAACTCCGCCCCAAATACATTACTGATGACTTCAACTATAGACACCGTTGTCATCCTCCATCTTACAGACAAGTCTTTACTTTTTACTAATGCAAGTTTACAGAAACCCTGTTGTGTAGAATGTTTTTTAAACTAAATTTTGCAAATAGAATTTGGTAAAATTATGGTACCAAAATGTATTACCAAAAATTATGGTAAAAACAGTATAGTTGAGGTACTACACAGGGTAACAAAACAGTTGCCAAAGGTACCCTAAATGCAAATATTTTTTCTTTACATAAATAAAGAAAGTATTAAATTAGGGTTGGATGTTATATAAAGTCTGGGTGACAGTCCCCGGGGGGCGGGGCTTAGCAGGGGTCAGTTTGATGGACAGATTTGTTTAGAGCGCCACACCATGCGTTAAAACTGTTGAATCAAATACCGTGACATTGTTTTGTTGAAGGACAACAAGCGAGCCATGTACAAACAACATAAGGAAACTGTTAACACTGGAACGAACGTTTCTTTGAAGTATAATTTTTAATGGGGCACGTTGTGATTGATTATTAGCAATCGCTTGAGAGGAGTTGCCACGGTGACAGATTATTGGAAAAGGGTTGATGAAGGCAAGCAGGGGAGGGACTTGTATCTGGAACCCCAGGTCAGGTGCCTGATGATCAGCCGCATCTCGACGGAGCACGACATCCTTGATGAGTCATTTAATCCCCGCTCACAGCAGAAATTAAAGGACACCACCTCACGCTGGTGTTTATGTATGGATCAGATCACCCAGGAGCGAGTCGTGGCACAGGACCAGAGCTTATATCAAGTCCACCACGCTCGTTCAAGATATTTTATTGCCACGCGACCAGATAGTTGCTAATTGTGTTGGGAACACAATTGCGAACACATATGCACACACACAATGAACAATGCGTGGAAACTGATGTTATCTTTATTACCGCCTGATATTAAAAATATATAACACACCATTGAGTTGTACTTGGGAAGTGACAAGCGGTAGTTATGACCTCAGAACAGCAGAAAATAGATGCAACTTATAAAAACATGCCTAGGTCATATTATATCCCAAAAGAAAAAAGGAAAAATATCTATTTTGCACACAGACAATGTATTGTAGAAAATGTATTCGTCGTTTCAATCCAATTTTTAATACATAATTTTTTTAAATCAGCATTACAAAAAATTCACCCACAATGATGAACAGTTTGAAAAATATCACGTTTTACAATTATGAGAATTATAATGGAAATTGTAAAATATAAATAGTCAAAAAAAAATTTCTTTTGTTTGGGGATAACATATGACCAGAACATTTACTGAATGTTCTTATGAGAAAGTTTTCTTCCCAACAGTATACATGTCAGTTATTCTTGGTTATACTGTCGTGAAAGCATAAGGTTGACTGACTATTGTTAGTATTTTACATGCAACATGAGCATCAGGTTTCAGATGCCTTGAAGAAACAAAAATGAGCCTTTAAAGTAAACACACGTTTGATAGTAATTCAGTTTGTCATATTTTAGGACGTATAGGAGGAGTTTTTCTAATGTCATTTGTGTGACATGTTTTATAAGTATGACTTTTTTTCGAAAATTTAATAATAATGTTTCAAAATGTGGATTTACAAGTGCAATGTTGTTAGTATTTACAGTATAACAAAGTTCTGTTTGTTTCTCTTGACCCTGATTGGCCGTCTCTGGGTCCGAGCTATTGTTTGAAGCTAAAATAAATAAACAAGAATTGATGTGATCCTCTTTTGTTAATGTTTGATACTAAATGACAGTGTGTTTGTCAAGCATCTATTGTTCCTTGTGTATGTGTGCAGATAGGACACTTAAGCAGATATTTGTATAGACCAGAGCTCAAGGAATATGTGATTGGTCTTTGTTTCTGATATCTTGATTATTTTAACCAATGACAGAGGTGTGGTATTTATCCAAAAAACAAAATGGATTTTAGCCACAGTGTTGGTCACATGATGCGTCTGTCACCTCAAATGGATTTGCACATTATGGTTGCCAAGTACATCGCTTCTTAATGTGCCAATTTCAGCTGGTCCTTTCAATTGATTACTTTTATTGAAAGCTGTACGGTTTGCATGTACAGTGTCAAGAGTTTGTTGTGCATTCATAATCTTTTATTCTAAATTAATAGAATCTTACTGTTTAATGATTCAAGAAAAACTGTTTCTCGAGTAGATTATTTACACTCTGCTGTCTGAAAACCAAAAACAACTTCATTGGGATCACATTGGGATTAAGAAGGCAGACATGTGACTTAAAATGAATAAAGTATACCAACATATAACTAAATAAATACTGAATAGTAAATACTGATCAGATTTGCATATCACCTGACCTGACTTTCTGTATTTACATATTCACAGTTTATCCCGAGGCTCTCAGTGTTCTTTAAATTTACACATGCAAATCAGAAAACTGAAGAAATGTATGCCATTGTACAGTTATCGCTTTGTTCAGGGTTTGTTAGCTATGCTCTCTAAGCCTTCTTGCGACGTACACAATAAAATAACCTCAAATACTTTTCCGCAAGCCAACTGGGATCAAACTTTCCGTTTATTCTGCAAAAGAAAATACAAAACTCTTCTGGACGCTCTGCTGGACAAGCATTTATCTGAATGTCGACTGAGGTTGTTTACACATAATGTGACATTGTTTGACCTCCACACAGAACAGGTGCTCATGGTAATGAGACTGTATCAGGGTTAGAGATACAGTAGCGGCTTAATCCACACGGTGATTATAAATCTGACCTGGCACCAGGACACAGATGAGATAAATAAAGCTCCTTAGATCATTTATTCACAGGCATGTTTTATTAAAGCCTTTGGCTCAATTTGGGAACTATCTACAAAATTAGCTTTTGTGGAAGCACTGATTAGCATCTAAACAGAATAGAAATAGAATAGCCAAATTGATAAGTGAAAAACATAATTTAATAACAAATGATCAAATATAATTCCATAAAAAGAATGCATGCTTAAAGGAATAGTCAACCAAAAATGAAAACTCTCACCCTTATGTAATCCCAGATGACTTTCTTCAGATTAGATTATTTTTTTCTGTCACTTTATCTGTCACTTTAATAAAGTTTTACATTTACATATATGTATTTTTATTATATATTTATATATTTATTCTGCACATATAAAATGCCACAAAATGTTGAAGCTCCAAAAAGCACATACATCCATCATATAAGTAATTTATATGATAATATATAAGATCATATTTTGAGGCTTATTTAGCAAAGATTAGCAAGATTAGTTATCAATGTGTCGCCATATTGGAACCTAGCACTTGTTTATGATTGTTTTGCTTTCCATTTTGCTAAATAAGCTCAAAACATTTATTGTTTTCTCTCACAAACCTATTGTTTTATTAACCCATTGCATTGTCATTTGGATTATTTCTGTGATAAATGTATGTGCTTTTTAGAGCTTTGGACCTACATGTATACAAAATGATGGATATTTCAATAAAAAGAATAGTTTATATTCAGCTGAGAGGAAGTCATATACATCCAAGATGACTATGAGAAGTTTTACTTTTGGGTGAATTATTCCTTTAAGTATGTTGATTCAGACCGCCCCAGGCTGTTCTTCATGGGTTGATATTACGTAAAAGACTTCTATCCAACGATAATTTTACAAAAGACTGTAGTTCCCATAGAAATAGCAGCATTATGATGCATCTGCATTCTGTAGCCCAGAGCTGAATCTGCTGTGTGTCGGGAGAGCATTCACGTCACTGACGTCCATTACCTACAATGTGTTTGTGTTTCTGCATGTTCTGCGTTATGGTACTGTATGTGTTTTATGCATCTTACATAATGAAGTTTAGGATAACATCAGCGAGTTATAAACAACGGTACACAGATGCTTACATTCACTCCAAATCCATCTTTATTCTCATAACCAGATTTTCTAGAAGACAAAGTAAGACTCCTGCCATGATGCTTGGATTTTGTGAATGGTTGCCAGACGGTTGATATGTGGTTGCCAAGGTGTTCTGGGTTGTTACCAGCCGGTTGCCTTTTCATAGTACAACATGATTAAAGATTGGATGAAAGACAGATGTTTAAATTCAAGTAAAGCCTATATATAAACTTATATACTCCGTCCTCGTGCTTTAAGTAGATTATATAAACATGCCAACTCATGACGTGTGTAAAACTTATCCCGCATCTGGCTTTACCATCAAAGCCTGTGTCATCTCCAAAAGCTTCATTTCATTTTTTCCTACACTTTTCTAAGAATCCGTTTCGGTTCCTACAAACCCAGTTTAGCTACAATTTAAAGACATTTTACAGATGAAATCTCACCATTATTACTGTTCTCAGACCAGCCTCCCCAAGCTTAACTTTACCCAGACGGTCTAAGAGAAAGCCTAGCCGCTGAACTCAGATCAGCATTGAAGGGACAGCGTTGCTAAGAAACATGAGCTGCTACTTAACCTCCATTTTCTGTCTGACAGCTGTAGCTCTTGTTTGGTAATGTATTCATTTCAGAGTGCTCAGACTGCGATGGTGATGCTCAATGACCGTCTGCTGCCCACACACACACACAGACAGACATAATGTACAATATACAAGGCTGATGAGACATCTGCGGTATATTAATGCTTTAACAATAAAGTGTTTTGTTGTATGATGGTTTTACATAAGGCCTGCGGTTGCCAGATATAGAAAAGATGGCTGGTTTTTACTCTTGTGGCGTATCTCCTCTCGAGACCAGCGTGGCTGTTATCTGCATTGCTCAGGAAACATGTCACTGCCCACTATCGGTTACTACAAGACAACCGCAATAGCTGAGCTGATTGGTGTCGGTGAAAACTCTTCCAACTGTGTCTGGACCATTACAGAGCTGTGATGGTGTGTTATCCTGTTAAAGGAGCACATCGCCAACTAAGTGAATGCTGTTCGTGAATCAATGGAGATAGCCGGCAAGGACAGCCATTGTCAAATCCTGGAACCTTTTGTGAGTGTCTCTGAATGAAAAATTCTGTCATCATTTATTTACCCTTAACACTTTTTCGCTTCTGTGACACATAAAAGAAGATATTTTGAGAAATGTCTCTGCGGTTTTGTGTCCATACAATGCAAGTCAATGAATATGATGAAAAATGAGGAACTATCCCTTTAAGGGTCTGCATTACTGACCACATTATAAATCACAGCATATCTGCCATCTGATAGGATGATTGTATAGGTAAAGACAAACCGTCCTCATCATGACTCAAGTCACGCCTCCAAAGATTTGTGACCTGGCAACGTGAACATAGCAACTGGTCTTGGGTCCTACACAATGTTAGTTTATAAGCATTATATACATATAAGCATTAAACCAGCAATTAATAGACACAATATATATTTTTTGGCATGTCTGAACATTTGCTGCAGGAATACTGTAAATTGTATACTTTATAAAACATATATTATAGTATAGACAAGATAGGACAGTACTAGGATCGAAACCGCTTGTAAGGAGGAGTTACAGTACTAAACATTGTTTTTTCAAATTCATTTCATTGTAAATACATTCACCTAATTGTATTAGTAGTAATTAAATCACAAATGGCTTGTGACAGTGACCCAGTTTACTGCGGCTGCATTTTCTGGTATAACGTGCTGAGATTTAAAGGTGCGTATGGGTGTTTTTGCGCATGTGGGCGTATAATCAAGTAAAAAAATGTGCTTGTCAGTTTATTCATTTTGTTGGGAGGCTCATATTGGCGTGTGGGGTTTCAGGACTGAACCTGGTGTTGTTTGGTGTGGTGCAAAGCGAATCTATATTAAAAAAAATCTCTTCATCCAGTGAAAAATGAGGCCAGACTACATACTGTACAGGAAAGCTTGATGCTATTTTATGCGGTTCATTGATTTGAAAGTAAAGTCCAGGCTTTAGTCATATTGAGCCTGGGGTTAACGCACGATTACTTTTGGGAGAAGACAAACACAATAATTACTTAGTTTTTATATATTTTTACAATTATTGATATAATAACTCCAGAATTGTTGTTAAGATACCAAAATCTAGAATTACAAGTCAAAGACTTTAATTCCAACTTTTTCCAGAATAAAACATGCTGCACAAATTGATTTTATATGTCTAGTCTTACCGTATATAAATTGTTGTGTTTTTTTATAACTTTCCCAGCAGGAAATAAGTGAACACTTAATTGCAACACAACGAAATCTGCATTTTCTGAGCTATAAAAATGTCTTTCTTATAAACAAAATTACTTAATATTAAACAATCAAATAAACATAAATACTAATACTTAACAGTGATGTCACCAGAAAGAACTTATTGATATAAAATGAATTTGGAAAATGCAATGTTTCTATACTTCTTTTAGTTTTTATAACTTCTATATTGTCAGATCATAGTTTAATAAGCTCTCTCTCTCTCTATCAGACTCTTTCGGTGGACCATTTCCCTCAACCATTCACAGATGTCACCACAAACCCAAGCGCTGTTTGCCCCTGCACCCGTGTGGAGGTATACCGGTGAGCCCCCTTCTGTTCCACCCCAATGCTAAAGGCTCTCAGATCGTCATGGATCTGTCACAGAAGAGCGTCAAACGCCAGGCCAGCTTCTGCAACGCCATCACCTTCAGCAACCGGCCCATAGCTTTGTACGAGCAGGTCCGCTTAAAGGTAAGGAAGAAAAATTACACACATGAATAGTGTAAGGAAATGTGGAACACTAACGTGTTTTATGGGGTGAAAACGCACACAGGCAGATATGGATACTTCCGAGGGTTAGCGACGATTTAGAGTAACAAAATACTCATTTATCTTCTTTTTTGCATGAAAGAGTTTCTTTATATGGGCATTTGGCCATGTTAAGAAACTTGTAGAAAATAAAATAAAGTCTTAAAACACTTTTCAAAACTTGCAATAGTTTATAAAGTTTGTCTAATAACAATGTTTATGCACATACACAGAAAAATTAAGAATTAGAAATTCTTAAAACTATTTATAATAAAAACTTTTTTTATAAAAATATTAGAAATAATTTTATTTTGAAAATTACAACTTTATTAAAAGCACAATAAAATTTTAGATATTTACGTTGATTGGGGCTGTCACAATATACCGGTATTGTCAATATAAAAAAAACGTGATATTAAAAACCACACTAATCAATATCATGTTATTTCTACATATATGCTAACATTGTAAATAATTCAGCAACTGTTTAACTCTCCTGTATACATCTGTGTTTTAAGTGATTCATTGGCTAAAAAATACAATATTAACAAAATGAGAAAAATGAAAAATGAAAAAAATCAATTAAACATTGTAATAGATATCGTGGATATGTGGTTATTTTAGGCACTGTAATCATGTAGTAAAAATCTTAATATCATGACAGTCCAAACCTTGATTTTTCATTTTTGCTAAAATAGATGTTCACATTTGAAAACTGAAAGTCTTAAACAACAAAACAATTACACCTAAAAGGCGTTTAAAACATAACAAATATTAGGTAATGAAGGTGTGGTAAAAATGTTTTTTGGCCCAGCGTGGAGTAACAATGCAAAATAAACACTCACCTAATCTTGCCTAACCAGTTACTCAACCACTACAGACTTTTGTATTTGTGTGTACTCATTCACTCACTAGTCCAGTTTCTTGATATTGTCAGGAGCGCATGGTCGCTCCGACATAACTCACTGTGTTCTTGACATGTTTGTAGTTCTCATTCCTGGAGTCTAGGCAGTTGTTACTGTTTGAGTCAAATAAAACAGAGCCGCTCTACTCCAAACACACTACACGACTACCTCATGCAACCCCTGAATCCTTCCTTATGTTCAACCATTTACCACCATTACAATACGTTCATGCCATCTGCCCCTTTTGTCAGATGAGAATTTTATATAAAACTTACAAAAAGCTTCAAAACAAGATCATGTTTCGAATTGTGTGGTTTATTTTTATTGGCAAATTCTTCGTTTAGATCTTAATGTGTTTTTGAATACGATTTAATTTTCTACATAAAAAACATTTTGAAAAACGTCTAAAAAAGCTGTTTTAATAAGTAGCTTAAGCATATGGTTTCAAAATGCTCAATTCCAACAATCCCAAAAAGACATCAAACGTTTCTTTGATATGCTGTGTTTTATTTGTATGTTGAAGGACTATGAATGGACTTTATGTTCCTCTCTAGATCACTAAAAAACAGTGCTGTTGGAGCGGAGCTCTCCGCCTGGGCTTCACTTCTAAAGACCCATCTCGAATTAACCCCGACAGCCTGCCCAAATACGCCTGCCCTGACCTGGTCTCTCAGAGCGGCTTCTGGGCCAAGGCCCTACCGGAGGAGTTTGCAAACGAAGGAAACCTCATTTCCTTCTGGGTGGATAAGAAGGGGAGAGTGTTTTATCGCATCAATGACTCCAGCCCCATGCTGTTCTTCAGTGGCGTCAGGACCACAGAGCCGCTGTGGGCTCTCATCGATGTGTATGGTCTGACGAGAGGAATACAACTGCTGGGTGAGTCCAAAATGATCATTTTTAGCTACAAAAAGCCAAAATAAAATTATTGTCATTCACTCTTCCTTGTTTAACATGTATGGTCTTATTAAGAACAATTTATTGGTTTGTGGCACTTCCTGTTTACTGGTGTGACAACAAGAGGAATTCTCCATGAGATCAAAAAACAAAGATCTCACATTTTTAAAGTGCGCCCTACAAGTTGTTGTTAGAAATGTTTTAGATGGTTAGAATAATTTAAATGTGGTAACGTTAAAAGCTGCAATTCATAAATTAACAAAATAGCTTTTGCATTTCTTTTGCCATCTCTGTTTGAAACAAAGTTGCAGGTTACTTTACACACTTATCTTCACCTGGGTTAAAGTCAAATGACGTCAAACTGAAATTATCAATGAAATTGTACCCAACAGCTTTAATTATGCATCATTATTCTAAGCCTACTTAGAGAGAACTGAGGTAAAGTAAGAAAAACAGATTTTTATGTACTTGCAAATGTTTTGTTTATTTTATTACTCTAAAGTATGGCTACACTATATTAAATAATGCAATCCACAATATCTAAAGCTTTTTCACAAACTATTAATAAAGTGCAAAATATCTCCTGCTTTAAATATACCAAATGAATCATAACGCTTATACATAAATGCATACCACACACCACGCTTTCATCTACCGATGTATGTCTGTGGTCGGGGGTGTTGGAGAGGCGAGGCATTCGCATCACACACGCATACATGTAGCAGGCTGTAATGCTGTCATGATGTTAATTATAGAAGCAGGTCACACACACACCAGAGATAGCTCCATTTATCCTAATTGAGCTCTGTGGCAATTGAGGGTGTCCTCCCCGTCTGCTATCGGCCTGCTGTGTGGGATGCGCTTCATTACATGTGCGGGTGCGTAAGAGAGTAACTTTATCTGTGCTTCGGCTTCACAAGGGCCAGCGTTGACATGCACTGCTGAACCGGTGTTCTTCGATGGTTTCTGTGTGGCACTAAACCGACGTGTAAGTGTGTGCGCATGTCCACTCGTTCTACCTCACGGTGGTTCTACCTCACAGTATTTTCTCTTCCTAGAACGGATTGTAAGTGCATAATAGGCCTGAAGCACAAGATCAAAAGAGATTTTCCTGTGTTTTCATCAAACTAGAAACAATCAATCTTGACATGTAAAGCTCTAATGTACAGGACGCATAAGAGAGTAAAGTGATAATAAAGAAAGTCATGGCTGAAAAGTCATATTGTCTGGCTTTATAATCTTTCAGCACAATTTAATAACTTGATCCGCCTTTTGATGATTATTTTTGTCATGTCATCAAAGGCTATTGGTTACAAATAGTTATTCTGTGTTTTCGGACGTTTTGGGTACTACAGCTGTTTGAAATATTTCACCAATAGTTTGCACAGTAATTTAATGTAGGTTAACATTAATGAAATATGTTACAACACTAAGAGCAAATAACAAGATTTGAAAAAAGATGCATGATCTTTGGGCTCTTTTGAGACAAACAAAAGGATGAACTTGACCTTCAGCCTTCACATCCTCATCTAAAAACACTGAAACTTATGTTCACCTATGGTTCCTCTATGACTTTTACACTCTTACGTGGATAAAATTGTCCATGTTAATTTTTTTCTTGTTGAATATTCTGAAAAATATACATGAATACATTTTCATTACATAATAACATTATGGACATACAATGCGTTGCAAAAAAAATCTTTCGTTTTTCCTGTGCTTCATAAATAAGCCTTGATAGGGGCAGAAAAAACCTTTGTAAATCATTTACAGAACGATGTTTAAAGATGAATTTGAACGTTCTATGACTCATTTGAACAAATGCCATAAATTCTTGCTGGTAATTTTAGCTTTTCTTATCTTGGGAAACTGTGTTTCGAGTGCCTCGGGCCCTAATACATGGTGAAACTTTCCCATGCACCTGTGAGTTTAAAACACACATGTACAGTGTACACATTAACACATCTTTCACAATAACAAACACACACACCCACTGTTACGACACGGCTTTCGCTGTAGATTATGTTCATTTGAGGTACCTGTCAATCTGAATAACATGCCTAGAAATTATACACATTTGTGTATGAAAATGCATTACTAACACTTGACATACACTAACATGCTTGATATTGCGGTTGTCATGCATGCATATCAGGACAGGTTTTATAGCAGACTGTATCCAAGTTGTCATATAATCAATTTATCCCAATCAGGGACACCAGGAGGATATGATTTATAGGATTATTTTAGGATTTAATATTTTTAATATTATAGTTCAAATACAGTTATATATTCTGTTATTCGTTTAGATTTTAACTGACAAATATAATTATTATTTGTCCTTGCGAAACCTTTTATTCTAGTCAATGATACTTTCATTCTGTAATGTATAAATGTCATATTCACTTTGTAGAATTACATGCATTCGAATAAGCCATTAAGAGAGATTGTTTTTAGTAAATTTGCTTCTTTGTAAGAGAATTATACTTTGCTATTCACAGTTTAAAGATAATAGGGCCTGATGATGTCAGCAGAGACAGAAAGTTGTTTTGGAGATGGAGCAAGTTAGATGTTTTTAATAACTTAAAGGGATAGTTCACCCAAAAAATATTTCATCATTTACTCCCCCTCATGTCTATACAAACCTGTGTATCTTCAAAAAAAGATATTTTGGAGAATGTTGGTAACCAAACAACACCGGCCCCTATTGACTTTTACTTTTGTGTAAACTATTCCTAAAAATATTACAATTCAACTTAATGGTGTCTTGTCTTTTAGACTTTCCTTTCTTTCAGTAACATGCAGTGCTCTTTATTTATTTATGTTTTAATCGCTCTTTATCTGCAGCTATAGTAGAAATCATGACAGTCCTACAGTCTCCTTCCCAACATGTGATTAAGTGTCTAGTCGGACCTTAAACCTCGCTCGCGTGGTGTGGTTTTCAGGGTGCCAAAATATAACAGTAGTGAAACGAAGTCATCCCCTGAGGCGTTTGGAAACGCAGAGTCTGGAATGTTGTTTAATAAATACACCGGCCGTCAGCTACCATTTTCCGAAATGTGCTCGCTAGCCAGGCTAAATACAGCAGAAGTCACCGGGCCGAGTTATCTGTGTGATTTATCGTGCTGGAAATTAATGTGTTGAAACAGGCTTAGGATTTATGTCGCCAAGCTATATCTTTTTTCGGTCTTGTAAAGTTTACATTAAGGCGTGCAAAGTTTACAATTTCCTCGTGCCTGAGGTGTGATTCTGCAGTAGTGTTGTTGTTTTAAGCGATGTTAGTGAGAAAGTATAAACTCCAGGTCTACTTTGCTGGCAGAAACAGTTGCTGATGCATTTCCCTTTCATCTATTTTGGCTTCTCTTACGGTTTATCTCGCTGATCAGCAGTGATTGTGGAATGCAATGTCCAGTACAATGACATAAAAAATGACTGTGGATTTATTCTGCAAGCGCATGAGGCTTGAACGCCATGATGGATGATGGTGGCCAGCGCAAACCATTTTATCTCTTGTAGCTGAACGTGTCAGAAAAGTGTCTAGAAAGACTGAATATAAGTCTGTCAGTTAATGCCAATGTCAGGAGGTCTTGATAGAGAAAAATCACCGCTACGGAAGCCATTAAGGCTGGTCAGTATGACCGTCTATTCCATTCCACAAAACAAATGTGTCAATGGCAAGAAATGCAACTATCTCATTTATATTGCGGTAGATGCACACCTATCAGTGTTCATGAATTGTTCATGCAATTATATAACCTCCCACCCACAGAAGCAATATTTGTTTAAGATTACGCTGAATAGCCGGATGGTTCAGATCACAGATAGGAGATTTATTAGAAATTAGAAATTACCAAAAATTCACATATAAATTTGTTAACTTTCCAGTAGTAAGTGTCCATGCAGTCTAGCATAAGAAAACGTTCTCTGTATATGCAGGTCAAAAACGGTTGCAAATGGGATTTCAAATAGCTTGTCAAACATCTGGTCTTTGTAGCGCAAGCATAGCAGCCGGTTGTCTTTTATATAAAATATTTGGGTTCGAGTAGCATTACAGAGGATAAACCAAACCAAAGACAGTCTGGGCAATGCACATTATTGAACAGTTACATTATAAAATCTATTATAATAATTTCATCTCATTTGTTACAAAACTACCCAGATATGGATGTCGCATAGTAGGACAAATATCGGGATAATAACACCTAGTCCTACTATGCGACATCTACATCTAGCAATGCATTCTGGGTAATTTTGTAACAATTTGAGGCCAGTTTGTATGAATTTGTACAATATGTATCGTACAAAAACAGTTTTTTTAAGCAATAATGAATACACACCCTTAAATTTAACCATCACTAGCAAATGCAGATAATAAGGTACAAAATAATGAGATTGTACAAATTAGATACTTTGTAAAATAATTATGAATTGGAGATTGTGTTGAACACAAATGTGATCCTGCCTGTAAAAACCCAGCTAATGTCATTTTTTGGTGATTTACCATTTCCTACATAAAATCATTCTACATTCCGTTAAAACATTCTGTGAAAATATAACAATAATATCTTTAATTTTGACTGAGTAATGATATGTCAAAAATTGAAATCATTTTAATATTTATAGGTGAAATCAAACTTTGATGCTTGTTATCTCATCATTTAATTTTGAGACTTTAGCCTGATTTTACAGACAGAGTTTACAGTTTATAAAGAAACATGCTGTTAAAATGTCTGTAAAATTAATCATTTTATTAAGACACAAGACAAGATTGTTTGACTTGGCTACACCAAACCTTTCCACGCTAATATTCCTAATGTCCCATGCTAGAAATATAGTCTTTCAAATATGTCCAATTTGCACTATTCAGCCAGAAAAGACTCAATTTGTGAGACTGGAGGGATGTTTCTGTTCTAGTACACATAATGGCTGTTTAACGGTAGTAATTGTATTTGTTTGGCTGACCGACTGCTTTGGGGTGGAACAAATAAAAAAATTAGAACAACAGATGTTGTGCCATTTGGCTTTTTGGCAGTGTTTTATATTTCTGCTTCTTTGTAAGCACAAGAAGAAAAAGAATCAAGTGAAGAAGAGCTCAAGGGGTCAAAATCTGTTTTCGAGAGATCACACCAACAGGAAGTCCTGGGAAGAGCGGCTCAAGGTGGCGGGAAAATGTAGCGTGACCCATTCCAAAACAGAACACCTTCCCCTTCCTGCTGTTAAGTGTCCCCTTCTCCAAACTTAGAACTCCTCTTTTCCTTCATTTCCCTCATACCAAGGCCTCGGGACATCCAAACATGGAAGCTATGAGCGAGATAAGGTGTGGCTGTCTTATATATAGGCAGAGCACTTCAGCGCCTCTTTAAGGGAGTTAGGGCCAAACATCAGTTTATAGACCGCTAGATAAACATCCACATATTTAGGGCTATGGTGAAACATCACAGGCCGTCTCACATTTCCAGGGTCTCGGTGACTCCAATATACTCCAATTTTAGTGAGGGCCAAATTAGATGTTGCCATACAAATTAAAACAGCTTTTTATGTGCATTGGCTCGGCTTAATGCCATGGCTTTAAAATGACACAATTTCAAGTAATGAAATCAAATAAGGATGTATGGAATGGAACTAGACATACTGTAGTATAATATTCTCGCTAGGGAAACAAGACAAAATAGTGAGAAATAAAACATATCACAATGTGTGATGACTAGTGTGTGATGTACGCAACACATTTTACATCTGTGATGTTAAGATGTAATATTCAATGTGAAGAATATGTGGGGCAGATTTATCCATTACGAAAATCCCTGTCTGACAGGCGGTTAAAAAATGGGATTTGTGACGTTGGGAGACAAAAAAGGAAAGTAATTTGAGAGAAAGAGCAGTCATTATCCTTTGATTAAAGATTACTATAAAGACCAACCCAGATAAATATAATAATAATAGTAATACCAGAAACACGCATAACATGGTAAACGGGGTCCAGTCTATTTTTTTGTTGACTAAATATGTGACACAAGGCAGAAAACTACACTTTACCTGGCTACGGTTCGGATACGAGCCACAAGAAAGGTTTTTTGCAGCGAATCTGGCCGTGTACGTGTGTGTTTAAGAGAGAGAAAGTGAAGAATAACCTCAAGGAAGGGGCTTTCGTAACCCAGCAATCATTTGTCAGTGGTCCACGTGTTGCATGTGTGATCATTATTTCTAACAAAGAGAGGCAACAGTCCAGTATGGCATACAGCCAACATACTAAAACCTCTACTGGCGCCCCCTACTGTTACTCCCAAACACACACATCGCATATCTAAAAATGTTCAGGATTTACTTTTTAATAAAAACGGGAATAATAAGACGATGGAAATTATAACAACTTATCTCTTTAACAGTTTAACAGGAAGCAATTGTTAATTGATGTCAACGATTTCTGCAAGCAAAAATTTTACTTTTCATCTCAAAAGTTTATTTTCAAATTCTTTATTCTTAATATCTGGGCCACGCTATGCAATAAAAAACAAAACAAATTGAGACAATCTTTTAAGCTCTAACAACTTTTTGTGGTTAATTATAAAGTGAACAAGACGGAGAAAGGGAACAAACAAATCAGCATGAATAGACTGATAAAGATCCAGAACAATCGTATCCAGTGCCTCACAGCTAAAACTCACAAATCACAGCAAAGAAAGCGCACTTCCATTTTTGGCCATTTCGTCCGTTCTGACTGAACCAAGAGCAGCTTTTGTTTATCAGAGGCCTCATCTGCTTATTTTCCACTGGCTTTTGTGTTTAGCCTAACAGGTGCTGAGTCCTGGTGCTAAACCAAAAAAGCACCAAAGACAAAAAAGGACAAAAAATGGGTTTTCGCTTTTTGTCTCTGCAGCTGCGTCCCTGACGTTAATGCGCGAGCTTGGATTCAGATCCTCTCTGAAACCACCAAAACCGTCTCGTATTTTTAAGACATGACTGTCTGGTGTCGGCCAATGGTATCGCAGCTTTCCTGGGCTTCGTTTGAAAGGGGCCAATAAAACAAAGAGAAAATGGCGATTGGCGGCCGAGCAGGTGCAGGGGTAATTAAAGTGGCAGCAGCTGCCGCTGGTCACAGACATCTTGGCACGAACGCTTTCTTACCCCTCCCTCACACTTTTTCCACCTCTCCTGCTTCAAGCGTTCCGCTCTATACTGTTTGATTTTGATCTCCGTATTTCTGCGTGACCCAGCGAGTTCATTCAATAACCAGTGATTCTGGATGAAGGGTTTAAAAAGAAAAAACCCCAGTATACTGTGGACAATGTAAAAATAAAATAAAGATCCATCCTATCCATCCAACAGCATTCAATACAATACAAAACAATAATATAAAATGTTATATCACATTCTATTGAATTATATTTGATGGATTGGATTGAGGTCCACTGCTAAATTTATAATATATTGTAATATAATTTAATACATTACATTTTATATTAAATGATTATATGTGACCCTGTCAGTGAAAACCAGGCTAAAGTCTAAAAATCTGATTTTGAGATAATGAGCATTAAAATTTGATTTCACCTATTAATTTTTCACTGTGATTTAAATCTTTGACATGACCTTACTCAGACAATATTAAAGATATCAATGTAAAATTCACACAGAATAATCTTTTCATTATGTAGGATAATTTTATGTAGAAAACAGAAAAATCACAAAAAATGACTTTAGCTGGGTTTTCACAGACTGGGTGACATATTACAATCTCATGTGTATTTTGGCCTCCTCATCCATTCCCTTGTCACTTCCTGTCCACTTCTTTTTCTTAGCTTACTATCCTGAGATCATCTCTGTTCAAAATGGATTCTTGCGTCACATCTTCTGGTCCAGGCCTGGATTAATCCTATTTACAGTCTGGCTTTACCCTAATAAGACAGATACTATACACACCAGCCAGACCCCCTGTGGTGATGTCATCAACAGGTTCATGGATCTGGAGTATTGTTACTGTGCAGTCAAGATACTCAACAGAGACAAATAAGATATTGAAAATGAACTTTGAATTGATAAATACTCAACGCTTAAGATACAAAGTCTGTATGTATTGCCCTGTTTAGAAAAAAACGAAAGTGCCGTTTGTTCAAAATGCAGTTAGAAATGATCAAGCAGAGCATTGCGGTGGTAGCACAAAGGTAATAGGTTCGATGCATTGTAAATACCTTTGGATTAAAGTATCTGCCAAATGCATTAATCTAAACAAAGACTGGAATTTGGCATCTCAGTCTGTTTGTCCTCAGATTGATTTATCCTATGGTGACGTAAGATACTCTGTGAGAGTTTATCTGATAATAAGATAGAGCTGCTAAATTGAAAATGTATTTTTAAGTTTTTGGTATGCGTGTGTGTAAACTGTGTGTTGTGTTAAATAGGCTGTTGTCACAGACCAAAACAGCAGAAAAAAAACAACAGAAAAACAAGAATCAGGAGAGAGACAAACTAAAACTAACTAAAACCTCTAAACATAAACCAATGCATTTATAGACCCTTAAAAAACATGCAAGTGCAAAATATTGCATTACCTTTACAAATGTTTGTAAATATATGTGAATTAAAATCACAAAGAAGATGCAAATCTTCCCAGCTGAAATCAGGATCCATGTTTTATACTCAGGTGGAAGAACCAAGATAAGGATTTAAAGTGTCAACGATGGTGGAGAACACACAACTGTTTTAAGAAATTCTTAAAAAGCAACAGATGAATTAACAAAACAAGCCAAATGTGACTCTATAGAAAAGGTAAAAACCGTAAAAGATTAGAATTTCAAAAAGACAACCAGGTACTAACCAACCAAACCAGACAACTCTGATCATAAACAGAAAGAACAGACATCAGATATCTATCTGTGATTATAGTCACATGGCATCTGGCTGCAGAAGACCCCAAGAAAAACAAGAGATTTACGTCTACCGTAGATGAGCAAACTCTTTAGAAGAGTTAACAATCTTCACCAAAACCTTGAACTTGAGTGAACAAGACCACACACAAACATTAGTGAAGAAGATGATGTAATTTATTTCTCTTATAGCACCCAACTTCTGCACAGCCTTCACTTTACCACATCCAAACTAATAGTCTGTTTATTATACTGTATTTTACTCAACGCTACATTATTTACTTACCATATCTACATTATGTAAGTATTTGAATGCTTTAGTGATATTGTAATCATCTCTAGATTTCCCAGTCATACCAAAAAGGCTATGTTGACTCTTATTTTTAGAGCGAGCGATGCATTTCACAGATAAGTATTCATTATGTTTGCACATTAGCCTGTTGTATTATTAAGGGAATGAGCCGACATGCATTATGGATCAAGATGTTGTTAATATGGATCAAGCCGTTATCTCTGTGTATTATAGCTTCATCTGAGCTATAGACAAACAGTCTTACGACCTTCTCTTGCAGATCTATGTCTTTGGCATCACTATTGCTATGCTTTATCAGTTGAGCTACAGGAAATAAGTCCTTACAGATCAAGAAGCTTTCTTTGTCTGAGAGGCGAGAGCTAATCAGCGGTGAGAGAGAGAGAGAGAGAGAGAGAGAGAGAGAGAGAGAGAGAGAGAGAGAGAGAGAGAGAGAGAGAGAGAGAGAGAGAGATTTCTTGACCTAAATCTTTATTTTTATCTTCTAGTCTTTCTTTTGCCTTTCATTGAAACTATTCATAAATTGAAGAACACATAGGAAATAGGAAAATAGAAAGGTAAAGGTAAAAAGACATTTCTTCCAAAATTCTAAATAATAATCAAACATTTGAAAAATACTTAAATATTTGATGGAATAATGCTGATGTTTAATCACATCTTTATATAATCTAAATAATTCTTGAAAATTCATTTAAATAAAACTGACACCCTGAATCTTTCAATTAAAGGCTAATAATAATAATAATAATAATGTCAATTAGCATGATATATAATATAACATTTAATGCTAATATAGTCCAGAGTCTGAATGTCTTTGAATACACAGATGAGGTCTAAATACAGGACACACTCCAGCAGGGCTATCAGTTACAGAAGGATCACAGTATTCAGCTTGTTTGAGTGCTGGGCTATGATAAGCCAGCCGTCCTCCCGTTAAACTACTGTAATACACTATTTTAGGCCACTAAGAATGGGGCATTACATTCGGTGTATGCAACACTTTGCTAGCACAGCATTTCAATAATATTTTGAAATATTTTTGGCAGCCTGGACAAGCATTATGGGTATGTCGAGATGGCTGTACTCTACTACGCAAGGCTACTATTACATTACTATAAAGTTCTATTTCTGGGAGTTGTTGAGGTATAAATGGTAAAGAATGTAAAGAGGCACTCCCTGGCAGCCATTTTGGAAACATCTATTCATTACTCTGTAGTACAACAAACATATATACATATAAGAGGGGGAGAGAGTGAGTGAGTGAGAGAGAGAGAGAGAGAGAGAGAGAGAGAGAGAGAGAGAGAGAGTTATGTTTTAAAGCTGCAATCTGTTTTAAAGATTAAAAAATTAAGACACAAAATGTATAAATTATATATAATATTATAAATTAATATATTATTTTTGAGTACAAAGCTGTTTTTTCTTGTTACTGCAATTTGTAACGGTAAACATTTTATATTTATTTTATATAATAATTTATGCTTTATTATTAAAACTCTCTGGTAATGATTTTAGATAAAATTACTTTATTTAATTTCAACCCAGTTAAAGAACTATGCAAGTAATCTGCAATTTTGTTCAGACAGAGATGGCGATACAGTTCTAGCCTCTGTATAATGGATATTATTTTATTATTTAACCATTTTGGGTTAACTTTGCAGAAAAAAACAAACTAAATTGTTTTGCTAATGTCCAAAATCCCTTTAAAAGCACCAAACCAGATTACATTAAACCTTAAAATGAACCGAACTACTCTTCTGTCTAAATCTCAACTCTTAACCTCATCTTCTGTCTCTACTCCACAGACAGTGAAATCGTCCCTCCAGACTTTCTCCGCCCGCGCTCCTTCACCACAGTACGCGGATCCACCTCTTTACGGCGCGATGCGGACACGTCCCGCCTGTCCGTCAGCCTGTGCGATCTTAACTCGCAGCAAGATGACACGAGACTCCGCCTCCCTCCCGCTCCCGTCGCCTGTCCCATTCCTCAAAACTCCATGAATTCCCAGCAGTCAACACTGCTTCCTCACACCCTGGAATGTGACCTACGTTTCCACCAGCTCCGAGGTGCCCACATAAAAACCCTAAACGAACAGACCGTGGCGCGGTCAGAACACGCCCGCGAGGAACGCACGCTGGTCTTTACCGATCGGCCGCTCAAAATAGGCGAAACCATATTCATCAAAGTCATCAAGTCCAGTCCCGCACGATCCGGATCGCTGTCGTACGGAGTGACGTCTTGCGACCCGGCCGTGCTCCGACCTAGCGACCTTCCTTACAATCCGGAGGCGCTGGTGGACCGCAAGGAATTCTGGGCCGTGTGCAGGGTGCCCACCGCTCTGCAGAGTGGAGATATACTGGGATTTCTGGTTACACAGGAAGGGGAAGTGATTCTGAGTCATAACGGCACTAATGTAGGAATGCAGGTGTGTGTGGACAACTCACGACCTCTCTGGATGTTCTTCGGACTGCACGGTGCTGTCACACAGCTGAGGATTTTGGGTAAGCACAAAATTTGTGTTGTCAATGTTGGTGTCCTGTTTCTTAAATATATACTTTAAAAAAAATCCTGTTTGCTTTATCAAGTTTCATAGCAAGTATACAGTAAATAAAAATTGGACTCAGATAACCTTTCAGGACAGCAGACAGCTCTGTCGGTTTCACCCACACACCTGCGAATCTGAAGTTAAACTAGACAAAGTACGTGCGCACAAACACATACACGGCTAAAAACAGGAAGTCTTTGTGTGGGAGGCCTGTGCACTTTCCAAGATGTCTGTCTCTCTACAAGAACCCCCTCCACATGTTCCCAGTGCTCAGCCCGTCTCATTAACATGCAGCGAGGGAAAGAAAATGAGAAAGTGAAGAGGCGAGTGGGCGATTCACACTTCATTTGAGAATGTGTCTCTCGTTCACTTCTCTCCGTTTCTCCATTCCTGTTAACAGTGTTTTTGTTCTTTCGTGATTCAGATATTTAAAACGTCTGTGCTAATTAAATGAAATCAGCTGGAACATAACAAGATGAAATGAAAGTCAACTTTAGTGCCAAGTAAATGATTTTTACATTTTCTAAAGAAAACGCGGCTTGCATATGAAGAATTAAAACAAAATATTTGTTAGAGTTTGATTCAGTTTGTTTGCATCACACACATAAAGATGCCACACAGCTGTTGTTGCTTTACTTTAAAAGCCTATTCTGAATCTCATAAAAATCATCAACATACAAAGAGTTACTTATTCTGTGATGATGATATATTGATACCACAACCAGATTATAGAATAGGATATTAATGGGTAGTTGACAAATGTTTATGTCCTATGGTGTGACAAAAAAAGGAAAAAAAAACCCCTAACAATTAAGATAAATCTTTCTCATCCATTTTTGCCGTCACACCATAGGACACACATAGGATGTTACACTATACTAAAAAATAGTATGGCACACTGGTGCAATCAAAATATTGTTCATGCTTGTTGTCAACATAAAATTCTAGTTCATAACTGGAGCAGGAAATTAATACTCAAAATAGATTTCACAAAACATGGGTTTGTTTTGTTTCCCTTCCTGACCCCAACACAGTTTATCTGTCAAAGCAGGTGGCTTCTGATCAATCATCACATGCCTTGTATTCAGTGATGTCATTAAGAGGTCACAATGCCTTA
The DNA here is from genome assembly GCA_019155185.1 of Beaufortia kweichowensis. Lineage (NCBI taxonomy): Eukaryota > Metazoa > Chordata > Actinopteri > Cypriniformes > Gastromyzontidae > Beaufortia > Beaufortia kweichowensis. The sequence continues at coordinate 17,486,841 of CM032796.1, forward strand.
CAGTGGCAGATACGGATGGATAATCTGAAAAATAACAGGAGCGTAATGCATCACGCTCGTCTTATTAAGCCAGAGCACGATAACAAATCAAAAACAAGCGTCAGCAGGTCCTGACATGTCATCTTTGCTTTCCTGCTGAAAACAATTAAAGCTAAATATATTTGTGCACTCCTGGAGAAGATGCAGCTGATGTGATAAACACCTGATGATGATTTCACTTATTAAAAAATGTTTATCTAAAATTCTCAAGAGCCAAAGTTATAAACAGCCCATCCAAACGGCTATCCAGTACTAACACACAGCTCGCTTATTAAGTGATATAATTAAAAGCTACTTGAGCTTTTTTCCACATGCTACATCAAACCAAAAACAACTGTACACAGTTTCCTTCCCATGATGTAAGTGGCTGCAAATGTAAGATTGAAAACAAGGTGAAATTGAAGAGAGAGGTGAAGTAGCTGAAGTGAAATTAAATCAAAGCCATTCATCCCTGGATAGGTTTAACTGCTCCAAAGCCAAATTACAATTAAATTAAAGCCAAACTGAAAGACGTGACCAAGGCTACACATATAGGGGAGTGCTTTCTCTATTTGAAATCCTGTGGAAGTTTAATAATATATTAAAAATTGATTGATTGTCATTCCTGCTAAAATACACAGATCCAAAGACTTTGTATGTACAAATGTGTCCAAAGAGTCGAAGAAATTACACACTACAAACTATTTTGACTGGTCTATTTGCACCTGTTGCCAGATAGGTAAACGTTGCCAAATAATGAAAATACACACTTCTAGAACAAAATTAAGAAAATAGTTTTTTTCATAATTAAATTACTTGACTACCAGGATAATTTGGTACCAACTGCAAGGGTAAAACAAGTCTTAATATAACCGTACAGTGTGTCCAAACAAATGTGTCTATTGATTAGAAATTATACAGTGCAAAGATCTTGTACTGTGTTTGCAGCCAATGCAATGCATTCGGTGGGTACATTTACCGGTTCATTTATCGGTGGGAAAATTAAGTTAAGTCATGGCAACCGACATATATTGAAGAGTTAAAGTAATGTAAAAATAAGTGTCTGTAACTTAACAGTAAGTTAAAATGACTCGTGTAGCCAAAAGATTATACTTAAAAATTAAAGGCAACCACAAGTTTTTACAGTGCATGACAATGGTGTACAGTACTAAAAACAAAAAAGTGCATGATCAATTTACACGGATCAGCAAAAATAACTAAAAATGCTGTATATGCATGCCACATCAGTAGTTTGGTGATGTCATGCTGTAAAGAAACATGTAATATGCATTCACATGATATCATCGTTTTACAAATTCCCTTTTAATACTTTATACAGAGATGTTACTGCTATCGTTTTCAAAAAGGAAACTCATTTTCAAAGTTTGCATTTTCAGGACCCCAAAACATCCTTGTAAATGCATAAAATTAGTTTTAACTTAAAACAGTTTTTGAACTGAACCTTTAAACATCTGACTGATGCAGTACCCTTCGGTTTTCACTGTGAAAAGACTGTGTGCCACGTTGACACATAGTGCTCATTTTCAGCGGCTTTAGAGAAGTCTGACTCTCTCTAATATGTTGTTTTGAAGTCTGTCCCTCTACGGCTGTTCTAGCGTCTCTGTTAATCTTGTTGAGATGCTCTTGAATAGGCTTGGCCCTTGTGATCCAGGGCCAGCTGCTGTGGCCTAGACGAGGGGATTTATAATGTGTCTCTATGTGGCATGATGGGAAGGTGGAATGGCATGTTAAACTCACAGAGGATCATGCTCGGCTCCACCCGAACCCTGTCTCCACGCTAATAGAGGATCACGCTGTAGGATTTACATTTTGTGAAGTGTTTGAGCAAAGAACATAAACGGCCATCAACCGCAATGCCACAGTCTTATTTGTAATATTATCACAGATAGATCTAGCCGTGAACACGCGCTCACATAGACTAGCCTCAGAGGATCGTGCGTTCGGTGGTTTTAGGTCAGCCAATTCTCAATCTCCCTCACATATACACTCATATATCAGAGAACCCGGCATACCAGAAACGAGGTCAGTTCAATTTAATTCAGTCGCTGCTTTCTGTTAAAGAGACAGTTCACCTAAAAATTCTGTCATGATTTACTCACCACCCTCATGTTTCCATCCTGTATGACTTTTCTTCCATGAAACACAACAGGAAGCGGTCTGAAGAATGTTCATGCTACCGTCTTGCACACAATGAAAGTAAATGATGACCAGGGACTGTCAATCTCCTAAAGGAGAAAAAATGAAAAGCATTATAAAAGTAGTCCACATGACATGTTTGAAAACCCAGATAAAACCTTTTCTTTGAGATTTACTGCTTTCGACATAATCTAAAGCACATTCTGTGAAAATATTGACTGAGCAAGACCATGTCAAAGATTAAAATCAATGTTTGTGAAGCCAACATGCAGTATTATTTTTGCAGAAGAAAATTATACAATTGTGGTAATAAAATCATCAATTTAAGAATTATAAATAATTAATTTGAGTACTGCATGTCAAAATCTATCATGATTAGATTGAGACTTTAGCCTGGATTTCAAGACTTTTTAATTGTGTGAGGCACAGAAACAAATCTAAGGTATTCCCTGAACATTTTGCTCGACATTTGTGGTCACCATTCACTTTTAATGTTTTGGAAAATAACAGACTGGACTTATTCTATAAATAACACACTTGATGTTCCACACAAAGTTAATGCTGGCTTAGTAAAGGTTGCTGTCACATTTGGTTGCATGATCTGTTAATGACTTTCACTAAGCCTTTAAAGGTGTCAAGTTCAGATTCCACCCTTGACTTCTGTAGTCTGAGCAATGCACTGGGATTAGTAGATCAAACACCGGCATATTATCCACAAATACAGCACTTACATATGCATTTACATGTACAATACAGTTTTCCTAAGGGTATTTTAACATGTCCATCTACCTTCCCATCATGCCACACAATTCAATTGGACACATTTTGCCCACAATCATACAATCTGACTCTGTGAACAAATTGATAAATAATAAACAACAGTATCTGAATAAAGAGGAGAGATTAAATATATTGGTAATTAATGGAATGCATTGTATTGTCTTTTAAGGCTCTAGTTTTTTGGGTGATTCTCGTGACCCATCCAGCCCAGGCTCGCCCACGGCCTCGCCCCTCTCGCCCTCAGGCTTGTGTCGGGGAAGTCCAGAGCCCAACCTCACTGAACGAGGCTGCTCTGCATCCTTCTGCAGCTCAACTGAAGGTTTGTTTTTGACAATTACCCGTTTCATACTAAACCAGCAGTTCTCAATGTTTGTTAAAACTGTTGTGCACTTCCAAATGTTGCATGTTGAAGAAAAACTCATGCAATTCAACTAATAATATAATAGATATAGTGTTCATGTATCTAGATTGGTAGATTTATTGCTCAAAGGTTCAAAGGAAAATACATGCTAATAAAAAGTATAGATTGAAAAGTATACTTCGCTTTTGATAAATGTGTCTGCCACATAACTAAAAGAATATATAAGCAGTAAAGTTACAGGTTAAAATGTGTTTCTCTATTGTAAAATGGAGTTGGAAATACATAAAAGATTTTAATTATTGATAAAGCTGTATAGTGGCATTAAGCAATTACATTAAAACACTTGTTTTAAAATTACTGTTACTACATTAGTGATTGTTTTACATCTTAAAATGAAAATATTGTATAAACTAAAATGAGCAATTACATCACCAACTGTGTCTTTCTTACAGGAACAACACCCAACTCGCCCATCAGCCTCCCCAAATCACCCACTTTCCCATCAGCCTCGGGCTCGTGGCCGGACGAGTGTTCTATCTGCTATGAAAACACAGTGGACACGGTCATCTACGCCTGCGGACACATGTGTCTGTGCTACACCTGTGGCCTCCGCCTCAAAAAGATGGCCAACGCGAGCTGTCCTATCTGCAGAAGAGCAATCAAAGACATTATAAAGACCTACCGGAGCACTTAGGATCCCCACATCCCGCCCAACCCAGGGGCCATGACAGATCTCAGATAGACCGATATTTAAAGAGCGGGTGACGTCACAGTTCAGGGGTCTCTGTTCCCATGGCAATGACTTTAAACCCTTGAACCTCCAAGGCTCAGGCGTCTTTTGTAATTCACATGCAGGTTTCTGTTGCTACGGTAACCAGTGATGTTGCTGCTGCTTAGAATCATCTGGCTTTTCAATGGATATCTCAAGCAGTTTAAGATATTTCAGGTGACACACAATAGACGTTCGAGGGTGTGCGTCACCTGTTTATTTCATCCTCTCTGTGAGCCATAAGAGACCGCAGCGGTCTCGTTCATAGCATAGGTGCGTATACTTTACAGCTGGAATCATATTCATACAGGATGTTACGGTTTTGGATCTCGCTTATGACCACGGTTCTTATGCCGATTAAATGCAAACAACGTCTCAGCGTTTCACAATTTTTGTCTGTGCTTGACTGAGAAAGAGATAAATGGTACAGTGCTTTCATACCTCATCATTTCATGCTAATAACATCGTATTATTCAAAAGCTTGCCCTTGTTATGTGCTCCGAAGTATTTCCATCTTTGTGGATTGATGACTATTTGATCATGTTTCGTAACGTAATTTTAAAAAAAAGCTTTTGTAGGTGGCAGGTCAAATCAGTTAATGGTCCGCTCTAATTTTGCATATGCGTGTGTTCAACGTGCAGGATGTTATGGAGGGATTAATATGGTAATTTGTGATGTTTATATACCGTAACGATTAACAAATGAGTTCTAACAACTCCTTCCCAGATAAAGACAATTAATTTTGTGCATTTTAATTGCTCCCCATGTCACCAGACAACATAATTAGCACGGCATCCTACAAAGGCCCAATCAAACTGATTTACTGTGAACTTCTTCCAGGCTGTTGATTTATAGATCTGATTATATGCAGAAGCAATTGAAACGTTGGCATGGTGAGCAAAATCTAGAAAGAAGGAAAATAGCCTTGAGGCGTTAACCAATAAAAGAGTTGTTTGTGGCGTGAGGATATTTGATTTGCTGAGATCATACATCTGTACTCCCTGTCTCCAATCCAACAGCTTTTAAGATGAATGAGTAATGAGAAATACTGAATGAGTAAATGAAAACAAGAAAGTTCAGGGAGAAGATTCGTAAATCATGGAAGTTTGTATGCAAAATTATGTAAATCTCATCAAACCTGTCAAGAACATGTCAAATTACCAAATCAAAAATGAGAAGATATTTTGCCTAAAGATTTTTGTGCATTATGAAATTCTCTTTACCGCAACATTTAAAAAATACATTTTAAGTAAAAACTATCATAGTAATAAGAATTGCTAAAAAGATACACATCCATCCATATGACACTAATAAAAACTTATATTACAAGTCTTTGAAAACCAGCCAAAAGCAGAAAACTGAGTTTTGATGTTAGCTTTAAATTACTCCACTTCAGATTCCCACACAATCTAGATTCACGTGAACAGCTGAAACAGATTCAAATGTTTATCAATCCACATTACATTGTGTAATAATGGCAAATGAGCAAGAGACGATAGTGTGCGTTTGGACGTCACAGCAGCTCGAGTAATATGATAAAACTTCAATGGACTGCAGGCTAATATTGTTCATAACTAGCCAGTGAGCTTGTGTAAAGCAATTGTGACTGGCGCTTAAATTCATGCTGCTATTAGTATTAGCCAGCTCTTCTTCAGGCCATGCTAACAACATGTCGAGATGCGTTACTCTTGGCAGGATACGCTGTTCAGAGCTTTGCTCTATTGTGTGAAGTGGTGATTCACTTTTGAATGTTAATTTATGTTATATAGAGGAAACTATTAAGAGTCTAGAAATATCTGAGGTGTTTCATAGCTTTTTATTTTATTTTCTTTCTGGATTATTGGACCGAATATTATGATTGTACAGTTTGCTCTTTAGTCCCTCAGGATTACACCGATGGTTTTTGGGGGGGAATTTGTGCTGGTTTTCTTGCATCTACACAAGCCATACAGAGAAAAACATCTATAAGAGGCTTTGCAGCAAACAATCAGAACCAGCTTTATGTTAGGAACAAGACAAACTGAGCGGGATATACACTCCTTTTGGGATCAGCTAGGTTATCATTTTATTAGCAATATACTTTGTTGTAAAGGTGTGTATTTAGAGCTCTCTGGTGAAAGTTTACTGATCTGAACCTCTACCTGTTCTGAAAATGTCCTCAAGGCCCAATATTTGAAATTTTATTAACATTTGCACACTTTTATTCAAATAAACCTGGCACTTTTTACTCTCAAACATCAGTCGATTTGATCTGACAAATATTACTTATAAAATCATAAATATTCCCTTTTATCCCCATTTTTGTATTTTTCTAATAATATCTTTTGCACAATTTATAGTGTAATATAAAGAGCAATCTTTGTGTTTCTGTCACTTTATGAAATTTGATTTTAGTTTTTTATCCCCTTTTTGAAATCACCATTCTGTTGGCTTTCTGACAAAATGATGTTATCCTGACTAACCTTAACCTGTTTTATTACAAAGTTGTAATTTAATGGCTTGAAATCACAATTGAATTGGATTCTTTTCCATGAGCTACTTTCAGTGTTGTTTTACTGAGGACCTGGAGAGGGACAAACAGTCCTTACAAACACGCCATAGATTAGGCTTTTGATTTGTCGTTGACCCTGTAATGTACTTTATTTATGTACCGCGTGTAAAGTACGATGTGTTTAATCTGATGTGTGTTGCAGATTCTGTGGTAATTTTTTACTTTATTAGCTTTCCTGTTTTGAAATTATTTTAATAAAAACTCTAGATATAATAAAAACAGCCATATTAGCACATTTGGCACAAACACTTTCTGCAAAATAATGTTGTGGATGTTTTGTGAAGTAAGTACATATGGGATCAGGGATTGCAAAAATGATCACCTAAACCTTAAATAAATTTGAATATTGATGAAATATTGAATATTTTTCAACTGTAATGAAAGACAAAACCTTTTTATCTCATTATATATATACTGTATAAGCATTTGAAAATTACAAGAATTGTTTCCCTTATCCTATGAGTTTTTTGCTTTCTGTTTGTCAGTGTGTTTTGCTCACCCATTGGTAAACAGTGGGACCAATCGAATAGCTGAATCGATCCATTATGATTCCTCTTTCCCAGGGTTCAGTTAAGGGCTGTTAAAGTGATTCATAGTCTGTGAGGTCAGTAGTGATTTTGTCATAAAATTGCTCAGCTTATTGTGGCATTCTATTTTTGACTCAAACTAATGTTTTATTTTTTGTCTGTGATATGTTCATGAAGCTTTGTTTTGAGTCAAAGATGACTGTCAATAAACTTTGCAAATGCGTTTCAGTGAGTGTGGTGTCCATTCTTACCCTTAAATTTGCTATATTATCCTTAAAATTATGAAAAAACTCTCCAAAACTATTTTATTCTGTGACACAATAATAATAATAATTATTATAATAACAACAATAAAAATATATGAAATAAAACTAATATATTAATTAATCTTTATGTAAATTAATTAATAGTATTATTGCTATTTATTTTTATTTTTTATTATTATTATTATTATTATTCACAGAATAATTTTGAGTCACAGTATAAAATAGTTTTTTTATTATTATTAGCCATGTCATATTTAAGCATATTGAATCTAGAAGTCCTATCTAATTCATTTATTTAGACTGACGTTTCACGTTAAGCATGCAACTCAAGAAAGTTTAGAAACTCAAAATTTAAATTTCCAAATATTTACAAAAATAAAAAACGTTTACCCCAAAATGATAATATGGCGCTTACCGAAACAAGTTCATGGTTACGCAAAATTATTATAACATTATCTATCTATCTATCTATCTATCTATCTATCTATCTATCTATCTATGATACACTAATATTATACTATTTATTATAATTTAAAAAGGTTATTAACAAACGATTCAAGTCTACAGCCAAAGTTATTAACCAAAGATCAGTAATGTAGTTGTGCAGTGACATGTGATGACTGAAGCATAAGAGAGATCAGCGGTCTGTGGAGGATCAAACGTGCCTTTGATGATGTGCTGTGGAGTTGAGAGGAGGATGCTGATGAAGGTCACTCTTCATGCATAAGGATGCAGATTCCTGTGACGAACCAGAGAGCAGCCCGCTGTAAACGCTCGTTTTATCTCGACTTAGTGTTGAGCAGTTGGGCAAAAAGCTCAAGCTTGATAAACACTGACACCTGGTGGACGACACACTGCCTCCTTAATTTATTCACTTTAATTTATTTCATTTTCTCAAACACCTAAAACGTTTAAAATATTGGGTCTTGTATAGTGTACATTTAAATCCTGTTCATTTACAATCAATGCGCAATGCATTTTAACATTTTGAGAAACTAATAAACAAACTGAAAATTATTTACTCACCAATTTGTTCTAAATCCGTATAATTTTCCTTTGAAATACACAGAAGGAAGTTTTGCTGAACACCTATACCATTTTCTACAACAGCATAAGTTAATACTTTAGACTTCCGCTTTTAAATTGGCGACAGGTGCCATTGGTTGGACAGGTGCGTTGCGTAAATGACGTCCGTACACCTGACATACGAGAGCCAATAGGGGTGTTTGATTTCATGCACCGCTGCGCAGACTGATCGGCGTTTGACGTCAAAGTACCGCGAGAGTAATTCGAAAGCGTTGCCATCGAATCATTGTTCTCGCGATATATTAATGTTAAAGGCCAAAGCGGTTGCGCACGTAAAGTCGAACACAAACCTGCACAATGCGTTTGGATTAGCTTTTGTTTGTGTTCATGGAATAAATGTCCGCAATGCAATACATGGTTCCCAATAAGGCTACTGCCATTTTTAAATAATAATATGTAAAATAATATGTATTACTAAATATCTTTGGCAGTACACTTACACAATGTTTAAAAGGGATTGTGTTTATCACACTGGAAATATAGTCTCCAGTTTATTATTATAAATTCACTGAAATATCATGTCAGAAAGACAAGAGTATTTGTGTTAGATATATAAATCTTTCTTCACCGACCCTCTGAACTACATACGTGTAGATATTTAAAAGATGTGTGTTCTGTGTTTATGTGGCCTATTAATCATAAACATGACATTGAGGTATAAGAACAAGGAGAATACATTTTATTGTGTTTTTATTTAGGACAATGCAAGATACAATGTAAACATAAAAAGGTACAAAAACAAAAAAGTAGAAAAAACACAAACCAAAAAAATGCTGAAAATGAAAAGCTGATGCTTTAGACCATCTATCTTTAAAAGATAATGCATTAAAAAACTTGGATTTGGCTGAGCGCTAAATAATATTAATGCAAGGCTTTCTCTCAATATTTTCAAGGGCACATTGTTTTAAATGTATTTAAATATCCACCCAAACATTCATAATGTTCAATGGTCTGTAACAAAGACTGTAGCATGTCATTTAGTTAGACTGCCATCTACAGTCGGTCTTGACCTGTCTGAGAGTCTGACGATGGTTGAAGAATGACCTGAAACTCCTTAAGGAACAATTAGGTTACAATGGCTGTCTTTTTAATGACAAACTGTCAAAGAGTTCAAGAACACGGTACAGTGATTTTCTTTACACATGGTTGAGATCACGTTTAGGAAGAGACAGAAAACTGGAGACGACACACAGAATACATTTTGATAAGTGGGGCTGTGACAAAAACAACCTTAACAAATGTAACTTTTAGAGAAGTGACACTTATCAAAACACTCAGCGGTTGATTGCTTTTAACCGAGATGTTGGTCGCCCCACATGCTGTTGTTTCGGTGAGTGTTAATTAAGAGAACAGAAATGATAATTAAAGCAGACAGCCAAGCAGAGTCGGTGACAGGAAGCAGCAAGAGATTAGATCACCGCAGTGTGTTCCCACGTTGCACTCATCTCATTGAAGTAAACATAAAACACGCCCTGCTGCCTCACCAAACACTGTCTCATCAGTGTCCTTCTGATCATGCAAATTAACACAGAAGGAACTTAATACAAATTAAAACCTACCAAAACTCCTGCTAAGCCTTTCTCGCATTACAGCGCACACACATACAGCTTTCTCCACCCAAATCCATTCCTAATGGGCCAACTCAAGCACAGATCCCACCTGTAAGTTATCGAATGCACTAAAGGCCTGTTCACACCAAAAAACTACCAAGTCCTAAATTAAAGAGAATAAAGCCCAGTAACAATAACAATTAAGAAAAACTATATAGCTGGACTCACTTTCAGATCATTTTTATCCAGTTAATAAACAATTAAACATTGACAGACAATTAAAATCCATTCCAATTTAAAGGACTCGTGCATTTAAAATGTAAAACTGCAAACTTGGATAGTTATAATTTTTGTTATCTCTGTGAAAATTGACCTTAATAATCAGTCTCACTAAGACCAATATCAGAAATGATTTTTTCTTTAGACCATGGCACAACTACAGAATTTTATATTCTCTCTCCAAGACTTCCTCAGGCCTGAAACGCACAATTTCACATTTCTTTGTAAACAAGGTGATGATTTAATCAATCACATACATTTGTATAACTTTTGTTTCACACCAACACAACATAATTCAAGCCATCCGCTGTCACAGGAAGCTCAAACGATTCCTCTTGATGATCTTAATAGGTCTCGACATGCTGTGAACCATTAGAGACGCGATCAATCTATCACCGCATCTGATCCGAACCCCCCGGCAGCCCGACATCCACAATCAGTGTGACATTTGTATTCACTGCGAACATTTTCCTCAACATCTGTAATTAACCGACTGCTCGGTAATGTGATTTCACAGCGACTCGACTCCCACCGGCACAGTGGGTGTGCTGGAGATGAGGAATCCTATTCTCACTCTCTGATTCTGTCAGCAACTTTTTAATTGTTTTTTTTTTTAGAGGTTTACAACAATGCCCGTATGGAAGTTCACATCTCTATTTGTAAGTCTGTGTGAGAGATGTTTGCAGAAATACTGGAATTAAAACGCAAGGGTGCTCATTGTAGAAAACTAAATATGACACTTCAGTGCTGTGTGATATAATAATTAGTAGCTTTTAGTGTGAGGATTATCTAAAGTGCTCATTACTGTAAATCCTCTTTAGTTTTCTTTCCCCAGCAAAGACCAAAACAAATGTTTGACCCAAAAAGACTGGATTTCCTTCTATCCAAACATCATAAACAATCGAAACACATTCTCTTTCCACCATATAAAAACCTCCCTACACAAACCATCTTAAAACACATCAAACGCACAAACAATCTTTCTCGTACACAATCATTCTCTTCTGATTCCTGTTTTCATCTAAAATCAGATCATAGCAAGGTAAGCTAAAGGAAAACAAAGAAAAGGAAGCACAGCATAGATCAAGAAACTACAATATGAAAATATAAAGATATTTTATCTCTCATAAATTGCTTCTCCTGACCAGACAGTCTGTCATTTTCCACCAATGTCAAACTCTCAGTACATGTATTTATCCGCAATGAACACACACAAGTCTGAAAAGCATTAGACTGAGTTTCTTAAGATGAGAAATTGTAGTAAACTCTAGTTTTAATATGCAACGACACGTGACGTGTGAGATGATATTACAGACATAAAAAAGGCCTTGTTAGTAAGCTTCACAAAAAAAAAAAAACCCAAGGCAAACCGACAATGATACAGTACTTGGGTGTGTGTCCTCGCCATTGACGAATGGGATTTAAGAGAAGTCGTGTTCACCATGGCAACGGTGGAATGTAGGGGCGGATGTCAGGGAGATATGTCAAACTGTTGGCAGTGTGAGGTGTGGAGCTCACGTTTACTGTAGATGATGCTGGTTTTGCCCCAATATCTTTGTGATTTGACAGGCCTGTGCTTTTCTTGTATTGGTTTAACAGTGATTCAGCACGGGTCTTTGGGCTCACCAAACACCTTACAGCAAGTTAATCAATGTGAGTGAACAGCGGAAATCAATCGATTTTAAAATCTTAAAACACATCGGGAGGCATGATATGATTTGATCAAAATCCATAAAGAAAACCTCGGGACAAACCGGGCAAAATTACTGAATGTCCACGTAAAAACAATTACATTTTCAATACTTAACTGGTGAGATGGCTGTTTTCTATTGCACATTTCCTTATTCCATCTGAGTATGTCAAAAGCGAACAGGAGGGAAAAATACAATATTAAAACACAATACTGTTCCAAAAACTAAATAAATAAAAAACACAATGAAACAAAGCTAGCGCATAACACAAGTAATGTGTGAAAAGAACTTGTCTGACGTTTAACAGTTCCCTTGTAAATCGTATAGGCGCAAATGAAGAATAAAGTATAAACATTAATGGAGCTTCGCAACATCCATCACAAGCACTGCGGTGTAGTGAGTCGACACATTTCTATAATGCCATCGTCATAACGGTGTGAGAGTGCAATAGCACATGTTTTGTTTTTTATTTAAAAGATAAAAGTACAAGTATGTGAATTAGAAATCACATTATTGCTGTTGTTACCATCAGATTTGGTCCCAACACAATTTTTGGGGGAATCAACCTGCTGTTTTCCTTTAAATCTTACAGTATGTTATTAGTAATAAAACTGATGTTATTTTGCTGTTAATGGACAAATTATATATTTATGGATTGCAGTATGATTACTGTGTTTTATAGATTTGTGGGTGGAATTCTAATTGTATAGATGATTTTTTTCTATTTCCATTTAGAAGATCTGGTAGAAGAAATAAATCTGGCATTATATTAGGCTCAATAATGAGAAAAGAAGTGCACATAGTCGCTAAAGGTGCAGTTTTCAGCATTGAGAAAAACACATTCCTGATTAAAAAAAGAAGCTAAAAACATTTAATTGAATTTGTCTAGAAAATATAACCAATTTTAAGACATTTGCTGTAATTAATAAAGGCCAAAATGAGGCACAAATGAGAGCTTGTTAGAAAAAGCTCAGCTTACAGCAGTAGCCAATTTGTAATTCAAAAACCCCTAAGTGTATTTAGTTTTTAAAGATAGACAAGTACTAACAAAAAATATATCTATAAAAAACGTATAAATATTAAAAGAATTAATTTCATTAAATAAATTACATGCTGACGTAGTGCACTGCATCTTTAAACCGATGCATTCAAGAAGCCTAAACGCATCGATTTACGACAAATGAACGACTTCATTCATCATTATTGTCCATGTGTGATCACACAACCACCAAACGAACAAACAAGACAAAATAAACAACTATCGCTTAATAGAATATAACTGCAATCTAGCAGGTAATTAATGTTTTAACTGTTTAACACTATAATACTGTCCAGCAGAAAACAAAATTAAAATAAAGGCGGCACTGAGCCCGGTTATGAGCTCGCGCCGTTCATTAGAAAAATATTTCAGCAGTCTTGAACATCAACCGTTTGATGTAGTTTTCATGAACGTTATTTGATTTAATAAATTGCATTTTAAGGGGGAAGTAAAAAGATTTAAACTGTTATCTGAATCTATTGTCAACAAAAGGTGAAACACAAACTTCAGATTCAATACTGCCCAGCAATATCGTAACTATTTAACCTTGCATAATAATGTGCTTTTCTTTGGGTTAAAAAACATCAAGTGCTTCCAGATATAAAGATTAAATAAACCTTGTTCTCAGTTCTGAAACCTCATTTAGGTTTTGCTGAATACACTGTATTTCTTTGCAGCCATTAAATAAATACTAAATCTAAAACAAACTAGCAAATGTGTCTGTGTTTCCTTTGGCGTGATGATCACATTTTGGGCTCAATGTTATTTTACTACTTTCCCTGGGATAAAATGCCAAACAATACGAAATATATTTTCCAGTCCTGATTTCTGAAGTATCGCCGCAGATACAGCAGATGCCGTATAGCACGAAAAGAGCAGCAAAATCTATAGTCCTGACATCTGAAGCCGTCTAATCGTATAACTAGAAACAGTAGGACCCGATGCACTTTGTAAACTAAACTTGGGTTTAAACCCAATATGAGGTGGTCTATGTATAACGGCATGTCGTTTTCACAGACTGTTTTCCTTTATCATGACGTTGTATTCATTTTGGACCGCTGATGATTTAAAGAATGGGGAAGATAAAGAGGCAAATATAACTAACTGCTATCAAGACACACTGTTATTGTGTCAGGACAGCATCTCGGTCAACTGTTTGGATGTGTTAAGATGTTACAAGAAAGCAGAAATACATCTCTAAGGAAGAAACATCAACACAAAAAAACTGTTTTCAAAAAATGACAATCATTTAAAGTTATGCTTGTTTTGTTGAGTGCACACAATGCTAGATGACATTTGACTCTTTTTGTTATTATATGCATCTGTGCTGAAATTTTCTTTCTCTTCAACGCTGTAACAAAAATATGTTTGGTGTTTTCTGGAGTCGTAGGCCTATGGCACTAAGATAAAGTTTGGTATTGGTACGTTGATTCACTGGTGTTTGACTGATTCCTCTTAACATTCAGTGAAAGATGTTTGAAGGCACCCATTTGGCATAAAGTTACGGCAGGTATTTTGCTCAACATTCACCTGCGTTTCTCTAGTTTTAATGTAAACCTCTTTCTAAAAGGCTCCATCCCTCTTATTTCCAAGCAAAAGCTCAATCCTCAAATCAGTTCTTCTTTGTACATTTTGATTACAATTGTGCATCTTTAAAACAAGTTCGGGGAGTTATTTCTTTCTCTCCAGATAGTTAGACGGCACCCAGCCTTTCCGCCCGTGTAAGCCATCTACAACCTGGCAGTACCACCATCCGTTTGGATTCTTTTCTAAAACTTCCAGACTGGTGCCCTCTGAGAAACCCATGGTCTCCTCGTCACCACGGTAATCTGCGATGGACACGTAAACCTCTCGAAGGTTGTTGTGAATGAGATGAGTCTTCTCGATGGGCTTGGGTCTTACTGTGGAGACTGGAATTCCATTCCTCTGGCCAATCAATGGACTTGAATTTCCAACGGGTGCGGTAATGGTGGTCGCGGCCCTCACCCGCACGTCAGTCACCGGCTGCGGTCGAACGGCAGTGAAGGACGAGTTCCGCCGCACGGCAACTCCGGACCTCATGTGATCACCTGCTCCCAGCGATTCGTTCCTCCTCAGGGATCCCGTGTGGATGTTGGTGTCCTTCCGAGGTTGGGGTGGGGATACGAACACAGACTGAGGCCGCACCGCCGCTTGACGGACACCGTTTCGCATTCGCACGCCTGAACCGTTCAGCATTGCATTTGGTTTCCCGAAGCCCCCTGGAGGTTTGGATGGGATTGGAGGGCTGGGATTGCTCAAGCTCCTCAGGTTCTGCTGATTGAGGTTGTTCATGGCCTGAACACGTTGCTCATTCTTCTCAAGGCTGTTGGACTTGCTGGTGCTGCTGAGATCGACATCACGGACCTCCTGAACACCAACGTTGTGGAGATGATTGATCGGCTCCAGGTAGAACGTAGGTGCCCAACCCTCCTCTTCGCCCCAACGGATGTACCACCATCCGCTGTCCTGCTTTTCCAACACCTCCACCTCCACGCCGGCTGGGAAGCTGACCTCCGACTCCTGGGCTCGTTCGTAGGCATCTATGGTTCTGTAAAATGCGCTCTCGTGGTCGGACTCCCCACCTCGGCTACCCTTAGAATATACACTGGAGAGATCAGAGGTACTTCTTGAATTGAGGGAATCTTCAGATGACACAACGGAAGCCGTCTCCGAATCCTCGCCAGCACGTAGCGCGCGTATCGCTCCCTGACGGAGGCTGCCGGTTGGACGCAGCTGGCGGCGCAGGCTGCTGATGTCCATTCTTTCTGGACTTTGCGGCTCCGACTTTGTAAGGAGAGGTTTGGGACGCACCACTGGTTTGGGCCTGGCTAAGGGACTCTGACCGACCCGGATTTCCACATCTTTACGCATGACGGGCTCTCTTTTAGGATTGCGAGTCGATTCGTCCGACGACGACTTGGGGCAGTGTCTCTCAGCACGGCCAAGAGAATGACTGCGGTTTAGATCTGGGGGAACCTTTCTGAAGGGTCTCCCACTGCCAGGAGAGGAGGAGGACCCGAGGGGTTTGCGTCCCAAAGTGAGACTCCTGGGATGGTGTGAATTTCGAGGAGAAGCAAAGTCATCGGAGGAGAACCTAAATCCATCGTTTTCATAAATCACCTCCTCCTTATTGACGTCTTCCAAAGAGTTTCTTTTCCTCAAGGGCGAGGTCATCACTTTCAACAAAGGTGACGCTTTGCCAGCCTGCGCGATCCTCTCCGCAGCCAATGGATTGCTTTTAATTTCAAATTTACGAGTCTCTGGTTTGGGCAGATTATGTTCCAGATCCGATTCAAAGCCCATGGCGGGGACGTCATATTCCGGCTCCTCGTAGGCGCCGCGCTGACCGGAGGGTTCTAGAGCTTTGGCAGCTGAGCTGAGAGAAGGTGAATCCTCAGAATCCAGTTTTTTGACGGGTGGAGCAGGAGGAGGAACTTTGGGGCGGGTGAGTGTGCTGGTTCTCCGGCTCAGATTGGGTTTCTTGCGTTTATCGATGTAGGAACAGGGTGCCCAACCCTCCATATCCCCTATCTGGACGTACCACCAGCCACCAGAGTTCTTCTCTATGACCTGAAAAGCACATAAAACATGCTTAAATAACACAATAGCATATCTTATACAGTAGGATCTGAAAGTCTGAGCGCACTAGAGTGAATTTTCACATAATTTGTATATCTTTCAATCTTTTCTAATAATAATAATAATAATATATATTTAATTTATAATTATTATTCTTATTCTTATTATCAAAAAGTATTAGTAGTAGTTTTTCAAATTCAAATTTCAAATTATTTTCTTAATATAATTAGAAGATGTTTAATTAAAAAATGTAATTCATTAAACTGCAAAAACTGAAGATGCTTGTTATTTCAACAATATATGAAATATTTTTTGTGTCTTTCTTGTGCCTTTAATGAAAGACAGATCATTAATCATTTTGTACAAGGTAAACATGGTTAATAAATGTGCTGCTTTATTTAAGGATAAATGTTTTTTTTTTTCAAAATCAAAACATTCTGCTGATAACCAGTGGTTTTAGTAAAAAGACAACCCAGATTTTCAGTGTAGTCTGAGACTTTTGGCCCCAATGTATACATTATACAAAACATATTTAATCATTTTCACCAATCAAACAAACAAAGCAACAATCTGTAAATACTAGAATTGAGAGAGAAGCCTTACATCAGCCTTTTGTCCTCCACGGAAGCTGATGCCATCAGAGATGCTGGACTGAAACTCTGCTATGGTGTAGTACTCCGCTTCCACAGTAGGAGGCTCTGGAGGTTTGGGCAACTGGAAGGCCTTGAGAAATCAAACACAGTATTATCTGATGAATAACTCCATGAATTCAAAAGAAAACAGATGAGTTTTTGGCTCTTATAACTTACAAGATTTGTGTCTCTTCGAGGAGGGGGTTTTTGTCTGAGGTTTGGAGATCCTAAAATGAAATACAAAGCATGTTTACAATCGATCTTTTATCTCAAGACAATGAATATTATTTGTTTAATCAAATCTAGAACTTGGAAATTAGGAGACAGAAAGTTTTGTCGAAGGCACACATACTAATGATATTAGCTTGACATTTCGGGTGTTTTTGCTAGAAAAGCCATAGCCTTGGATATACAGTAAGAGTCTGTCAAATGCGAAAAGAAAATTTTGATAATTGGGGATAAATCAGTTGTGGGACATCATTAAAACTCTTTATCAAAATAGTTCTGAAACCAATTTCCTCAAGTATGTTTTCAGAGGAATATATTACAGTTAAAGAGTCTATGGACGAGGTTGGAAAAAACAAATGATATATATTTTTTTTCTTTTTAGCATTAAATAGCATATGACACAATATAATAAGCCAGTTTGATAAGACAAATTTTGGCAATCTCTTGAAAAGAATTTAGGGATTTCTGCATTTCTATATGTGATTATCAGTGCTTATTCATACTGGTATGTGCATCTCAAAATAATAAAACATGTTATGTAATGCGTACAGTATGGCAATCTGGGGATTTGATTAGTTGTTTAAAAGTACATATGGCATTAAATAAATTATAAGCTGCAAATACAAATAAAGACAAGCTGAATGATAATGGTTTACCACAAAGAAAGGTTACCTATGGCATCAAATCCTACATGCAAAATAACAGTGACATAAACATTATGTAAGATTCCACAATGACAATTATTCTGTTGTATTATTTATATTGCAAAATATGCAAATATATCTTATTATGTCAAGATTTGCACATCAAACAATTTTGTGTTGTATTTCATTCTTAATATGTGAATGTTGAACATATTTCTATAACCCACACCATTTACTCACCTATCTCAACTCTGTGCGGTGCTACCCGAGCTACAGCAGGTGAGCCCGGCTCTGCCCTGCTCTTGTTCTCCTGTAGGGCGGCGCTAGACCCCATACCCGACCCGCTGCCCAGAGCGGGCGCCCCTCCAGCCTCTGGGGCGTAAGGCATTGGTAAACTGATCTCGCTCTTGGAAATGTGCCGTTCGGGGGTGGTGGGTTCTCCATCCGTAATGTCTTTCTCACTGACAGCTTTCTTGTTGAGGAGGTTACTGATCTCCATTATATTTCCGATGATCTCCACAGGGCCTGTCAGAGTCTTCTTCCTCGGGGAAAGATCATCTTTTAGTTTCTTCAGGTATGAGGCCGGGGCCCAGCCCTCTTTTCCCTGATACCTAAAACACACAAACAGAACGACAATTATGGGCTGGTTACACAAAGACTTTTGTTGCATTAAAAGCTAAAAACAGCAAAGCTGAAATGGATGTCTCTAAACCATTGTTTAATATTTAAAAAAATATTATCACAATGCAGAAATGCATTCATTAACATGCAACGTACACCAATTTTTTTTATTTTTAATTTATTATTATTATTTTATCTATTTATTTTGTATTATTTATATTGCATTAAAAAATAGTATGCACATTAGACAGTAAAAGTGTCTTTAAAGACATAAAAATCAAGAAAATCAAGAACGAAATTTTAAACAGGCGTGACACTTTACATGTACAATTCATGTTAAACATGGCTTTATGCTAGATTTAAAACGAAGTAAAAATGTATTACATCCCCTAATTTTGACCACCAGAGGTCAGCACAATCTACGTTTTCAACAAGATTTAATGCCAGCTCTGTTTTTAACATTCAAACAAAAGCCCTTCCAGTCCCAAAGGGCACATAGTGTCTTTCTGACCTAAAATAGACAACATCCGCCTCAACAAACCCATAGATGTGGCTGTCTATACAATTGTTTACATTTATAGCCATGTGTTGGTGTGTCTGTGTTATTCTGCAAATATACAGCCAAACCGCCTCTCTGGTAACAAATGGAACCAATCATCAGAAAAAATGAGGTTAGCGGTAACATTCTCATTATGATGAGAGATTACAGAGCACATATTTCCATAATCATACTGTTTAATCCACCACATTAATTTGAAGAACTGATTGATTACCTGATATACCACCATCCCTCCAGGTTCTTCTGGATGACCTCCACGGTTACTCCTTTCTCGAACCCGATCTCATCTTTTCCCTGACTGGCATATGCCTGAACAGTGACATAT